>JASJET010000069.1:0-1200000 GCA_034092305.1 Diaprepes abbreviatus
CTTTATTGATTTTAGTTATAATTTTTTCTACGATTGGGATCTGCTTCTCATAATAAAATGTATGTATAACTCGTTTTATTGCAGTTTACATCTCTTCTTTCAACGAGTTTTTCATCTTCTTTGATCCAATGTGGCTTGGGAGTTCTAACAATTCCAGTTGTTTTTTTCTCCTTCAGTATTCGGTACATAGTAAATTGTCCAACTCCTGTCATGTAAGAACACATATCAACAGAACTTTTAACATTATTATCTAGATATTGATATCTTAAGGCACCATAAACATTCATCGTAATAAGTTTTTCGTTGGGGAAAAAATGCCCTGCTTTAACGATTTTGGAATAAATATAGAGGTGGAAGCCATATTTTTTGGGTATCTCATTAATATCAAATAATATATAAAAACAAGCGCAAACACGATAAATCACTGGGGACACTCTATAAGGTGTACTTTGCTGACTGACAGAAATTAAATTGAATTATCAGAAATTTTATTGTTGCAGTAAATTTATAAAAGCATATAATATTTAAATTTAACTAGATTTACGGCAGTCCTCAATTACCTGCGGAGTGGAGCAGGTACGGTAACAGTTTTATTACTCTCTCTAGTTCGTGAATAGAGTATAGGAATGTGTATGCGCGATCGCCACTCTCCTTAACAAGAGCTTTGAGTTTAAGAAAATAGAACCGATTCTGCCTTTTATATTAGGAATGTGTATGCTGCTAGCACTCTCCCCTCCATTAACAACTTGTTTTTCTTGCGATAGCCTTCCCCTCAAGAGCTCTGAGTTCAGGAAAATAGACTCGATTTTGCTTCTTATACTAGGAATGCATCTTCCCCCCCGTCGGCAACTTGTTTTTCTTGTGATCGCCTCCCCCCCCCTCTCCAAGAGCTTCAAATTTAGAAAAATAGATACTTTTATACTAGAAATGGAAATGTTGCTGGTGTCTCCCCCCTCCGTCGACAGCTTGCTTTCGCTTGCCATTCTGTACTTTTGTGATACCACCGCCCCAAAGAGAGAGGCTGGATCCGCCCATGCAAAGACTTAATATATTACAATTCTCCCCATTATACGCAATGTGTTTCATTTACGATCGCCTGAAAGATAAATTGATATATTTTCCTGAAATTATTCTGTTGACAAATCATTTATTTACAGTTAGGTGTGATTGGTTTATAGATATGTTATACTTACTGAACTGTCTGTCCTGTAGGACAGTGTAAATAAATAAATAAATAAATATATAAATAAAGCGAAAAACACAATTTTATGACATTTCTAACCTTGTTTATTCAATAATAAATAAGGCTCAATTCAAACATTGAAAAACTAAAAAAAGAAGTAATCAAAGAAACGTGATACAAAATAAATTATCCACAGGTGACAGAAAAAATAAACGGCAATCGATTTACAATTGCAAAAATTTTTAGGCCTTATTGTACAATGAAATAATGTAATAAGATACAAAATTCTGTTATTGCCGTCTTTTCTCGAACGCTCACCCAAGTTTACCAATCTTCTTTTGCCCCACTTTGTCTTTCTCGATAAGCAGCTTTAGAAATACGAATACCTCTTTGAAGCGGTTTTAGGGGCCCTATAAAGTGAGATTTACTTTATTACTTTTTATTAAATTGTTTTTTAGATTTTTTAAATTAAAAAACTAAAGCTTTCTTTGTAGAAGTTGAAGTATTTTGTTGTGAATGGCCTTTTCTCAAATATCTAAACCCATCCCCTCGGTTTAGTAGAAAAATACAAAATTTGAACATGACCCATTTGTCACGAAAATTAAATCTTTTATATGAATTCTACGTATACCTTGATTATTTAATTGTCTTATACCTTTCTTCTTCAGTTAAAAAGCTAAACTCATTTTTTATATTTCAAATCGCTGGACTTTATTTTTTTTATTACAATTTATGAAATCAAGACAATTTCATATTTTTAAAATTACTTGACTTTGTTCACCGTCCTCATATTTATTATCTTTTTAAAATATTTTTATAGCATTTTTCGAGATACAAATTATTAATTTTGACATTGAATGTACTTCTTATCTTTTTAAAGGCTAAAAATACATTCAAGAACATCTAATTAGTAGAAAGTAAATAGTTACATTCCAGGTTTAATTTAGCTCCTTCACATGTCTAGGATATAAAAGTTCAATGTTGTGTTGAATGAATAAAAATGTGGTGACACTTGATCTTCGATGCCCAAACCTCATTAGATTTGTTACATCTCAACATGGCTGCAAGTTATTTGAGGGCGATCGCCTTTGTCAATCCAAGTTGCCTTGTTAACTGAACTTGCCTAATGGCTTCAAGTGACAATATTGAATTTCCGAAATGTTTCCGCATCAGTTCGTTGAGCGTTGAGTATTCTCTAAGGATATGGTCAACCGTTTCATCTTTCTTTAAACACCATCGCACATCGGGTAATTCATGATACCAGTCTTATGAAGACGACCTCGCAGGTGAAAATGTCCTGTCAGTGGTCTCATTACAAGGAAAGAAGCTCCCTAGTAAGTCATGCATTAGATCAAATTATATGTTCCTTTGCACTTCTCGTTCCAGAAATCTCTCTTTAGGATTCAATAAATTTACTTTCTAGCAGCACTATTAATTCCCCCTTAACAACACACTTGGAACAAGTAGAATTGGTTAAAGTCGGTATGTTTTAATTTGGGACCCAATCCGCTTCAGTGCATCCTTGCACTCAAACAGTAGTCGCGAAACAATGACACTAGACAACATTGCCAGTATTACAGTCCTACTTTCTAACTATATGTTTATTGTCTTATCCCTGTTTACGTTTTCTCTCACAGAGACGGCCATATTACAGAATAGCATACATTTTAGCTTAAAAGATGGTTGCATGTTGTACGAAAAGTAAAACTCTTTGACTCCCGTGCTCATATCGAACACTTTGGCTCCAACTGTGTCATCTTGTCAAGATTCATCTGTAAACCACTAAGATTTTGCTCTTCCTTCCAACCTTCTACTTAGAAAGATAGTGGTTTGATCTCATAACGGGCGCCATGTAGTCTTTTGACATAGGGAGTGATGGAAATCTCTTTACCATGCTTCCCCAGCTATATGAGTAACAGCCAGTCCCAGTTCCAAAACACTCTAGGGAATTAAGACGATAGACAGCCTTCAGGGCCTCGTTTCCTTCGTTTTATTTATTGTCTTTTAGTAAATTTAAATCTTTACAAAAAATATAGCAAATTTTATAGAGTTGTTGGTTCTCTAACTTTTAAGCTAAGATTCCAAATTTGTTACGAAAAATAATAGATAATCAAGAAAAAATCTCAACGTAAGTAATTATTTATTTAAAAAGATTTTATTTGATCTGAAAAATGACGTTCTTCAATCTAGAAATTGTGCTTTCTAAGTTTAAAATTTTAATTTTACAGAAATAATTAGAGAATAAAAAATTTCTTGATTAAAATTTATTAAATTAATTATTATATCAGGGTGAGGCAAAGAAAATAAAATCAATCAATAAAATCAGTGGTTCATAAAAATATTTAGAATAAACGCTTTATAACATTTTCCAAAACTTTAAGAGTTATGATTTTGAATCAATTACATATACAAATTGTATTTTGTTATCTAGTGCGATCAGGGGTGGATCCAGCCTCTCTCTTTGGGGGGGAGGGGGCGGTGATATCACAAAAGTACAGTATGGCAAGCCAAAGCAAGTTGTTGACGGGTGGGGGGGGGGATACCTGCAGCATTCCCATTTCTAGTGTAAAAGGCAGGGTCGGGTCTATTTTTCTGAATTTTCAGCTCTTAGAGAAGGGGGGGGGCGATCACAAGAAAAAGCAAGTTGCCGACAGGGGGTAGGATGACAGCAGTATTTACCTTCCTATTATAAGAGGCAGAATCGGGTCTACTTTCCTGAACTCAAAGCTCTTGGGAGGGGGGAGGGCGATAGCAAGCATACACATTCCTATACTGTTATTAAGCATTAGAGAGAGTAATAAAATTGTTACCGAAACCTTCAACGTACCAGCTCCAGTGCCGCAGGTAACTGAGGACTGCCGTAAATCTAATTATATTTAATTATATTTAAATATTATAAGCATTTATAAATTTGTGCACCTTACAGGGTTACAGTGATTTATTTTGTTTACTCTTGTTTTTAGATATTATTTGAGATTAGTGAGATACCCAAAAGATATGGCTTCCACATCTATATTCCAAAATAGTTAAACAAGGGCATTTCCTCATCGAAAAACTTATTACGATGAATGTTGATGATGCCTTAAGATATCAATATCTAGATAATAATGTTAAAAGCTCTGTTGTGTTCCAACATGACAGGAGTTGGAAAATCTACTATGCACCGAATGTTGAAGGAGAAAAAACGACTGGAATTGTTTGTACTCCCAAGCCACATTCGATCACAGACAAACGAAAAACCTCGTCGGAAGAAAACTGCAATAAAAGGAATTTTATATACATTTTCTTATGAGAAGCAAATCCCAACCGTGGACAAAATTTTGACTAAAATCAATGAAGATCGGAATTTACCTGAAATTAAAACAACTGAGCTCTGGCAATTGCTCAGAGAACTTAATTTTTGCTGGAAAAGACCAGATAGGAAATCTGTTCTTATAGATAGCTTTAAAACTGTCCGTTGGGAAAGGAAATATCTCTCTCAAGTAAAAGGTAAAGTTCCTAGAAATAACACAAATTACAAAATTAGTAATTTAACTAAACTTTTGAAAGATTTTTTTGAATAAAGTTACTGCGGAAAGTTGGGAAAAATCCATATAATAAACGAATAAAACAAAATGTGGAAACTCGATTTCATGATCGGTGAGATAGAGGAACCAATTATAATTAATTTGAGCGAAGATAGCTTCACTGACTTTGATTACGAATTAGATACGTTAATGTTTAGTAATGTAAACAAAATTTATTTTTTATTTTTGTTTCTGTGGAATTTTATTGTTTAATGTTTTTTATATATTTTTTTATATATTTTTATTTTAGTGTGTCCCACTCTGTAATTTTATATATATATATATATATATATATATATATATATATATATATATATATATATATATATATATATATATATATACATACATATATATATATATATATATATATATATATATATATATATATATATATATATATATATATATATATATATATTTAATTCCTATTAGCGGTATTTTTTTATTATTTTATTATTGTATTTGTGTCTTTTTCTTAAGCGTACAGAATTAACATGTTTATTTTATTTTTTTGGGGCTATCGGATTTCCATAGAATAAAGTAAATTAAATTAAGATGTCAGTGCAATAGAAATAAAAATAAGTAGGTTTAATTTTAACTGTAACATATAAAAATTAATTACATTTGAAACCCTTTTTAGTGTTTAATTGTAATTCTGTAGATGGTTTAATTAATAAATAAACTGAAATGTCATATGTCCTAAAAATGTTTTTAATTAATAATAAAGTTACCGATAGCTCCAAAAAAAATTAATTATATTTGAAACCCTTTTTAGTGTTTAATTGTAATTCTGCAGATGATTTAATAAATAAATAAACTGAAACGTCATATGTCCTAAAAATGTTTTTAATTTATAATAAAGTTACCGATAGCCCCAAAAAAATTTTAATATTATATGGACCAATTTATTCTTTTATATATGTTTAACTTCTTGTATTTTTGACAATGGGTATTTTGTAAGTATTTAAATTATAACTTAAAATTTTTTGAGAGAATAAGGCTACGTTATAGTCTGATTGTGCCTAAAACGGTTTCTATGTCAAAATTAAAAATAATAAAAATAAAGTTGTGGTTTGTGTTAAATATGGCAAAATTATCTATATTGTGTAATGTATGTAAATTGTTAAGAAATCATAGGAAATAAAATAATATTATAAAAACTTTTTATTTGCCATAAATACTTAGTGATAAAATAAACCTCCTTCCGACGCCTATGACAAGGATTAAAATCCTTTTTAACACTTCACACTTCCAAATATCTATTGTTATCCAACCCAAATAGTCCGTTATTGTAGACCCGTATATTTGATTATAAAATTTGTAACCCATTTCTATGAACAATATATATGTCTATAACAGATTTTGCCAAAGACACCGGACTAAAGAACACAGGTAGTTTACGAAGAAAAAAAGGGTAAAAAATGATTTATCGCTCTCTCTAGTTCTTGAATAAACTGTAGTATAAGAGGCAAAATCGGGTCTATTTTCCGAAGCTCAAAGCTCTTGGGGGGGGGGGATCACCCCCACCGACCCCCCTTGGATCCGCGCCTGAGTGCGATCTTATTCATTCTACTGGTGTTCCACATGGATTAATTGTAGCGCTTCTGCGTTTTCCAATGTCTTTGAATCCTGTATTCAGCAATACTATGCTGACAGTGTACAACCCTATATGAATTTCCACATGATATAAATTTTGCGTTAACAGCGAGGTTACCAACGTGAATAATCTTAATATACTTCATAAAAAAATACATTTGTCGAAAACTTCAACCATTATCTAGACAAAGTTCTAAGATTCTCATACCAAATCAAAGAAATTTTAAATTAAACATAAAACTTTTTTTTCAAAATCGTATTTTCCCTAATAGGGAACTTAAGGCTTTGCGTTACGGCAGCTGAGTGGTCTTGCACACCAATTACTGTGATATTGTGTACGGCCCATATCTGCCTGATTTGGACACTAAAAAATTTCGTAAACTACGAAACTCTTATTTAAGTTTAGTTTACCGTATACGAAAATTTGAATATATTAGGTATAAATTAAAATAAATAAATTGATTGAACATGTTACAGAAGCGATAATTGCACTCTGCTTATCAAATTTTCTCCGTAATTAAACAAAACCCACTCTCATACTTGTATTACAAAATCAGATCTTGATGCAGTGTGCTTAATATCAATGTTCAATTTAAGAAAAAGCCTACCGTAAGGGCGTTTAAATATAACGCTTTCAAACATCTGAATGGATATTCCATTGGTTTTTAAGGGAAGTCAGCGGCTCAATGGAGACTGAAGGCTGTGGTTATTGAAGATCATTTTGATTGTGAGTCTCTTAATAAATTGAAGTCGTTTTCTTTTGGCTTCTGCTTCATTATTTTTAAATAAAATGAAACAGCATAGTGTATGTTTGGAAATAAAAATTAGGATATCTTGTAATGAATATATATTCCGTTACCTAGATTGTCTATAGGTTAAATGTTATTTATTATTTTGATTGTTTTTCTGTATATTCATTATTTTCTTTTTCTTTTCATTCGAAATAATTACCAATACAATAAATTTAAGATTGAGATTTGTAACGAAGTTACTGAATTTTTGGGCATAAGTATGTTCGCCGGGATTTAATTTATTTATGAAACATACGAAAAATCTGATTCTTGCTGGAAAAAAATGCTTAAAGTTTCAATATTACCGGTATTTAATTAAATTTACCGCGCCATGCCCGGAAATACGATTTTCCGATGATTTTCAGAGCGTCCGTCTATAGTAATCGCGCACCGTATACAACAATATTGTATGCGCAATCACCGCACGCCATTACTGGTCAGCGTAGTGGGAGCTCGGACAGTCTATTTAAGCTCGAGCAGACCATTATATTGCTGAGAACTGCACGTTCTCCAACAGGGTCAACAGTCCCAAAGGACTGCCTGGGTCGCCTGCCGGACCGCGCCTCCTTGGTCTAGCTATGTAGGTGAGGCTAGGCTTGTGTGTATATGGTGTTTCACCATACACTGCCTTCCTTACGTCATATCCCGCTAATGGCCAGCATTGCCCAGGACCCCTGTAAGTACGGGCAATGTTGTGTCATCCTACCGTCACTGCCGAGGACCCTTATAAGTACGCGCAGTGTCGGTTCCTTTCCTAATTTCCTACCGCTATTGGCCGATATTGTCGAGGATCCTTTTAAGTACGGGCAATGTCGTTCCATTCTGCTGACGCTGTTGAAGACCCTTACAAGTACGAGCAGCGTCAGTTCCATTCTTTCCTTCCTACCGTCACCGATACACATACGCACTGAATGCCGTAAGTTTTGTTTTTGTTTCCATATTGACCAGGAATGTGTTTTACCGCCAGGTGACCGCCGATGTCCGTTGATAAGGGCGCTTAACAATTGCAGGCCCTACGTTTATCGCTGTCGCCGCGTGTAGAGATAGCTGCCGCCGTGTAGAGACGCCGCTTACCGCCGATCGATGCCGGGTTATTGTTAGACATATCGTGTATACTGCTGTCGGTCGGATTGTAGTACGAAGCACCGTGAACAGCGCCCGCGGATTTTAGACACGAAACGCGATAATTTGAGTACGAGCCGTCGTGAATAGCGTCGCAACCGTGTAGTATGAGGTAATGTAAAAAGCGTCGTGAATGATACCGCCGGGTTACCGTTTTCAGCGCTACCGACCAGTACTAGCTACCGTGCACATCTCTCATACCATACTCTTGCCCTCCAGACCATTTATTCGTTGATACCATTGTCCATCTTAGATTGTAAGTTAGTTTTAGGCCATGTCTTTTTATAAAAGAATAGAATACAGGATACAGGATGTTTTAAAACCTTTTGTTTCATTGCCTAATCGCATTTTTAACATTACAGATAACAATTGACAGCCGGCAGGCAGCACTAATACGCGCAATTGACCCCTGACTTGCCGTTTCTGTACTGTAACAAGCTTCCCGGTGCATAAGTGGGCTCTCGAACACATGAACCTTGAGGGTGGCGCCCGAGAACCATCACCGAGTAGATGTTTTGACCTTCGGGCAGTCAAACCGTTGATCAGTTCAGAGAGCAGGGATATCCCGATTATAAGTAGATACCGTCAAACCGATACCCCTGTGTTGAGCATTTGACCGATGACTGTCTGCACCAGAAATATCCACTGACCGATGTTCCGCTGCCGTAAACAAAGTAGATCCGTAGAGCACGATTTTGCTCCCCTCTTACGTAAAACGCGTCACAGATTAATCCACTTTAAATCAATAGAATCTCCTCGTAATTCTCCATATTTATCCCGTTGTAAAATAAAAGAGAATGAAATCACACTTTTAACCAATGAAGTTAATAAACAAACAGCACTAAAAATGATTTGCAAATCAAATATTTGCTATCAAAAATGGTCTCGATTAATAAATTGATTTTGGATGGCTATAGAAGGTGAGTACGTGTGAAAAGAAAAGAGTGAAGTGGCCGTTTTGAGCCGATCAACAGTGATTGGCTACCTAAAATCGTAAAAAAGAAGAATATATAACAGCTCTGCAGTTTTGAGGTTCCTGAAATAATTCTATTAAAGTTGTTTTTTCACATCACTAGAACATACACTTATAAACACAAGATTCATATCTAATTTAAGGGAATGAAGAATTGATTAACTTATTTATTTTCGGTATACAGATATATAGTATTAGATATCCGACACTGATTAATTTAGGCGGTAGATGACGTTATAATTTTAAGAAGCTAATGATTTTCCCAAATTTCTTGAAAATGTGGCAACTGAATTCAATGATTTTTGGTGTGTGGTCTAATACCATAATATAACGTTTTTTAGTAGTATAGCGACCGGCTGTAAAATAGTGTAAGTGTTATAGAAGTGATATTACTTGTAAATGTCATTATGACTAATAATTGCATGTATTTGGGAGCTTTTTACCTCTTGAAAAATTTTCATTGGATGCTCGATTTCGCCATTAAATATTTTCAATTACATGCATACACCAATTTGCTGTAAAAATAAAACAAACAAATAAATGTATGTATTTTAAAAAATTGAAAAAACCAGCTAAAAAGAACACATTAATCAAATAAATGTGAAAAATGACCGCCATTTTGCTGAATACATTTGCTAACACTTTTTAAAAGTGGAAATTTTACTCTATCTAATATTTCAGGATTATTAAAAAGATTTTCAACGTTTAAAATGCACATCAATAATTCTTCTTGGATGTTTACCGGAGTTTTGTATACTTCTTTTTTAAGAGCACCCCACAAAAAGAAGCCACACATATTTAACTCTAGAGAACCTGGTGGCCATCTTATTGATGCCTCATTGCTTCTTTCAATCCACCGGTTAGGATATTGGTCGTGCAAATATTGCCCAGCAGCAACGAATAAATTGGGTGAGGCACTATCATGCATATACCATGGTTCTCGTCGAAGTAAACTGGTCAAATTTTTCAGAAGAACTGGTAATATGTTTTGAAAAAAAAATTTATGGAATCACAACAGGATCAATAAGGTAGTGATTAATAATACCTGCATAGACATTTATTTTAAAGTTATGCTGATAGTGTGAACCTTATGTGGCATATAGAATTTCATCCGCAAAAGCATGTTCGTTGTGCAGATTGGTGACTCCAGATCTTGTAAAGCGAGCCTCGTCAGTAAACAAAATTTTTTTACCGAAATTTGAATCCCAAATTCTTTTATTTTGAGTAAATTCACAAAATGTAAAGCGCATAAGGGAATTAATCAATAAAAGCTACTGAACCTTTTGGATGTTTTATAAATGTACCAACTGTTCTTTTAAAGTATCATTTAAAATAGTTTTAGTGATATCCAGTTCACATTATTAGCTGCGGATACTAACACTTGGTTCTTCTTCAAGTTCTAAATTTTCAAATCTAATGGCAGGATTTGTCTACTGCCTTCGACGGTTCAACCGTAAAAAAACGAAAATGAAAATCTCTATCGCAGCCAGACGTGACAAATCTTAGGGATATTTATTCTTAATTTTTAACAACCTTATTCTCAACCTGGAGCACTCTAACCTAGTTCCGAACTTACACTGATTACCAGGTAATACATCAAATATTGGCAAGCCATGGAAAATTATCAAAAAGAAAATTATGATCAAACAGTCCAAAGTTACTAATCATGATTAAAACAAACTTCAAAAAAAATTGCTACAAATTCCATACTGTATACTCAACCTTAAATGATCGGACTCTACATGCCGTGCTCGAGTCAAACGAATCGGGTATACATCCACAACAAATGCTAACTGAACTATATTACTGACTATAACCTTATATTTTTAATACTGAAATGGGATGTAAATAAATGAGAATTTATTAAAAATAAATATGTTCTTACTTTTAAATTCAAACCAAATAATGTGATATATAAACTACAGCAATTTACAAACTCTGTTAAGAAGAGAGAGTGATAAGTTATAAGATCAAAAGAGTTGTGAACCAAAAAAAAAAAACAAGTTCCATGTTTACAATTTTAAATTACAGGAAAAATAATTAAATCAGGTAAAAATATACAAATTCTGTCATATTATTAAAAACATGTAGCATTGATGAAAACTAGTAAATTTAAACGCTACAATATCTAGGTTGTCATACCATTGATGTTATAAAAAATCAAAAGTGATGTAAACGAGTAACGTCACTTCTGTAACAAACGCATATTATAGTGATAGACCAGACCACAAAAATCAATGAATTCAGTATACATGTTTTCAAGAAATTTTCGAAAAATAATATTTTCTTAAAACTTTGACATCTACTGCCTAAACGAAGCAGTATCGAATACAACTCAAATGGCTTAAATTGACCTATTTTTACGTTTGGCCTATGATCAAACATTGTACAAGTATTTTCTGGACACATTGTATATTATTTTATTATTTTGAAAAGAAAATCAACTAACTTTTATTTCCCTAATATTTGTACGAGGATTAAAAAGTCTTTTTCTTCCTAAAATCATTACGTCTATTTTTATGGCATATTAACGAGGGAAACTCAAGTGTTTCTTGTCTTACCTTACCTTTGTGGAAACTTAAGAAGAGGTTTAGATTTTCCACCACCTATCTCTAACCTCAAAGCACTTAAGGCATTCCCCCAAGTTCATAAATATAAATTGCTAGTCATATTATTCAATTCCTATTTTAAACCCTGTTCTAAATATATTTTGGGTACAGACAAGAGCATTGTGGTATGTGGCTTTCCTACTACTTTACGGAAATTCCTCAGATATAGTCATCCAATAAAATCGATAAAGAATATTTAGAGTTCCATAAAAATTTTTGATTATCTGTGGTGCTATAAATAAATAGGATAAACGATAATGGACGAAAGGTGATAAAAACAAGTTAAAAACTCTAGAAATCAATACAAATAATGCGTCGGTTTTAATATCGCGGAAAAAATATTCCTCACATTTTTAAAATTTCCAATTGTTTTTTTTTAACCGACTTCTAAAAGAAGGCGGTTCTCAATTCGTCGACTATGTATGTTTTTTTTTATCTATGTACACCGATTACACCGCAACGGCTGCACCGATTTGCATGAAAAAAACTTTAATTTTGTTCGATTTTCTCCAAAATCGATATGGGGGAGTTTTCAAGGTTGCACATAACGAATTCATAACATTTTAAAAAAATTCAATATGGAGGATCCAATATGGCGGACCAAAAAATCAATTTTGTCCGATTTTTACCAAAATTGGTAGGAGAGAGTTTTCGGGGTCATACATGACGAATCTAAAATTAGTTTTAAAACATTCAATATGGCGTATCCAAATGGTGGATAAAAAATTAATTTTATCCGATTTTTTTCAAAATAATATGACAGCACATTACGAATTTAATATTATTTAAAAAAAAATAAATATGGCGGACCTAAGATGGAGGATTAAAGATTCTACATCCCTCGATTTTGTTTAAAGTCCGTATTGGGGAATTTTTGTTGGTGTTAATTACGAAATTAAAATATTTTTTGAAAAACTCAATCTGGCGAATTCAATATGGTAGCCTAAAAATTTTACATTTTTCAACTTTCTCCAAAACTGATATAAAGGGTTCTTGAGGGTGTAAATTATGAATTTATTAGTATTTTTTTCTGAATTCAACATGGCGAACGTAATATAGCTAACTAAAAATTTAACATTTTTTGATTTTGTTTAAATGTGGAACTGAATCGTTTTTGAGGATGTAAATAGCGAATATAAAATTATTTTAAGAAAATCTAATATGTTAGATGCAATATGACCGTTTAGAAATTTAAAATTTCTGGATTTCATCTAAAGTTGGTACTAGGGTGCTTTGAAGGATTTAGATTTAGATTAGATTAAGACGTTAAAATTATTTTTTTGAAATTCAATCTGGCGGATCCAATATGGTGGGTTAAAAGTTTTACCTTATTCGCATTTTTTCATATTTGGTATTAGGGGGTTGGAGGGTGGTGTATTACGAATATGAAGTTAATTTTTTGCAACTATTAGGTTGATAAGATACAATATGAGGGACTAAAAATTTTACATTTTCCGGTTTTATCTAAAATTGATATTGCGGGGTTCTTGGGGCGTATACAAACTCAATATGCAATATAAAATATATCGGGCTAAGAAATTTACTTCTCAAATTCTTTTAATATCGATATTGGAAGGTTTTGAGGCCTATATTAGCAATCTAAAATTAATTTGAAATTTAAGGTAGTTATTGTTATTGGAGAACTCTAAGAATCAAAGAAATTTTAGTGGTTCATTTTAGGGTGATTTACAATTATGGATAAAATGAGGACTTTTTGCCACTTTGCAATCATTGCGAGGTACACTAATCTCGATTAGCACTTACTTCAAATAATTTATGAATATCATAATGAATTCAAAACTAAAAATCGAAAAATAAAATTTTTATAAAAAAATTGAACCGACTTCTAAAAGTGCTCTAAAAAGTGAAAAATAACTAGAAATTTTTATTTGAAATTGAAATTTTTGAAGTCGGCGCCTAATTTTTTGTAAATGAAATAAATAACTACTATTATATACAAATTATGGTAATCACTTTTTGTCAGGTATTAGTTTGGCGCCGACTTCAAAAATTTCAATTTCATACAAAAATTTATAGTTATTTTTCACTTTTTAGCGCAGTTTTAGAAGTCGGTTCAATTTTTTTATAAAATATTTATCACACTTCATTTATAAGTAAAACGCATGAGTTTCTTCATGTGTTGAGTACATTTATCATAAATGTTGCAATTTTGTAAGGTTTCTTTAATATTTTTCATTTCTTGTTAGATCTGAATTATTTTGATAATTAGGATTTTAGGATGAAAAATCTCTTAAAAATTATTCTGGATTTTGACATTCGGAAATCGGTTACAGTGTTTATTTTCTCTTTGATTGGCCAAGTAAAGAAGCTTGTAAAATATAAACAGAATAAATCCGAGATAATCTGTTTTCTATTTTAATTTTTTCTCCATTTCAACATAAAATTCAAATAACAACATCTATTCTTTTACATTGATGGATCGTTTTTGAATAACAAGCCCGCACATTGTAAAGTAACTGGACTGATGTCATAAAAAAAACTGAAAATGTCTGGACTGTGTTATCCGCCATTATGAGGAAAATTTACTTATAGAAACGCTGAATTCGTTGTTGCCAAGATGAAAATTAGAAGCTCGGGATAATCGGTTATCTTTAACTGTCAAGCGTAGCAGCTTTCAGAGTTTTTATCGACATATGTAGTTGAATGAAATAGATAGTAGAAAGAGATAAAGTAATATTATAAACTACTGATTCAATTCTTGTCAATTGATTATTAACTCTGGATGTCTGCGATACTGTTGATGGGTCGTAAAAATAAATAGATTAAAAATTTTTTATATTTTTGGTTGTTAACAATAACTTGTCTTTAAAAAAGCAGCATCTTGACGAACCGTTTCTTCAAAACGTTTCATTTCCTTTGAAAAATCAGTTGAAATGTCAATTCGAGGTATACGTTATTTTAAGTGTTTTTCAATTTTTATTTAAAATATCTTTAGAAAGTTATATTTCTCTGTCAAATTTTAAGTAAATTTGATGTTACGGCTCGTTCGGATTATAGATTTAACATAAGCACACATGTCCATAATAGCCTGCCATAAAATAGAGAGTTTCTGCTGGCAATTACTGTGGTGTTTCAACGGTGGAAGTCTAAAAATTGATATTGACATCACTTTCAGGAGTTCATTGCTACACTGGTATCTAAAGACAAAACCTCACAATTAAGTGGAAAGAAAAATTAATAAAACTAAAGCAGAATCACCAGAGTACAGCTTAAAGCTAGTAGCAGCACCAACGAGGAAAAATGTCGAGCTAACCTTTATGTCGCAGATTAGGGTGAGTTACTCAGGGCGCCACTGCATCTGAAGCTAGGTCGAATGTAAAAACCTTTCACCATGTCATTAGGAACTAGCTTTCAACTTATAATGCCGTTTTAAAAAAGGGAAGTCGTGTGCTACGAATGCCTTTGTTACGGCAGCGGAACGTCGGTAGGTGGATATTTATTGTGCAGACAGTCATTGGTCAAATGCTCAGCATAGGAGTGTCTAATTACGCACGGCGGTAGTTACTTACAATCGAGATATCCCTGCTCTCTGAACTGTTCAACGGTTTTACTGTCCCGTGGTCAAAATATCTACCGTGGTCGGTTCTTGGGCACCACCCCCGGGATTAGTGTGATCGAGGGCTCACTTATGCACCAGATAGCTTGTTACAGTGGAGATACGATAAGACAGGGGTCAATTGCGTGTATTAGTTCTGGCTGCCAGCTGCTAATTGTTACCTGAAATGTCAAAAAGGGGAACTAGGTAATGAAACAAACGATTTTTAAAACATCCTGAATCTTGGATTCTATACTTTCTACAAAGACATGAATTAAAACTAACTTACAATCTAAGATGGATAATAATATAAACAAATACACTGTCGGGAGGTTATTACACACTGTTCACGATGCCTCCCACGTAAACTCTTGAAGTTTTGTGCCTAACATCTGCGACGCTGTTCATGGGTTTCGTACTAAAAACTCAACCGCGATATGTCTAACAGTAACCCGGTACCGATCGGCGGTAGGCGGTGTCTCTACACGCGGCGGCGGCGACAAACGTCGGAGCGGCAGTTGTTAAGCGCCCTTATCAACGGACCTCGGAGGGTACCCGGCGGTAAAAGACATTTCTGGTCATAACATGAACAAAACAAAACTGACGGCATGCAATGCGTGTGTGTATAGGTGACAGTAGGGACGAGATTGCCCGTACTTACAAGGGTTCTCGACAATGTCACTAACAGGGATAGGAAATTAGGAAAGGAATTGAAACTGTTCGTACTTATACGGGTCCTCGGTAGTGTCGGAAGGATGACACAACATTGCCCGAATTTACAAGGCTCCTTGACAATGCTGGCTATTAGCGGGTAGAACGTAAGGAACGCAAGTGGCAAGATGGTGAAACACGATATACACACAAGCCTAGCATCACCTACATTGCTAGACCAGGATGGCGCGGTCCGGCGGGGGACCCAGATAGTCTACTGGGACTATAAAGCCGGTTAAAGCCGGTGCAGTTCTTCGCAAATTAATAGCCAGCTCGAGCTCAATAGCTTGTTCGAGCTTCCACTACGCCAGCGAGTGACAGCGTGGGGTCATCGCGCATACAGTACTGCGGTATACAGCGCGAGATCACTAGAAGGATGCTAGGAAAAATCGCATTTCCTGGCATGGCGCGCCAAATGTAATTACATACCGGCAATATGGAAACTCAAATATTCTTTTCCCGCAAGAATAAGATTTTTCGGATGTATAATAAATAAAATAAATTCTCGCGAATATATTCATGCCCAAAAACTCAGTAACTTCATTACAAACTTTACCTCTGCATGCAAGCAAGTACACATAAAAAAAATATCAACGCAGGTGAGTATGCAGATTAAATTAAACTCGGGTATAAGGAGTAGTAATAGAAATCTTTAATTACATATTTAATAATGTTTCACCAGCTTAAAGTTGGAGAGGCTAAAATAAAAGTTCGGTAACACACAATTACATAAAACAAATCAGATAAAAGTTACAAATAACGCACACTGTTATCTACCGACACTAAAAAATGTTGGTAAATTACGCCTCGGAATAGAAGTGACTAAATTTTTGAAGTTTATATTATCATTAAAACAAAAAAGTAAAAAATTAATTAAAGTTTACCTGTCTGATGGTGATATTGCTAGCTTGGTGGTCTCTCTGCTTGGGTACGTAAGTACTAGTGTAATTTCAAAAGAGTAGACGCACAAAGTATACCAAGACATAAACAGAACGGGTTCTAGTAGTAATGACACATTGGTAGCATAACTGGTAGTGAAATAACTAGTAGGTAGGATCCCAGTAATAAAATAATCAGTAAGTAAAGTCCGTACGTAAAACCATTACGTAAGACCCCACTGTTAGTATTGGCGTTTAACAGAATTTCCTTGGTCGAAACGTGCGAAATTGTCAAAATCCCTGTTTGCAGGTTTATTTCGATAAAAATAATACAAAGAAGTCAAACAGGCAAAAGATAACGTAACTCAGTAGCTCAACACAATTACCGAGACAATTTAAACAAATTTCCAGCTCTAAATCCCAAAGGATGGTTCAAATAAATTCAGATGGAAGTCTTCAGCTTCTTTAGCCGAGTCGAATAGGAAAAAGTGAAACTCAAGGCATTTATAACCAAGATCCTTACTTGCGCACAACACTACTTCTTTTAGGCGCGTTTAACTGACACGTTAGACTGAAATAACAGCTCAAAAATGACCCTGGGCAACAACAGTTAGCTGAAAGAAATTTGCTAAATGAACCAATTCATTAACTATTAAAATTTTTCGCTCAAAGATTAAATTAGTACCTCAAAAGTTATTTTCAAAGAATATCAAAGAAATATATTTCAAGCTACAAAAATTTAGGCAACCGAAAAATATTTTTTCCAGTTTTAGTAGGCAGGAAAACCGTGATGTATTTGAAAAAAAGATAACAGTAAATTAACATCGATAAGAGAATAACCCTGCACAGTGTAGTGAAATATAATAATAATGGTCAAACTGGAAATAAAATTAACAACACCGTATTTTTTAGTGTAAGAAAGAGAATAGGCAAATTTCAGAAGGATGAAGAAAAACAATCGAGCTGGGAAAGCAATTTGTAAGGAAGTAAAAATATGAGAGTTCGTAATATAGTTAAACAAAAGGAATACAACGTATGGATGGTTTTATTCAAAGAATTTATAAGAGAAAGTTAATGAAAATGATATTGTATTACTCATAACATGGATATTAAAATTAACTAAATTAACCATACTGAATTTAAATGGATATTTGAACCAGTAGCAAAAAGTAAACCTTGATAGGATAAATTATTAAACAATTTTCTGATATCATGTAATAAGAAAAATTCTATCCGAAAAGTAACTAAGTACTTTATCGAAAAAAAAATGCAATTTTATATATTAGTTGAAAACTGTTTTAAATCGATTTATTGGTGAAATTTTATAATATTTTTATCTTTTAGAAATTAAAATGCATCAAGAGTATACATATTTTTCTATAGACACCCCATGTACATAATAAATCTCTATTTTATATTTGTAATTATATCAATTTTATTAAAAATTTGACCTATGAAATATCAAGTAAGGTTGCATAAATAAATCTAAACCCTGTTTTCGCTCTACAAAACACCTCATATAAGATAATAGAAAAATTAAAATATTAGTACAAGAGCAATTAAATATACTTTCAAAATATCTTGGACTAGGTTTGAAATACTGAAGAGTATACAAATATATTAGGGTTATAGGTGAGGCATAAACATATTATAGATTTTCGGTAAGTAAAATAATTTGAGTTCATTCAATTTCCAGTTCTGTTTTAACATATTTAGTCAAAAACCTTTTATATTCATTGTAAATAATCAATTTTAGAAAGCTCCAGATTTTAAAGTATTAGATCTACTAGTAATGCGAAGAATTCCGAGTATCATAGTTTTAAATAGTTGAGTCTAAAATAATTGTTTTCATCAATACCACTTATAAACAAATTGAGAAATAACACTTTCAAAGATATTATTAAAATAAGTAAATAATTAATACTACACTCTTAAATAAATATGAATATTAATTGGACATATAAATATAAACCCAACAGTCCAGGATCTTCAGCGTAAGAACCTCATGTATGACACATTTGATCTTTAAGTCTCTGTATATATTTATAAAATAAAAAAAATATATTAAAGTTTGAATGCCAGTGTCGTTCTGGTTGGCCTTTGGTTTTGGTCTCTGGTCTTCTAGTTTCTCTGGCAATGGTCGAATTCCAGGTTTTCTTTCAAACAATATTGTTTGGACATAAAGTCTCGCAGTAATGGGCTGGATGTATAGTCAGTTCATATATTAATTAATTGGATGACTTTATGTAGTGGATTGACAGGAAGATGGATTTTAGTGATACTACGTAGATCTGTTTTTTCCACCATATGTATAAAAAAAATTGGGGATAACCATTTAATAAATCAAAATTGATTATAGCACAGTTTCTCACCTGGCATCCTGTATGATTTCATATATTGAAAAAAATTCGTATCGAAAAAATAAAGTCGATGCGTCCGGATGATTTTTCAAATAATTGGAATGAATTTATGCCGGAGTTTACGTCTTCATATGTTTTTTCATTGAATCTCTGATTGTCACCTAGTTAACTGGAGGGAAGGCTATATTACTAATACTTTTTAATTTTAATTGAGATTCAGATAATGCAACAATCTTCAAATATCATTGGGAGAAAATCATATAAATAAGGGCCTACAAGTGATCGATCTTAATATTTCTTGTTTTAACTTTTCTTTTGAGCTACCACTAGTTTCTTAAAGAGTCTCGAATTTTACTAAAAAGATTGTTTCATCTCTACTACTTTCTCACTTGTTTCAATCTTCATTAAAATTATCAGTTACGATAAATTTAGTGATTTATTTTGAGCTTTATATATTAAATTGAATGCTTTACATAGTAAAATCATTCCATTAAGTGTTGGTTTACAATAAAATACGAATAAATGAATAATGAAAAACACTACAATTGATTAATCCAACAAATGTTATACAATGATTAAAATACCAAATTGTGGAAAATTAATACCCCCGACGATCCCAAGAATGTTGGTCAAACAGATGAAATCAATTTCCAAAATTAGTTCGTATTGTTTGTTATAGCGTATGACATCGGAATATGTGTGTACATGGGGTTAAAGTGAGAAATTAAAAGTTAATTATGTTATTGTTTTTGAAATCAGTAGATTTAAAAAAATTATTTATTTATTTGCAGTACAATACATTACAAATCCTAATAGTACAGATGTTATCCAGAGCTACTACAGATTAAAGTTAAAATACAATAATGAATTGAAAATTTCAACTAATTTAACAAAAATACAATAATAGTTAAAAAAAAATACTCAATCACAAACATACAACTCGACGACACAGGAAACATTAGAGTTGCAATCATCACGGTATCTCAGAATGTCAGACATCGTCAGACATGAGTAAATTCAGTTTTCGTTTAAACGTTATCACTGTACCGTTGAAATCGGTACTAAAGGGGACATAATATTAAAATAATGCATAATTCGATTCATTACGCTGTATCTGCCAACATCTGTTCGGTTTCTGTTAACCGTAAACCCCGTGGTGAGACGAGTGCTTCATGAAGGAACCCAAGTGACCAAAGCAGTCTACAATATTTGTAATTATCTTAAACCCAGAAAGTATAATCACGAAAATTCTGCGCTTTTCTGGGCTGGTCACGCTCAGAATTGACAATCGCTGTTGGTATGATAAAAGACTATTATCAATTTTTAGTTTACACAATAAGAAGTTTGCGAATTTCGACTGAATCCGCTCCAAACGCTTTATGTAAGTTGTTTGATGTAGTGTTCATACTATGCAGCAATATTTTAAATGACTTCGAACAAGAGAATAATATAGAGATTTTAGGATTTCGGTGTTGGAAGACTCCCAGCAGCGTTTCATTATGAATCAAGTCATTTTAAAAGATTTTGATAAAACGTAATTGATGTGATCTTGAAATCTATATTTTGAATCAAAAATTACACCAAAATCATTAATTAACTGTACTCGAGGGACTGAAGTGTCTGAGATAAAGTAAGTATGTCACATTGGCACTTTTTACCTTGAGAACGAATTAATTTTGCATTTAGAAATGTTTAACTCCATCTGGTTTTCATTATACCATTCATTTATTTTACGAAGTTCAGATTGCAAAACTAAGCAGGTATTAATACTTATAACTCTTCGGAAAATTTTTAGGCCATCTACATAGAGAAGAAATTGGTAACCCCCAAACACATCTGTGAGGTCGTTGATGAAAAAGAGGAACAGAATCTGACCCAAGTGTGAACCTTAAGGAACCCCGGAAGTTACCCTGATTTCATTGGAGAGAATATTGTTTATTCTAAATACTTGTGTAGGGTTATGAAGGTAACTCGATAACCATGCCAATAAAGGACCTCCCACACCGTATGATTTTAGTTTACCGATGAGAATACTCTGGTCGATTCGGTTGAAGGCTTTTTTTAAATCGAGGTATACGCAGACGCGACCCAAATCGATAGCGGGTGATAGATATTGGGAATAGATACATCAATTTGTTTGACAGGAGCGATGAGACAAAAATCCATGTTGACGGTTAGAGAGAGTATTTTTTAGATTAAAAATGAGATTGTCGACGACTATAGATTTAAGGACTTTTGCCATAAAGTCTAGACCTGATATCAGCTCTATCTCTATTTTTGTGATTCACCGTGATATAAGCTGATATAAGCTGATTTCCATATGTTAGAAAATAGACCTTTTATGGAACGTTGATAGATATAACTAAGTGGAAAAATCAAAGTTGGACTGCAGTTCTTTATGAAGATGGGTGGAATATCGTCTGGTCCAGCACCCTTGGATTCATCAAGTTCAATAAGCTTTTCAAATACATTAAAGCAATTAATATCTATGTTCTCTAGATTTGTATTATTTATTGAACGAATATGTGTAGGCTTTGAAAGGGACGAACTTATTGAAGTAAAGACTGACAGAAAGAAAGGTGATGCTATTGTGTTTTTTTTTAAATTCATATCTAAATTTTTTCTGAATGAATAAATTTCATATTTATCGTGAAGGCTACTTCTAATGAATGGATAAGACTACTAATAAAATTATTTCCATAACTTGCATGATTTTGTTGATGATTTTGAATTTTTATACCCTTTATATATTTCATCATAAGCTACCAAAAAATAACCACACTTTTTATTTACGGACTAAAACAAGAATAATCAATTAAACTGTCTGCTTTAGATAATGCTCATAGAGCTCATATGTATCTTTTGGTCATATTTATTCTCTTTAGTAAATAACTAATAAATAAGGTTTTTTATTTCGTTTCTTAATTCATATTTAAAATATTTAAATTAAGTTGATATTTGGCATGAAGGCTACGTTTAATGAATGGATGAGAACACAAATAAAACTTGCCCGAACTTCTTCTTCTTCTTCTACCTTCTATAATAGGTCCCTGACCTGTTCCTTCTTCGATTTTCCTCATTCTGGACTTAAATTATCGCTCCACCTTTTCCGTGGTCGACCTCTACTGCGTGTACCACTAGGCGATTTATCTCGTGCGATCCTTACCAGTCTATCCTCTGTCATTCGGCTTATGTGTTTGTTCCATTGTGTCTTACGCTCTAGGATCCACTCATTAATGCAGTCTGTGTTGCATGATTGCCTGATGTTATCGCTTCTTTCTCTGTCTAGTAGCGTTTTTCCTGTTATTCGTCGAAGTATTCTCATTTCTGTAGTCTCCAATAGTTGTTTCGTTTTTGTCGTCTCTGGCCATGTTTCTGAGGTGTATGTCATAATAAGTCTAATTGTGGTTTTGTAGATCCGAACCTTTGTTTCTTGTTGTAAGTGTTTATTTCGCCAGATCACGTCGTTAAGGCAACCCGCCACTTTATTTGCTTTGGCCACCTGCCCTCTTACTTCATCTTCGATGTTACTATAACTAGTTATGTCGATTCCTAGATATTTGAAACTCATTTCTTGTTGTATTATTCGACCGTCTAGTTCTAGTTTGCATCGGAGGGGTTCTTTTGAGGTTGTCATACTTTTAGTTTTTTCGGCTGAGGTAATCATATTATATTTTCTTCCCGTAAGATTAAAGGTATTTAACAATCTCTGGAGGTCGTCTTCATTTTCGGCACATATCACAGCGTCATCAGCGTAACAGAGAATTTTTATTTCTGTATCACCCATTTTATATCCTCTACCAAGTCGCACCTCCTTTATTATTTCGTCCATTATCATGTTAAACAACAAAGGACTAAGCGAGTCTCCCTGTCTAATACCGCTGTTGACTGGTATGGGTGTTGATAATTTACCGTTAGTGCGAATCTGAACTTTATTGTTTGCGTATATGTTTTCGATGGTCTGAATTATATTGATAGGAATATTTCTCTTATATAACAGGTGGATTACGTCATCTAGCTTTATGCGATCGAATGCTTTTGTTAGATCTATAAAGCATAAAAATGTTGGTTTATTGTATTCTATAGATTTTTTGACTATCTGTCGTAGAATAAATACTGCATCCACGCAAGACCTTCCTGATCTAAATCCCTGCTGTTCGTCTTCCAGTGTTGTAACCGAATTAATTTTATTTTTCATTACTTTCGTAACGAGTTTCAGAGTTGTGTCCAGTAGATTAATACCCCTGTAGTTCCCTGGTTCTTGTTTGTCACCTTTCTTAAACATAAGCATCATTGTGCTGGTTCTCCACCTATCTGGTACATTGCATTGTGTCAGGATTTTTCGAATGGAGCTTGTGAGTTCCTGTGTTAGTCGCTGTCCTCCGTATTTCAACAATTCGTTATTAATTCCGTCTTGTCTGGGAGACTTTCTATTTTTTAAGGATTTTATAGCTTTCTCTACTTCTTGAATGGTGACTTCCATATTATTCCTTATTGTTGGTATGTTGTTTTTTCCAATGTTAGCATCTCCCTCAAATAATTTTGTTAGGTAGTCTATCCATTTCTCCTCTGATATTTTGTTTGTTTCGGAGAGTTCAGATATTTCTTTGCGCTGTTGTCTTATCAGTCGCCACATTTGTTTTTGTACACTATAGAAGTCTCCTTCCATTTTTTTAGAGAACTGCTCCCAATGTTCACTTTTTAGTTGCCTGACTAGTAGATTAGTTTCGTTACAAATTAGTTTGTACCTATTGTATGCTTCCGGCGTTTTTGACGTTCTATATGCTAAATATGCTTTTTTTTTTCGTTATACTTATCTTTAACTTCTTTACGGAACCATGGAGTTTTATTAGGATTTTTGTTGTTGATTGTGATTGTATGTGTGCCCAATGACTCATTTGAAGCTTCTTCTATGTTTCCCTTAATTTTTTCTCAGCTATGATTTATATCTTCCTCTTCATTTATTGGTTTTCTTTCAATTTTTCCATCAATCTTTTTTGATATAATTCTTTCGTTGACGTATACCACAGAGAGTCTATGTTCTTTTTTTGTATCCTAACCTTTTCCAGCTCCTTTTTTTGTGTAATCTTTATTCGAATTTTTGATAGAACTAATTTATGATCGTTTCCTGCATTAACAGAGTTCAATGTTCTAATATCTAATATCTCGGTGGGATGTATAACTCGGTTACTAACTATAAAGTCCATTATAGATTTGTGTCCTCTTGTATTTTCAAAAGTGTATTTATATTTATCTTTGTGTTGAAAGAAAGTATTGCTTATCCTTAATTCGTTGTAGGCACAGAAATTTACCATTAGTTCTTCGTTGGTGTTGTGATACTGTTCGTTGAAGTGTTGTTTAATTCCGGGGATTATTTGGTTTCCTATACCGGCATTAAAGTTTCCGAATAAAATAATAGCTTCCTCACCAGGTATTGAGTCTAAGGTGGTTTGCAAGTTCTAGTAGAATGCTTCTACCTCGTGTTTTGGTTTTCCATCTTCTGGGCTGTAAACGGACAAGATGTTTAGTTTCTTATGTTCCATTAGTAGTTTGCTACCATAACACAACAATTCTTTTAATTTGCATACTAGAACAAAAAATCAATAAAATTGTCTGCTTTAGAGAATGTAGAAAATTTCTGTTCAAGATATTGCCATAATTACCTATTAAATATGTGTTTTCTTTTATTTCAAAAAACATGTTTTGTCAATTAGGTATTTTAGGATCCAAAATAACGTTTCATTAGTGAAGGGTACATAAAAAATCTGTCAATGTAGTTTCACAACTATTTAATATGCTTGGCATTTGTTAATTAAAACCCCGATATTGTAGCAAACACACGTGCTTCGATTACCCTATTACATCCATTTCGTCGGTCGATTTACTTTGTTCACGCTAGAAAGCACAATATAATTTATTAATTTTAGAAATTGATTCTGCTTAATTGGCCTACATTTTCGAAATTCTGGGTGGTAATTTTCTGCAATTTAATGATTAACGGTTTAATTAATATCTATAAGCTTACAACACTCAATGTAGTTGAAAATTAAATTTATACTGTTTTATTTTAGGTTTTAATCAGATGAAGGTTGAAGGTTTATATTTAGCCAATATAAATGAAATTTCAAATTGCCAGTATTTTACCGACCTAAAGTGGATGGGCTAATTACATTTGATAAATATTGAAATCGCTACTTATGTGTAGTAGTTGTTTAAAACTGTCAAAACGTTTTGTCTTACATGTTTTTCCTGACTTTAATAAAGAAGTTTTTTTTGTTCTTGACAAAACTAAAAATGTGGGTTGATCGGTTAGGGATTTCCCTCGCTTAGCAATATCAATTTATATTTACTACGGCTAATTCAGTTAATTTTACCTTATTTTTGCCAATATTCACGTTATGAGCAAACACAATATTCCTTTCTTGAAGTATCTTTTATGAATACTTCCAAAAAAAAAGCAAGCCATTTGTCACTTAAGTTGAATTATTTTGTAGATTATACTATGAATCCCATAGTTCTACTTCCTTGCTATTTTGTTTTCCAGCTCGGTTTCGTTTATCTTCCTGAATTTTGGCTACATTCTTACATAAGTATTGGTATAAAATTTACACCACACTTCAGTTTTATAAGTATCATCATTATAAATTTATGAATTTAACTGAAGAAAATATGATTCAGTGGTTGCAATACTGCTAAAAATAGTACACCATGATGGACAAAATGAGGAGTTGTTAAATAAAATTATTTTCACAGACAAAACAATATTCACATTGTCTGGGATGTTCAATAGAAAGAATAAAGATTATCGAGTAACGGGTACCGTTTTTATCACTTTGACCCCTGTTTTTGTTGTTTTGCCTGGCATTTACTAGACTGTGGGTGGTTATTTTTATCGAGACTGAATTTACTATGACCTTTTTCCTGTTAAATCGCGGCTTTCCTACCTACTATTCGAGTGAAATTCTTCCTTTCATTCTTTTGTATGGCGTTTTTTTGAATTTTTATTGATTAATTCCGTAAACTTAGCTTGGTTAGTTTTATTTTTAGGCTAGTTATGTCAGTGTCGAAATTACATGGATATGTTATTTACGTCACGTATTGATTATTTTTGAAGTGATTTTTCTGCTTTTCTTTAGGTTGCATAAATTTTTATTTTCTAACTTGCGGGGTTCCCAAACTTACAGGAAATGTATCCCTTTGTTTAAAAATAAATTTGCTTAGTTTAAAAATACCTAAAGGGCTACTTTATTAATTTTGGGCCGCAAATATAATGATTAATGAATGGGTTTATTTAACAAATTTTGTTCAACTGACTGTTATTGCATAGCGTCACTTTTGAGCTGTCGTTTCTTTCAAACGTGTCAAAATTTTTAACGCGCCGGAAGGAGGTAGCGTTGTGCGCAAGCCGAGTTCTGTGATATAAGACCGAGGCCATTTTGCTTGGATTTTTACTTTCCCTGTTTGAGACAACTGAAGGAACTGTAGAATTTTCCATCTCAATTTATTTGAAACATCCTATGGGATTTTGGGTTGGAAAGTCGTTTAAATTATCCCGATAATTGAGTTTAGTTGATTAGTTATATTATCTTTTACCTTTTTGGTGCATTTGAGTAATTTTTATCAAAATAAACCTAGAAGCAGGGACAACAGTTTGCACGTTTCAATGAAAAAATTCTCTTGATTTCCATCAACACATCTATAAATTACAATTTATTAAAACAGTATTCCAAGGGTTTTTTGATTTATAAAAATTTAAGCTCAAAATTGATTGTTACCGAGTAAGTTTAATGTGGAATTTGAATCTGTCCATATTATACCTTTTTTTTAAGGCGGGTTAATACCTAAATTGACTGCAGTAATCTATTATTAAGTTTTATATTTGCTTTTAAGGTATGTTGTTTTTTTATGGATTTTGATTACTTTTTCTTGAATTTTGTTAATGTTTGATAGTTGTTACTTTGAAAATGCTTTAATTATTTCTTTTGTATTAGTAGGAGTTAATTTTAAGAGTAGCTCTGCTGTTTATTGTAATATCTACTATATTTTGATACGTATTTCGTCTTTAGACATGTCACAATTGCCCCAGTTTATCGAGGAATTAATTTATTTTATATATTTCAGAGTATTTTTAAATTGCATCCAATCTCTTGGACTCATTCTGCGTTCAAAATTGACGGAATTAAATAATACGTCATAATCATATGTTTGATAGCTCGTTTACTTTCAGTTGACTTCAGTGCGATTTTTTGTTCGAATACAATAATTAGGTACGTGGGTCTGGCCAAATTAAGTTAAAATTCAAAAGACTATCAGCAAGGAATTCATGGATTTTTATTTAATTAAAAAGTTAATGCCAAAATGTGTCTCGTGTTTTCACATAGTATTATGGGCAATATTGTGTTTATATTTTGTTTATTTTTGATTTATTATTTTTGCCTTGGAGCTTAGTGAAAATTATTGTATTTACTTTTGCCATGTTTAAACTGATCTGTTT
The DNA here is from genome assembly GCA_034092305.1 of Diaprepes abbreviatus. Classification (NCBI taxonomy): domain Eukaryota; kingdom Metazoa; phylum Arthropoda; class Insecta; order Coleoptera; family Curculionidae; genus Diaprepes; species Diaprepes abbreviatus. Next base: position 27,843 of record JASJET010000069.1, read on the forward strand.
AATATTAATTAATGCTTATAAAAATAAGCATTTAGTGACACCCATTGGACTTAAATCCTAATATTCAAGGAAGTTTAAAATTTTAAATTTAAATATTTCTTATCATTTTGATGACAAAATCGTTAGCTTTTGATTTAATTTTTATACCTAGTCTTAAATACATCTTTTTTTGAAGGTTTTTTTTTTCTACCGGTTCTACCTACTATTTTTTATTAAGTTTTTTCCCGCTGGTTCTTCTTACGAGTATTTTTCCTACGGGTCTCTTTTTGCTGTGTATGTTTTCTGTTTATCTTTTGCGTTAACTAGTACCTATACACCACTACGCAGTTGAGTAGTGTTGCAGCCTGATTCGTTTAAGACCACATAGGTAGTATTCTCGCTAATCTTTAGTTCAACAAATAAATTAGTTTATTATTTGTTTAGTTATTACCCATTAATTATTTCTTAATATTTAATCGTTTTTATTTTATTTTAACTTAAAGTTGACCTTCGATATCTTTTTTTTTTAATACGTAGGAAGTTTAAAATTTTAAATTTAAATATTTCTTATCATTTTGATGACAAAATCGTTAGCTTTTGATTTAATTTTTATACATAGTCTAAAACACTTCTATTTTTGAAGTTTTTTTTTTCTACCGGTTCTACCTACTGTTTTTTCTTAAGTTTTTTCCCACTGGTTCTTATTACGAGTTTTTTTCCTACGGGTCTGTTTCTGCTGTATACGTTTTCTGTTTATCTTTTGCGTTAACTAGTACCTATACACCACTACGCAGTTGAGTAGTGTTGCAGCCTGATTTGTTCGAGACCACATAGGTACTAGTCTCGCCATCGGAATAACAGTCAAATTTAATATTACTCTATTTTTGTAGTATTACAAATTAATTTTGTAATATTAAGTTTATTCCATTCTTTTTTTGTAAGACGTTGCGCAATTTTCCTGCGTTCTATCCCATTAACGTTATGTTTTAGTACCAGTAAATTCTGGAGTGTTTTATACCTTAAATTTTATTTGATCTCTTGTTATTTTTTAAAAGTAAAACTCATTTTCAATAATATTTATTGAAATACCTTTGTCAACTCCAATTTTTTTTTGCTTTAAGTAATTTTTTAGCTTATAAAGTATTAGGTTTCAACTCAGAACTAATTTGTATCTTTTCTTAAATAAGAAAATTTTGTAATTTTTTGAGGTTGTAAATTGTGTGATTATTTCGATGGTGACTACAAAGAAAATCGCTCAACGACAAGCGCGGCGAAAAAAATCTCTTCGTTACAATTGTAGTGAAAAAAATCCCTTCTCTTCAGTGCCGTGTAAATAGTAACATTAAATTCGTCGATAATTGTACTTATTGGCTAGAAGCAGCACCTATTTAAGAAGAATCTCTCTCCCCCCCCCCGCACAATTTTTAGAGGGGTTTTTACGTCGACATAGTAAGCATCAATATAAAAAAGAAAATTCTTCCTAAATAGGTACTTTGAAAATAATTTCTCCCACATAGATGGATTTAAGTCGCAGATTTCACTAGATTTTTCTATATTTTCTACATAGAGAATTTAAGCGACGAAAATAGAGGAGAGCGGAATGTTGCTCACGGTGAGCAGTAAGTAGGAGTGGGTTTTATAGTTCTATTAACGATATGCATGGAGTTATTTAGTTGAGCATCCACTATCCTCGCGTGTAGGTTATTCAGTCTAATTGCGGAGCAGTGCTTCTCCTCTGAACATACTAATTCGAGGACAGATCACCGAAATGTGTTAGCCAAAGTTCCCCAGGAGGTGCCATGCCTAGCTTAAAGTTTTAAAGCTACGTTGGTAAGATTTTCGGAAAGAAAATGTTTTGTCCACTGTGAGGTTTAGATATTTGGGGAACTTTCTGTGCTTGAAACAAGTCTCATTTTACTGGCTGTTAAGTTGAGTCTCTATTTCATAAAGTAGTTGCTCATGGCCATCATATCTTCACTCAGGGCGTCCTCTGTCACAGATAGATTTTAATCATCCCAAGATCATCTCGTCAGCATAATTAAATTTTCTTCAACGCGTTTCAGGCAGATCGAACACATATAAGTTAAAAAAACACGGGGGAGAGTACTGTTCCATGGGGGAAACTGTCATTCAGGGTTTGTTTTCTGCAGGTCCCTTCATTTATATGTACTTGAGACGGGCGGTTGCTCAGCATGTTTTTATTAAGTATGGTTATTGTTTTGCGCTTAGTAGTTTTTAGGAGTTTGTATGTACGGCCTTATCGTCAGACTATGTTAGATGCGGTTGTAAGGTGTACAAAGACCATTAATATATTATTCCATTTTTAGAAACCGGTTTCTATAAACGTTGTTAGAGAGAGGACTTGGTCGCAGCAGCTTCGATTTTTCCATAAACCCACCCGGTCCACTGAAACGTGCTCCAGTACTTTATCGAGAATGCGATTTCACTGCAACTTGTAAGACCAATTGACTAGAGCTATTAGCCTGTACCTTTTTGATCTTTATTCTAGCCTGGTTTAAGTAGTGCAATTATCCTTGATTTTTAGTTTTGATGGTAGGTTGTCGGTAAGGAGGATTTCTGAACTCAACTTGGCATGCCAGTTTCTTATTACGGAGTCGCAATAAAGCAATAATTCTAAGGGGATTTCATCATAACCGAGAGCCTTGCCAGTTTCCTCCCTTGCTGAAAAGGAGTTTTCTAGGTTTGACTATAAATATATGTGTTTTTTGTCATTAGAGCTCTGGATGTTTAAATGATACAATTAGTGATCCGATCCGGAGTAACTGTTGGTTTGACTCGAATAAGTAGGGTATTTAACCCTTATTTCCTTAGGAAGCTCCAAGCCATTTTATTGGAATAATTGAAGTCTGTGTTAGCTATAGTTTGGATACATTTTTCCCTGTTTAAGTAGTCCTGACACAGTGTTTCATTATTTTCTCTCCAACCTGAGATATTTTCTCTCCGATATCCTTTAAGGATACTTTGTATTGTGGCGGTGATTACAGCCTCGCAGAATATCCTATAACTTAGAGGGAATCCAGTGATTGGCGTTATCGAGAATTCGTTAGAATCTGTCCCAGTCAGCTTTCGGTAAGTTCCACCCCAGTTGAGGTATTTAGCTAAGAATTGGTATTTGAATTCTAACATTCACCAGAGCAGGTCTGTGTTGGCTGTGCGGGAAGCACCACCTATCCGTGTATTAACAGGGGCAGGGAATCTTCTCTTCTGGTGATGTAGCAAAGATCAGGGCTATAGTTTTAGCGCTAGGTAGCGGATCTAAATATGCCTGATTGTTTTGAGTCGAAAAAGCCCATTATGTTAATTTAATACTTTCCTCGTCGTCACTGTTGTATGCCCATTCCATGCCATGGCTATTCAGGTCACCAATCTATAGCTCACAATAATCATGTACTGGGAGCATAATTGTAGGCTGCGTCATCCCTGGTTTTTTGTCTATAATAGTTATTGTAAGGGACTCAATCTTTACAGTAATATTATAAATATTATTTGTGGTACTAGTCGATATGTTTTTAATGCGAGATGGTAGGTTGTTTCGAGTGCTGTGTACCCGAGAATGATACCTCTAGACAGGAATTGTGCCATGTTTTCAATATCTGTTTCCTGTAGGGCTACGACATCCATGTTATTGTCCATCAGCAGTTTAGATAAGTATTCTAATTTAGTCTTGCTAGTGTTTTCTATGTTCAAATGACGTATTCCAACTGAAGGTTAAACGTTTCTACTCTGGGGGCTCTGAAAAGAGTTATTTTGTTTCTGACTTGCATCCATTTGTGAGTTCATTTCCACTTACGTGTTTTGGACAGGATAAGCACGGAAATAGTCTGCTCGCTGGTTTTTCTTGCCAACTCTTTAGGGTTACCCAGGGTGCCATCACGAGAATAATAATAAAATAACTTGTTTTTTGACACATTTTTGGTAATAAGTACCAAGCGTGATATCCAAAAAAAATAATAATGAAGTTCCTGTTTTTTTTTACGATTTTGGAATCTCATTTCATTTCACCATTTTCCTGGCTTCTTTATGATCTAACGAAAATTAACAGACAATTCTGATCAACCAACAAATCATTTAAATTTTAATATATCATAACATTTAAAAAAAAAACTCATTAATATAGGAGAATAAACGGTTGTAGATTCGATTTATATATATATATATATATATATATATATATATATATATATATATATATATATATATATATATATATATATATCTTATTTTAGGGAACGTGTATTTAAATAAGTGCCAGTTGCACTGATTTACGGGCCGATTTCTACGTTGTTAAATACCTAATAATAGATAACGCAATGATCAATTAATACCAAAAATAGTTATTAGATTTTCTACTGTAAAATATTCACCATTTTTAAATTCTGGGATATACACAAATCTCTTTTAAAGTTTCTACAGCCAGCTCTCTAAAATTTTTTTCAAATATAGAAAACTTTTCAAATAGTTGATCATATTGTGGTTAAACAGCTTCTAAATTGGCTTGTCCTAGCCGAGATTGAACTATAACAGCATTAGCAATATACTGAATTATATATGATACTATATTGGATCTACCACCCCTATATTACCTTGAGAATATATCCGTAATCTTAGCACACATACATGCATCTATTATCTTATTAAACACGATTTAATGGCCAATTTACATGGTACACATTATAACGCACAAGATAAATATAAATTAATTTTAGATATTGATAACGTTCAGTTTGCTAATACTCGTGAAATTATGGCTAATAATTTTCCGTTATTTTTTAATTAAGATTTGAGTTTACAGCTTAAGGATAATGCTAGTAAATTGGAAATTTATATTTTCACTAACGTATTTACATTTTTGTCTGTGTGAATTCGCAGAAATGTCACATAAATAAAAAATTTGGTGCAAAATTGTATTTTTAAATAGAGTGCTTTTCTCAAGTCGTATTCAAGTCATAAGTTTGAACCTAATAAAATTGTATTTAACTTAAACAGGAAATGAGTAAGAACAATTCTAATGGAATTCTTAAATTCACTGAACATAATTCAATAAGAAAAGAACCTTCAGAAGCAACTCATCATGATGTTTGCAGAAAGGTAGAAACAATAATTTTTGAAGATGATCTTTTGAAAGTATCTAAACCATTAATATATCTGAACGAAGCGTTTTGATATTATCGTATGCAGAAAGGTAGAAACAATAATTTTTGAAGATGATCTTTTGAAAGTATCTAAACCATTAATATATCTGAACGAAGCGTTTTGATATTATCGTATGGTAAACTAAGCATCAGTAAAGTGTCAGCAACGTAAGTTCCAAGATTGTTGAATCTCGAATAAAAATTTCATATAGAGCAAGATTCTCAAATTCAATATTAATTCAACTTTATTGAATCCGATTCAATACCTTTGTACTCTTGCAATGTTGTTGAATCTGATTTAATAATGTTACGTGCTGATGTGTAACATCCTTTTCTGTTGATAACATGTCCTTATCGAACGTGCAAACAAAACGAATTTAAAATAAAAGAACGTTACACATGTCATTTTAAAAAAACTGATTTTTCTAAAATGTATAAACTTTTGCTCGACAATGATTGGTCTTTTCCATATATATCTCTAGCGGTTGTGATGGCCTTTTGTCAGCATATAGATATCATTTTTAATGAAACGGCATCGAAGTCTTTGTTCAGGTATAATAAGTACCCACATTCGCTTATCAAAATATAAGGAGTTGTTATGGCGGAAATACAAAAGATCTAAGGAGACTTGTGACCATCTGCTTTTTAGGAATGCTAGGATGGTCGTAAAAAATCTTATAAGTACATTCCATAGTGCGTTTTATTAATCGTTCGGCGGAGTAACGTTTATTATAGTTTTTAGACATCTGAAGTATTCTATTAACGTAGAACGGAATCTTTTAACGGGGAAGTTAGAATTACTGTTTTTGAGTGTGTATAATGTAATTCAGTCCTATCTATTTTCCAAAACTCTTTGACTTCTTTGCTTTTAAACTCCATTCCTGAGCCGACAGTTGTTTTCTGGGGTAAGCTATGGTGCGTTATAAAATTAAGAAGATTTGAAATAACTAAATGGCGTTTTGGACTTTCTGTTGGATATTCTTTTTCTTCTTCTTAACGTGTCTTGTCCTATCGAATGTTGGCAATGATCAGGGCTGTCTGAACTCTGTCTACTGATCTTCTAAAAAGTGTTCTTTTGCTAGCTTCATACCATTGCCGTAAGTTCTTCAGCCAAGATATTCTGCAACGGCTTGGACCTCTTTTGCCATCAATTTTATCTTGCATAATAAACTGAAGCACCTGGTATTTTGCATAACTTAAAATATGTCCGAAATATTCTAATTTTCTTTTTTTGATAGTGTGTATGATTTCTGTTTGTTTGTTCATTCGGTTTAGTACTTCTGTATGTCGGATTCTGCCTATCCACATTTCGAAGGCCTCCAGTCTCTTACACATGGCATCTATGAGTGTCCACGCTTCAGCTTCATACAAGAGTATACTGAAGACATAGCATCTAAGAACACGTGTCCCTAAGGGTAGACCAATATTTCGACTGCATAGTACGGTCTTCATTTTGATAAAGGCGCTTCGAGCCTGTTCTATTCGGGACCTTATCTCTTGTATGTTGTCCCTGTTTTCATTGAGTGTGCATCCCAAATACTTGTATTGTTGAACACGTTTTCCGTCATATTCTAAACACATCTATATGTTTGCTTACTACCCGCCACTTTGTCTTCTTGATGCTCAACTTAAGCCTCATATTTCCACTCTTGTTTGTCTCTGTACACGCAGTTTAAAATTTCTTGTAGGTTTTTTAATATATTTGCGAGAAGTACAGTGTCGTTGGCTTATCTAAGATTATTTACCGTTAATAATAATACCTTTGTGTTTTTCATGTAGCGCCTCTTGAAGGATTTTTTCAGAATACAAGTTAAATAAGAGAGTACACATCCCTGTTGAACTCCACGCATTATTTGTATCTCATCTAACATCTCTCCGTCGACTGTTACTTTTGCTTTCTGGTGTGCAAGTAGATTAACTATTATTCTTATATCTCGATCATCCAGATTCTCTTTTCTTAATATTTCAATAAGTTTTCCATGTTGGACGATATCAAGAGCCTTTTCGTAATCTATAAAATACGCGAACACCTCTACAGGCACATCTCGACATCTTTGCACCAACACCTGCATGCTGAATAAAGCCTCACGTGTACCCGTTCCATTTCTGAAACCAAACTGTGTGTTGCTCATGTTCTCTTCGCATTTGTTGTAAATACGGGTATGAATGATTTTCAGGAATATCTTTAAAACATGACTCATCTTACTGATTGTGCGGTATTCATTACAGCATTTGGCGTTCCGCTTCTTTGGTATTATCACGAAGATGAAAATTAACCAATTGTTAGGAATTTTGCCACTTTTGTAGATTAAATTAAACAGCTTTAACAAAACATTAAGTTATAGCTAGAGTTGATGCTATTGGATATTTTTGTCCATATCTGGAGAAAGAATCAATAATCGTTAGAAAGTTTTCATTGGATATTTTAAAAATTATGAGTGTTGAAACGGTTCAGAGCTCGAGGGTGTTAAATTGAATTTTATTACTAGTAGATTTCTCTCCTATTTATTCTTCAGACAGGTTTCAAAATAATTCAAATAATTTTCAATATCATTTGCCATTTTTGGCCAATAAAATTTGAAGGTTAATGCTAACTTCATTTCGTTAATGCCTCTGTGGCAATATTTGGTGATATGATAACATAAGTTTCTCTTACTGGTAATTAAAAGTTTGTATGTCCCCTAAAATTTTGAAGCATTGAAAAATTTAAAAGGTGAATTTTTGAAAATATTTTATAGTGTTACTACAAAACGTTTAGCTAATTCGGGATTTCTCAGAACTATAGCATATATTTGTTTTGGGTCAATGTATTCCTTTAATACAGCGGTTTTTAACCTTTTTGGCAGGTGACCCAAAATATAAATATATTTGATGTTCGCGACCCTGACATTTTATTTATTTTCCAATGATAATAAAATAATAGGAATAAAAGTCCGTGGTTTGCTCAAATTGATGTCATTACAAAATATTAAAAAAAAAAACATTATTAATATTTTTTTTAAATCAAATCTATGTTAAACAAGCAAGTATCCGCATAATTCGGCATTCATAGTAGAAAAGTGGTATTTTTTTTTTAATCAACAGAGTAAAAAATTAAAAAAACATTCCTATAGTCTGAGGGTTATCATCACTAATTGTATTAGTGACTACCCTGATGCTGTACTTTTGAGCAAAGAAGATTTATACGCGGAGTTAAGTTTATGGAAAGTGAACACCGCATGTCATGCTGAGGATCCAGTCTATTTCTGTACTTGTTTTTTAAAACAGCAAGGCACGAAAATCCTGCTTCACACAAATAAGTAGTTGGAAATGGTAGCGGAGCCTTTTTAGCTTCATTGTTGAGAATAGACTTCCCAGATAATTTTGCCCAAAATTTTGTGAGACTCATTGTGGCAAATCTTTCTTTTAAAACTGTATCATCCTGCAATTCAAGCAATTCTTCTTGTAATCCAGCCGTGTGATTTTCAACCGCCATTACATCTACTTCAAATGGATTTCTAACCCAACTGTATTTCTCGATATGGACATTTTGTGAAATATATCTTGCCATTTCATTTTCAAGATATCTCAAATGTTCTAAAAAGATAGGCATGGTCTCTAGAAAAATATTGTTGTCATTAAAATCTTCTGAAAACAAGTTTAATGTGCTGCTAATTGACGATTTGCAATTTTTTCTTGCCAAAGTTTTGTTTTATTTTTAAAAACACTAATTTTTTCATATATGTCTATTACGGTGCGGTTTTGACCTTGCATTTCTATTTTTAACTGATTTAAGTGGTGGAAAATATCGCTTAAATATGCCAATTTGGCCATCCACTTGTTGTCAATGAAGCTATCAGCGCATTCGTGTTTTTATCAGTCAAAAATATTTCTATTTCTGTTTTAAAAGAAAGAACTCTGGCTAAAATTCTTTCGTGGGATAACCATCTGATATCTGAAAGGTACAATAAATGCTGGTGATCCAAACCCATTTCTTTGCACATCAATCGAAATATCCGGGAGTTCAAAGCGCGTCTCTTTATGAAGTTTATAATTTTGACTACGTCCTATAATACCCGGTGTAGATCTGGCTGCATATCTTGTGTAGCCAAGTTCTCTCTATGTAAAAAGCAGTGTTTTGTAATAACCTCTGGATTTCTTTTCTTAACTTTGGCACAAAAGACTATGCGAGTTCCTATCATTACTGGTGCTCCATCCGTACAGCCTGCGATACAATTTTGCCACTGCAATTGGTGAATCTCAAAAAAGTTGTCAACTAGAAAAAAGATGTCAGCCCCAGTTGAAGTTACAGAGAGCTTTTCGCAAAAAAGAAATTCTTCATTAAAATTTTGATGAGTTCTGTATCTTACATACACTAACAGCTGTGGAAAGTTTTCTATATCTACTGATTCGTCGATTTGAATAGAAAATTTTATTGCTATTTTGAGATCTGCTAGTGACTGTTCTAAAATATCTAATGACGTTAAATATATTCTCTTTTTTACGGTATCGTTTGAAATTGGCACCATTTCCAGCTTCTTAGCTATTTCATCTCCACAGACAGTTCTCGCCGTGGCTATCACAGCTGGTTTAATCAACTCCTCACTAATACTATGGGATTTTTTACATTGAGCAACTTTTAAAGCTACTTGAAAAGAAGCATACGTAGTTTTTTCTAACGAAACTGTTGCCGAACTTGATGGCGCATCAAGTTTCATACGCTTTACTTGTGTTTCTTTTTGTTTCCAAATGGCAAGCGGTTTATTTACGTAAATTGGATGGACTTTTTCAAGATGTCTCTTTTATTTGTTGAGTTTTAGCGATTCATTTTAAAGAAGTTGCATACAGACCACGCAATGTGGACGCGGAACACCAGAGCGATCTTTTATTTCAATAAATCTTAATGCTAAAAACTCTTGTTTATATGGTAACATCACCATGATTGGTGGACTTAGCCAAACGTGTTTCCCAAAACACGATGTCCGCCAATTGAAATATTTGCTGAAACAAAACGACAAAATATAATCGTTAATTTACTTACAATATCTCGAATATTGAATACCTATTCTATTTACTACTTTTTAGAATCAATATTAGTTAACCACTGAAACATTCGTGGAAAAGAAACAATAAATTATAATCTTTAATTTTAACAACTTAATGACGCATCGACAACAAGAACTATTTTATTTATTACCTACTTTCTATAAACATTATTTTAACATTGAAAGATTCGCGGAAACATAACGAAAAATTATTGACTTGAATTTTAACAACTCGATACCTATTTTATTTATCACTTACTAAATGTATTAGAAACAATAAATACATACCTTCTTTGAGCTCAGCGAAGAATGCGTATTGTACTGTCAGGTACTGCAGTAAATACAATCTTGTAGGACTGTCTGTAGTAAACATGTTTAGGTAGTTTGGTACCTAATGTGATTGGCTTAGAATGGTGACAAAAGAGGGTGTATTCATTAGCAAACATGCTAGAACACTGAGTCGGACGCCGCCCGCGCCGCGCGAATTCGTCGTGCCGCGTCACACCTCCCTCCTCCCGCATTCTACAGCCACGCATGGTAGATGCGTTCCGATCCGAGTCAAGAATGACATCGATTACGGTGCTCACAATGTCTTTTAAAAATTCCCGCTATCCATCCCAATACCGCCCGCGACCCGGATTTGGGTCGCGATCTGAGGTTAAGAAGAATGTTAATAGTTTAAAGATTTAACAACATATGTGGTTCATGCACGATGGTGCACTCCCATACACCACATTAAATATTTTAAATTATAGAAATGATAATTTTCAAAATCAATGGATCGACAGAGGAAATGATGTTCCTGCAAATTGGCCACTCAGCTTATCGGATTAAAGGTCTATATGGATTACTTGTCATGGGGAACTCTTAAATAGATGGTGTCTTCTATAGTGGTGTCTTTTAATGAGACGTCTTTCCTAGGGTACCGGAGAGATACAGGTGTTTTTTATAGGAGGTTAGAAATTTTTTTCTATATATTTTAAGAGAGAAACTGTCTATCTTAACTTATCACTAATATTGAAGTTAAAATATTTTTACAAAAGTTACGCAATTTTATTAAAATGTGCGGCAACTCTCCCACAATTATTATATTTTAATTTAAAATTTTTCAAATATGGCCTAATGTGTTTTATACCCTGTAGCTTTTATTACAAATATTTAGCAGAAATAGTCCTTACTTAGTTTGGTCTTTCTTGAAAATAAATTTAAATATACAGTGTACGACAAAACAAATGCACCAACTTCTACTCGTGGCTAAATAACATAGTCAAATGCACTTAAATTTAAATTCTTTTTACTTATTTGTACACAAACAAAACCAATTTTCTTTTTGTATCAGAAAAAAAATTAGTTTTGTTTACATCACTTTTTGTTTATGACAAAACATATGCACGAAGTAACAGGAATTTAAATTCTTTATTATTTATAAAAAATTATCAACAACAAGTACCGTGAAATAACTAATAACTCTCTTTTAAACATTATAAGAATGTTTATAGAAAACTTCCACGTGTTTATGGTCGTTTCTGGTCTTTCAAAGTCATCGGTCATACGGTACAAGTTTTTAATGATAAAAATGGCTAATAATAAGTACTCAGTGCAAGTAAAGGAAAAAATAATTAAATATTATAATAGTGGTGAATCAGTGACGTCAATTGGAAAGAAATTTGGAATTCATAGCGTAATTTCGCGAATTATAAGCCGCTTTCGTTTTTCAGACTCGTTGACCAGTATCCACAAAGGAGCTCGTCAACGGAAAACCAGTAAACTGGACAACCAGACAATAATTATATTAAAAAAAAGATCCGCTCATATCAGCAAGGTCAATTGCAAATCGATTACCACTATATATTTGAGAAAGATCCATCAAAAGACGAGCTGTTGAAGGTAGATTAAAATCATACCGAAGTGCCAAAAAACCATTTATTTCCGCCAAAAATAGACCAGCTAGAATTCAATTTGCAAAGGAACACTTAAATTGGCGTACAACCCAATGGAAAACCGTACCCTTTTCTGACGAGTCGAAGTTCAACTTGAAAAATTCGGACGGATTTCGGCTAGTACGCAGACCTAAAGGGCAACGTCTTAACCCTCGCTATACGCAAAGCACAGTTAAGCACGGAGGAGGAAATATTTTGGTCTGGGGATGCTTTTCCGGACATGGAATCGGATCAATTCACAAAATTAATGATATAATGGATCGTTTTGTGTATAAGGATATTATATTAAGGATGTTATGTTGCCACACGCAGAGGAAGAAATGCCACTTAAGTGGAGGAATCAACATGATAACGACCCAAAACACACTGCTAAATGTGTGAAAGAGTGGTTCGTAGACAACAAGATTGACGTTTTGAAATGGCCAGCGTAATCGCCTGGACTCAAATCCATAGAAAATCTATGGGATATTGTAGATCGCAAAATAAATCGCGATAATTGCAAAAATGCGGATGACCTTTTCCGACAAGCGGAAATTGCATGGAATGGAATTTCCGATGAAATTTTATTTAACCTTATAGAGTCCATGCCACGCAGATGCGAGGAGGTTTTAAAAAATAAGGGTTACGCAACTAAATATTAGTTTAATTTTTATTTAAATGGAATAACCTAGAAATGTGCTATTGTTTTGTCGCATAAAGAAAGTATTGTTAATTATGAAATATGGTTTTTGTTGGTTTTCATAACAAATATTGGAAATTTTTGTTTTGTTTTAGTAAATTTAGTTTGTTAATTTTGTAAATAAATAAAATAATTTGAAAAGCAATGGGTTTTTGTCTTGTATTAAGACATATTTTAATATTCACAAGTTCGTGCATATGTTTTGTCGCACACTGTATATCTTGACAAATTGAGAACGGTATTTACGATTTGAATGGATGCTTGAAAATGCGACTCTTTTTAAACACAATTATCTCAAAACTATAACGTTAAGCTATATGAAACTCGTAATAAAAACATATCAAAATTCTACATTAAATTGAAAAAATCATTCATATATAGAGAGTTCTATTTCAAAAAATACAAACCTATGCTGTTCCCATTTTTTGCACACCCTGTAGGGTCCCAAATATTTTTATAATGTGCATATAAAGAAACCATATAATGCAGGAAATATAGTTTCTGTTGCTGAATCACCCCAACATAAATCATGTTGCGTGAAATCTAATTTTTTAACGGATTTTTGGTGACTGCACCATTATTATTTTTATCTATTGTTATTAATAATTTCTTTTATTTTATATTAAATTGGCGCCGACTTCAATAATGTTAATGACTTTATAACATTATCTTTCACTATTCCATGTTTTTTATGGAATTTTATTTTTTTTCTAAATTTTTTTTGTGTCTCCCCTACGAATTAAAATTATTTTGTATTAAACTTCCAAATATGAATCTTAATCATAACGCAGAATTTAAGATCATACTGTAACAAAATCTAGTATTATACGAAGACAAAATAACGCTGAGATGTAAATTTTACATTAAAGCTTATTAACAATAAAATGTCTCTCATGACGAGTTTCCTAAGCCAGTGATATTGATAATTAGAACCAGCCCCAGCATTTTGGCCTCAAGGTTATTGGGTCATTTCAAAGGATTATGTTGACCTAAATTAATACGCCTCTCTGCCCCCTTAATACTTGATAGTTATTGTGTTCACATATGCGAAATGTATTACGTGACTAACAAGTAAAGCAAAACAAGTTCTGTTGCGTAACATTATAATAATAGAATTTGCCTAGTTAGTGTTTAGTAGGATAAAGGTATGGAAATTTAAAAACAAATAAATCGATTTGTAAATATATCATAGAAAGATGGCAGTTATTTGCTTATGATTAAATAAGATAGAGATAAAGTCATGTCTCTAATTAGTTGACTAAATTCTGTAAGAATACAAAATCTTCCAGTCTGATTACTGGGCGGACCCAGTAAAATAATTTATATAGAAGATCAAAGACATAAAACAAAATAAATTTTATAAAAAAAAATTGAACCGACTTCCAAAAGTGCGCTAATAACTATAAATTTTATATTAAATTGAAATTTTTTATATTGGCGCCAAATTATTTCTATATGAAACAAATAACTACTAATATATACAAATTATGGTAAGAAAGCAATTACAAATAAAGTGTTTTAATGTGTTGATGCGAATCACATTTTGTCAGGTATTAGTATGGCGCCGAATTTAAAAGTTTCAATTTCATATAAAGATTTATAGTTATTTTTCAGATTTCAGCGCACTTTTAAAAGTCGGTTCAATCCCGAGGGTGGCGCCCGAGAATCGACCACCGAGTGGATGTTTTGACCTTCAGGCAGTCAAACCGTTGATCAGTTCAGAGAGCAGGGATATCCCGAATATAAGTAGATACCGTCAAACCGATACCCCTGCGCTGAGCATTTGACCGATGACTATTTGCATGAGAAATATCCACTGACCGATGTTCGACTGCCGTAAACAAAGTAAATCCGTAGAGCACGAGCTGCTCCCTCCTACGTAAAAAGCGTCAGAAAATTAAAAAATTTTAGGCCGTCATATTTCATCTGACTTATTAGATTCTCTTAAAGTAATTTTATATTCGCTATTTATATCCTTAAAAACCATTCAGTCCCACTTTGGAACAAAATCGAAAAATATAAAATTTGTAGTCCGCTGTAATGGATTCGCCATATTGAATCCTGAAAAAATGCTTTTAAATTCATAATTTACACCCTCAGGAACCCTCCTATATCAGCTTTCGAGACAATCGAAAAATGTAAATTTTTTTGGACACCATATTAAATCCTCCAGATTGAGTTTTTCAAGAAGTATTTTAAATTCGTAATTAACACTAACAAAAATGCCCCAATACTGATTTTCGACAAAATCGAGGGATGTAGAATCTTCAATCCATCATTTTGGATCCGCTATATTTAATTTTTTTAAAAATAATTTTAGATTCGTAATGTGCGATTCTAAAAACTTCCCCATATCAATTTTCAAAAAAATCCGATAGAAATAATTGTTTAATCGCCATACTGGAGATGCCACATTGAATTTTTTAAAAATAATTTTAGATTCGTTATGCGCGGCCCCAAAAACTCCCCAATACCATTTTTGGAGAAAATTGTACAAAATAGATTTTTTCGTCCGCGATATTGGTTCCGCCACATTGACTTTTTGAAAAATAATTTTGGGTTCATTATGTGCGCTCCCAAAAACTTGTCCGTACTAATTTTGGAGGAAATCGAACAAAATTAATTTTTTTTGCCGCCATATTGTCAGCGCCATCATGGATTTTACTGCACCAATTTCATCCAAAAAAATATGGTACCACCGCAGCAACTTCCTGAACATAACGTAAAAAATTTCATTCAAATCGGTGTTGCCGTTCCGGAGTAATCGGTGTACATACATAAAAAAATACATAGTCGGCGAATTGAGAACCTCCTTCTTTTAGCAGTCAGTTAAAAAATTCTTAAAAATACTAAATCACGCCTAGTCGGAGAACTTAATGGATTTACCTAGTCTATGAAGAAACATGGATCCAAAAAAGTTTTTCTATGCAAAGTTTCCTCAACGGAGATATGAGCTCCCAAAGACCTGCAATGGAATCAAGATTTTACACATAATTATTGAACCACCAGGTATATTTCAAATTTTTTTTAATATGATATATATCAGGTAATACCTTTCAAACTGATATCCGAGAAAGTGTTGTGAATTACTCATATCTGCAGGGACGGACTAGCTGTGACACTCATGACCCCATTTTTTTTAAGCCCTGAATGATAAGAACTTTGGACAACGTTTTTTTTATATACTTTTAACTATTGATTAAAAATTTAGTATTCTTTATTCATGTCGCTAATCCTAACAGTTTTCGAAAAAACGTCATTTCATTTACACTATTAGTCCCCTAACTTCTATCGGGTTGAATATGAAAAAAAGGAAATTTTTCCGATCACCATAGTTTCAATAAAAAGTCAAACTAACTGCTTGGTTAAAAATTTCTTAAGAGGATTTTACATGGGCTCCGTGAAATCTGGTACACTCGCGGGTACGACGAATTGAGGACTGCCGTACCCGTCAAATTAACTTGGCATTTTTTCTTATTTGATCACAATGAAACACGATTCTTCGTAGAAGTTTATTGCTATTATCGAGCGGAGTGAAATACACCAAGATTTTGAGGTGTCCCCACAAGTAAAAATCCAACGGCGTTAGGTCGGGAGATTGAGGAGGCCGGGCAATAGGTCCTCCTCTACCTATCCAACGGTTTGGATAGACGTTATTCAGGTGCTCCTACACAACAACGCTGAAAGGAAGTGGTGCCCCATTGTGCATGTAGTTCATGTAACCGCGGGTTCCAAGTGGCAAGTGCTCTACTAAATCGTGAAAAGCGTTTTGGAGGAACTATAAATAAAGTTCTTCATTTAGTCATGCGGGCAATACGAACGGTATAATAAAAAAATTGTCAATGGTTCCTGCCCAAATATTATTGATTCTAATTCGTTGATGATGAAAACAATAGTTGCATGAAGACTTTCATCAGTCCATACATGTGAGTTGTGTAAATTTATAATACCATTTTTGGTAAACCTTTGTTCTTCCGTGGAGAGAATAGTGCTAATGAAGTTTACATTATTGCGTTGCTAATTCAATAGCCCGTTTGCAAACTGCATTCTATGGGGAAAATCTTCAGGAATCAGTTCATGCACTTTTTTCAAATAATATGGACATAACAGCTGTCCTTGAAGAAGTTCATGTACTATTGTTTTTGACTTTTCAGGCTGCGCTGATAATTTTCGAGTGCTCGTTGAAGGAGCGTCATCTACAGCATTTAAAATATTTTAATTGCAGCGTACGTACTGTTCGTCCCCAACCAGCAGTAATTATATTACCTTATTAAATGTAATTGCCTATCATTGTCCCTTAGACGTTAGTCAACTCGTTGAGAGGTTTTCCGATCTAGCAGAATACGTTTAGGATATATGTCGTGATATGTGCTTCCAAAGCATTGCAAGATGCAATACCATACATAAGATGCATATCTGCGTACTTAATAAACATGTATTCCATATTTCGAATTATTTCACAATTAATTTCACACATAATTCAAAAATCAGTTTTAATATCCAAGTTAAGAATCAATGTGTCAGCGATGTGAAAATTGACAAGTTTTAAAATGATGGATATTTTATTTCTTTCGTACCTAGCAACGTTTGCAACAGCCAATACTTTGTTTGTGGTGCCGATAAAATAAAACGCACATTTTTTGCCAACATAGGTCGACGTGCAATACACAGAATTAGAAGTTTTTAGCTTAAGAGGTAAACTCTAATTTTGGATCGAATTTTTTTATCATAAGGTTGAAGGTTAAACATTTGATAGGAACAAAGATGTATCTTTTATCGAAATACGCGCAATACAAGATGTAAATAAAATGGCGTATTTTCGAAACATGTTAAGATTAATAACATGAATGAAGAGTACTTAATTTAAAGTCAATAGTTTAAAGGTACGTAAAAAAAGGTTGTCCAAAGTTCTTATCATACAGGGCATAACAAAATGGGATCATGAGTATCACAGCTAGTTCGTTCCTGCAGCTGTGAGTAATTCACAATAATTTCTTTTATAGTTATTTGAAGGGTCTTACCTGGTATACATCATATTTAAAAAAATTGATATTTATCTGGTGGTTCAATAATTATGTGTAAAAAACTTGAATCTATTGCAGCCTATACGATAAAAGTTTATATGAACTTCTAATATTTTTTTCACTTGTTTTTTCATATCCGGGAGATTTCCCAAATTTTCATCATTAAACATAACTTAAAAATAAAAAATTTTGACGTATTTGACCAATACATTAATATGATATACCTCGACATAATTATTTAGGTTTTAGATAATCCCTAACATCAATATACCTTTAAAATACTTCTTAATATTATCTATCTAACATATGTGTATGTATTGTCTTCTTTATTGTATTATAATATCTTTCATATCGTTTTATAAGATCAAATAGAACGTATTCTTGTAAGTACAAAACTACACAATGTGTCTCTGATGCCATTCTCTTTTCAACTTTATTTTTCATAATCTAATTAAAATATATAACAAATATTTTTCTACAAGGAAAACATGATAACTGTTTCTTCCTAAGAAACTGAAAATAACAACCTAATATATTTAATAACTATTTTAAATTCATTCTAATTTTACAGTTGTCTAGTTCTTATGATTAATGATGGGAATATTTTTAAAGAATTTCATATGACATTACGATAATAGAGACCTAACTATTTCTAAGAAACTGTGGACATTGATGGGGCAAACTTTGTGTTCACCTACAACTTTTGCAAATTGGTTTTCTTTGTTAACTTGCTTTCAGAATTCTAATAAATTAATTAAATTTGCTCTCTAGAGACTTGTAAAATTAACTTTAAAGTGTATTAAAATTAATTTCAAAGGTAAATAAGGTAACGATTTACCATTATTTTTTTCCTAAATTATATTGTATTCTATTAAAATAATAGGCATGATGACTGATTTTGGAAAAATACTCCATGATGTTTTTACGCACCTACTTTATACAAAATAAATTGTATTTCAGCAAAAAATTAATGTTTCCAAGGAAAAATTTAATTTTTTAAAATACTATTTAAATTTCGCACCAAAACGCTAGAATAGTAATGGCTTCCGTTTGTGACGTCACTCTTTCGTAAAAACTTGACAAGTTGCATCTTCTTGCTTGTTTTGATTCATATTTTCCATTATTTTGTGCGATAATCATGAATTCTAATGTGTATCGATGGTGTACAGTTCCTCGATGTAATAATACATCGATAAAAACTCCGAATAAGTTATTTATTAACGTGACAATGAAGAAAAATATCAGAAATACGTGGCTAAATCTTGCTAGCAGAGAAACTCGCTTCTGTATCTATTAATTCAGTAATTTATATCTGCGAAGATCACTTTGATGTAAGTATTTATTTTATATAAATTAGTGGCGAAACTCGCAAACAAAATATAGTAAACACAGTCGATCAGGTTCGAGGTTAGATTTAATTTCTTTATTATTTAAAGTTCCTAACTAAAAACTTTTCCTTTCCCCACTTACCAAATGATATGGAAAATTATATATAGTACCAAGTAATGGGTTCAGTTTAACAAGTGCGCACGAAGTCAGGGTGTATACCCACAAGATTTGAATGCTAACGGGGCAAAAACAAACGAACTTCTGACACCGCTGAGCGTCCCTATGCTCTCAAAAAACAAAGAAGGAGTCTAATTGAAGAATGTGAGAAAGATGTAGCACAAACAAAAATACTTACAGAACATTTAAAACTTGCAGGAACTTCATCAAAAAGTTCAGATACATGCCCACTTTTTTTTATACCGGTAACCTGTTTTATTGAATTCAAGCGTATATCTTTTCCGTTTGCTGGTTTAATCATAACATTATAGGTAGTTATGATTCCAAACAATCTTTGTGGTACCTATTATTATAATATTATTATAGTTGCAAAAATTATTGTACATAATAATGGGTAAACAGTTTGTTCACAAGTACTTATTTTTATTTTTTAGCTTTGCACACAATTAAATATCTAGAAGCACCTACCTCTGTTCCAAAATCAGCTGATATATCAGTACAAATATATATAAAATTCAGAAGTAAAACTGTCCAAACTGAAGTTAAAACAGTGCACCAGTTAACCTCGCTCCCAGCATTAAGGAGTTGATTCTTGGTAAATTTGAGCTATTGGCCTTTATAAATTCTTGTTCTATGACGTTGTTGTACTTTTAATAGCACTAAACTCGCAAATAAAGACAAATTCGAACGATAAAGGCAATAAACAATGATGACTGATGTGACGTTTACGAAAGCGTGACGTCATGCGCTTCTGATTGGTGTTCGATCTAATATGGCCGATTTCTCTATTTTGTATTTTTATTTTTACTAAAATAAATATAATCTATCTTGTAATCTAAAAATAAATGTGTTTTTTAGAATCTGTCTATCCTATATAATTACTTCATCATGCCCATTCAATATAGCTTTATTTTTTGTTATGTTAAACTCTTTTAAGCAATTGGTTATATATGAAACTTATAACTGAAAATCTATATCTATCTTATATCAAATAATTATTCTTGACGTAACTTAAAAACCGCATTAATTATATTTTTGTATATATTTTTTATGAATTACCGACCTTTTTTGCGAATGGAAATTATCATTCTTCGTCATTCCTCGGAGCCCTTGTTTGTTGCCAGTCGTTTTACATTAAATGAATGAAGAAAGGAAAAGTTTTGGATATTTTTATTAAATTTGTTTTTTTAATCTTTTGTTTCTTTTTTACTAACTTTTTAATAAAATATAAAGCAGAAGAGTATTCTTTGAACAATATCATATTGTTTGGGGTAAGTAAAAAAATATTTCTCAGTTTACAGAAACAAACAAGTCAAACAAATTTAAAATAATGTAAAGAAAATAATAATTCTTTTAAATTTTTATAATTTCTTTTAAAAAATTCTTCATTTTGCATAATTTGATACGAAACTTTTATATTATCTGTACGAAATATTTATACACAGTAAATTGACAATATATCATTAGCAATTATTCAAAGTAATCCCGGATGATCAGAAAATAGTTAACCAATTCGCTTTTTACACTATTATTAATATTACCTCCGCATTCACCGAAAATACGATTAATTTTGATATCTAATCCTATTTTTCTTTCACTCGATTCTGACGAAGCAAAAAACAAAAGTAATGTGGCTCACCAGATCTGGTAGATAAATACAAGGTGTTCTCAAAATTGAATAATTTATTTTAACAGGTTATACAACTCGTAAAGATAAATCGATGTGCCAAAAATCGTTTAAATAAAAGTTGGCAAATAAAGAAATTAACAATTATTTAAAAACTGTAAATACTGTAATACAAACCATTTTCATGATATTTTCAACTACTGCATTATCCTATTCGCGTGGATGAGGTCTTCCAGCGTGACCTTCTCGCTGTTCCTTTAAATACCCGGTGTCAGGAAGTCTTCATTGTTTTCATATACTTGTGCCATTTTTATTGTTTAAAACACCTCAAAATAATATCACGTACGAATTATTTGGCACTGGTCAAATCGAAATTCGCTCTGAAAACCATGTAACAATTACATGCAAAAAATAGGCTTACCCAGTATCAGTAGTAAACAAAGTTTTTCCAATACAGTGGTTAAGAATATCATGAAATAAGGTTTGAATTACAGGTTTTAAATTTTTTAGTTAATTGCTAATAATTTTTTTCTTTGCCTACTTTTATATAAACGATTTTGGGTATATATATATATATATATATATATATATATATATATATATATATATATATATATATATATATATATATATAGGTGCGGATCCAAGGGGGACGGGGGACGGGGATCACAACTGTATTTTTATTATTTTTAATTTTGGCATAGAAACCGTTTTAGGCAGATTCAGACTAAAACGTAGCCTTATTCTCTCAAAAAATTCTAAATTATAATTTCAATACTTACAAAATACCCATTGTCAAAAATACAAGAAGTTAAACATATATAAAAAAATAAATTCGTCCATTAAAAATTTTTTGCGGTTATCGGTCATTTTATTATTAATTAAAAACATTTTAGGACATTTGACGTTTCAGTTTATTTATTTCTTAAACCATCTGCAGAATTAAAATTAAACACTAAAAAGGGATTCAAATGCAATTAATTTTTATAGGTTACAGTTAAGATTAGACCTCCTTACTTTTATTTCTATTACACTGACATCTTAATTTAATTTACTTTATTATATGGAAATCCGATAGCCTCCAAAAAAAATAAAATAAACGTGTTAATTTTACACGCTTAAGAAAAAGACACAAATACAATAATAAAATAATACAAAAATTACGGCTAACTGGAATTAAATATATATAAAATTACAGAGTGGGACACACTAAAATAAAAATATATAAAAAAATAAAACATATATAAACAACATTAAACAATAAAATATAACAAAAACAAAAATTTAAATAATAAATTGTGTTTACACTGGTAAACATCACGCATCTAATTCGTAATCCAAGTCAATGAAGCTATCTTCGCTCAAATTAATTATAGTTGGTTCCTCTATCTCACCGAGCATGATATCGAGTTTCCACATTTTATTTTATTCTTTTATTATATGGATTTTCCCAATTTTCTGCAGTGACTTAATTCAAAGAAATCTTTCAAAAGTTCAGTTAAATTACTAATTTTGTAAGTTGTGTTGTTTCTAGCAACTCTACTTTTTACTTGAGAGAGATATTTCCTTCTCCAACGGACATTTTCAGGACGATCTATAAGAACAGATTTCCTATCTGGTTTTTTCCAGCAAAAATTACATTCTCTGAGCAATTTCCAGAACTCAGTTGTTTTAATTTCAGGTAAATCCCGATCTTCATTGATTTTAGTTAGAGTTTTTTTGATGGTTGTGATCTGCTTCTCACAATAAAATGTATGTACAGCTATTTTTTTTGCAGTTTTCATCTCACCTTTCAACGAGGTTTTTCGTCTACCTGTGATCGAATGTGGCTTGGGAGTACTAACAATTCCAGTCGTTTTCTTCTCCTTCATTATTCGGTACATAGTAAAAATTCCTGGCATGTTGGAACACATCTAAACAGCGCTTTTAACATTATTATCTAAATATTGACATCTTAAAGCATCATAAACATTCATCGTAATAAGTTTTTGTGACAAATCAAATTGAACTATCAGAAATTTTATTGTTGCAGTAAATTTATAAACCTTATAATATTTAAATAATTAGATTTACGGCAGTCCTCCGTTACCTGCGACACTGGAGCAAGTACGTTGGAAGTTTTAGTAACAGTTTTATTACTCTCTCTAGTTCTTGTATAGAATATATGAATGTATATGCTTGCGATCGCCCCTCCCCTTCCTAAGAGCTTTGAATACAGGAAAGTAGAACCGATTCTGCCTTCTATATTAGGAATGTATATGCTGCTGGCACTCCCCCCCCCCCCGTTGACAATTTATTTTTCTTACGAAAATCCCCCCCTCACAAGATCTTTGAGTCCAGGAAAATAGACCCGATTCTGCTTCTTATACTAGGAATGTGTATGCATCCTCGCATCCTCCCCACCTATCGGAAACTTGTTTTTTCTTGCCATAGCCCCCGCTTCTCCAAGAGCTTCAAATTCAAAAAAATAGACCCGACTTTGCCTTTTACAGTAGAAATGGGAATGTTGCTGGTGTCTTCCCCCCTCCCGTCGACAACTTGTTTCGCTCATCATACTGTATTTTTGTGATATCACCCCCCCCCCCCAAAGAGAGTGGCTGACTACCACCACATACCAAATTGGGCCTAATGATAAACTTTGTTAAGGCACTGAATACAGATGGACCAGTTTTTCAGTACCTGCGTCAGAAATTCTTAAGACTAAATGAAGCAAAAATTAAAGAAGATATTTTTGTTGGGCCACAGATTCAAAAGATTCTAAAAGACAAACATTTTGGCAGCACTCTATCAGATATTGAAACAAAAATGACTTTCGCCTCCTGGTCATTAATTTCTTCGGAAATAAAAAAGTTGACAATTACGTTATTCTTGTTAAAAATATGCTGTCATCGTATCAAAAAGTGGGTTGCAATATGTCTCTAAAGATCCATTTCTTACACTCATATCTGGACTTTTTCCTGACAACTACGGAGTTGTAAGTGAGAATGGCGAACGCTTTCAGCAGAATATATTAACAATGGAGAAAAGGTACCAGGGTAAGTAGAATGCTATCATGCTTGCCGATTACTGTTGGACTCTTGTTAGAAATGCTCCAGAAACAAGTGGAAAAAAGCAAAAAGACAGGATACTTAGTATCTCTACAAGTGTAAAAGTATATATTTTTATTATTTCGTTAAAAATAAAATAAAATAAACTTGAAAATTGGAACTAAGTTTTCAATTTCATTGTCATTTTTATGTTCAGCGCTCCAAAATTAAAAAAAAATGCGCTTCTCATACAAGATAGAACAAATAATGTTTAAAAAGGAATTACTATGTTTTATACCACTAAATTTATTAAGAAAACAATGACTTCAGTTTCAACTCAAAGAGTCATTTTCAAACTGAATTACAAAGGTAGACTAAGTATTGAATACAGGAACATGAGAAAATTTAAAAATAAATAAAAAATAAAAACTACCTGAGAAATTACATTATTACAAAGGGGAGGTACTAAACTAATTATTATTTGGCGACAACAAATAACGGGGAAAACCCAAGTTCTGTCTGGTCATTAAGCAAATTTACATTCTTATTTTTACCATGTTTATATATTTCTAAAGATTCAAGAATATTTAACTTTTGGCCATTTGTTGAATAATGTAATATGTCAGTGTTGCTTAAATCAGGAAAACTGTGGCTGTGTTCTAAGCAATGGTTGGCAAAGCTCGAGTCTGGTTTTTGTAGTCTATATGTGGTGTTCCGAAAAGCGAGTTTTAAAGCTTCTACCACTTTGTCCAATATACAAGCTATCACACTCTGAACATTTTAACTTATAAACTCCTGATTTATCAAATTTATCAATTTTATCTCTAGCATTGTAAAGGATAGTGGACAAATTGTGTTGAGATTTAAAGGCTACTTTTATGTTATGTTTGGAAAGAGTATTAGCTATGTTTTTGGATAGGGTACCACAGTATGACAAAGTTATATAAGATGAACTATCTTTATCATTTTTTATTTTGGGATATATTGAATTAAAAGCTAGTTGTTTTTGTTTTTTAGTTATTAATTTCTTTATGGTTTGTTGGGAGAAATTGTTTGATATTGCAATCCTTTCAATGATATTTAGTTCCTCTTGAAGTGAAATTGGAGTCACTGTTTTCTTAATAAATTTAGTGGTATAAAACATAGTAGTTCATTTTTAAACATTTTCCGAAGATGATTAACTACCACATAGTAACCGCTACCAGCATCAACTTTTTTTAGAACAAATAAACTAAAATTTGTTGCGTAGTGTAACTTTCAATTTTTTGTTTATAATAAATTACCTCTTTTTTTGGAAATCACCCTCTATATTCGTAATCAGGAGTGAAAATACATATAAAGGACGATGGTGAAGCCATGTCTCTTCATCGACTACGAAAACTCACCTGGCTACCGGTTTATCGTATATGCTGAAATGTTCATTACTTGTAACTATTGGAAATTAATAGTTTGGAATGTAACGCAACGTTAGGCGACTAGCGAGTCACGTAGTAGAAATTTCAAAATCATTTAAGTCCTTTTATTAAAATTAAAAATATCTTAACTCTAACATTCTTTAATATTCGTTTTAATTTCATAATTTCTTATTTAAAATGTCAGTTAAAATCCTTCATACTGAATAAACCCTTTTATTATATTTGTTCAAGGCCAATTAATTCGAAATGGGTCATCAGGGTAAGATCTTTTAATGACCCGACTCCTCCTTTGTTTTTTCTAAGAAAGGCCTTATATTGACCTATTAACAGTATTTGAAAGAACGCAGTATCAGGACAATAGAACCTTGAAGTTACAATGATCGTAAAATATTCTTTTACGATTTTCAGAGCTCGGTTTTAAGCTATTTAATTTTTAAAGTGTTTACTAAGATTTTTACAATGTACGGCACAATAATATATAAGCCAAGCGCTAGGGCTTCCAATCAAAATTTTAAGGTTATGGGGACGAAGAAAATGTCACTGAACAACAGCCAAAATATATCTAAAGTAACATCGACTAAATCTTACCATTTTTGGTGAGTTATATTTCATCAGTGTAATACAATTTTTTCTCTTTTTCCCGA
Source organism: Diaprepes abbreviatus (assembly GCA_034092305.1). NCBI lineage: Eukaryota > Metazoa > Arthropoda > Insecta > Coleoptera > Curculionidae > Diaprepes > Diaprepes abbreviatus. Next base: position 53,860 of record JASJET010000069.1, read on the forward strand.
AACTCCCGTATTTTTTCATATATTTTTGTCACCTTAAAACAATTTCAATCTTCCCAATTGGAAATGTTTTTCGATTCCGTTTAAGATATCTAAAATTTATTCCTTTTAAATTTCGTTTCAAAACTCTTAATGATATTTTAGATAAAGATGGGTCGTTATTAACTTCTATCTTATTTTTTTAGGATATTTCATTTTCAAAAAAAAACAAACCATGGAGTTTGCGACGAATGGCGTATTTTGTATCATCGTCCAGGATTATCTTTTTCCATCGTTTTGTCTGCTTTGTTTTTTTTTTTGGTCGTTTTCTTTATATTGACCATTTAAAACCTTGAACACCGTGCGCAAAAAATTTTCGTTAAAGTGCTACATATTTCTGCAGCATCCAAAATAGTTTTTTCAGGGTTTTATTCCCGTATACCATGATAAACATTTTTAATCAATATTCGTCCTTTTAACGTCAACTGATAATTTTTTGTTGGAGGCGCACCACTAGTTGAAGGTTTGTTAATATCTATAGTTTACCACGAATATATACACTATAATACACTATAAAAAAACTTTTTTTACACAACACAATATCTGCATAAAACGAAAGTATAGTAATTAGAATGTGAACTCACAGAATATATCCATAAATTAATAATTAATCAATAAAATATTCAAATAATGCGAAAATCCAGTCGGGACACTTATTTTAAAGTCCATTCAAGATAAACATATGTATGTGTGTTGCCACATTCATTATCGCGATAAGAAACCAAATACATCTTGGTCGTAATTACCATGCTATTTTAAACACGATCAGCTGATTGCTATTTAAGGCTCACGAAATATGACAACAATACGTTTCAAGCTATTAGTTCCTGCCCTGTTAATACAGTGGCAAAGTTTTAAATCATTTATTGTTGCATAAGAAATTTATTCCGCCGCTTCGTTGCTTTGGTGACCGATATTAAATGAGACTCTGACAGAAATTATGGGCTTTAGGTACAGACATTAATACTTCTTACATCACAATCCAAAAAAAATTATAGGTACTATTCTTTCAAAATGTCTAGAACCTTATTTGGCTGCATTGGCATGCTAAAATTTAACCATTATAGGTTGCATTTCCATCTTAATAAAATAGGAATGCAGAACCATCCAAATTGCTCAACATGCAATCAATATAATCATATCATTCATATTTTGCTTAACTGCAATTAAAATTTTAATACATTAAAGCATTTTTATATTTATCTTTTGTTATAAGAGTTTTAATGCCCTTTTGACTATCAAAAATTCTGTAATCTCCAGCTGTGTCTTTGGACAAATATTTTATTAAGTTTGGTATTAATAAGTAAATTGAGAGTTTCAATATGAGTATTGCTTGTGTTTTTTCCTCTTTTTGAGGCTTTGACTACCATATTCGAGGGACAAAACACTAATTTGTAAGATTTTGTTGAGCTAGCATGCGTACAGGACCGGGAGATCAACAGAGACGGCGCTCCACGAACTGGTCAGCAAAGGGGAAAATACGCTGTAAATGGAGAGATGTTTCCAGGATCAGTTCTAAAAATAGAAAGGATATTCGATAATACGTCTTTGCCATCAATTATCACTGCTATAGGGAACGTAAATTAAAAAAAAAAGACCTGTTGTAGGTGGATTGAAAACATGTTAAAAGACAGGGTTGTCTACACAGAACTGTTTAGAGAAACGATTGCACTGGTTACTGGGGATACCCACAGGGGACAGTTCTCTCCTCACTGCTTTGGAATCTAGTGATGGATAGGTTCTTGTGAATTCTGAACAGAGAGGGTCACTCTGTACTAGGATAAGTAGATGAATTAGTAATCTTAGTCCAGAGTAAATTTAATACGACTATAAGAGAGTTGTAAAAATAAGGACTTAATATAAGTTCCCAAAAGACGGATCTTATCCCCTTCACGGAACGGAGAAAGCTAGAGGACCTCGATCCCATCATTCTACAAGGAAGCATAATACCATTTTCCAGGGAAGTAAAATATCTGGGGGTAATTCTGGAATCTTGGCTGATCTGAAACAAGCACGTGGAAAATATAACAAAAAAAAATCGTAAAAATCGGAAAAAACCCTTATGATTGTTAGAAGATTATGTGGGAAAACATGGGGTCTCTCACCGAAGGTGCTGCATTGTTTATACTACACCAGTGTTGTGAGACCAGTCATCACATATGCTGCCTTGGTCTGGTGGCTCAAGATAATGCAAAAGTTAACCATTAAAAAGCTAAGCGGTATACAGAGAGTCGCCTGCTACAGCATTACAGGGGCCATGAAATCCACCCCCACTTCGGTTATGGAATGGGTTCTGGATCTACCTCCGCTATACCTAGTGATTCAGGGAGAGGAGAGAATTAGGCTACGTCTGCTATACCACTCAACGCCAATAACATAAATGCCGTTGACTGGACCCAAAACTATATGGAACAAAATCAGGAGCCCAGAATTGGAAATAGACATGGACCATATGACCTCGGGCTATAGCTACAATATACCGTTCGAAATCATAATAGAAGATCGAATGGCGAGTAAAAGATGAAAACCTGAAACATCTTCTGGTCAACTATCTGGTACACTGATGGTTCAAAAACCAGTGAGGGTACTGTAGCTGGAATATATGATTACAAACGAGGAAAGAAATAACTCTTCCCTTGGGAGAATACCTAACAGTGTTCCAGGCAGAAATATATGCAATTTTACAATGTGCAGATAAGATAAAAAGGAGAGCTTACAAAGGGAAGCAAATCTGCATTTATTCTGGCAGCCAGGTAGCCCTGAAGACCCTTAAAGGCCATCTAGATTGGTTTGGGAATGCTAGAGTGAATTTACAACTTTGGCAAAGGACAACAGAGTTATGCTAAAATGGATAAATTAATCCAGGAGGCTAGGTTAACTGAGTGCTTGTATATCTAGGGTGATCACAATAGACCTACTCTGGCCGTAGTGCATCCGGCTTCAAGACAGACCCGAAAGAAAAAAAGATCTTGTTTATGATACGTGTTAAAAATATTCGAATTAGAAGTTTTTAAGAGTAGTTACATTTATTTAAAAAAAGATTGAACAACCTTCATGTTATACTAATAAGTTTGCATCACCTGTAAATGTTAAAAAATTCTTAAAGATACGTTGTTTTTTGTTACCTTCTCTTGTTGCTCTCACAAGTTGATCTATTTTCGATAATATAGCTAATGAAATTTCATATCCACAGGCCTGTATTCATTAATAGTGTTAATTTTCACCACATACTTTAGGACATATGTACAATTTAAATTTATTACCTAAACTGATTGCGCCAACGTAGTTTTCCTTAATGAAATTCGGAACACTGATTTTCTGTAATTTACTGACTTTAAGGGTTAATAGGTTTAGGGCCTTTCTATACAACTTGTTAGTATTAAAATCAACCAAATAATGATATAAAATTGAGTTTTGTTGATTTAGGTCCTTAATTTCTATTAATATGTAAAGTACATAAAGCGATTATTATTAGGGGTCATTGCCATATAGAAGTGTTGGTTTGGTTAAATGCAAACACTTAACTTACCCTTTTGGATCTTACATGATTCAGCCATAAGTTTTGTCCTTAATAAGATCTTTGGCTTAAATAGGAAGTAAATTAAAACCCCATTTTTACTTAGAGATCATCCATCACAAAACCTTAAGCAAAAAAGTTATTAAAATCACATTTTAATTATTCAGCTCGAGGTTCAAGACTTGAGGTAATACGTAACTTGTTTACTACCACATATTGAATCAGTGAGTGACTGAGTATGCTTAGTGATCCTTGATTCACGATGCTTATGCTTTGTTGAGCTCTGTACACCCCACCATAAGCGATAAGTCATTCTTGCACATTGCTTGAGGTAGCTACGAAATGTCTTCGTATCAATATGTTGAGGGCTAGGCACGTTTTAAAAATTGTGGTAAACAATTTTATTCTTCTCTAGACACCATCTGCGTACTCAGTTATGAAGATGGTTCTGCAAGTAGCACTATCCAGTCAGTAATCCTAGTAGCATTCGCAGTTCTATTCCCTTAAGTCACACTATGTCCTTTCTATATTCCTTGGTTCGCTTACTTCCAAAGGCATCTTTCAGAATGCAATAAATTCGCGTTCAGTCAACAATCATATTTCTGGTTTACCAACAGTCATTAGAACGGATAAAACTGGATGGAGTTCATTTAGTTCCATTTCGAACCTATCTTTGTTAAATAATCTGCTGCCACAAAAGTCTTATTGTGAAGCCAATCTCTTTAACAATATCAAAAACACCTTACACTTAGCATATACTTATGATTTTATTTCTGTTTAGGGCCTCCCGCATTGTAAATTAGCTTAAATTTCTGCTTGAAAGAGCCTTGCATATATATATATATATATATATATATATATATATATATATATATATATATATATATATATATATGTATATATACGAGGTTTGTCCCAAAATTATCGAGCCTGCATTCATATCTCTTTTGTGGGGCATGGGCGTCACCAGTAAGTCTTCACGGACTCGTTGGTGTGCGCAGTTACCGACTGGACGTGTTAGTTCGTGAACGGTGTGCGTTTGTTTACAGTGTTTTTTTCCTTGGAATACCAAAAACTACTGTTTGGAAAATTTTAACCGAGAATTTGGCAATGGCTCATGTGTGTGAGAAATTCATCTGAAAATTGCTAACGGCAGGGCAGAAGAATCTTGGAAATGGTTTGTAATGATGAAAATGTACTCAAGAAGATTATTACTGGTGCTGAATCATGGGTTTACGGCCATGGTCCAGAAACAAAGTGACAGTCTTCACAGTGGAAGCATTCTGAATCGCCAAGACCAAAAAAAGCACATCAAAGTTGAAGCAAAGTGAAGACAATGTTGACTGTTTTCTTTGATTATGAAGGTACTGTGCACCACGAATATGCACCGAGAGGTCACACGATCACTAAAGAATACTATATTGAAGTATACGGCCACAACTTTGGACAAGCGTTGATTGGCTACTTCACCATATATATATATATATATATATATATATATATATATATATATATATATATATATATATATATATATATATATATATATATATAAATTTCAAAAGTTTAAGTTTCTTAAATGTATGAACTTCATGACTGTCTGATTTTCAACGATTCTGTAATTACTGAATAATGGCTTAATTAGTAGGCTCATAAACCTATTAAGAACACTTTGTTAGTCCTTAAATTTTTGCGTTTGAAAAATCATGTTCGCGCAAAAATTTCGTAACTTTGTTAATAATATAAACAGTTCCCTTCCTGTTTACCCTCAATGTTCAATTAACTGTAACTTTATCTTAAGTTGTTTCTTGTTTTACGGCTTGAACAAGTAATTTATATTTTCATCATTATCATTCTGGAGATTTAAAATATTTATACAAAATTAATGGGGACCGTATTCTTCTGGTAACAAAAACTACTTTAAAAGCAATCCTGTGCCGAGCTTCTTACCATGAAGTTTCACGAAGGGGTAAAAAATATAAAAACATTTTAAAAAATCTATATGCAGATATAGCTGAATGTTTCCACAACTTAAAAATTTTTGTACTTATATCAAATAATTTTTGCACTTGTATTAAATAGATTATCGTACTTTTACATATTTTACTATATTCACTTAGGTGGCAGGATGCAAAACGTGAAAGATATTTTTAAGAGATAACTAGGAACCTTGTTTGAAGGTTGTAGACGATGTTGAAGATTGACTAAAATGTAATTTTCGGACTTGCATTGTCTTTATTTTTATTTGTTTTTACGACGTTTCAATTAGTATCTCAACACTCGGTTTACTGAAGATTCCATTATTGTTTTTAATGTAAGCTGCTTCTATAAATTTTCTTTTTTTCATATTGGGTTCCATATATATATCGCCACAGTCTCAGATCATTTTATATGGTGTTGTTTATCTCAGGCGTGTTTTGCAATACCTGATCTCGACGTTTCCCTTTTTTGTGTATGAGTTTTATGTTCCTTAATTCTAACTTCTAGTGGTCGTTTGGTTTCTCCAATATACATTTCATCACACTCACATGGAACTTTGTAAACATATTTTTTCTTATCGGTAGTTTTTGTTTTTTTTTTTTGTTAAATAAGCTCTAAGTGTATCTCCTAATTTAAAGGCTGTTTTTATATTATAACTACTGGCAATTCATCTTATTTTCTCCGAAGTTGATTTAATATACGGAATTGTAAAGAAGGAATGTGTTTCTTGCTGTCCAGTGTTCATTTTTCTAAAGTTATTTATAAGATCGTCAATTAGTTTTAAAGGATAACCATTCTGTTGTAAATCGGATTTAATATTTGTTACCTCTTTTTTCAATGAATCGGCATTATTGCATATAGATATACCGCCATTATAGAAGTTGCGTATAAGAACTGAAATGATTTCTTGAATCATCTAAATACCATTCGACTTACAATTAAGTTTACCCTAAAAAAGAGGTAAATGATTAATTGCCCTTCTCAGATGTCATGGTGAATCGTTCAAACGAAACTATTAAAACTTCAGTATATAGAAAGCGAACACATACTGGACAATATCTTAATCATAGTTCTAATCATTCTGTTGTAACAAAACGGGGAATTATACGCAACCTCTATAATCGCACTATATCTATATGCAATAATACCGGTTTATTGGAAAAAGAGGTAGCAAATAGTAAATCCGATTTACAACAGAATGGTTATCCTTTGCAACTAATTAGCGATAACGACCAAATAACTTTAGAACAACGAACACTGGACAGCATGAAACACATTCCTTCTTTACAATTTCGTACATTAAGGGAACTTCGGAGAAAATAAGACAAATTGCCAGTAGTTATAATATAAAAACAGCCTTTAAATCAGGAGATACACTTAGAGCTCATTTATCAAAAACAAAACCAAAAATTACCGATAAGAAAGAATGTGTTTACAAAGGTCCATGTAAGTGTGGTGAAATGTATATTGGAGAAACCAAACGACCACTAGAAGTTAGAATTAAGGAACCTAAAACTCATACACAAAAAGGGGAAACGTCGAGATCAGGTAATGCAGAACACGCCTGGGATAAACAACACCATATAAAATGGTCTGAGGCTGCAGTGATATATACGGAACCCAACATGAAAAAAAAAATTATAGAAGCAACATACATTAGGAACAATAATGGAATCTTCAGTAAACCGAGTGTTGAGATACCTAATCTTTGGCAACCACTACTTTGTAACACCAAATCATTGAGGTGTGTACAGTGAAGCAAGACTTTGCGCTTTAATGGGCAGAGTTCCTATAAAAGCTCGTAGTCTTAAGACAATACATTCGATTTATACTTGATAATGATTAGAGATACAACCTAATCGAAACGTCGTAAAAATAAATAAAAATAAAGACAATGCAAGTCCGAAAACTACATTTTAGTCAAATAAGAACGTTCCTTTCTAAAAGTTTGTTTTAATCTAGAATCTAGGACGATTTGAAATTGTAAACATTATTGGAAACAATTGGCAAAAACCAGGTCACCTAGATTTGTATGTTTCGACGCAAGAGAATTACAGAAAATTATGTAGCAGATAGCCTTGTAAAACGAAGAGTAAAAATTCCATTCTGAGGTCCAGAACCTTACCAAGGAATACTGAAAAGCGAAATACAAGAAGAGTTTTCGAATTTAAGAATAAAATCAGATGAAGATGAGGTTTAGCCACTTGCCTAGCTTCTGACAAGTGAGGAGACTCATAATTCTATCGCGAAATCCTGCAAAAGTTTCTGGCATACCCTACAATACCGTCAAAAAATGAATAAAGCTAATGGCAAGATTTATTGTCTTTGCTATAACGCAGTATGAATTGCTGGAGATTCATTCTGTGATGGAACGGCACCTTTTTGTAAAAGATTATCTTCAAGTGTTATTTTAACGCCCAATAAAATAAGGAACCTATGTCCCAGGTAGGTAACTGACTTCGCAAACAGTCTTGGTAATCCTCATATTTATTAAATGAGGACTATGTATAAAATATCTTATAACTGGAAGTATGCTGACGAGCTAAATTGCTCAAATAACTCACCTCATCTAAATCTATATTTCAGGTTAAAAAATGTGAAGTAAAATATATTTTTCTCTTAACAATCATCTCGCCTCGATCCCTTGACTCTCGACTTGTTTCTCTCTCGATATCGAGAGTAAAGGTTGGTAAGACGAAATAAGACTAGACGAGATTTAAAATGTCTCTTCTCGCGATATCACTACCTCCATCCTATGCAACCCATCAATCAATCAATCAATCTTTCTTCATGATTATATATACAATACTGTAATATCACGTGCCAAAATATAAAATAAACCTAATAATTACAAAAGTTTAAACTTTAACTAGTCGCTATAATAAAACAAAACATATGGTTATCAGTGTATTTCAGTGTCCTCAAATTTGCTACACTAACTTTCACCAAAGCCGTAAAAAGCAATTCGTCGTAAGTACTGGGAAAGGGTGCAGAAGAGTGGGAGAATATTAAATAATTTTATACTAGAATAATTCTGTTTATATTTGGCCCTCGCAGTAGGAGGAATATTTGATGATAATATCTTTTTTTTGTGGTATTGTATGATTGATAGGTATTACTTAGGAAATATATTTTAGAATTCTTCTCATGTATAATAGACCACACAGTAAATAAATACTTGACACAGTTACAATTTTTAGATTAATAAATGATGATTTGCAACAATCTCTAAAACCCAAACCGACCATCACTCTCAAATACCTTTTTTGAACTGCAAAATTCCTTGAAGAATGTGAGGAATGACAAAATATGGAATAAGAAATGTGCGTATGGAAGTATGCGTAAGCATTCATTAATACTGCATCAGAAACACTCTTCCTGTTCCTAAGATTTTTCAAAACAAAAAAAATTTGACTCAACTGGATGCAATACTCTTCCCAATTCAATTTGGGGTCCATATCAACCCCTAAATATTTTAAAGAACTGTATGCAAATTGCAGAGGACGTAATGAAAAACAATTTGTTGACTCCAATTTGAATCCAATGAAACACTAGTCTACGGAGGCTTGTGCTTCATTGGATTTAAGCTGAAGGCTGAAGTTTGATAAAATAGATATATACTAACCTTATAATTAATATTTTTAGTTAGTAATAAAATAAATTGTTTAACTTGTACTGTAACAATATCACTTTTAATATCAACGGCACACACATATATTTTTAGACTATTTAAAATAGAATTACTTATAATAAGACACTTGTCATTTTTAACCCTTCAGACATTTTTACAACATTGTCAGGTTTAATAATCTTAAATCCAATAAAAAAGAGACAGTGCACATTAAATATTATTGATAATTTTAATTAGGAATAGATAAGGTGACATATTTGTGTTATTTTAATAAAATTTGTACTTGTGTTTATGAATTATTGGTTTGAGTTTTGTAATACTAATAATAATTTAATCTGATCTCACCTGAGAAAGAGAAAATTAGCATCAATGTTTTTAAACATCTGATCGCGAAAAACGGGGTACATTCAGAAATACTGCACATGTATATTTGTGTAATTTTTTTTTATTAAAATAAAAAATTATGGTACATTTATACTCGGGTATAGTTATTTGTGCCTGGCATCCAACATTAAAAAAAAAAGGAAAATAAGAATTATATATATATATATATATATATATATATATATATATATATATATTATATATATATATATATATATATATATATATATATATATATATATTTATATATATATATATATATATATATATATATATATATATATATATATATATATATATATATATATTTATATATATATATATATATATATTTAAATATATAATAAAATAGAATAAAATATTGGCGAAGCGGACGTGAAAATTTGTCAATCTACATGATTCTCGTATTAAAAAGTGCGGAGCACTCCAAAGTATGGAATAACTCCGGGTCCGACAGATGGCGACAGCGCTGTTTCGTCCTAATATGGGACTCGTCAGGCCACCGCAGTCGGTACAAACCATTATCTCGCCTTTGCATCGTATAAGCCATACTTATAATCAAAATACGGCAAATAAGACGACAAAGGCGACATCTCGATGGTCCACTTGATAATACAAGAACCATACAGATTAACAAAGTTTGTAAGAGAACCGTCATATGGTGGCGCGACGGTGAATTAAAACAGAAATATGTAAAATCGAGTACACGAAACGCGCTGCCCAAAAGATAGGGGTCGCATTTTTCGGTTCTGGCAAGCAAGCATACCGCGAGATGATGGTTTGTACCGACTGCGGTGGCCTGACGAGTCCCATATTAGGACGAAACAGCGCTGTCGCCATCTGTCGGACCCGGAGTTATTCCATACTTTGGAGTGCTCCGCACTTTTTAATACGAGAATCATGTAGATTGACAAATTTTCACGTCCGCTTCGCCAATATTTTATTCTATTTTATTTTAAATTACACGGACAAAAACTTATCTACATATTTATTTACTTGTTTGGCTTTGAAACACGCTAAACGATGCTCTCATGGTGGGATCGTTTGGTGCGGCACGTGGCTTTGGCTGCTTAAATAGCGGTATGCTTGCTTGCCAGTACCGAAAAATGCGACCCCTATCTTTTGGGCAGCGCGTTTCGTGTACTCGATTTTACATATTTCTGTTTTAATTCACCGTCGCGCCACCATATGACGGTTCTCTTACAAACTTTGTTAATCTGTATGGTTCTTGTATTATCAAGTGGACCATCGAGATGTCGCCTTTGTCGTCTTATTTGCCGTATTTTGATTATAAGTATGGCTTATACGATGCAAAGGCGAGATGATGGTTTGTACCGACTGCGGTGGCCTGACGAGTCCCATATTAGGACGAAACAGCGCTGTCGCCATCTGTCGGACCCGGAGTTATTCCATACTTTGGAGTGCTCCGCACTTTTTAATAAGAGAATCATGTAGATTGACAAATTTTCACGTCCGCTTCGCCAATATTTTATTCTATTTTATTTTAAATTACACGGACAAAAACTTATCTACATATTTATTTATATATATATATATATATATATATATATATATATATATATATATATATATATATGCTGTCAATAAATTTTTTTATTAATAAATAAATAATTTTGGGGGGTTAAATTGATTTTTGAGAATTTCATAATTCTTTATAACCATATCGGGTATTCTCTTTCGATTGGTAGCAATTGCAATTTCCGGTTTCTACCGGAAGTGGATTTTTCAGACCGGAAGATCGTTTTTTTGAATGGAACATACATATTTTTTTAACGGAATCGATATCTACGCCACAAGATATGACACATTTGTTTAAAAAATTTTTTTAATAACGTCTTTCTTGATCTCTAAATGACCTTTAAATTTAAGTTCGCGTTCTGTTTACACAAAATCTCTTATGCACTTTACTAACCGAATTTTTGAAAAGACAGCTGTGATATCAAACAGTTCTGCGTTATCTCAAAAGACAATGTCATTTTGAGAAGTCATAATTATATTTTTACTGCAAACAAATTTTTCTAATAACATAATAGCTTCTTTAAAAAAATAAATAGTAGATAATCGCGTTTTTACTGCTAACAAGATTTATTAGCAAACAGTAGTCGATTTTATAACAACAACATAAATTAATAAACACATTTGCCTGTCAACAAGATTTATTAGGACATAATGTTCATTTTATAATAACAAAACAAAATACAATCACATTTTCTCTTCAAACAAAACGTTTTAAAAACACAAAAACTTATTTCATAGCAACGAAAGTAGATTATTAGATTTTTACTGTAAACAAATTTTTGACAACATATTAATTCTTTTTATAGCAACAAAAATTAATAATTTATTCTCCATTATCCTGAAAGTAAGGACATAAATACTGGGTTATTTTGTCATCCTTTAAGGTAAGTTTAGTTGCTAATTTAATGAAATATTACGTAACGGAAATAGGTTAATGCATATAAATCAAGTAAAAATATGATTATGACTCCTCAAAATGATATTGTGTTTTGAAATGACACAGAACTGTTATATATCACAGCTGTATTTCCGAAAATTTGGTTAGCAAGATACATAAGAGAATTGTGGCATAGAATCAGATTACGTTATAAAAAAATATATTTCCATTTAAGAAAACGATTTTCCGGTCTGAAAGACTCACTTCCAGTCTGAATAGGAAATTGTGCCACCAATCGAAAGAACGTACCCGTTGTACTTATAGAAAATTTTAAAATTCTCAAAAAATCCATTTCCCTGGATTTTAAAAGGGGTGGTCTGGGACACCTGGTGTATACAGGTGTGGATGCAGCATCTCTCTTTGGGGAGGGGGGGCGGGCGGTGATATCACAAAAGTACACTATGGCAAGCGAAAGCAAGTTGTCAACGGGGGGGGGGGGAGACACCGGAAACATTCCCATTTTTAGTGTAAAAGGTAGAGTCGGTCTATTTATTTAATGTGAAGCTCTTGGAGAGGGGGGGTGCCAGCAGCATACACATTTCCTAGTATAAGAGGCAGAATCGGGTCTAATTTCTTAAACTTAAAGCTCTTGGTGGGCGGTTATCGCAAGAAAAACCAGTTATCAAATGGGGAGGGGGGAGTGCCAGCAGCATAACCATTCTTAATATAAGAGGCAGAATCAGTTCTATTTCTCTGAACTCAAAGCTCTTGAGGGAGCGATCACAAGCATGCACATTCCTATACTCTATTAAAAAGCTAGAGAAAACTGTTACCGAAACCTCCAACCTACTTGCTCCAGTGCCGCAGGTAACTGAGGAGTGCCGTAAATCTAATTATATTTATATATTATAAGCTTTTATAAATTTACTGCAACAATAAAATTTCCGATAGTTCAATTTAATTTCTGTCAGTGAGCAAAGTACACCTTACAGTATGTTCTTAGCGATTTATCTTTTTTGCGCTTCTTTTTATATATTATTTGAGATTAGTGAGATACCCAAAAGATATCGCTTCCACCTCTATATTTTTTTGCAAAATCGGTAAATCACGGCATTTCTTCCTCAACGAAAAACTTATTACGATGAATGTTTATGATGCCTTAAGATATCAATATCTAGATAATAATGTTAAAAGCTCTATTGAGATGTGTTCCAACATGACAGGAGTCGGAAAATCCACTATGTATCGAATACTGAAGGAGAAAAAATACAACTGGAATTGTTAGTACTTCCAAGCCACATTCGATCACAGGCAAACTTCGTTGAAAGAAGAGATGAAAACTGCAATAAAAGGAGTTGTACATACGTTTTATTATGAGAAGCAGATCCCAACCGTCGACAAAATTCTAATTAAAATCAATGAAGATCGGGATTTACCTGAAATTAAAAGAACTCAGCTCTGGAAATTCCTTAGACAACTTAATTTTTGTTGGGAAAAACCAGATAGGAAATCTGTTTTAATCGTCTGGAAACTGTCCGTTGGAGAAGGAAATATCGCTCTCAAGTAAAGGTAGAGTTGCTAGAACTACACAACTTACAAAATTAGTAATTTAACTGGACCTTTGAAAGATTTTTTTGTATAAAGTTACTGCGGAAAATTGGGAAAAATCAATATATTCAAAGAATAAAACAAAATGTGGAAACTCAATCTCTTGATCGGTAAATTAGGTACGTAATATTTACCAGTGTAAACATAATTTATTATTTAAATTTTTGTTTTTGTTATATTCTATTGTTTAATATTGTTTATCTATTTTTTTTATTTTTTTTATTTAAATGTTCCCCCGTATTTTTTTTATTATTTTATTATTGTATTTGTGTCTTTTTCTTTAGCGTGTAGAATTAACACTTTTATTTTATTTTTTTGGGGCTATCCGATTTCCATATAATAAAGTAAACGAAATTAAGATGTCAGTGAAATAGAAATAAAAATAAGTAGGTCTAATTTCAACTGTAACATATAAAAATTAAGTACATTTGAATCCCTTTTTAGTGTTTAATTGTAATTTGCAGATGGTTCAAGAAATAAATAGATTGAAACATCAAATGTCCTGAAAATGTTTTTAATTAATAATAAAATGGCCGATAGCCGCAAAAAAAAATTTAATATAATATGGACGAATTTATTTTTTTATATATGTTTAACTTCTTGTATTTTTGACAATGAATATAACTTTTGAGAGAATAAGGCTTCATTTTCGTCTGAATGTGCCTAAAATTGTTTCTATGCCAAAATTAAAAATAATAAAAATACAGTTCTGATTTGTGTTAAATATGTCAAAATTATCTGTATTTTGTAATGTATGGGAATTATTACTAAATCATAAGAAATGGAATAATATTATAAAACCTTTTTATTTTAAGTTTATTACCGAAATAATATTCTATGCCATAAATACTTGGTGATAAAATATACCTCCTTCCGATGCCTATGACAAGGATTAAAATCCTTTTTAACACTTCACACTTCCAAATATCTATTGTTATTAAAGACCGGTGATTATAAAATTTCTAACCCATTCCTATGAAAAACATATGTGTCTAACAAATCTTGCCAAAGACACCAGACTAAAGAACACAAGTAGTTTGCGAAGAAAAAAAGGGTAAAAAACGATTTATTACTCTCTCTAGTTCGTGAATAAACTATAGTATAAACAAAATCGGGTCTATTTTCCTGAACTCAAAGCTCTTGGGGGGGACGATGGTCCCCACCGCCCCCTTAGATAAGTAATAGATTAGATAATATATATATATATATATATATATATATATATATATATATATACATATATATATGTTTATACGGCTTTCACGGATTCCTCCGTGTGAGATGCATTAGCAGTGGTTATATCCACATTATGCTGTTGTAGTGCTGAAATCACATTCAGCAAACGTACAAATATATGCAACTCCGTATGTAGGTGAAGTAAAATGCGAAACAGTGAATGCAAACTTCGCTCCATCATATCCTTTTTGTGTTAGAGGTTGCACAGATAGAATAAATTGTAATAAAACAATTCATCCTATTCCCCCACCATCGAGATGGTGGCCTACCTGTACCACCATACCGGCTTCGCCGACCTCAGTGTTTGCATGCTTCCTTCCGATCTGTCCTTTGCACAGCCAGGTGCATGTCGGTACCCTGATGAGTCTAGTGAGAGACGAAACATGTATCTCTGCCGTATCACTGTGGCGGGGAGGGTAAGCTTTGACTCTCTTCTCGGTATGGTGGTACAGGTAGGCCACCATCTCGATGGTGGGGGAATAGGATGAATTGTTTTATTACAATTTATTCTATCTGTGCAACCTCTAACACAGAAAGGATATGATGGAGCGAAGTTTGCATTCACTGTTTCGCATTTTACTTCACCTACATACGGAGTTGCATATATTTGTACGTTTGCTGAATGTGATTTCAGCACTACAACAGCATAATGTGGATATAACCACTGCTAATGCATCTCACACGGAGGAATCCGTGAAAGCCGTATAAACATATATAAGCCATCCGACGAGAGGTCGGCGAAGCCGCGTTCAGTGTTTGCATGCTTCCTTCCGATCTGTCCTTTGCACAGCCAGGTGCATGTCGGTACCCTGATGAGTCTAGTGAGAGACGAAACATGTATCTCTGCCGTATCACTGTGGCGGGGAGGGTAAGCTTTGACTCTCTTCTCGGTATGGTGGTACAGGTAGGCCACCATCTCGATGGTGGGGGAATAGGATGAATTGTTTTATTACAATTTATTCTATCTGTGCAACCTCTAACACAAAAAGGATATGATGGAGCGAAGTTTGCATTCACTGTTTCGCATTTTACTTCATATATATATATATATATATATATATATATATATATATATATATATATATATATATATATATATAAAATAAAATAGAATAAAATATTTGCGAAGCGGACGTGAAAATTTGTCAATCTACATGATTCTCGTGTTAAAAAGTGCGGAGCACTCCAAAATATGGAAAAACTCCGGGTCCGACAGATGGCGACAGCGCTGTTTCGTCCTAATATGGGTCTCGTCAGGCCACCGCAGTCGGTACAAACCATCATCTCTCCTTTGCATCGTATAAAGCTGAATTTATAATCAAAACACAGCAAATAAGACGACAAAGGCGACATCTCGATGGTCCACTTGATAATACAAGAACCACACAGATTAACAAAGTTTGTAAAAGAACCGTCCTATGGTGGCGCGACGGTGAGTTAAAACAGAAATATGTAAAATCGAGTACACGAAACGCGCTGCCCAAAGGATAGGGGTCGCATTTTTCGGTACTAGCAAGCAAACCTGGCTTTAGCTGCTAAAATAAGCGGTAGGCTTGCTTGCCAGTACCGAAAAATGCGACCCCTATCCTTGGGGCAGCGCGTTTCGTGTACTCGATTTTACATATTTCTAATTTAATTCACCGTCGCGCCACCATATGACGGTTCTTATACAAACTTTGTTAATCTGTGTGGTTCTTGTATTATCAAGTGGACCATCGAGATGTCGCCTTTGTCGTCCTATTTGCTGTGTTTTGATTATAAATTCAGCTTTATACGATGCAAAGGTGAGATGATGGTTTGTACCGACTGCGGTGGCCTGACGAGTCCCATATTAGGACGAAACAGCGCTGTCGCCATCTGTCGGACCCGGAGTTTTTCCATATTTTGGAGTGCTCCGCACTTTTTAACACGAGAATCATGTAGATTGACAAATTTTCACGTCCGCTTCGCCAATATTTTATTCTATTTTATTTTAAATTACACGGACAAAACTTATCTACTTATTTATATATATATATATATATATATATATATATATATATATATATATATATATATATATATATATATAAATAAATACATCTTTTAGAGACACTCAATATAATCTTCGCTGGTTGAACTTTAAATAGCTGTTACTTATGAATAAGTGACACTCAGTGCAGAACTGTACAAGCTTGTCGTCTTTAGAATTTCGCTCCTTATTGACATTCCTGTGTTCCTTTTAACAAAAAAAAAATCCACAACGTATCATTTTTATCTGTGACTCTACGTTTTTATATTTAAAAAATAATTCTTATTTCTACCTACCACGAATTAAAAAAGCAATTTACCTTAAAAACATTTGTGCTTTTTTCGGGTGGGTGTCCATCACTAATCCTTTTAATTCCGTTCTTGATGAGTTTATCCTTTGATCCTTTTATTCAACAAAGATATATTAAAAGGCTTTATCCATTTTGTGATATTTTTTACAAGATAATTTAAAAATGTTTTTCTGTTCTTTTCTTATTTGTATTTGAATATAAATGAGTTTTTAAACGGAACCTTTTGTATATCTTTTTAAAATGAGCTGAAGAGATAACAAAAAATACTGTTTTAGATCTGGTTATTTAGGAATTTATATACAGTACTTTTTTTATTCGTCGGATTTTACAAAAAGTTAAACAGTTACATATTATTGTACAAATTCTATTTTGTCATAGTATAGTGGCTATTTTAAATTAATTCGGAGATATTGCTAACTTATGTATTTCTAGAGGTACATTATGACACAGTTATTAAAATTTTGTTTTTTGTAATAGCAAAACAAATAGCGCATTTTCAATATATTTAGTAAAACGATTTTTTAATATGAAAATTTTATCTCAATACTGTTGTTCATCTTCGTTCTATTTAGAAATAACGGGAACTAAGCAATTTATTAGTACTTTTTGAATGAAAGTAACAAAGTTGACATTTTAAGTATAGTATGAAAAGTAACTTAGGAAAGTGCAAATTATTTTCCTCCAAACTGCATTTCTAGGATGCTACAACTTTCCTACAACGATTTATGTTGTTATTACAAAATGGGTCTACAAATTGAATTAGACTTTAAGAGTAAAATATTACACAGGCTATGTTATTAAAAACAAAATAAAGTTTGACAGGTAGTAATGTATGGTGGTACATTTTTTATTAAATATACTCCGGAGAGTCATATCTGTAGAACAAAAATTTCGTTTTATGACTTTTAAAGAAATTGATAATTTTCCGTACTTTCTACCAACCCACTACACTTCAAAATAAAACTATACTATGCTTAAAATGAACACTGATTAAATATGTGGCGAACATGCAGTAGCGTTGTTAATTTTGTCTGAAATTAAGTTGCACATCTGCCTTGAAAGCATATGCCTGCAAAATATGGACTTTCTGTTGGAAAAGAAAATACTGAAACATTGGAAATTAAATTTTAAAGATTTTTTTGTATGTGATAAATTAGTATTTGTAACCTAGTAGTACCAATTTTTGTTAGAAGCTTTATTAAGGGCTATTTTGTCAAATTTTTTCAGATACATAAAACTCTCCGTTGAAAAATTTCTCCCAAAGAGCTACCGAAAGAATTTTTCCAGAAAACGGCGGTAGTGAAATTGATCAAATTGACTACAATTGTATTTAGTCCAATTCAAGAGCACAATTGGACTTGCCTATGTAATTTTATTAATCAGGAAAAGATGAATACTAAATGTAGATACTGAATAATTAAAACACAACAAATATTATTTTGCTGAAGATTAAAATCAGAAAAATTATTGTATTAAATTTAAATTTATTTTTGGTACAATTAAACAAAATCCAGTACAACTACGCGAGATTATATTGGGTATCTCTAAAAGATATATATATATATATATATATATATATATATATATATATATATATATATATATATAAATATAAAGGGTGTTTTTATAGAGGTATAGAACTTTAAGTTGGCAACACTTTTTTAACTGGCAACCATTTTGTCAGCTGTCAAGTGATTTATGTTTAGTTTGGTTTGGCATTTCAATATGAATAGACTGAGGCCTGAACAACGCTTCCAAATTTACTTTGAAAATCATGGTTCTGTTCGAAATACGTATCGCGCACTACGTCCATTTTACGGTCAACATAATCGTCCATCAGAGCAATTAATTCGATTAACTATGGAACGTTTTCGCACTACGTTTACTCTAAATGATAATACGCATCCACGGAGATGTCGTACAGTGCGTACAGAAGAAGTCATTGCTGCTGTAGAGCGTAGCGTTGAGGAAGATCCGAATCAGTCTATCCGCCATCGTGCACAGGAATTGGATATGTGTTTATTCACTTTATGGAAGATTTTGCGGAAAGATCTTGGTTTGCGTGCTTACCAAATCCAACTCGTGCAAGAATTGAAGCTACACGATCACCTAGCAAGGCGTAGAATCGGTGAATGGGCCCAAAACAAGATTGCCGTTGATCCCGATTTTCATAAGCGAATTTTGTTTAGCGATGAAGCTCACTTTTGTTTGAATGGATACGTCAATAAACAAAACTGCCGTATTTGGAGTGATCATAATCTTCAAGTGTATGTTAAGACACCGTTACATCCAGAAAAACTGACTGTTTGGTGTGCTTTATGGGCTGGTGGAATCATTGGTCCGTACTTCTTTAAAAACGATGCTGGTCAGAACGTTACAGTCAATAGTGACCGCTATACAGCCATGATTACTGACTTTTTCGTTCATCAATTGAACAACCATGATGTGCCGGAGCTGTGGTTTCAACATGTCACGCAGCTCGTGCCACAACTGATTTATTGAAGGAAACGTTTGGTAACAGCATAGTTTCACGTTTCGGATCCGTGAATTGGCCTCCAAGATCGTGCGAGTTAACGCCGCCAGACTATTTTCTGTGGGGATATGTGAAGTCGCTAGTCTACGCCGATAAGCCTGAAACGATTGATCACTTGGAGGACAACATTCGCTGCGTTATTGCCGATATACGGCCACAAATGTTGGAAAAAGCCATCGAAAATTGGACCTCCAGATTAGACTACGTCCGAGCCAGCCGTGGCGGTCATATGCCAGAAGTCATATTTAAATTATAATGCCAGAAGGTTATCTTTCGAATAAAGTAAATTTCATGTCAATTTAAAAAATTCATCTTTGTTTTATTCCATTTAAAAGTTCTATACCTCTATAAAAAACACCCTTTATATATATATATATATATATATATATATATATATATATATATATATATATATATATATATATATATATATATAAACCGAATCAAATTTAGTAAAATGCAAGGAATTAACCTATCAGCTACGTTACAGTTATAGACACGGTTTGTCCTAAAGATAATGAGATGTAGCCATTTTTCGATCTCGAATCCTAAGTTTCGATATCCAACAGAAAGCAAAATTATCGTTACTATAAAATATCGTATCTTATCGCCAACTCTTACTACATTTTCGCCTGTCTACGCTCCTAGGTGGTTACTCCTGGTCCTTCTGATGCCATCCCAGAGGGCACAAAATTTTTTTGATTCAAAAATCTAACGTCAATTCAAATCTTAATCGATTGTGATACATAACTTCCAAAAAGCCGATCAAAGTATATTATAGTATATCACAGAAATTATTAGACTCTTGTACACGTTTACTTTTATATATAATAGGAAGAATTAGTAGTGTACAAATGCAAAACGAGTGCCACCCCCACTCTTTGTCCATCACCTTGGCCACATCTACTTAACCTTGATAGTGACATTGATCTTGTCGGAGACATTAACCTTGACTATACCTTTGACCTTGACCTTCACTTCCACTTTAACATTTACTTTGACTTTGGCATTGACATTGACTTTGATAGCCCACATGTGCATAGATATGTATTTAATCGAGGCTTTGTCATTTGAATGGGTTTGATATATAAGGAAACGGGAAAATTATCGAGATCATACCAACACAAACTACAGTTGCATAAACAAAATATTGCGTTTAGTGTTCTGAAAGTGCTTTTTTATTCACGGTTATTTTTTTTATTTTATACCACGTTTAACCATGACTATTCCAAAAAAAGCTGCAGACGAAAGTAATGAAACCTTTAATAAATATCTCGAGGTACTAGAGAGAATAAAGTTACTGAAATGAGTGCGGCCAAAATCTACATCATTCAAAAAATGATTTTAGTGACTACACGATTTGAGAAAACTCTTTTACTAGCTTTACATGACAGTAATTCCGAATTGAAAAATCAATATTTAAATAGCAATTTTAGACACCCTGTAAAGAAAACTATAATGTACCTTTGTATGAATTCAATTATTTTATAAATGTACTCCGTTTAACATAATTAATCTTCTGCTCATCAAATTTTTCATCGGTTTATCAATATAGCCGCAATCGAGTACCAGATTACTAAATGGACACCATGTATATTAAAAGTACGTGCATTAAAACACTAACAATAATCAGGGTAATTCTCCGGGAAATTTATCGATCGATTATGGGAAAACTATAATTAGGAAGAATCTGAAAATTTGACTGTGTACTAGCGTGCATATGGGACAGACGGATAAAATATTTTCAAGATGGCAGGACTTTCGGTTATACCGGAACTAGATGCCAACTTGCTTATTTTAAATGGAATGCCATATATGTTATTGCATTCTTGATTTCTATGCGTAAAAGTCTAGACATATTTCATGTATAATGTTCTATTCTTAAATCTCACCGTTTTGGATATATTTAAATTTTATGTCAAAAATGACATTTGCTGGCCAAAATTTAACTATAAATTTTTCTTATAAAAAAGTCTTTATTATTTAATTTGGGTTAGATTTCTGGTAGAAGAAGATCGACTTTAGTAGTCTTTTTATGATATTTTGAAAATTATAATACAGAGTGGTCATAAAAGAAAGAATAAAACTTATATTTAAACTCGTCAAAAATCAATTTTTTCGAATCGAAAGCACATATTTTTATAATTTTATCATATTAAGCATTAAAAATAAGGGTAACTTAGTATAAGGTTGTTTATTCCAAAAATTTGTAGTTTTCAAATTATTGGAAATTCAACATTTTTCTATTGTAAAAATGCTATACGGCTTTTAAGTTTTGTTATTAGTTGGCCATGACGGCGAGGAGTAGCGAAAATAAAACAATCGGACCCTACAGAACTGTCACTATTTCTTACCATTTGACATTCATTAATAATAATCATGCCAGGGCGATTAAATTGAGGAGGATTATTTAAATTTATTTATTATTTATGGAGAATGTGATAGGATTATTTCAAGTACATGCGATACATTCGCGATCCGATATCCGAAGGAACAGAAACCAACACTACCAACTGTTAAAAATATTATAAAAAACTTCAAGAAGTTTAGATCTATAAGTGCTAAAAGACATAAACTAGTTGTTAGTAAAATAAAGTTACAAAAATGATTTAAGGAGATGCTTAAATTAACGCCCTGGAACTTTCAAACATTTTTTGCACCTAAGCTGAAATTCTTCACGGGTGGTTCTTATTATTGACTGAGTTCTTCAAATGCTCTTCTGACGCGCAGCATGCAAACTTCTATAGTGGTTAAGGTGGTGTTTTAGGTCGGGGAGCAAGGTGGCCAAAGATGTGCCCATTCTTTGCTATCCATTGATCATAAAACAAGTTTTGCAGATGATTGTTAACTAAATGACTATTATGTGGAGGTGCCCCATCATGTTAATAAAATAGATTTCTATGATCAGCCAGCGGCAAGTTAAATAAATAGTTCACTTCCAAATTTCTCGAGATATCCTAATAGTGCTTACCTATAAGTTAAAAACGTATCTTGTATCTAAAAGTTTTCAAAAATGGCTAACTTACCATTCAGATTATCTTGGTAGAATTCTAAGGAGACGACGCCTTCTTTTAGCACGATACACGTTAAACTGCCAATACTGTTGTACTATGGAATATACATAGGAATGAAAATTGTATTTTCATAAAGTCTTTAAAACTGATGTTTGAGGTAATCCAGACTCTAATGCTACTCGCCTTGTAGATATTGTTGGATATGCGGCGAAATATCGTAAAATTGTAGTTTCGGTATTTTTATTATTAACAACTGGTTTATTTCCATAACGAAACTTTTGAATACGATAGAAAACATAACAATTAAAATAAAGTTTTAAAACGTAATTTTCATATACACTTAAAAAATAAATCATAAAACCTATATTGACCCCTAAACCATTTTATTACTTTGTTCAGCACACAATATGTCACAAACCTTTTTAATAATTCTGTACGTGAAAAGTTTATCCTTTGATCCCTTTGTCCACAGAGGTATCATAAAAGATTTCAAATATTTTCCAGTTATATTTTCCTCTCTAAAATCATCAATTGTCCTGTGTGAAGACAAAACAAAGTTTGAAGATTATTTGAATTTTCAGAATTTTTTGATTGCGTCTCTAAATACTTTCAGTTTTCGGTTATCAAATACAATATGATTGTGATAAACTAACAAATGATGAAAATAAGTTTAAATTTAAGTTAGTGGTTGGGATTTGTATAAATAAAAAACAAGTTTAAGGCCTTATTGCTTAATTTCTACATTTAAAGTTTTCATGTTTAAGAATAGATGTTAGAAAAGCAGTGCCCAATTTTTTTATACTCAGAATCTGTTCCTGTTTAACTGCCAACTATTCAGTACAGAATTTTAGATAAATTTGTTCTACAATGGGTACTAAAATGTAAAGAAAATGATAAATTGATCGAAATTTTCTGAGTTGTCGATAAGTTGGTTAGGACTAGGATATTTCTTGTTGTTAAATTCGTGTTTTTTTTCACTTTTAGACATATATCCAGGCCCTTCTACCATTCTCTGAGTTGTGCTGTACGTGACCATTGTTTACCTGCTATGAATCTAATGTCATCTGCTTACCTTTTTCAGAATTGTTCTGCGCTTGTTTGTATTGACCTCTTTCCTGTGTTTTTTTTTTGTTTCCTTCTTCCATCGTTTTATCCAGCTCATTGTCATTTCCTCTTCACTACTTCCTTAATCTGTATCTTGTATTATTCTCCTTATTTCTTTATTTCTTATTCAGTTTTTGAGTAACTTATTAAGCATAGCTTATTATATTGATCTTTGTGATGTTTTAAACTTGAAACGATGAAGGAATAAAAAGTGGTGATGCTTGATCTACGACGCCTAGGCTTCATTGGATCCTTTACATCCCACCAATACAGCAAAATTTTTGATTGGTTTATTTACATAATTGTAGTGGTTGTTATGAGCTTTAATCCACAAATACTGACAAGCAATGCACAGTTATTATAAACCTTGGCTATACGATTTATCGGTATTGTAACATTTCTGAAAATATGTTTTTTTAGTATTTACGATGCAGTGATTTCCTCTAGATATAAGGACATCTTTATAACTCATAATTTTAATTATTTCGTAGTTTATCCAACCTCTAGGAATACTTGGTTTAGTTCTTGAAACAATATTCAGGTTGTATCCAACTACGTGTTAAAAATCCTAAAGGTTTATTTTTAAGCTAATTTTAATCATAAAAGTTTATATAAACGTATGCCCGATAATGGTTAGTTTTTAAGATACAGGGTGTTAAATTTTATTATTATTTTTAGGTTTTTAAATTTATATCATTTCTTTTAAAGATAATTAAGTTAGATTTGGAATACATAACACTTTTAACAGTTCTCATAAAAAAATTATTATTCTGTGAAATAATAAACAGAGTATCACGGTTCAATTTTGCGCTTAAGCTCACTATATATATATATATATATATATATATATATATATATATATATATATATATATATATATATATATATATCTATTGCTTTGCGCAGATCACATTTTTGATGTAAATAAAAAGTAAGGTGTTAGCATCAGCGTCTGGTTTCTTTAAATGTAAATTAGAGAATCAATCGAAATTTGTAAACATTCAAAAATATTAACAGTGATATAGGTTACAGTCTACATTAGAAGTACAAACGGATTGTAATGCTCACTAAGCACCAGTCAGGTGTAAATACCGGAGTGTTGCTCCTTGACAGTCATTCATTGTTCTTATCTCGTGGAGTAAAAATCTCTGAAGATGACTCGAGCAATGTTAGGCAAAACGTCAGATAATAGTTCCAACTTGACACGGTCTAAATCCAAAAAACATGATTTTCAAGTTGACAAAAGCCGTGAAAGCTTTCGTTCTTTATTAGAATGTACGGTCGTTATTAATGAATCTATTGCTTTCCTCACAGTCGATAAGAACTGTTATAAATATGACAAAACTCTAAATATATTAAAATAAAAACATTTTAATAATTAAAATCAAGCTTCAAGAAGTAATTTTGACATACACTGAAAATAAGTCATAAAACAAATATTTACCCCTAAATCATTTTATTACTTTGTTCAGCACATAACATGTCAGAAAACTTTTTAAATTATCCTTTGATCCCTTCGTCCACAAAGGTATCATAAAAGATTTTAAATATTTTCCAATTAAAATTTCCTTTCTATAACGATTAGTTGTCGTGTGTGAACGCAAAACATAATTTAGGGATTATTTGAATTTTTAAAATTTGATAACTGAGTCTATAAATACTAAATGTATTTATTTCGTGTATCAAAAAGGAACTGATCGTTATAAACTAGCAAATTATTAAATCAGTTATAAATTTAAGTTGGTGTTGGAGTTTAGAAATGGAAAACAAATTCAAGGCATTATTTTCTACTTTTAACAAGGTAGACGAGTTGATTAAACATGTTAACACAAAGCTTGATAAGCTACAAAAGTCGATTTACCTTATCCGTAAAATCGTGATTTCTAATCTCGAATCTACTAAAAGTTTCGAAGTAAAAACTTATTTTCTCGAGCAGTATAGAAAAACAAGTAGTGTCAGGTTAAATGATGTAACTAAAGATAATAATGAAGATCTCCTAAAAGTCGATATGAGAAAATCGCTTAAAACTTATGTATGAATTTTAAGATTTATTTTCCATTTTTCACACTGATCAATCTGTTAAAGATCGTTCTCATACTCTACTTATAACCTTCACCAATAACCATAAGTGTAGTGCGATTTTAGTCTTAAAAATTACTCAATAATTCTGTTCTCTGATAATAAGAAAATCTCACAAAGAAATGATAAGAGCGTTTTCTCGTCGCTATGATGAAGTATGGTATTAATCAGAACTAGTCAGTGGGTGGAAAAGTATATTACTGGGTGTGTGGTAATGCTCTAAAGATCTCCGACTACAGTTATATCGATGTGGTATGGCTACATTCACTTTTACAATGGCAGCCTTTTTACTTTATTTTTATTTTAACATAATTTGGTTGAACTGTATCTTTTTTTTTTCTTTTTCGCGTTGTACTTTATTTATAATTGAAATTTATGTGCATGATTTAATATATGTTGTAGTTAAAATTATTTTGTTTTAGTCTGTATATATTCGTTGATATTTGTGTACCTTAGTGTAATCTCTATAGAGTCAAGCGCGGATCCAAGGGGAGGGGGGGCGATCGCCCCCTCCCAAGATCTTTGAGTTCAGGAAAATAGACCCGATTTTGCATCTTATATATAGTATATTCAAGAACTAGAGAGAGTAATAAATAATTTTTTTACCCTTTTTTTCTTCGAAAACTATCTGTGTTCTTTAGCTCGGTGTCTTTGGTAAAATCTGTTAGACACATATATTTTTCATAGAAATGGGGTAGAAATTTTATAATCAAAAATACCGGTCTATAATAATGGACTATTTGGGTTGGATAACAATAGATATTTGAAAGTGTGAACTGTTAAAAAAGGATTTTAATCCTTGTCATAGACGGCAATTTATTTTATCACTAAGTATTTATAGTATAGAATATTATTTCGGTAATAAACTGAAAATAAAATTTTTTTATAATATTATTTTATTTCTTATGTTTTTTTAATATGCATATCTTAAAAAATGTAGATAATTTTGACATATTTAACACAAATCACAACTGTATTTTGATTATTTTTAATTTTGCATAGAAACCATTTTAGGCACATTCAGGCTAAAACATGGCCTTATTCTCTCAAAAAATTCTAAGGTATAATTTAAATACTTACAAAATACCCATTGTCAAAAATACAAAAAGTTAAACCTATATAAAAAAATAAATTCGTCCATATAATATTACAATATTTTTGGAGTTATCGGTCATTTTATTATTAATTAAAAATATTTTTAGGACATTTGACGTTTCAGTTTATTTATTTCTTAAAGCATCTGTAGAATTACAACTAAACACTAAAAAGGTATTAGTTTTTATATGTTATAGTTCTTATATAATTAAACCTACTTATTTTTATTTCTATTGCACTGATATCTTAATTTAATTTATTTCACTATATGGATAGCCCCAAAAAAATAAAATAAATATGTTAATTCTACACGTTTAAGAAAAGGATACAAATACAATAATAAAACAATAAAACAAATAATTGTAATTAAATACACATAAAAATAAAGAGTGGGACACATTAAAATAAAAATATATAAAAAAATATATAAACAACATTAAACAATATAAGACAACAAAAACAAAAATTCAAATAATAAATTGTGTTTACACTGGTAAATATTATGTATCTTCGCTCAAATTAATTATCATGCGATCGGTGATCCACATTTTTCTTTTATTTTATGGATTTTTCCCACTTTTTCGCAATAACTTTATTCAAAAAAATCTTTCAAAAGTTCAGTTAAATTACTAATTTTGTAAGTTGTAATATTTGTAGCAACTCTACCTTTTACTTGAGCGAGATATTTCCTTCTCTAACGGACAGTTTCCAATTTGGTTTTTTCCAGCAAAAATTATGATCTCTGAGCAATTTCCAGTACTCAGTTCTTTGAATTTTAGGTAAATCGCGATATTCGACCGTTGGGATCTGCTTTTCATAATAAAATGTATGTACAACTCCTTTTAT
Source organism: Diaprepes abbreviatus (assembly GCA_034092305.1). Classification (NCBI taxonomy): domain Eukaryota; kingdom Metazoa; phylum Arthropoda; class Insecta; order Coleoptera; family Curculionidae; genus Diaprepes; species Diaprepes abbreviatus. The sequence continues at coordinate 81,660 of JASJET010000069.1, forward strand.
TGCAGTTCACATCTCTTCTTACAACGAGGTTTGTCGTCTGCCTGTCATCAAAAGTACTAACAATTCCAGCCGTTTTTTTCTCGTTCTGTATTCGGTACATAGTAGATTTTTCAACTCCTGTCATGTTGGAACACATCTTAACAGAGTTTTTAACATTATTATCTAGATATTGATATCTTCAGGCATCATAAACATTCTTCGTGATAAGTTTTTCGTTAAGGAAAAAATGCCCTGGTTTAACGATTTTGGAATAAATATTGAGATGAAAGCCATATCTTTTGGGTATCTCACTAATTTCAAAAAATATATAAAAACAAGCGCAAACAAGATAAATCACTAAGGACATGCTATAAAGTGTGCTCACTGACAGAAATTAAATTGATCTATCAGAAATTTTATTGTTGCAGTAAATTTCTAAAGGCTTATAATATTTAAATATAATTAGATTTACGGCAGTCCTCAGTTACCTGCGGCATTGGAGCAGGTACGTTGGAGGAGTTTTATAACTTTATTTAGTTCTTGAATAGAGTATAGGAATGTGTATGCTTGCGATTGCCCCTCCCCCCTCCTAAGAGCTTTGAGTTCAGGAAAATAGAACAGATTCTGGTTTTTATATTAGGAAGGTGTATGCTGCTGGTACTCCCCCCCCCCCCTCGTTGACAACTTGTTTTTTTTTTGCGATAGCCCCCCTCCCTGCAAGAGCTTTGAGTTCAGGAAAATCGACCCGATTCTGCCTCTTATACTAGGAAGGTGTATGCTGCTGGCATCCCCCCCTGTCGGCAACTTGTTTGTTCTTGTGATCGCCCTCTCCCTCTCCAAGAGCGTCAAACTCAGAGAATAGACCCGAACCTGCCGTTTACACTAGAAATGGAAATCTGCTGGTACTCCCCCCCCCCCCCCGTCGACAACTTGTTTGCGATTTTCATACTGTACTTTCCTGATATTACCGCTCCCCTCAAAGAGAGAGGCTCGATCCGCCCCTGCATATAGTTGACATTCATGCTGGATTAACACTTATGAATTAATTTATCGAACTAGCTATTTTCGCAAGAAAGAAAGTGATTTTTCTTTGTATTATTACCCTTACTGGTTGTTACCTTAAATAATTATTTCCTCCCAAAATAGTTAATCTCAACATTCATTTTATACTTCTATATATTCATTCAATAACTTACATTACAATTAACAACCAGGTATAATAACTATTTCCCTTTTCACTTCTAACATTAGTTATTTTGTAACAACAATGTCTAAATTTGTTATTTTCGCAACATGCATTTATTTTTATATTTTACTTTAGACATTTTTCAGTTATTCATTTAACTTTTTTAGAAGCATACACTCTTCATGGAAAGTAATTTATTTCCGAAATTTTCTCACTTTAAAGTTCGGTGTTTGTGAATACTTTTTTTTTAAATCTTTTTTCCTCTATATTTGAGTATTTTTCTTTAGATGTCATTGGTTTGTTTTAGACCTAATTAACGCCGGATCTTTATTATTATCATTCCTTTCAATATCTTTCTTCTTTTTTATACTAAAAAATTCTGAGATATAAAGTTTTGGAGGACGGTGGGAATTCGAACCTGGGACAAGTGCAATTCTGAACGGCTACGAATAGCTCTGGTAAGAAATTATATTTGGAAATTCTATACAGACCTCCACAATCTGTGAACGCATGCTTACAAATTCTTAAAAAAATATATAATGTTTGATACCTGCATTTGATTATCTCATATTTGTTGTGAATTTTAACATCATTTTACTATATTAACTAATATCAGCAATTATCTTACATTTTCAAATTTACTTATGTTTTAAGATAACTAATATAATTTTAGATTTAACTCTGAGTACGTGTGCTGGTATTGTGGCTAACTCTTGTATTTTTAAGATAAATGAAATTTTTAACCACCATATCATCCACTGTAAAATTATATGCATTTTTTTCTAACATTTTTTGTAAATATTTTTTAATTTAAATAAAATACAATGATACCAAATATTTTCACTAATCTATCCTGATGTTATGGCGGAGTTATTAAATATCAATATTTAAATTTATTTAATACAAAGATATCATTAAAAAATGCTAGAATCACTAAGAAACTTCTCTCATAATGCTGAGCATTGACCAATTATCATAAATTTAAAATTAAACGCTCTTGGTTAGAGTTATAGAAATAAGAAATTTCGTTAATATGGCTATTAAGTCGAAAAAAAGGACCTGTCTTCAGCACTCATTTTGCACCGACCCAAAAAATTTTTTGCGGGGGCTCAAAATTTTAAATACGCCCTCTGGGTATTTTCAAAATATGTTTTCTTCTAACTTTGTAATCGCCGAGAACCTTAATAATAATTATTTCTGTAATAACACCCCACAGGTAATTCCAAACAATGAAAATCTCATTAATAAATATTACGATAACAAAATGTATAAGATAAACTTAATTTTGAAAATATTTTCATTTATTCTTGTTAACTCAGCGGAGGTTAAAAAAATATTGAATGGAATAAAATCTCGTGCCATAAACATCAAAATGATTTCATATAATATTCCACATATTTTGCCCCAAATAACATATATTATCAATCAATTCCTGTGTTCTAATAAATTTCGTGTTTTTTGAAAAAACATCAACTTTTGCTAAAAATATCAAAACGAAAAATCTTTCTCATTTTCGAAGTATTAGTATCTTCTGAACCATATCAAATCTTTTAAAAAATAAGTTAATATCTCACATTTTGCCTTGTGGTCATATCGATATTGGAGGTAACCATAATAAAAATACTTTTCTCATGAAAATTAGTGACGATATAATCCGTGTAAATAAAAAGAGCCAGAGCACTCCTTTAATTCGTCTGGATTACAAAACAGCGTCTGATACCCAGCAACCTTCTTTTTGTTAAACTAAAATATTTTGATTTAGGGAATAATAATTTACAATTGTTTAAAGATTTCAAAGAATTCATTTTAACAACAATTTTTTCCTTATATGCTAATATCTGGAGATGTTTCATAAAGCAGCATTGTAAGTCCAATGATGTTTCTTATCAGTACATGGATGACACGCAATTGTATCTCTCTTTTAACTATTTTAAAGTTGCCACAGCATGTACTGATTTACGTGTTCTTAGTGACGGTACTTAGCAGCATAAGTTAATTATAAATGAATATAAAACTCAATTTATAATTTTCGAAAAGAATAAGGAACGTGTAAATGACCCTGAATTTCTGCAATTTTTTTTTGACAACCCAGAAATTTAGGACTATGACAGTGAGGATGATCTTCCTTTAGCGACATTCATATATCGGTGGACTAGAAATGCTGCATACGCTAATATCCCGCATCCTTTTGAAAAAAGCAGTGCAGCAAATATATCTGTCTTTCGAGACATTTATTACTTTTTAATGGCTTTAGTGCAGTTCTTATTTCCTTTTAAGTAATCTCTAGATCTTTACATTTGAGATTTACGATATTTACTGTAATTTATGGTATTTATTTTATTTTAAAGAACATAATGGAGTGAAAAATTTTTCAACAGCAATAAAATTGTCTTTTTTGTCGTATATTATAATATTTCGTTGATTTATTTTTTCGTAATTCGTCTTTTCCGACTGATTGCGATGATCTCAATACTTTCATTTACAATATTTATCGAGTTTCCCCAATGTATTTTCTTCTGTATTTTCGGGTTTCTTTCTTTATTGTCCTATTACATTTTTTGAAGATGTCAGTTTTTTCATCTATCTATCTATGGTAGTGGGGCTTAGTTTTGGATCTTTTCGAGCTTCCATATTTGAATATGGGTGGAAATATTTATACTCTCTGCAATTTCTTCAACGAGTTGACCTATATTCATTTCTGTTTGATTTTATGCTTAGCCTTTTGCCTAACTTACTGTGATAGTCTACTTCTCTTAGTTTCAAAATTTCTCCTGTTGGATAGCATTTTTCTTTTGGTAGTTTAATTGTTTCCACTTTCATTTTCATTCTTATGCCAAAACTAGTCTATGATCATTTCCAGTATAGAATGTACATAGAACAGATATGTCTATGCATATTTCATGGTTGTTGTTACGTCTGAAGACAACTTTGTTATTTATTTCTCAATTTGTGCTGTGCCATATTCACACTTTCTTTGTTTTTGAAGAGAGTAAGTAAAAAACGCAGTAAAGATTTTCACATTCCTCATTTACTATTCTGTCGCCTCGCTCGAAGTATCGGCAGTATTTTACATTACTTGTTTCCGTATTTCCAATCTTATATTGAAATCTTCGACAACAATTACTAAAGGTGTGCTTTGTCCAAGTTCTCGTAGAATATTTCTACTTCTTTTTGTGACTAGTTTGTTAGTGCAGATTCATAAATGATTTGTAATATATCTTTTACGAATTATAATTTAAGTCAGATATAAAGAAATCTTTACTGCCTTAGGGCTAATTTAATAAGTTACCATTTTTCCCCTTCAGACCGTTAAAGGAAAAAAATAAACAGTTTATTTTCAACAAAACAGTGCTCGTCCTCTCTCCATACTCATTTCGACCACCAAATGGCCTCATCAGTGAAGCTGTAATAAAACAAGAGCAATAATTACAGAAAACGACTACTTATATAAAATCTAATTTCCGAGATATATCGGTAGGACGTTAAAGCTTTTTCATTCATTGCACATTTTCAATGTCAGACTGTAAAATATCAACAGTCAAGCCACATTTATAAGTACACCGAAGTAGTAAAATGCTCAAAAAATATATTAAGATATTATATAAGACAACGGAATATCTCTGTGGAATCACATTTTCTCGAAAAATGTTTTATACAAAAAATATGGAGTGGCAGGAGGCTAACTAGCAGTGGCCTTGAAAATGAACTTTGTTTTGTGTTTCCAGGTCGTTTGAAGGTCAACTTTATAATTTTAAATAGGATCCCCCAATTTCGACCCTGGAAATGAAAAAGTCGGTTTAAGGTCAAAATAACAAGATCGCAGTATTTGATAAGTTGCGTACAAAAAATTCTTAGTTGCCACTTAGCCTCCATGTCACCCACGGGGGTTCAGTGATAGTGAACTTAAAAATAACTTTAGCTTTGACCTTCAAGGTCCAGGAATGGAAGGACCGATCAATTTCACAGAAAATTCATCATCAGATATGTCCATGAGCTCAAAGTCACGATGAAAATGGTGTAGAATAGTTGATGACAAGCCTGCGAGTCCATACTTTCTTGAAGATAATTTTAACCGAACTAAATATCGTGATTTTTTTTTGAAAATCAACTTCCACTTTTGCTTAAAACCGTACCCTTAGATGAAAGACAACAAATGTGTTTTCTACACTATGAATGTCCAGCGCATGATTCCCTATTAGCTCGTCAATTGTTGGATCGCGAATTCAACGGAGAGTAGATTGGTATAGGAGGTCCAGTAAATTGATCCACAAGATCGCTAGATCTTACGTCACCTGATTTTTATTTATAGGATTATTAAAATAGTGAAATTTACAAAGTCGTGCCCATTACTGATGAAAAGACGAAGCAGTGAATGCGAGATGCAAAATAACACCTGAAATGCTCCGCAGTTGTGTGCAATCTTTTGAAGTGCGGGATAATAAGTATATTGAAGTTGAAGGTGACCATTTTGAGCACTTACTGAAATAAATTCTTATGAAACCATTAACATGATCATACAAAATGATAAGGATCGAGGGGACCCATAAAAAACAAGCACCCCGCTGGTGAGAGGCGAGGGGACTTATCGAAAACAAGCACCCGATGGTGGCAAGCGAGGAGACACCGAAAACAAACCCTACGATGGTGAGAGGTGAGGGGATTCAACTAAGACAACCGCCTCGATGGTGAGAGGCCAGAGGACTTACCAAAAGCAAGTAGAGACCAAAAACTACTACGTCCACGTCGTTGTTCCTGAGTAGTGCTAAAAGTAGTTAATCATGCACATACAATTTTTGTTAACAATTTTGAACAACTGAATTTCTTCAAATAGCCCTGTAAATCGAGATCAAGGTAATGTTATAGAAACTTTGCAATGATCTTGATATTAGACTTAAATTGATCGGTCTTTCCATTTCCGGGAGTCAAATTTTAAAATTTAGCTTCTAATGACCTTGAAAATCAAGATCGGCATTATTTCCAAGGTCACGGCAACTAAGCCCTCGCACCACATAACGACTTTTGTACGAAATATTTAGCGATTTTTTGTTTTGACCTTGAAGTGACCTTCATGTTTGAGCTTCAACTTGCTGTCAAGGTCATACCTGAAATTTTTCGCCCTTTTCATTTCCAGGGTCGAAATTGGGGCCTTCTATTTAAAATTCTGAAATTGATCTTTAAATGACCTTAAATAATAAGGGAAAGGTTATTTTCAAGGTCACCACTATTTAGCCTCCCTGTTACCCTATAATTTTTGTATAAAACATTTTTCGAAAAAATGTGATACCACCGAGATATTTCGTTGTCTCAAGATAAATGTCGCACCCTGTATAGATGTAAATTATTTTTGTATATAGCGTTGTCTGATTTAAGGGTAGGACATTTTTCCCCTGAAAATTCTCCGCTAGCGTTATTTAGTTCTTGTTTGAGCTATTCTAAGTGTTCTTGGATATTCCAGTTTTTATGTTACATGTATTAAGTTGGATATGTGTACCTCTGCATTTTTATGTTTATATTTTCTTAGATAAGATGTTGCCTCTCCCAGAATCCATGAGGCTGATTGAGTTTGTTAGTCGTTTTATCTGTGGTGTATTTCGTTTAGACCTTGACATGGTAGAATAGTTTTTTATTATAAATACAAAGAGGTCAATACTTTTTCCAGATCTTTATATAAAAATATGCAAATTAATTTGCTAACCAACAGTTAATCAAGTTACATTTTTGTAAGTTGTTAGAAATAATAAGTTATTACCAGGTTGTACACCGAAGAAATCAATAATAGACGGGTTTTGTATTTCAGTGTATGTTTTATTAATATCCGCCAAGCGCATTCGGTCTAGCTTAGACCATCTTCAGGGCTCAGACCTCGTCAAAGGGCACACCTTAACCCTGCCAGTTTGAGAGCAGTAGCCAGCCGTAGCCTCCACACAGAACAAACTGTATACAATTAAAAAATTTTTAAAAAACTTTGTCACAAATTAAAATTAAAACCAAAACATTGAACACACTAGTACATTGACATTATTAAAACAATAAACTTTTTTAATAAAAACCAATGACAATAAATAATCTGAGATACGCCGACGATACAGTTCTTTTAGCTGGAACACATAAAGACCTACAGATGCTAATTAATAAAATGGTCACAGTAAGCGAAGAATATGGACTCTCACTGAATATAAACAAAGCAAAATATATGCTAGTAACAAAAACAACTCGGGACATTCGTACGGTGTGTGTAAAGAATCAACCTATTGAAAAAGTGAGAAAATACAAGTACCTTGGCACAACCATTAATGAAGACAATGACAGCTCCCAAGAAATACGAATCAGAATCGAACAGGCCAGAAACACATTTATAAGAATGAAGAGGCTTTTTTGCTGCCGAGATCTAAACCTTGAATTAAAAGTGCGACTGCTGAGATGCTATGTGCTGTCTGTACTGTACTATGGGATGGAGGCTTGGACACTGAAAATGTCTGACATGAGAAGACTGGAGGCATTTGAGATGTGGATATACCGGAGGGTGCTGAGGATTTCATGGGTAGAGAGAATAACCAACGAGGAAGTAGTGAGACGTATGCATAAGGAAAAAGAAGTGATTCTAACAATTAAAAGAAGAAAACTACTATATATGGGACATGTCATGAGAGGAGAAAAATACCAAATATTGCAGATTATTATGCAGGGAAAAATCCAAGGAAGGAGATCCATAGGAAGAAGAAGAAACTCATGGCTGAAGAACCTTAGAGAGTGGTTTGCATGCAGTAACAACGAGTTATTTAGAGCAGCGGTCTCAAAAATCAGGATTGCCTTGATGATTGCCAACCTTCGAAGCGGAGACGGCACCTAGAGAAGAAGAATAAAAACCCAAAAGAGTGAGGTTAGAAATAATGACTTGCCATCAATTCAGAATTATGATTGTAAAACTATAAACAGTAACTAATTGTACTAATTCGTTGTGTAAAAATTCAATATTTCCTAAAAATTTCGTTGCAGTAACCTTCATTTTATTCCGAACAAGCTATATGTACAGGATCTGTTAAGATAAATAATAAGAACTTTCATTTAGAAAGTTTTAATCGTCAAGAAGTCAATTGAAAATAAAGTGACTTCAATAGAAGAAACTTTTTAAATTAAATATAATTAGTTCCGCATGTTGGAATCCCAAGAATCATTTTTGAAATTACTAAATTTTGGTGTATTTATTTATTTATTTTTTGTAATAAATTCTAAGATACATCTTGCACATACTTTCTAATTTAATTAAAGATATATTAAATAATTAGCCGTAAAAAATTTATGAATATTTTTGAAAATTCTTGTTAGTGATAACAATAAAACAAACCAGTGAATCTAGGAAGTCCAAAAATGTTAAAAATCCCTTTTTCTAGTGAATTGTATTTTTGGCCGATGGGCCTTTTTGCTACACATTTAATATTATACAATGTATCATGTCTATTTATAAAATCACTAAAACTGTGTGTGTTATAACGTTTTACGCCGTCTTCTGATTTTCAGTCTCCATTGATCTCGGTTTGTCCATAGGTTTTCATCCATTCCTCTTGTTCTTATATCTTTATCTACTCCTTCTCTCCAACTTAGTCTGGGTCTACCTCTCTTTCTTCTTCCCTGTGGTGACCAATTTAAAACTTTTTTTGGAAGTCTAGTATCGTCCATTCGTTGAACATGTCCGTACCATCTAAGTTGGTTGATTTTAATATCTTCTGTTATATTGTGCTTAACGCCCATAATTTCTTGGATTCTTTCATTTCTGACTCTGTCCATTCTGGATTTTCCAGCCGCTCTTCTCCAATAATCCATTTCTGTAGCTTCCAGTGTTCTTAGAGTTCTTTCTTCCAATGGCCATACTTCAATTCCATAGGTTAACAATACTATTAAAGATTTTGTGTTGTTCAACTGTCTAATAGCTTGTCGCCCCTGGTTGTTTCTATGCTTGATTTCTTCGTCAAGTTTGCCGTCGTTGGTTATATGCATTCCGAGAAACTTGGATTTCTCACAGTGATTTATTTCCTGCTGCTGTTGTTCCAGAATCAAGTTTTGTTGTCCCCCAATACACATGTATTCCGTTTTTTTGATGTTAACTTCTAGCCTCCACTTTTGATATTCTTCTATTAGCTTACGAGCCATGTATTCTAGATCTTCGTAGTCTTGTGCCAGAACTATTTGATCGTCTGCGAAACACAATGTGTATAGTATCGAATCGGTTAGTGGAATGCCAATATGTTCGCAATTTCTTTTCAATGTTTTTAACGCTTGTTCCAAGTAGATTTTAAACAAGGTTGGAGACAAACAACATCCCTGGTTGAGCCCTTTGCTAACCGTAAATCCTTTTGAAATATTTCTTTATTTTGCTTGTATTATTTGAATAGAGCTCTTGAACAGCCTTGATAAGTATTATATTTATATTTGTTTTTTCTAGGGCTTCCCAGAGTTTTTGTTGTGGTGCGCTGTCATAGGCTTTTTTGAGATCCACGTAGAGCAGGTGTATTTCTTGGTTCCGTGCTGATTTTTTCTCAATAAGCTGGGTTATTGTAAAGAGATGGTCAACCTACCTGCTCTAAATCCAGCCTGTTCTTCGGCCTCCATATCTGTATTCGCTCTCAATCCTCTATTTGACTAGTTTCCCATACACTCTCGAGATTGTGCAGAGAACCGCAATTCCTCGATAGTTACCACAGACGTCTTTACTTCCTTTTTTGTGTATAGTGGTAATATAGGATGTTTTCCACTCTTCGTATATCTTTTCTCCGCTTATACATTTTTGGTAGAGGTTTGTCAATTGTCTGTATAACTTCTCTTTGCCGTATTTAAGTAGCTCAGGCGGGATATTTCCGAGATCTGGTGATTTTCGATTTTTTAATGTTTGGCATATTTGCTTGACTTCTTTGCAATCTATCCTTAGTAGAGATGCTATGGTGCATACGTGCACGCCGGGATCAGCTTGTTCTGTTTGTTGGTATTCTGCCCTTTCTTCTGCTAGCAATTTTGAAAAGTATTCATCCCATTGAGATAAGCCAATCGGTGAAATGATATCTTTAGATTTTTCTTGTCGAAGAGATCTCAGTATTTTCCAGCTTTCGGTACTTCTGCTACCCCCTAAATGTGCGTTTATTCTGGTACAAGTTCTTTCCCAGGTTTTGTTTTTCTTTTGGGTGTTTCGCTCTGCTCTTTGAGAAACATATTCAGGATATTATAAAATTCGTAGTAAATATTTAACTGTGAAAAAGAAATTATATAGGACGTAAATAAAAATTAAGAGTGGCATTATTTATTAGAGAAAGATGTGGTAATAAGGCCTACTAATTTGTTTTGTTAGAAATAATGATTAATATTTTATTTGACTTCATGTTTTTTCTTAATTAATTATATTAAAATGTTACAAATTTTAGAGAGCACATGTGTTTAAATAAAGCACAATTGGGTCACTGGTGGTTCCACTAAATATATTAAAGTATTTTGTTATTTGAAAAATCAACATATTGACTACAATATTTCAACTAAACTTTTTGATATCTCCATGATTCAAAAAATGAGTGAAGATAGCGAATTAATAGCCAATGAACGCAAAAAATCGCAGATACAGTATTCACTTCACATGATGCATACCCTCTGTGAGCCTATATATTACAATTCTGGCACTAAATTCATTACAAAATGTGAAGTTTGCTGTTAGGTTTTCATGTACCCTCTTTGCAGCATCTTTTTTATATTTTTTAAAAATTATAAGGGTAAAATCAAAGCTGTCTATAGAATTTACGAGAGCTTCCATATTTTATAAAAATGATTTTCTAAATGTTTTCCTACTATACTGAAGTACTGTATGCTTTGTACGCCAACTAATATTATGAACGTTAGCCCTAATAGAATTTTTTGATACAAGTGAGGTGATTGTTTATGTTTAATGATTTTAAGCATTTAAACAGAAAATATATGTAATTTGAGTCTATTAAATATATTACTCCATTTTAATGCAGCAAATGGGAAATGTGACGTCTCCTTCTAAGGCCAGATATTAGCCTTATACATGTATTTTGAACCTTTCAAATACGACGATTATAATATAACTATGTACGGAAAATAACCGAATCATAGCAAATACAAAAACATCTATAAACATACAAGAGGAGAGAGAAGAGGCGATATATCAATTTATTTCGTGATTAGCAGAAACAAATGGAAGAGAGAAGAATACATAAAAATTAAAGTAGAATCGGAAACGGGAAGTGGCTACTACTTATCGATAATGAAAGAGGATAGAATAGACAAAAGAAGAAAGAAAATAAATGAATAAATCAAAAGCACCAAACTAAGAGAAAAAAAATATCGAAAGGACTACCAAGAAATACATGACCAAAGATGCTGGTAACAGTAGCACAAAGAGAGAGAAGAAACGAATCTATCTGCATATTTTATGCAGCGGAGACGAGTTACGTTAAACATATTTGACTACAGGAAGAGATGAAGACTATGATGCATACAGAGAAAAATGATACAAGTTAAAGTGGTAATAAAGGACACAAAAGAGAGGACCTGGGAGGAATTTGAGCGATACATTCAAAAATTATTCTATGGTAAATTGAAACAGCTTAAACAAAAAAGGAATATAATATGTTAAAAATATAAGATAAAGAGAGGAATATATTGACACTTGAAGATAGAATATTGGAAAGATGGAGAGAGAACTTTGAAGACTATAAAAATGACTATGTAATAGGGCCATGTAGAAGGAGATAGTGTATAACAACAAATATATAGCATAACAGAAAAGGAACTAGACGAGGCACAAAAAAATAAGACTAGACAACGCTTTCGGTGGGGCTAAAATCACTCCTCGAATGATTAAACACAGGTGGAGGAAAGGATTTAACAAGATGAAGGAATTGATAAACGATTTACTAAGAAATACAGAAATAGCCAAGGACTGAAAAATGTTTCCAATATATAAAAAGAGTGATATGACGATAATTACAGAGAAATAAGACTTTAAAGTATTACAGAAATGATATTGGCAAAAAAAATGTAATATAATCCATACTGGAAGGCAGATAATATGGATTAGGAAGAAAAAAAACATAAAAGACTGACAAGGTAATAAACTATAACAGATAAGTACATGTAGGCTGTAAATTCGCGGAGAAAGCCTTTAATAAAATAAGGAAGAAAGGCTTATGGAATTTGCTAAGAACGAGAGGAGTTGATAAAAGCACCATAAAAGTATTAAATGATTTATACAAAGGAAATATGAGCTGATGTTGCTGTTGTATGATAGAGGATACTGAAGAAAACCTACAATACAATCTTAAAGTAATAGAGGAAGATAAATATAAATATGAATATACAAAAAACTGAAACCAGGATAATGTCGAAGACGAAAAAAACACATTAAATAAAGCTGGATTGAAAGCGAGCTGGGCAAGCAGTTCACTTTAGATACTTGGGTGCAGTTATAGAAGAGAACAGGGAAAGAGAAAAGGCAATGGATGAAAGAATAGTAAAAGTAGAAGGCATATTTAATAAAATGAATATTTCTAGAGAAAAGAGAAGTACCGAAAAAGGTAAAAACAGAGGAAGGGAAAAAAATAGTGAAAACAACCCTCATGTAGAGTAAGTCATTGACTTTATCAGAAAAACAATAATCACGAATTATGCAATGGAAATGAGGCTCTTAAGAATAATAGGGAATAAAAGCAAAAGAGGAAAAATCAGAAATGAGACATACAGATGAAACCTGGTCATGTACACCTAATACTGGAAGGTAGAGTGCTAGTAAGATATGGGAGAGGTAAACCAAGGATAAGATGTACTCAGGGAAGAAGCAGAGAGGAAGGGTCTAGCATGGAGTGAAACAAGATTAAGATTAAGCCTAAACACGAGTCAGAAAATAATAAAGTAATATTTTTAATACTAATTTCAGTGCAATTTTTAATATATTCCATACGAGTCTGATTTTCAAAAATTATGATGCACTAGTAAAAAAGAAACTGAAGCACCAAACGCTTTTGTGTTAGTTACACCAGCACCATACTTAAAGAACTAAAAGGAAAGGACAATCATAGGGCATCCAGTTGTTAGACAGATGTACAAGAAATCAGACAAATGGAAATCGTAACCAGAAAGATTTACTTAATTTGAAGTTATTCAATATTTTAAGAATATCTTTATTTACCTATATATACATATACTCTCGGTAAAATCTACAAATGGGTAACAGAACTAGGAAAGCTGTCCTGAAAAATATGTTCATTGCAACCATTTAGTAAATTGTGGCTTCTCATATTACACATAATGTTTGTTTTTCTACATATATATCTTTTGATTCTACACTCAATCCATGATTTTTCACAAGACAATTTTATGAATCACTTATCTGATGGTTGGATCTCGTTTCGAAGCATCCAGTCTTTCATGATATCGACGGCAGTCTTAATTTTGTATACAGTAAAAGTCTTACTATACATTTAGTCGGGTAACTTTGAACCAATTTAATTTAATAACTAAATAATAGCTAAAATAATATACAACAAAATTATCTTTATCAGCCTTTCTTATAGCGACTTTAACTTTCTCTATAAGTTGTTTAACAATTTATAAAATTGCTTTGCTTTATTCCCTAATGTTAGATTTATTGCTTCTTCTGCTAGACGAATAAGCGACTCTTTATTGTTAAGTGTTTCTTTTCACGCAACAAATTATAATGATGATTCTAGTTCGTCGAGAAAATACAAAAGCAAGCCATCAATCATTCGGTTGCTTTAAGTGATCTTAATTATTGTCATAATTATTTAGATTTATCTTTTAATGATATACTGTTAAAAGCATTTTATATTAATACGATGAGATATTTTGTAATGTATGTTATTATTTTTAACACTTTCACTGCTAGCCACGCTATATTTTTAAAGTGATCTCTTGCGCCTTGCATTTTTTCTCAATAGTTAAAATAGGTTTTATGAATAGCCATTATTGTATTTTTTAATAATTTGTTTTTTAGGCCTTTTTGGCCAGTATACAAAAAAGATTGACGTGACGCTGAAATATTGAAACTTGTTACAGCATTACATGTATAAAGATATACAGGTGTAGAAAATCCAAAGCGGAACCTGGACGTTTCCTAAGTAAAATAAAGAAAATAATATATTATTAATCAAATAAGAATGAAACAGAATATAAGCATCGTAAGCATTGACATACATGCTTAAATTTAATAAATTACCAGTTTGGCCCTAGGGTGAGGGGAAATAGATTGCTGGCACCGTGAGAGCGGATGGCAGCATACGCCACGCCCTAGCACAACAAGAGGATTCCAAGTTATTTGCTTTCATTAAGGCCGTCGAAGTGTAAGCACCAAGTATTGGTATTTCCGTGTTTCGCGACAATTTTTTTTAAATGGTAGTTTATTCCACGGAAAAAAAAGTATAGATTATTAAGTGGTACTATTCTGGTAAAGGTATGGATGAGATAATTGGCAGATTTGGATTTACGTGAGAAAATTATCCTGTTTCTTCAAAAATTTAAAATTTCGGAAATTATTAAAAAATTTGCGGCAACCGGTTGTCTAAAAATGTTTAAAAAATGCACTGATAATAATGAGGAGCAACCGGTTCCTCAAATTATTGAAGAATGAGCAATTCGGGAGACTGATGTTTGTAGTTTAGCAGAAATTAATTTTCCTATCAATAGTACCGTAATTGCCGAAGAACTTGATAAGAACGTTCGAACGGTTCGGAATATTTTAAAGCGGAACAAATATCGCTGTTACAAATTGCGAATAAGTCAAGAAATTTTTCCGGAAGACCAGGAAACACGTATGGTGTTTTGTGAGGACATGATGGAAAGGGCTAATAGTGATATAACCCCTGAAATTTTGGCAAATGGGCGAATCGTATTTCACAATAGACTGGGCTATTGTCTCGCTCAAAGTGGAGGCTTGTTTGAGCACCTCTTGTAGACTTTTAGGTGTTATTGTTGATTTAAACTGAATTTAATTATTTGTTTGTTTATTTACAATTACTGAACGTGTTACTTTTATTTTTTACCAGAATAAAAGTTTATTTTTGATAATGATTTTTAATTTTAAAGCGGTTTATTAACTTATTTACTTAGAGATTAGCGTTGCGTTTCACTAGTATTTTTATTAGAATAAATGTTTATTTTGTAACAGAAATATCAATTTTTTTTACGCTCAACGGTCAATAAAAAATAATTTTTTGTGTTTCGACTATTTGATGCATTTGATACAATCAGTGCATCAAATAGTGATTAAATATTCCAAATTCCGTCGATTACGCTATAAATTTAGACAAAAAGTAAATACATACCTTCTCATTAATTTCAAAGTACTGCTAGTAGCGGGGGTAATATTGCGCGTAGGCGTTCCCTATGATCTTCTATCCCGAGATGGGCTTAGTGAGTCAGAATATGAGAAAATGGGCCAAAATAATTTTTAGTTAAGAAATTTAAACCAGAAGGTTGGCTATAGTAACGTTTCTAATAAATCTCGTTTATATGAACAGCCAGTCTTTTTTTTTCTAAAGCCTCGTTCCAGGTCAAAGTGATTTCACATTGGATTGTCGAGAGACAAATATCAACGATTACGAAATTGGGCTAAACGGAAAGGCAGTAATATATTTTCGCTGTACTCTGGTGTGTAAAATACACACACATATCAATATGAACCCTACAGACCAACGAATGAGATTCTTCAGCATAAAAACCTTATTTATGGTACATGAAATAAAAAAAATATATATTTCAAGTTGAATGTGAGATTCGCCAGTATCTTTAATGGACGTCTTCTGTCTGGCCTTTGGTTTCGGTCCCTGATCATAAACAGTTTCACTATCATTGTTCAAATTTCAGGTTTTTTTTCACATTTACTTGTCAGGACAGAACATCCTGCAGTAAGAGGCTGGACACTATGTGAATTCATACAATAAATAACTGATTGGATAGTTTACATAGTGGATTGGAATGATGGCTTTTAGTCATACTACGTAGAGTTGTAATTTCCACCGTTTCAAGGTTTATCAGTGCCGACTTTCTGCAATTACTGTCAGTATATTACTTTGTATATATGATTGCTGCTTTTTTTGATATTTCTTTTTCTTTGTATATTAGAATGTTCAAGTAATTGGCTCTTTGTATGCATTTTTGTTTAACAGTTCTATAGTGTCAATTTAAGATAAATTTAATTCAGGCAAAGTACAAATATTGTAATGGCAATCAATAACTTCACAAAAATAACAACAGCACTATTTTTTTTTATTTTTGACGATTAATTTAAAGTACCAAAACTACTTTTTGCCTAAAATGGCAACTAAATATACTACGGACATTTTCGGTCTGACAGGTCAATTCAATCTGTCATCCATTTTATTTTTTGAAATTCTCGGGTTTTAGCACGTTCATATTTGGCAACATTGGCTTTTCAAAAATACGGCTTTTACTGTCAAAAAATTCACATCGCCATTCCCATCGCCATTCACATCACCTTTCACATCACACTTTCGATGACAGGGGCCCAGAATAGCTACCCAGGTGACAGTCTAAAGCTGGACCTAAAGCTAACCCACTTGGCGTTTGGCGTAAATGACGTCATACTTTCAATAGTGTTATTGTTCATTGTTTCTTGTTTTTTTTGTATTACATGTAGCAAATAGTCACATTTTTAAATTGTGTTAAATTATATCTATTTTTCTGTTTTAAATTAAGCTAAAATATCCATAGTTTGTAAATCAGAACCCTTTTTTTTTACTTATTGTTAAATATAGATTTTAATTGTTTTTGGAATCGGGGTGTTTTATTTTTGAATCTGGTTGTTTCCTGTTTTTGCTAATATCATCGCTTCTTCTTACCGACGGGCCTAAAACAGGTGGCGCTTTGAAAATATGTATATATATATATATATATATATATATATATATATATATATATATATATATATATATATATATATATATATATATATATATATATATATATAAATACGCAATCTAGCCTTGGGACTGCCCTAACAGAAGGAGCGATCAACACCAAAAAAATAACCACCTGTACAGAAGCAGTTAATTTTAGCATTCATCTTAATTTTAATTTTCTCTTTCTCGCTCCGTAGCAACATTTATTTTTAGTATTTTTAATTTGAATTCTTTTTCTGCGTAGCAACGAGCACGGAAGTCAGCTGAAGGTATTTATCTATTTATGAGCGTATTTTATGTTATCTGTTTGTTGGCTGATTAGATGGTTGATTACTAAGTTGGTTGGTGAGTTGTTTGGTTCGTTCGTTCGGTTTCTTGTTCATTTGTTTGATTAACATATTTTTTAGGTGAATTTTCTCAATCTTCTTCCGAATCTGATAATGAAGTACCTATTCTTAAGGGAGAAGTTCTAGACAATGCCTGGGGAATAGTTGTTGGAAATGCAAAAATTTTAGTTTTCAAGGAGATGTAGGCGTGTCGCGGGAAGTAATCGACTTGAGAAATGGGAACGAGTTTGAGTATTACAGATTGTTTTTGGATGAACAATTAATAAATTTGTTAGTACAATAAACAAACTTTTGGAAATGTTATTTTGAACGAAACAATTGGACCTTCTTCTCGTTTAAACAAATAGAACAAAATCCTGAAGAAATGTGCTATTTTTGGAGTGTTGATGGGTCTGAATAAAAAGCTCAAGATGGCCGATTATTGGCGTAATTCTGAGATATACTTGTCAAAACCGTTTTTAAATTTTGCTAAGAATGTGGCATTGCTCAAATAATAAACTCTGTACACCAGGGAACAAACTTTACAGAATTCAATTATTTGTAGATCTTCTAAGCGAAAAATTTAAACATGCCATATTACCTCAAGAAAATGTATGTACAGATGAAACTATGGTACCCTTTCGAGGACGCTTGAATTTTCGATAGTCTCTAAAGGGGAAACGACACAAATTTGAAATAAAACTTTTTAAGCTTTGCCTTCCTGAGGGTTATACCTACCATACAAAAATTTATTGTGGTGACTCAAGGCGTGTCAGGCCACAAAAGTTCTTTAGAGTTAATGGAAGAATGTCTCAAAAGGTGTTTACTTTCTTTAGAGATAATTAGTATATAGACACATCAAGTGGAAACACTCAGAAAAAATACAGAAATATACCAAGAAATGTTCTAGAGGCAAAATTAAAAAGAGGGGAAATTATTAGAAGAGAAAAAAATGTAACAATTATTTTTAAGTGGAAGGATAAGCGCGACGTCCTAATGTTCATGATGAAGCATAGAGAAAGGTCCCTCGGCGAACTGGAAATAAAAGAAAGCCAGAAGCTGTAGTAGCATATAATAATGCTAAAAGTTTCATTGATGTATCAGATCAGCTATCGTCTTACTCTACATCAGTTAGGCGCATCATAAATTGGTATCAAAAAGCTGTAAAATTGATAACTGGTGCTAGTACATTAAACGAACATCACTTATATAATAAAAATAAAAATGATAGAATTAGCATAATAAAGTATAAAAAGCTCCTCGACATGCAACTTTTATCTAAATGAGAAAGAAATGAATCAACTCCTATTGATGATATACCCGCTCTAGAGAACAAATTTATTCAAGCCGGTAAAAAGAGTCGATATGTAGTCTGTTACAAACACAATAAAAATAACCACAACCGACAATACGCAATAAGGAAGACGAAACAAATTACCACGAAATGTGAATTGTGTTTGGAATTATGTTTAAAATGCTTTTTTGAAATAAATACCGTTGTTCGAAACGTTAACTTTGTTTTACCCTATTTAAATAAATATTAGCAGAAAAATACTTTTTTTATTGTTTTTTTTTAACAAAAATCATAATTCGAGGAAATGAACAATAAAAAAGTAATTTTTAAATTAAAATATATGGCTAAAATAATTTTTGTATTACTGCAGGCCACATCAGCGTTCCATAAAAAATACACTTAAAGCTTGCTACCCTAGGAAATACGTGGCGAGATAGATGGATCCGACAGTGTATATTGAAAAATACACATGACAATTTAGAGACATGCCATGGGTTTACTCAAGTATACATGCGACAGTCTAAGTGTTAAGATAAATCCAATATAATTCACAAGAATACAGAGTAGGTTAGTAAAAAATATATTCGTTAATTACTATTATGACAAAGTTTGCATAAGTTTTAAAGGTATTTTATATATCATTATGTTACGTTGTTAAACTTATTTCAGACTCACTAAATTTGTTTAGATTATTCCAGCTTCACAAAACACACAGAACTTTTTAAAATATAAACATTGTTTTGATAATGATCCATTGAGCACTTTTCCGCTGTTCCGGAACCTAGTCTTGGTAATTGTAACAGTCCTCAACAGGCTGTTATAGTCCATACAAAATGCAGGAAAACACATATATTAGCAAAACTATTGTATTCACAACAATTACGATAGGGTTAAGAATGAGTCCGAAATTATCCAAAAGTTTAAGAATTTTTTTTATCAATATTGGAAAGGAAAATCAGTCTCAGATCGAACTATACTTACTAAGTATAGAAAACCCTAAATTTAAACCAGTAAAATCGTTATTTTTGAAATCACCCACATAAAATGAAATTATTATGCATCACTAAAACAATACTTTTCTTCAAGGGGGATCGAATATGTGTCTCCCTTATTCTACACATGCACACATTCTTGATAACACCACTATTATCTTCGATCATATCAGTAGATTTAAACAATAATAAGTGTGTTTAAAGCCTGTTTATGGTCGGTGGATGAAATGGCTGAAAAATATTTATAATCACGCCAGTATTCAAAGCTGATAGTCCCACATACCTTACAAACTTTAGGCCATATCGGTAATAAATAATTTTACTAAAACATTTGAAGTGTCCAAAATAAAGATTAGTTAAATTTTGGATACACGAAAAATTTATTTATTTTAAGCAATTTGGTTTAAAAAAGGAAAAATACTAAAAATGCTATTTTTGTTCAAATAAATAATGTTCACAATCAAAATTTAATGAAAAGAAAGGGTTTGACAGCTTTCTTGGACTTGGACGTGGCACATGATATTCTTTTTGACAGGTTTAAAAATTATTGGTATACGTGGTAATCCCCTCTGTTTCTATTAAAAAGCTATTTCCAAACTAGAAATCAAAAAGTTAAAATCAATAATATGCTTAGTGAGAGTGTCCCTATAGTTGCCGGTGTGCTGTCTACACTCTTTTTGCCGTACGTAAATCAAGTAGGGGATTGAAGTGTTGTTTGTGTCCTGATGAGATGGCACTGCTGTTTTCCAAAGAAATATGGTGCGGGATGAATAGCCGCGTGAAGATGGAATTAGGAGGATGTACCATTGAATCAACAGAGGTTCAAAATGCAACTGTTTTAAAATTAAAAGATTTGCAAGAATTAAATATTTGGAGATAATAATTGATAAAGATTTCGATGGATTGAGCACATAGTGTATCTGAGTAAAGAGATAAGAGAGAGAGAGAGAGAGAGATATATCACCTTTATTCTCTTTTATCACATAATTACCCAACCCGAACAAATGTTCCTAAGAATTTTTATATGCTTATGTTTTAAACTTCTTTCTACCACAAATTCATTACGTTTTATGGTTCTGAAATGTTTAACATGCTACCAGCATTTCTTGAAAACTAATTTTTCGAAATAGCTGGTCAGTTAGGGGAAGAATTACCTATTTTATTTTAGGAAATAAGGATTAATTCCAAGCAGTATTTCCTAAAATTTCATACTGCTCATAGTACTTGTACATTTAGCCCCTAGCAAACTGCGCTTGTTGTTATAAATTTTCTATCTTTTTTATTATTATTTTTTTTTAATTGAGTGCAACAGAACGTTTGGTTGGAGTCAACACATATAACCAGATATCAATAGAGCCTCTCTATTTGGCTGGGGGAAGCTGCGATATTTACATTCCGAATACAGCAGGCACGTGGGTTCTGGATCCGAGCCAGTATACAACTTCTTTTTTACATATCTTGATTTTCTCGGTTGATTTTTCCTTTCAGTTTATTAAGAACAAATCTATTTTGTTTGTGTGTGGTTTGTAGGTTGTAGATTATGTTATGTTTTCGGCATCTTCTATTATGGTATGCAGGCGCGGATCCAAGGGGGGGGCGTTGGGGGCGATCGCCCCCCCAAGAGCCTTGAGTTCAGGAAAATAGATCCGATTTTGCCTCTTATACTATAGTTTATTCAAGAACTAGAGAGAGTAATAAATCATTCTTTATCCTTTTTTTTTTTTTTCGCAAACTACCTGTGTTCTTTAGTCTGGCGTCTTTGGCAAAATTTGTTAGACACATATATTTTTCATAGGAATGGGTTAGAAATTTTATAATCAAAAATACCGATCTATAATAATGAACTATTTGGGTTGGATAACAATAAATATTTGGATGTGTGAAGTGTTAAAAAGGATTTTAATCCTTCTCATAGGCGTCGGAAGGGGGTTTATTTTATCACTAAGTATTTATGGCATAGAATATTATTTCGGTAATAAACTAAAAACTTTTTATAATAATATTCTATTTCTTATGATTTCTTAATAATTCACATACATTAGAAAATATAAATAATTTTGACATACTTAACACAAATCATAATTGTATTTTTATTATTTTTAATTATGGCATAGAAACCATTTTAGTCACATTCAGATTAAAACGTAGTTTTTCTCTCAAAAAATTCTAAGTTATAATTTATAAATACTGACAAAATACCTATTGTCAAAAATACAAGAAGTTAAACATATAGAAAAAAAATAAATTCGTCCATATTAAAATTTTTTGGGGCTATCGGTCATTATTAATTAAAAACATTTTTAGGACATTTGACGTTTCAGTTCATTTATTTCTTAAACCATCTGCAGAATTACAATTAAACAGTAAAACGGGATTAAATGTAATTAATTTTTATATGTTACAGAAATAATAAATTGTGTTTACGCTGGTAAACATTAAGTATCTAATTCGTAATCAAAGTCAGTGAAGTTATCGTCACTCAAATTAATTATAATTGGTTCCTTTATCTCATCGATCGAGTTTCCACATTTTCTTTTATTCTTTTATTATATGGATTTTTCCCAATTTTCCGCAGTAACTTTATTCAAAAAATTCTTTTAAAAGTTCAGTCAAATTACCAATTTTGTAAGTACGTTTTACTTGAGGGAGATATTTTCTTCTCCAATGGACATTTTCCGGACGATCTATAAGAACAAATTTCCTATCTGGTTTTTCCCAGCAAAAATTAAGTTCTCTGAGCAATTTCCAGAGCTCGATTCTTTTAATTTCAGGAAAATCCCGATCTTCATTGATTTTAGTTAGAATTTTGTCGACGGTTGGAATCTGCTTCTCATAATAAAATATATGTACAACTCCTTTTATTGCAGTTTATATCTTTTCTTCCAACGAGGTTTTCCGTCTGCCTGTGATCGATTGTGGCATGGGAATACTAACAATTTCAGTCGTTTTTTTCTCCTTCAGTATTCGGTACATAGTAGATTTTCCAACTACTGTCATGTTGGAACAAACGTTAACAGAACATTATTATCTAGATATTGATGTCTTAAGGCATCATAAACATTCATCGTAATAAGTTATTTGTTGAGGAAAAAATGCCCTGGTTTAAGGATTTTAGAATAAATATAGATGTGGAAGCCATATTTTTTGGGTATCTCACTAATCTCAAATAATATATGAAAACAAGCACAAACAAGATAAATCACTAAGGCCACACTGTAAGGTGTACTTTGCTGACTGACGGAAATTAAATTGAACTATCAGAAATTTTACTTTTGCAGTAAATTTATAAAAGCTTATAATATTTAAATATAATTAATATAACTAGATTTACGGCAGTCCTCAGTTACCTGCGGTACTGGGCAGGTACGTTGGAGGTTTCGGTAACAGTTTTATTACTCTCTTTAGTTCTTGAATAGAGTATAGGAATGTGTATGCTTGCGATAACCCCTCCGCTTCCCAAGAACTTTGAGTTCAGGAAAATGGAACCGATTCTACCTTTTATACCAGGAATGTATATGTTGTTCGCATCCTTTCCCTCTATCGGCAACTTGTTTTTTCTTGTGATCGTCCCCCCGTCTCCAAAAGCTTCAAATTTAGAAAAATATACCCAACCCTGGTGGTGTATCCCCCCCCCGTTGATAACTTGCTTTCGCTTGCCATACTGTACTTTTTTGACATCACCGCCCCCTCCCCCCCCAAAAAAAAAAGAGAGGCTGGATCCGACCCTGATGGTATGATATATGGTAGTTTGTCGGTTATCGAGAGGTAATTTTATTACTTGCTTGGATTTCTGTTTAAGTTTTATTGCTTCGTTTACAGCTGGTGGTTTGTAATTTTGTTGAAGAGCTATTTCTATATCTTGTAGTTTTGTGTATTTTCCTTGGTTCTCCGTTAAACGAATGAATGTTGTGAGTATCGATCTACTCCCTTTGTTATTATTACACACTTGATTGCAAGTACATTGTATTCACTAGTGGCATATTCAAAGTACTGAGAGAACTAGTCGATTTGATAAAACAAATGAAGGAAAAATGGCATCGGTCATGTGATATAGAGAGTTCCAAATTTCCCTATATTAACGAATTATTGTTATATTAGCCTAAAGGAGCTGAAATTATTGTTTTATTATGTACTATGAACTCGTTAATAATTTCGTATTTAAATAAATACAAAAAAATCCTATACCTGAACCTTTTATGCTACCTATTAGATGTTTTTAAGCAGAATAACTGCATATAAGATTAGAAAGAAATTTAAACTCCAATCCTAAAGTTTCACCTACGTATAAAAGTTTCATAAACCAGATCTACTAAAGCCTGGAGAAAATTGTATTTTCGAATATCATATGATCGATGTGATTTGCATGTCCTTTGGATCTTATTATCCGCAAATTAATAATCACGAGTACCAACTTCTTTGAACTAAAAAAAAATTTCAAAGGAAGCCATGGTAAGAAGTATGTCATGGAATTAAAAATAAATGTAATAAAATAAAGATTACATTAAAGTTCAAAATTCTGAATCCAATATCGAAGTTATAAAATTTATTACTCCAATTTTCGAACCAAGATAATATTCGGGATTTCTCATGCGGAAAACTGCAGTATTAAAATTATATTTTAAAAGTTTAATGTAGGTGATCTAATATTTTGAACCGAAACTTTTTCCATCTTTAATTTCTGATCAAATTTGTATTCGTGGATTTTTGCGCTCGTAAATTACGAAAGAGCTTCAATATATTGGAATAATAATTTGAGCATACTCAACACGTACCAAAATGGAGACAAAGAGGTAATTGCTCTTATCAAAATATAAGTTTTTTAACGGACAATGATTTAAATTTTCATTTTCTTATAATTTAAAATTAATTATTCTTAAGTATTACTTTTACTCCATTTTACGGGCGGCAAATTTCGTTGTTTACGAGTCGAATATAATCCTTATTAATTACACCATCATGAAATGAATGAAATATTAAATTTTCTTACTCAGAAAATTTAAAATAACCTATTTGATATATAAATATCCATTAAAGTTCATTCATGGAAATATTTTCGGTGAATTTCCACCCTGGTCTGCTGACCTAGTTTTATTTCCGGGAATATTTTACGTTGAAGTAAGTTTGGAGTAAATACCTTTTGAGGTAAATTTATTTTTAGATGTTGCAGTAATGCTTTATTATCCATGTATTTCGTATTAATTAGAATTATATTATGTAAAGTAAATAAATTAAATAGATAAATTAACGTCTTAATAATAACCTGGAAGAATACCTATTTATGTTGGTGCCTAGGCCATTCGACCAACAAAGTTAAAGGTCATCGGGCTCGATTAGTTCTTAAATGGATCACCGTTTGGGAAAATCAAGTGATAGATCCAGTTGCTAAATGGTCTCCGTTACCAAATCATTACATTATTTGTTTTGATAGATGGACAAGTTGAACAGAACTTTACTCTATATGAATTAATCAATTTGATGATAGTGAACTTTGGCATAATCTGTGATTCGTAGAATCCTAGGGATTTCGCGAAAATTTGAGAGTTTGAAACTGTCGCTACACCATGCCACGGAACAAATTTAATAATTTAGCATAATCACTGAGTTTGGTCGTGTTGTAAAAATGATACCCTATTAAAAATAACTTTAAAATTAATATCCATTCTACATTAAATTTAATGATTTTGTACCAAACATCGTGAATAATTTACATTTACTTTGAATTTAAAGCAATTCATTGAAATATCAGTTCCTTGTACACTAAAGTTGATTAAACGGTATCTGAAACTTCAATAAAGGAACTAAAAAGATATGTCAACTTCTGTATATTAAAATTAATTCACATATACCCGAATGCTAAAGGAATTTACATTATTATCCAATATACATTGCATGAGATTTCGGGAGATGGCGCAACTTGGATTGAACTTTTTATTTAGTATGATAAAAGTTGCGGTTCTTACGGTGAGGAGTACATGTCTGTTCCGTACTCAATGAAACCAATAAGTTTGAACTGGTCTAGATGGCGGGCACTACCTATAGGAAAAATGTCCACCTTTTCCTGGGAGTTTCAAAATTTTTTATACTCATTAAAATTGGTGCATTAAATATGTGACAACATATTTCAAATTCAGTGAACACTGGCTGTATATTTCATGTACTTAGTCACCTTAAAAAATAATGATCAACTTAAATTTAATGTATTATTACATTAAATTTAATGCAATAAATTAATTTAGATTAGTGTAAATTATTAAATATAATGTATTACATTAAATGCATTTAATGAACATTTGTGAAATTTGCTTTCACCATTTTTACATTAAATTTAATGCATTTCTTTTTTACAATGTAGTACACTGGATGATGAGATTAATGATCCTTGCAAATAAGAGAAATAGCCCACCGTAAAACGGAGTCACTTTGCAATTTGAGTTAAAAGAAGTAAACTCTTTGAATCTTAACAGTCTGAAGCTAAGAACTTTTTGTTTAAAAGGTTTTACGGATAATATCCAGAAAGTGTTGGGAATGTGTTGGATACAGTAAGTAATGAAATTATATACTTGAAGCTAGTATATATAAATAAATAAATACATAGATAAGAGGAAACCACTGAAAAATTCTTATATTATAACCACTACTACAGATTGCACAAAATTACCATAATTCCTAACTAGAGCACAGAACAGTTGTCCTATTTCAGTTGAATTCCCTATATATATATATATATATATATATATATATATATATATATATATATATATAATTTATTTATATATACTAGCTGCAAGTATATCATTTCATCATTTACTATTTATATTGATCTCGCAAGAGATTTCTCTGTTCAAATGACATAGATTCCGCAGCTTGTATCGAAATTTTTATTTACTTTAATATGAGTTGCTAAAAGGACTCACATTTCGTATAGTTAGGTGTATTTGCCTACCTGGTAATGACGAGAATCAATGAATTTGAAATCGGTCTGTAGGTCTCTATACATTGCGAATGTGATAAGTTTTCGTCTTTTTCTGGTACTTCCTTGCAGTCAGAAATAGTGTTTTTGATTCCTAACTAGAATATTTAAAGCACAAGCTTCTAGGTACACCCAATCAATATCGATTGGAACGAGTCGTGCTAGCGATTTGAGACACTTTTAATAAAAGTATCGATATTTGGCGTAGATCCGTGTAATAATAAATGGTATTGATACAGAATATATTGTCAAAAAGGCAAAAGCAACAAGCTATAAAATAAAACGAGAAGAAAATCGAGGTAAAATATTATTTATTTTATGAACTTATTAGTATCTTTCAAGAGAAAGAAAAATTTTTATTAGCACAGCTTTGTTTTTTGATATCTATTTATATATATATATATATATATATATATATATATATATATATATATATATATATATACATATATATATATATATATATATATATATATATATATATATATATTGCGTTGAAAAACGTGATGCGGGACCTAACGTATATCGTCAGAGGTCTATATTCGTCGCCCACACAATCCAATGTCATGAAAAACCTCTTACTTGGGAAGAAAACCTGGAAGAGATAGAGACCTTCTTAAATACCATGCCTAATTTAGTGACAGAAGAAATCCCAAGCCAGATCATGGGATATGAAATAAGTAACAGACCCTGGATATTGAATATAGAGACCCAATATCAAAATTTAATTAAAAATATCACTAAAAGAATGAAAAGAAAGGCTCATAAATATATAAGACAACAAGAGAAAGACATTAAACGAAAAGTCAAATTTAATAAAGGAGAGTTTGTATTGATTAAAGCCCTAAAAAAGACAGATACTAAACAAGGTCAATACAGTAGATTTCAATGGCCATATGAAGGACCATTTGAAATAGAAACAGAAAACGGAGATAATAGCTATAAAATAGTATACCCTGACACAAGACAAGTCAGAGGCATATTTAATATCAAAGATATGTATAAATATAATATTAGCTGATCAAATAACGTACAAAAGCTTATGATTAAAAGGGATATTTTGTGAAACAATAAATTTCTAATAAACTGTGAAATATATAAGGATATAAATTTTATTATCAACTAAAAGTTGTAATTAATATAAATAATAAGTACAAATAAGAATTAAAATATTCATATTTAATATTTTATTTATAATAAAATATTAAATATTCAATTTGGGGCAATTGAATAGGAATCGACACAAGATGACCTAATGACCATATTATAAATACTCGACGAGTCTAAACAATTTCAATTAAAATATCTAAGATACAACATAAATTTATTATTTAGATAGTAATAAGTAGTTAGTAGATATATTAATTAATTAGAGTCATTAATATTTACAAATAATATGGACCAAAGCATAATTAAAAGCTTACATGATTAAAAAAATCATATATAATGCTAAATTCATAATGAATTTATAGACATAATTGTAAAATAAACAATATATAAATATTAATACAATAAGATCATATTATAAATTGATCATAAGAATAATAAGGTACAAACATTAGATGTGATAGTGAAGGTAAAGTGATAATAAAGAGTGAAAATCATCAAGTGAAATAAAAAAAACATAACGATCGGTTTTTGCAACAATAATGTTTTGAAAAGGAACAAAAGGTGAACATAGTGTGAAACCAGTTACGAAAAGTATTTTTAAATAATAAATAAGATTCATTAAATTGTTTTTAATATAAATTAGACAGTTAACAGTAATATTAAGAAAATAATTTTAATTAAAACATATAAAAACATAGAATAAATTTAAGAAAATTTGTGATATTGACATTAAAATTAAATATTATAAATTAATTTTAAGTAATGGAGTAAAATAAATTATATTAGAATGTAAGGAAAATTCTAATATTTAATATTTTAATATTAAGAAAACATAATTTAGCATCTTCAAACAATAATTTTCAATAATTAGTTAATTATATATTTCAATATTTTCATGTCAAGCCATTTTGTTTTATAATTTTTAATATTAAAAATTGTTTTAGGAAGGCTAAAATATGTATAATTAGATAGGTAAAATAATAGAGTTTAATTTTATAATATTTATTGTCATGCATATTATTGGATAAATCCAGGAAATGGTAAAATTGGAAAAATTTTATCAATTTTAAAATTCTTGACAGCCATTTTTGTTTGACAAGAACGCCAAGAAAAGGGTGATTTTTCATCAAGTAACCCGATGCCTTCAACTGCTGAGCCAATCAGAATGATTAATTAAGTCAGCTGGTGGCATACGATAGAAAGAAAAATCACAAAAATTGGAGACAGTTGCAAAAAAAGTATTGTTACAGAGAGGTGTAAAAGAAAAGTTTCTCCTCAAAACATAACCTTAAAATTTTTCACGACGAGATCATAAAGCCACGTGCGAGATCTTTTGTTTTTGATAAGTAAATAATTTTTTAAAGGTTATGAAAGTAAATAAATATTAAATAAAGTTTAATTAATCAATATTTTAAAAAAAAAATAATTTAAATTAAATTGAATGTCATTAAGAAATAGCAACTCCAACTAACATCAAGAAAATTTAGTAAAAACCCGATTGTGGCAAATAAAAGTTCAAGAAATTATACCTGGCTGGTGTAAATACCAACATTTCCTAGAAGTAGACAATTCCTGGACATTTCCAAAATAACCAAGACAGTGTTTAATTAAGAATATCTACTTACTTGATAGTAGGTATTTTTAAAACAAGTATCCCAATCCAATTTGATGGTAAAAGAAGACAGAGAAACACAAATATACCTTTTTTATTGTTTATAAGTAAACAAACACTTAAGGATCAAGGTATTTTAAAATATAATATTACCACATTTATATGAGACATTATAAAATCATTAGAACTAATTTATAATCACTTATTAAAATTAATAATCCGCACTTTGCACATTTTTTTTTAATTTTTAAAATAAATAAAAGTAATACATTTCAACTGAACACGAGACCTTCACATTTGTCAAACAACTTTTGACAGTTAAGTGGAGTGACATTATACTTAACAGTAGAGATAAAGTGCAATTGATTTTAATTTTAATAAAGATGATCTAGATAATAGGTGTATCAAATAATTTTATAATCAGTAATAATATCATTTTGTTTTATAATAAATTTATGTTGATTGTTAATACAATTCAGTGGTTTTAATTGGCAGTAGATAAAAAGTAATTTTAACTTATGAGAATCTGAACTCACTTGGGATAGTTTCAGGGTAAGCGAGCTAGTTATATTAAGGGGAGATTAAAAAGAGAAAATAGATTTATTATAATTTTGTTAACAATAATATATGTATTTTTAAGTAAATCCAAAGAATAAATACAGTGCTGTTATCTTATCTTTGATAGGATACAGTAACTGGGCGCTCAAGGAAAAATTAAAAATACATATCGTGGTTTAGAATATTTTTAATAGAGTAAGAGAAAACTTATTTAATTCGCATTCACCAATTTTCAATTTCAAATTTTTAAAAAAAAAACAAAATATTCAAAATTGTAGTATTCTAATTCCTCTTCGGGCAGTTGCTTGAAGCGTGTGTGGGCGACGAATATAGACCTCTGACGATATACGTTAGGTCCCGCATCACGTTTTTCAACGCAATATATATATATATATATATATATATATATATATATATATATATATACATATATATATATATATATATATATATATATATATATATATATATATATATATATATATATATATATATATATATATATATATATATTGCGTTGAAAAACGTGATGCGGGACCTAACGTATATCGTCAGAGGTCTATATTCGTCGCCCACACACGCTTCAAGCAACTGCCCGAAGAGGAATTAGAATACTACAATTTTGAATATTTTGTTTTTTTTTTAAAAATTTGAAATTGAAAATTGGTGAATGCGAATTAAATAAGTTTTCTCTTACTCTATTAAAAATATTCTAAACCACGATATGTATTTTTAATTTTTCCTTGAGCGCCCAGTTACTGTATCCTATCAAAGATAAGATAACAGCACTGTATTTATTCTTTGGATTTACTTAAAAATACATATATTATTGTTAACAAAATTATAATAAATCTATTTTCTCTTTTTAATCTCCCCTTAATATAACTAGCTCGCTTACCCTGAAACTATCCCAAGTGAGTTCAGATTCTCATAAGTTAAAATTACTTTTTATCTACTGCCAATTAAAACCACTGAATTGTATTAACAATCAACATAAATTTATTATAAAACAAAATGATATTATTACTGATTATAAAATTATTTGATACACCTATTATCTAGATCATCTTTATTAAAATTAAAATCAATTGCACTTTATCTCTACTGTTAAGTATAATGTCACTCCACTTAACTGTCAAAAGTTGTTTGACAAATGTGAAGGTCTCGTGTTCAGTTGAAATGTATTACTTTTATTTATTTTAAAAATTAAAAAAAAATGTGCAAAGTGCGGATTATTAATTTTAATAAGTGATTATAAATTAGTTCTAATGATTTTATAATGTCTCATATAAATGTGGTAATATTATATTTTAAAATACCTTGATCCTTAAGTGTTTGTTTACTTATAAACAATAAAAAAGGTATATTTGTGTTTCTCTGTCTTCTTTTACCATCAAATTGGATTGGGATACTTGTTTTAAAAATACCTACTATCAAGTAAGTAGATATTCTTAATTAAACACTGTCTTGGTTATTTTGGAAATGTCCAGGAATTGTCTACTTCTAGGAAATGTTGGTATTTACACCAGCCAGGTATAATTTCTTGAACTTTTATTTGCCACAATCGGGTTTTTACTAAATTTTCTTGATGTTAGTTGGAGTTGCTATTTCTTAATGACATTCAATTTAATTTAAATTATTTTTTTTTTAAAATATTGATT
This sequence comes from Diaprepes abbreviatus, assembly GCA_034092305.1. NCBI lineage: Eukaryota > Metazoa > Arthropoda > Insecta > Coleoptera > Curculionidae > Diaprepes > Diaprepes abbreviatus. Next base: position 113,283 of record JASJET010000069.1, read on the forward strand.
AATTAAACTTTATTTAATATTTATTTACTTTCATAACCTTTAAAAAATTATTTACTTATCAAAAACAAAAGATCTCGCACGTGGCTTTATGATCTCGTCGTGAAAAATTTTAAGGTTATGTTTTGAGGAGAAACTTTTCTTTTACACCTCTCTGTAACAATACTTTTTTTGCAACTGTCTCCAATTTTTGTGATTTTTCTTTCTATCGTATGCCACCAGCTGACTTAATTAATCATTCTGATTGGCTCAGCAGTTGAAGGCATCGGGTTACTTGATGAAAAATCACCCTTTTCTTGGCGTTCTTGTCAAACAAAAATGGCTGTCAAGAATTTTAAAATTGATAAAATTTTTCCAATTTTACCATTTCCTGGATTTATCCAATAATATGCATGACAATAAATATTATAAAATTAAACTCTATTATTTTACCTATCTAATTATACATATTTTAGCCTTCCTAAAACAATTTTTAATATTAAAAATTATAAAACAAAATGGCTTGACATGAAAATATTGAAATATATAATTAACTAATTATTGAAAATTATTGTTTGAAGATGCTAAATTATGTTTTCTTAATATTAAAATATTAAATATTAGAATTTTCCTTACATTCTAATATAATTTATTTTACTCCATTACTTAAAATTAATTTATAATATTTAATTTTAATGTCAATATCACAAATTTTCTTAAATTTATTCTATGTTTTTATATGTTTTAATTAAAATTATTTTCTTAATATTACTGTTAACTGTCTAATTTATATTAAAAACAATTTAATGAATCTTATTTATTATTTAAAAATACTTTTCGTAACTGGTTTCACACTATGTTCACCTTTTGTTCCTTTTCAAAACATTATTGTTGCAAAAACCGATCGTTATGTTTTTTTTATTTCACTTGATGATTTTCACTCTTTATTATCACTTTACCTTCACTATCACATCTAATGTTTGTACCTTATTATTCTTATGATCAATTTATAATATGATCTTATTGTATTAATATTTATATATTGTTTATTTTACAATTATGTCTATAAATTCATTATGAATTTAGCATTATATATGATTTTTTTAATCATGTAAGCTTTTAATTATGCTTTGGTCCATATTATTTGTAAATATTAATGACTCTAATTAATTAATATATCTACTAACTACTTATTACTATCTAAATAATAAATTTATGTTGTATCTTAGATATTTTAATTGAAATTGTTTAGACTCGTCGAGTATTTATAATATGGTCATTAGGTCATCTTGTGTCGATTCCTATTCAATTGCCCCAAATTGAATATTTAATATTTTATTATAAATAAAATATTAAATATGAATATTTTAATTCTTATTTGTACTTATTATTTATATTAATTACAACTTTTAGTTGATAATAAAATTTATATCCTTATATATTTCACAGTTTATTAGAAATTTATTGTTTCACAAAATATCCCTTTTAATCATAAGCTTTTGTACGTTATTTGATCAGCTAATATTATATTTATACATATCTTTGATATTAAATATGCCTCTGACTTGTCTTGTGTCAGGGTATACTATTTTATAGCTATTATCTCCGTTTTCTGTTTCTATTTCAAATGGTCCTTCATATGGCCATTGAAATCTACTGTATTGACCTTGTTTAGTATCTGTCTTTTTTAGGGCTTTAATCAATACAAACTCTCCTTTATTAAATTTGACTTTTCGTTTAATGTCTTTCTCTTGTTGTCTTATATATTTATGAGCCTTTCTTTTCATTCTTTTAGTGATATTTTTAATTAAATTTTGATATTGGGTCTCTATATTCAATATCCAGGGTCTGTTACTTATTTCATATCCCATGATCTGGCTTGGGATTTCTTCTGTCACTAAATTAGGCATGGTATTTAAGAAGGTCTCTATCTCTTCCAGGTTTTCTTCCCAAGTAAGAGGTTTTTCATGACATTGGATACGCAATAATTTTGATACTTCTTTTATGTATCTTTCTGCTGGGTTTGCTTGTGGATGTCTTATGCTTGTAAAATTTAATATCATATTTTTCCTTGCACTGTACCTTTTAAATTGGTAAATGATTCCATTTATTTGGAAACCCGTATACTTTCTACATTCTGGATGTAGTGATATTAACCAGAAACTATGTTTTAGGTCTATCTTTGAAAAAACACCAGCATTTGTGATCCTTCCTAAAATAGCATCTATAGTCATTGGAGCCTCGTATTGTGGAACCGTATATTGGTTTATGTTACGTGCATCCAAACATAACAGAAGTTCTCCATTCCTTTTCTTCACCACAACTATTGGATTTATATATGTAGTATCGGCTCTTTCTATTATATTATTTTGAACCATTTCTTCAATTTCATCTTTTATTTGTGCTTGATACTTATATGGTATGGGGTAAGTTTTGGCTTTAAAATTTTCAATGTTTTGTACTTTAATATAATGAATATAGTCTCGTGCTACTCTGTTTTCGTTTGAAATTAAGTTTTTAAAAGAATTTAACATGTATACTATCTCTTTTTTAAAATTTGAATCGCATATAATTTCCTTTTCATTCATAATCACATCATTATTATACTTATTATAATCACAAAAATTTCTCCTACTAAAATTATCATTGACTTTGTCAATACTAATATCTCCTAAAAATTTTGGTTTTGTGCTCCTTTTAGCTAACAAAACCTTATTATTTACCGCATTATTCTCCTTCTTACAATTATCTATAATACTTTCAAGATTATGTATTTCTATTATATTATTTGCGCTTTCTTTACTTGTAACTTCTTCACTTAACATTTCTATACATGATAAATCCTCACTCGAATGATTAAAAACCAAATTATTTATGAACTCTATTCTATGTTCATCAATTATCAAGATCATATCTTCGTAATTTATTTTAGCCCCATATTTACTTAAAATATCATTCCCTATAATTATATCGATATTCATATTATTCACTACTATTAATGATGCTTCTATAATTTTATTACCAAGCACTATTTTTAACATACATTGCCGATTTACTTCACAAATCTTTTTATTATTTGCCCCCACTAATTTTAATTTTGGTATTTTATTTATGATTACTTTATTATTAAATAACAATATATTTTCTAATTTATTTTCATCAATTAATGATGCTTCAGAACCACTATCTATTAATATTTTAACTTCAGTATTATCAATTTTACCTTTTACATAAATTAAATCTAAATTATTTTCATATTTTTCATTGTATAAATTGTCATTTAAGTCTATTAATTCTCGTGGATGTTCGTAATGTATAAAATTCGTCTTAATTTCAGATCCAAGGCTGTTATTTAAAAATTTGTTCGTCTGTTTCTAGGATCCGAAGATACCTCCCTTCGATTTCTCTCCAGGCTGTTGCTCCGTCTCCCTGTCATGTGGTTATTTGTCTGTTCATTGTCTACTCGTAAGTCTGTATCACTTCTATTTCGTCTAATATTATTAGTTTGTCTAAATTCCCTGTCATTTCCATTGTAAAAAGTTCGATTCCTAAAATTTTGTCTTTCATTGTTCTGAACGTTCCTATCAATTTGTCGATCATTGTTATTTGCGCCTCTTCTTAAGTTTATATTATTTTGTCTCGCGTTATATTGTTGTCTATATTGTGAATTATTATTATTTAAATTATAATTATTTGTACCATTGTCTGTTTGTCTGTATCGTGTATTATTATTAAAATTATTGTTATTAAAATTTCTATTTGTTTTCTGGTAAAAGTCATTATTACGGTTATAGTTATTATTATTTCTATTAAAATTGTTAGGAATATTATTTGTATAATTAGTTTGATTCTGTCTAAATTGATTCGGCTGTGGACGTATATTGTTATTTAGGTTTTTAAAGTTTTGATCATAACTATTTTTTCTATTATTTTGATTGTGCCCATTAAAATTACCTCTTTGTACTCTTGTTAAGAAATTAATAAATTGACCCATTGTTTTTATATTTTGAATTGTAATTGTTTGTACTATATTATCTTGATAATGACGAGCAATGTTCAGAATAATTTCGTCTTCTCTCATTGGTGGATTTAAATACTTTGCTACTGTACTTAGCTTTAAAGCATAATTAACTAGATCCCCATTTTTATTATAATTAAATTTCCCAAAGTATAATTGTTCCCTAAACTCTGCTTGTTTAATCTCTCCCCAAAAATATTCCAAAAATTCCCTTTCAAACTCACAAAAATTATTTATCGTTGATTCTATATTACCATACCAAATACTTGCATGATCAATCAAATTAACTCGAATAAAGTCTTTTATTACTTGAAGATTATTTACATTATTTAACCTATTCTTGATACTGTTAATAAAAGCTACCGGGTGTAACATACGAATGTTGCCATTAAACTTTAGACCCCTGTCATTAGTACTGTTACAAATATTTCCATTGCCCATATTATTTCTACTTACAGTCTCCAATTTCTTATCCACGGTACAAGTAACTAGTTCAGTTGTGGATTTTAGTTTTTCTTCTATAATCTGATCGTATTCCTGGAAAGTTCTGTAACATTTCCTATCAATTTTATCTATTTCATTACCATGCTTATCTAATTCTGAGGTAATGTCATGCATGGTCGTATCTAGTTTGTCATTGAGACGCTCTATTTCTGTGTTCCTGTCACCTTTCTCTATTTCTAGCATATTTAATATTTCTTGGTTATTTTTAGTTACCTTTTCATGTATTTCTTCAATGCATGTTGACAGCTCTTTTGACATTCTGTTTTCAATTTCTAATATTTTCTCATCCACTTGTTTTTCTAATCTTATTTGCCCCTGTTTAATATCATTTAATTCTTTTTGGCCTTTAGTTATTTCCTTTTTTAATTCTTTTTGACCCTGTTCAATTTTATGTTCTAGGTCTTGCTGTCTTTTTTCTAGCTCCTTCTGACCTTTTGTAACTTTCGTATCCAGATCGTTAAGCCCTTTTTCCATTTTATTTTCCAGATCTTTTTGGCCTTTTTCCATTTTATTTTCCAGATCTTTTTGGCCTTTTTCCAGATCCTTTTGGCCTTTTTCCAGATCTTTTTGCCCCATTTCTATTTTATTTTCCAGAGTATTTTGCATACTCTGCAAAAATTTTATTATATCTTGATTACTACTCTGTTCTGTCTTTTCTGGTTCTTTTTGCTCAGGGGTTGTTATTTCCCCTACCTCTTCTAGCTTAGTCTGCTGAAATACTTCACTCTCTCGATCGGTAGAAGAAATGGATGTACTAGCTGTATCTTCTTTTGTTTTCCGTACTCCCATTTCTTGATTAATTTGTTTTCCTGATCTTAAGGTTATATTTTGTTCAGCCATGGTATTTTATTTATTCTAGTTTTATGCAATTCAAAAATTTTATAATATTTATGTACTAAACTTTTGTTTAATACTATTGTAATCAATTTTGTTGTAATTAATTTTAAATAACTGATGTGCAATAATACTCGTTTTTTTTTTTTTTTTTTTATATGTTACAAGTTCCTATTAATTATTTTTATTGACAGTAGACTTATATACCCTGAAAATATTTATGTCCTGATAATATTTTAATAATCCCTGAAAATATTTATGCCCCAAAAACAAAAGATTGCCTCTGAAAATATTTATGTCCTGAAAATATTTATGCCCCAAAAACAAAAGATGCCCCACGTTGGGCGCCAATTGCGTTGAAAAACGTGATGCGGGACCTAACGTATATCGTCAGAGGTCTATATTCGTCGCCCACACACGCTTCAAGCAACTGCCCGAAGAGGAATTAGAATACTACAATTTTGAATATTTTGTTTTTTTTTTAAAAATTTGAAATTGAAAATTGGTGAATGCGAATTAAATAAGTTTTCTCTTACTCTATTAAAAATATTCTAAACCACGATATGTATTTTTAATTTTTCCTTGAGCGCCCAGTTACTGTATCCTATCAAAGATAAGATAACAGCACTGTATTTATTCTTTGGATTTACTTAAAAATACATATATTATTGTTAACAAAATTATAATAAATCTATTTTCTCTTTTTAATCTCCCCTTAATATAACTAGCTCGCTTACCCTGAAACTATCCCAAGTGAGTTCAGATTCTCATAAGTTAAAATTACTTTTTATCTACTGCCAATTAAAACCACTGAATTGTATTAACAATCAACATAAATTTATTATAAAACAAAATGATATTATTACTGATTATAAAATTATTTGATACACCTATTATCTAGATCATCTTTATTAAAATTAAAATCAATTGCACTTTATCTCTACTGTTAAGTATAATGTCACTCCACTTAACTGTCAAAAGTTGTTTGACAAATGTGAAGGTCTCGTGTTCAGTTGAAATGTATTACTTTTATTTATTTTAAAAATTAAAAAAAAATGTGCAAAGTGCGGATTATTAATTTTAATAAGTGATTATAAATTAGTTCTAATGATTTTATAATGTCTCATATAAATGTGGTAATATTATATTTTAAAATACCTTGATCCTTAAGTGTTTGTTTACTTATAAACAATAAAAAAGGTATATTTGTGTTTCTCTGTCTTCTTTTACCATCAAATTGGATTGGGATACTTGTTTTAAAAATACCTACTATCAAGTAAGTAGATATTCTTAATTAAACACTGTCTTGGTTATTTTGGAAATGTCCAGGAATTGTCTACTTCTAGGAAATGTTGGTATTTACACCAGCCAGGTATAATTTCTTGAACTTTTATTTGCCACAATCGGGTTTTTACTAAATTTTCTTGATGTTAGTTGGAGTTGCTATTTCTTAATGACATTCAATTTAATTTAAATTATTTTTTTTTTAAAATATTGATTAATTAAACTTTATTTAATATTTATTTACTTTCATAACCTTTAAAAAATTATTTACTTATCAAAAACAAAAGATCTCGCACGTGGCTTTATGATCTCGTCGTGAAAAATTTTAAGGTTATGTTTTGAGGAGAAACTTTTCTTTTACACCTCTCTGTAACAATACTTTTTTTGCAACTGTCTCCAATTTTTGTGATTTTTCTTTCTATCGTATGCCACCAGCTGACTTAATTAATCATTCTGATTGGCTCAGCAGTTGAAGGCATCGGGTTACTTGATGAAAAATCACCCTTTTCTTGGCGTTCTTGTCAAACAAAAATGGCTGTCAAGAATTTTAAAATTGATAAAATTTTTCCAATTTTACCATTTCCTGGATTTATCCAATAATATGCATGACAATAAATATTATAAAATTAAACTCTATTATTTTACCTATCTAATTATACATATTTTAGCCTTCCTAAAACAATTTTTAATATTAAAAATTATAAAGCAAAATGGCTTGACATGAAAATATTGAAATATATAATTAACTAATTATTGAAAATTATTGTTTGAAGATGCTAAATTATGTTTTCTTAATATTAAAATATTAAATATTAGAATTTTCCTTACATTCTAATATAATTTATTTTACTCCATTACTTAAAATTAATTTATAATATTTAATTTTAATGTCAATATCACAAATTTTCTTAAATTTATTCTATGTTTTTATATGTTTTAATTAAAATTATTTTCTTAATATTACTGTTAACTGTCTAATTTATATTAAAAACAATTTAATGAATCTTATTTATTATTTAAAAATACTTTTCGTAACTGGTTTCACACTATGTTCACCTTTTGTTCCTTTTCAAAACATTATTGTTGCAAAAACCGATCGTTATGTTTTTTTTATTTCACTTGATGATTTTCACTCTTTATTATCACTTTACCTTCACTATCACATCTAATGTTTGTACCTTATTATTCTTATGATCAATTTATAATATGATCTTATTGTATTAATATTTATATATTGTTTATTTTACAATTATGTCTATAAATTCATTATGAATTTAGCATTATATATGATTTTTTTAATCATGTAAGCTTTTAATTATGCTTTGGTCCATATTATTTGTAAATATTAATGACTCTAATTAATTAATATATCTACTAACTACTTATTACTATCTAAATAATAAATTTATGTTGTATCTTAGATATTTTAATTGAAATTGTTTAGACTCGTCGAGTATTTATAATATGGTCATTAGGTCATCTTGTGTCGATTCCTATTCAATATATATATATAGTTGTCACGGGTAGTGGAATGTGCACTGGTATTTTTCCGGTTTTCAATCCATTCGTCTGCAGAAAAATTTTCATGACGTTTCGTTAAAATCGCAACTGGCACAAACGACAATACGTACATTATTGTACAATCACAAAAACAAAATACCAATGGAAAATTAGAAAGTGTACAGCATCCTATGCAGAGACTGTAAAAAAGAATACATCGATCAAACAAACAGAAAAATCTCTACCAGAGTCCAATAACACAAAAATAGCGTAAAGAATAAGAAAACCACATCAGCTTATTTCTAACGTCATCACGAGACAGGATACATTATAAATTTTAACGAAACCAAACAGATCACACCCAAACTATAGAACGTGAATCACCAGAAATGCTCTCGAAATAGAAAACACTCAAAACCTTAACAAGAGAGATAATACACAACACATCTGAAATACATGGAAAACCTAAATCAATACTCAACCAAAAATGACACTCCAAAAAAACAGGACAGCAAACCGAGAGGAGGCCTAGACTCAGGGAAGCTTATATATATATATATATATATATATATATATATATATATATATATATATATATATATGTATATATATATATATATATATATATATATATATATATATATATATATATATATATATATATATATATGGAGGAATCCGTGAAAGCCGCATAAACATATATACGCCATCCGGCGGGGAGGTCGCGTTTAGTATTGCATGTTTCCTTCCGATCTGTCCTTTGCACAAACAGGTGCATGTGGTACCCTGATGAGTTTAGTAGATACGAAACATGTACCTCTGCCGTATCACTGTGGCGGGGAGGGTGAGTTTTGACGTTCTTTTCGGTATGGTGGTACAGATGGGCCATCATCTCGATGGTGGTGGAGTAGGATAAATTGTGTTCTGTAGCAATTTATCCAATTTGTGCAACCTCTAACACGTAAAGAATATGATGGAACGAAGTTTGCATATACTGTTCGAATTTTAATTCTGCTATACACGGAGTTGCATGTAGTTGTACGTTTGCTGAATGTGATTTCATCACTACAACGGCATAATGTGGATATATCCACTGCTACTGCATCTCACATGGACGAATCCGTGAAAGCCGCATAAACTCTGCTTGCCAACGGTACCTCAATAAACTAACTGGGCTTCAAAACCGACTCCATATAGTATATCTATATGGAATTTAATGAGCTCCACGATTCTTTTTTTTTTTTAATTCCAAATATTAAGTTATACTAAAAATTTGTAATATTTAAAATAGCCTCAAGGACATATAATAACAAGGTTCAGCTTAGTTTCATTGAGACAGTTATTTACATAGTTTGACAAAATTATTCCAATCTTGAAGATTTTAAAATTTTCAATTCACACGCATAAATTTTCACTTTAATTAAGTACTTATTCAATAATATAGCAAAATTATCGCATCTTGAATTTGCAATTTTGAATATTTTAAAAATTTTTAATTCAGATTTGGTTTTGACATCCTCGAAAATATGTTTCTGATTTAATTTTCAAATAATTTTTCAAAATTTATACATTCTAAATTTTGCAATTTTGAATATATCACAATTTTAGATACGGTTTCAGCTGACAAAAATACATATAAAGAAGTTTTCAAGTATCCAGTATGTCTGCATCTATTTTTACGCGACATTTCAGGTAATTCCGCATTTCATGGACCAAAATCGATTTAATTTTCTTTAATACAGGCGATTTTATTACATTTTTAAAATATTTTTTATCGATCAAATTTGTTTATGTTAAGCGAACGGTTTCGGTCCTTTTCATAAGCACCTTTGGAGAGAAAATGATTGACGTTTATTGAAACACCTTAGAGAATATGATTTGTAATTATCGGTAATTCATTGTTTTGTATGTAGGAAAAATTAATCTTCATTCTCAATTTTACGGATATCTTCGGGAGTAGTAGAAACTTTCTTCAAGCTTTATTAATGTCATTTTATTGAGCGGCAGATCGCGAAAAGTTATCGCAATTTAACAACTTTCAATCTGTACCAGTTAGTTAGGTCGCCACATTTAACTCAAATAATAAATGCCGATATGAGCAGAGTAATTTTTTTTTCTACATTAAAAAATACTGCCATGCTTACACAAGAAAAGGCATTTGTATTATTAACTGCTTGGAAATCTCTGTAATACTGATGTAAAATACATTGTTTACTATTTTGTCATACCTAGAATTCCTTTAGCTTTTAAATAACTAGGTGGTTTCTTTAAATAATTTTGGTTTATATTTTTCTTAAATTGCCATAAATATAAGGTGGTCAACTTTAAACTTGTTTTTAGGTACAAACAAACTGCAGCCTCCTAAACTTAATGCAACAATATGATTTTAATAAGATATAGGATTAGAAATGATTTTTTGCTTTTCTTGTGTTAGCTTTTTTATGTTTATTTTATTAAATGTACCGTTTTTAAAAATGATATAAATTACATCGCAATGCTTTCTCTAAAACAATCCTACATTAAAAAATAAAAAATATATTTTTTAAGTATATATTATTACTCAGAAAGTACAATAAATATTAATTGCTTCTTCTATTGAATAAAATTTAAAGGCCTGCATCTCTAAGATTGAAAATATTTTCCTTACATGGATTTCAATCAAATTAGTGGACTGTGAATGTTTTCACTTGCAAAATCTACCACACTGGTTTTTAAAGGACGCAATCCCTCACTATGAAGTGAGAAGAAATAATAATAATAATTAAAAATAAATAACCATATTATAGTTGATAGTAGCAGCACCAGTGAGAAAAATGCCACGCTAACCCCTATGCCGGGGAGTAGGGGTGGATTATTCAGGGCTCCACTGCATCTGAGCTAGGCCGTATGCAGAGATCTTCCGAGATGTCATTAGGAACTAGCTTTCAACTTTACTTCCTAAATATTAGCAAGCATAAAAAATACTAATACAAATAGCATGCGTGACAAATAAAACTTGGTAAAGACAGTAATAGAAAAAAACTTTAAAGTTTAATTGTATCCTAGACATGATATCTTGCTATAAAAAAAGGTGAACTTCAACAGATTCAAAACAGGTAACAAATAGTGAATTTAAATTCAATAAATTCATAACAGGTGAAAAAAAAATATTGAATGAAATCAATAATACTCAAATGATGCAACCTATAGAACAACAACATAAAGTAATCTCGTTTATGCTATGATCATTGGATAGTACTATTGCGCCGCGCCTTACAAGAAATTCTATATATTAAACCAAAAGGTCGGTATTACAACTTAAGAATAAAAAGATATCAATAAAGTTGCCTGTCTAAAGGTGTATCAGCCCGTAGAAAAGTCTTCAATAATAGTAGTGCTTGTACGGAGGATTCCAATAATAGTAGTACTTGTACGGAGCACTCCAAAAATGATAGCATCCTTAGGGAACTATACAATAAATATAACCAGAGAAGGGAGGATATCAGTACTAATATAACCAGGGGGCTAAATTCCTTGTTGAAACTTGCGAAAAACTTCCAAAAATCTCTGTTTCCAGATTTATCCCATTAAAAATAGCAAACAACACCTATCAGGTAAACAGATAATGTAACTAAATGACTCAATATGATTACCGGGACAACTCAACCAACTTTCCAGCCTCAAATCCTAAAAGATGATTCAGATAAAGCGGGATGGAAGTCTCCGGTTTTCTTGAGCCACAACAGCAGGAAGCGAAAGTCAACGCAAATTGGCCTCTATTTATAACCAAAAATTTGACTGTGCACAACAAGCTTCTTCAGTTAAGTGTCAAAAGAAATTTTAAAGGGTTAACACATTGACAGAAACGACAGCTCAAAAATGACCCGGAGCGACAATATTGGCTGAAATAGATTTGTTACGTAAGCCAATTAAATAATCGTTGACATTTTCGGCTCAGCATCAAATAAGAAATCCATCGATTATTTTTAGGTTTAAATTAAGAAGTATATTCTCTGCCAGCTAGTACCATACGGAATAAACTACGCGTCCAAACTTCTTCCCAAAAATTACAAAACAGAAATTGCGGTCTAGCATAAAACTGCATAAAAGAACATGCAGTTGGTGGTGTGAAATTGCCTATATGCCAACTCGAAAGTGACCTTTAACCTAAACTAATCATTATATAAATGAAATCTATGGAATTATTCAAAATAATTTCAGGAAAACTGCCTGAAGAAAGAACAAAAGTAAGAATTATACTGAAATACGCAGGAAAACTGAGATCTATCTGACAAAAAAAAAGGTAAGAGTAAACTCATTATCTAAATAAACAACCTAGCACAGTGTAGTATAATATTGACATAATGGTCAAATTAGAAACAAAATTAACTTAAACCGTATTTTGGAGTGTAAGATTATAAGCAAATTTCAGAAAGATATAGAAAACAATCGAGTTGGGAAGAAAATTTGCAAGGAAGGAGAACTAGGAGGATTTGTAATATAGTAAAACCAAAAAATGCAACGACTAGTATGTTTTTATTCAAAGGATTTTTGAGAAGTGGGTAAAGAAAATGATATTGTGTTGCCCAAAACGTGAGTATTTGAAAAAATAAGGTAAAATTTATCAAACCAGCCATAGTGAAATAAAGCTGAAATTTGAACTGTGTGAAAAATCATCGATCCAAAACATAAAGTTTTAAACTGTTGATGACCATGTGAAAGCTCAATAAAGTTATGACCTTCTTTGCAAATCATAATCCTCGCTTTCTAATTACGTCATAATTTCGTAGTCCGTTTGTCCAAGAGATTCTAAGAATTTATCTCAGATGTTACATATAAAGGCTTCTAGCTTGTTAATAAACGTAATTTTAAGCATTCCTGTTTTCATACCGTAGAGCAGCATTACTATATACAGATCTCTGTAGGGTCTGTACAAAATGCTAGAGCCAATTCCTAAAGCTAAAATATGAAAATCTAGCTCAATTTATCTTGGCCCAAAAGGAAATAATTCGCGAAACGCAGGGTATCAATTTTATAATTTCTTAAACTTCTTGTTAATATTTCTCTTATGAATATGCAGGAAATTTAGTATTTTGGGTTTTGTAAGATCATAGTTTCGATGTGTTTTACCTATCAAGCCACTAGTAGCTCTTTGCCTGCATCAAAAGTTTCATAATTTTCTTGTGCCTTAGTATATTAAATTTCTAATTAAAAAATCTTATTTCTTTACATATTTTACCCAAAAAAAGTTATACCTAGTAGGTGTTTCTTTCTAACAACCGTTCCTAAGATTTTCGAATTTAAATGTTTTATTACGTACTCGTTGATGCCTCAGACCTAATTCAGTTTCTAAGTAGTCTTAGTAATCTAAAGCCTGTTCGTATCGTCATTAGTATTAGATTATTATAATCTAAGAATGAACTGACAAAAAATAATAAGAGTAACACATAAACTCAATAATAAACCAAAATAGAAAAATTTTATTTATTTTATCTTTAATTAAACTATAAGGAAATATTTAAATTGACCTCCGTTTTCATGTAAACAAAGAATAATTCGACTGAAAAAGTTGAACTGTACCCCTCGATTATTTCTGCATCTAAGCATAAAGTGTTTACTGATTTCTGTATTCGTGCCCACAATTATTTTTCGATGTTTATCGATCTACAGTATACCTGTTTAAAAGCTCGCTATAAAAATAATCCATAGGCGTGAAATCCGGAGAGCGAGGTGGTCAATTTGTAAGAGCGTCATTGCCTGTGATGATCTATCGCTTTTCAAAACTTTCATTTAAATGATCTTTAACATTTAATGTGAAGTATGGCAGTGAAACATTCGCACTTGCGAAAAATACGGGGTATAAATTAGAGTTAACGCAAAGAAAAAGGAAACGGGCTATGCTAGGCATTAAAAGTCAGGATGGAATAAGAAATATGGAGATTCGACGATAAACCAAAATACAGGATAAGACTTTTCTACTATTATAATTTACTTATTTTTAATAAATTTCTTCTTTTACGCAATAACATTGTTAGAATTGATACTGCTTTACGTTTTAGTTCTTCAATTGTACAAATAAAAAAACAGGCAGGATAATTATTTCTTTATAAGGATTATCTTTTTATGTTTTTCAACATTTATAAAATTCCAAAAATAAAGACCAAATAAAATTTTGCTTGTTTAGAAATATTCCGTTTCCACCAAATATTTTCATACATAAGAAAAATGTTTTAACAGGAATTTGAAAAGACTAAAGCGACTACGGAAAAGCTATTTATAGCAGGTATGGGTTAAGGTAAACCAAATATAAAAAACAATAATAACATAAATCTTGGCATCAGCTAAAACATGAATGAAATCTGAAAATATATAGTGAGCGGGAGTTTGGGATCATATCAATGGCAACTTGGCTAAGCCCAGCCGAAAGAATGCTTACTAGTTTAAAATGTATGATAATGGGTATTTCCATGATAAATATTTGTTTGTTTTAGATTAATATAAACGGTAAATTGCAGTTAGAGTAATTTTATATAAATAAATAATGTTAACACATTTTTCCTGTCATAGGACAATAAAGAACAGCAATAAAATCAGATGATGTGCGCATCTGACAGTCATTATGTTAGTGTTATGCAACAGTTATTGGTGTTGATAGTTTTTACTGAAATTTCGCTTCACATCTGTCTTTGAGTTAATTAAAAGCATGTGCCCGTCTCATGGGAATAAAATAACTGTTATACTTGATTTTTCCATTTTTGCTATAACCTTTTATATACAATATGCCTATAAAAATCATAAATCCTAATCTAAAACATGGGAAAGCACCATCTGCTGTCCTATGTAAAAAATTCAATGAATTGCAAATTCAGCTTGCTCTAATACAGGAGTCATAGCTGAATTGTAGCAAGATTAGGGGTCTGGGTTCTGCAGGAGGAGTAGTAGTGTATTGCACTTCCTGTGAGAGCCCTAGGACCTGTATTATAATTCAACGACAGCTGGAGTACTTCCCTCTACTAGGACTCAGTAGTAGAGATCTGGTAGTGATGAGAATCTCTCTTGAATCTGGTGAGAGTTATGTTCTGGCATCAGCATACTTTCCCGAGGAACGAGAAAGTCCTCCACGCGAGGAGGAACACTTATCACTTCTGTTGAGCTGCCATTCCAATGCACATAACATTTTATGGGGGTGCAGGGATATCGATCCCAAGGGAGGAGATTTACTGGACTTCCTCAGTGTCAACAACCTGGAATTTATTAACAAAGGGAACACGCCTACTTTTATTACAAGAAAAGAAAAGTCTGCCATAGATCTAACTATTTGTTCTTCAAATATGCAGAACTTGATGAAGAAGTGGGAAGTTGGTTTGGAGGTCTCGTTGTCAGATCACCAACACATCCTATTTGAAATTGACGTTGAACAAGACGCAGCAGTACCGAAATCCTAGAATTACAAATTGGGACCTCTTTCGGGAGGAACTGGGGAGCAGAGTCACAGGGTTCTTATCGAGATACCGTGATGAAGCTGATTTGAAAATCGCTACTGAACAAATCAATGATGAACTTCGGGGTTCATTTGAGTCTAGCTGTCAAATAAGACGAAGGCCTATAAACTCCAAAATATCCTAGTGGAACTCTCAAATCAAGAACCACCGGAAAAATGTTAGCCAGCTTTTTAAAAAAGTGCTAAAATACCGAAATGAAATATGCTGGGAAGAACATAAAGCTGCCCAGAGAGAATACAAGAAGCAAATAAGGGACTCACAGAGAAACGTGTAGAAGAAATATTGCGAGAGCATACAAAGCATGCCCTCAGCATCCCACCTTTGTAAAATACTGTCTAGAGATCTGGGTGCCCGGATTGGAGCACTGGCTATTCCTGAAGGAGGTCAATCCACGACAGAAGAGTGGACCCTAGGGAAGCTACTAAGAGTGCACTTTCCAGGCTCAAATCGATATGAGGGCGAATCTAAAGAACGGAGAACCTTAGCATATCATGACTACAAGTTAGTTAAAACAATAGTGACATATGAAAGGGTAAAATGGTCGATGGAAACTTTTGCCCCTTTCAAGTCACCTGGTAAGGATGGTATATTTTCAGCTTTATTACAAAATTCCTCCGATATTATAATAAGCCACCTGGTGAAACTATTCCGCTCATGTTTGAGCTTGGGATACCTACCGATGGCTTGGAGGGAAACAAAAGTAGTCTTTATTCCCGAGGTAGGAAGAACAGACTGCACAAATCCTAAGTCTTTTCGCCCTATCAGCCTGAACAGTTTCTTATTAAAGACACTGGAAAGGTTGGTGGATCGACATATTAAGGAGGAATATGGTGCAATATCCCTTACATCCTTTGCAATTTGCCTATCAGGCAGGAAAATTCACAGAAGCGGCGCTATACCGACTCGTCGCAGGAGTCGAAAACGCGCGGTTGGTTGGACGATCTGCCTTAGGTATCTTTATCGATACCGAGGGGGCATTCGGCAATCCGTCTCACGATTCGATATGCAATGCTTTACAATGACGAGGCTCTAAACCGTCATCGCATGGATCAGAGCAATGTTAACTAAGAGAATAATATATGCTGAGCTTAACAATATAACTATTAAAGCACTGTCAAGTAGGGGCTGTCCACAGCCTTTGCTGTGGAGCATTGTGGTGGACAGCCTGTTGAGTGAACTGAATGATACCTGTTTGTATACACAGACCTATGCTGATAACCTAGTCATTTTGTGCCCTGGTCGCGATATCCGGGACCTGGAGAGGGCAATGATGCGGGCCCTTCGGATCCCGGAACGATGGTGCCGCAGGGAGGGGCTCGGAATAAATCCGGATGAGATGGCACTCTTCACAAAAAAGAGGAAAATGAGGAGACTTCAACTTAAGGGGACAGTTAAATACCTGGGAATAATTCTGGACTCACAACTGAGCTGGAATGATCATATTGAGGCTCGAACCAAGAAAGGCATATGTGCTTTCTGGGCTTGTAAACGAGCTTTTGAGTGTACACTTGAAGTGCTATTTTGGATATACACTGTGGTGATCCGTTCCATGATAACGTACAACGTAGTACAACAAAGCGCAAGCACATTCTTCAACTTGACAAAGTTCAGAGAATGCCTTGTGTGGGAATATTGAGTGCGATGAGGACTTCTCCCACCAGGGCTCTGGAAGTCCTGGTGAACCTGCCTCCCCTTTACTTATACATAGAGAACGAGGCCCTGAAGAATGTTTATCGTCCCAGTTGCCTGGGACATTTTGGAATTAGAACGGGCGGCTACTCATGTGCCTGGGAAAGCGCGGTGGAGATGTGTCCATCACTTTCTATGCGGACAGATTACATGACGCCGCTTTTAAAACCCAACGTCTTCTGGAGATATTTCTGCCGAGTAGAGAGGATTGGGAGGGAGAACAAAATCTTCTGAAAAATGGCTCCTGGTGGTATACTGATGGATTTCGACAAGATGAAGAGCTGGAGCCGGAGTATTCGGCACGAGCACAGGAGTCAGAGAATACTACCCTCTCGGACAATGTGCGACAATTTTCTCAGCGGAAATTTATGCTATTCGTTCGTTTATGCTATGTATCCGTATCATTTTCAGTGGGTATAAACTTTGCAACCAGAAGATTATCCTAGAAGAGTTTAATTTTGTCATTGGCTCTTACATCAGTACAACACGAACGACAATTTTACCAAATTTGTTTGGACTATCGATGAGGCCACGTTTACAAGAAATGAAATAAATAATTTCCACAACAATCATGTTTGGGCAGTGGAAAATTCGCAGTGAAAAGAAGTTATTTTCAGTACAAATTTTCAGTAAATGGCATGCTTATAGGGCTTAACTTTTTTCCAAGTTGACTGGCAGGTGAAAATTATTTCGACTTTCTTCAAAACAATCTACCATAATTATTAAAGGATATTCCTTTAAATGTGAGAATATAGGGCTTCTTCATAATGCAGCTCAGCCACATTTCAGTCGAGAAGTCTACGAACATTTAAATAATGTTCCTAATAGATGAATACAGCGAAATGGACCCATTTCTTGGCCTGCACGTTCCACGGATTTAAATCCTAACGATTTTTTTCTGTGAGGCTATTTAAAACAGTTAGTTTATCTCAATGGGGAAGTGAATACTGTGGAAGAACAACACCAGTGCATTGAAAATGTTTATGATGTTATCCGTGGAGACCGGGATTTAATTTTTGACGCGTGTGGTCACTCAGGGAAATGTATGACAGTTTTTAAATTTTTTAAATAATAATTAATAATTTCTTTATTTGCCAACTTTTATAGGAACGATTTTGGGAAAATCGATGTCTTTTTACGAGTTCTACAAGCTTTTAAAGTAAATGAACCAAATTTAAGAACACCCTGTATATACTTGTGTATATAATTTATTCGTTACAAAAAAATGTTAACATATGAAAGCTGTTAAATTATCTATAAATATTTAATAGTCGCCGGGCTCTGGTGGTATATCTCCCTCCACAAATCGATCCTTTTGCTGTCTGGATTTATTTCCATATTCAACTCCTCCCTGATATGCAATGCATTAATCTGTCGTGCCATAACCGGTTTCCATTTGATTCCCAGTTCTGCTTGGTCTGGCGTTGGATTTCCGAATGCAGCAAAGTTTGTCCAAAGTTTTAACATGCGTCTTAGGCTTATGTCTTCTATGCTTCCTGGTTCAATCGGGGGAGTTAAAACAGTTTTGAAAAGATAGCCTATATCATCTGCATGTGAACAACCTGAAATTAATTTGATTTTATTTTAAATCGTCGCCTAGTCATTTCTAACTTTTTATCTAACTGTCTGTATTTTCTTATTGATGAAAATCTTAGAAATTCATTTTTTTTTTGTAGATCTTATTTAATTGATATTATAACAATTCATAAACAAGTTAAATATTTACGATATATATATATATATATATATATATATATATATATATATATATATATATATATATATATATATATATATATATATTTAAAAAACAGGGGAAAGAATCCTTCACTTTTTAATTATATTTATAGGCATATTATAACAGGATTGTTCAAATTAAACAGGGAGAATTTGATTATTTCTCAAAAATTCACATGAGTAAACATCGCACCTGACTATTTCGACATTTTGTCGTGACATATGTCAACTATCAAATCTTTATATGACAATGGTGTCATTGATCAGGATTATAAATTCAAATTAACAGCTTATGATATAATCTGTCCTAGATTTTCCACATTACCTAAAGTTAATAAATGTGTCCCATCGTCTCTTCAATTAATTGTCCAAATGGTTCTATAGCTAAATACCTTACTAATATTCTCACTGCAGCTTATAATTTTAATAATGACTTTTATATGAGGGACCCTTTCTCATTTAATACTTTCATTTGTTAGTTTTGATGTTGTCTCCCTTTTTACCAACTTACCATTAGAGGCTATCCTTAACACCCTTCGTGATAAATGGGATGACATATCAAAGCATTAGCGCAGCGAAGTATATTAGGAGCCAATAGAAGAAGACTGGATCGAGTGCAATACGTGTGCGAGCTAGTGGCTTGAAAACAGATTACAATGGTTCTGGGGATTTTATTTGTGATATGTGCAAATAACGTTGTCGGGCAATCTTTTTTATGACAATCCGCAATTTTACACACTGGGGCGTATTAAATTGCGCAAATTCCTATTTGTGATATTCACTTAATTACTAAGAAGTTTCTATATGTTCTGTTAAAATAATTATGCTAATTTGTTGCCATAATAATAAGGATAAGTAAATAAATAATCGATCTCAGATAACATTTGTATTTTGCAATTTATGAGCCTTTAATTGCAAACTGCGCAACCTTATACAACCCTATCCTACTTATCGGTATGCGTACAACAGATTTTCTGTTATCATTCAGTTGGTTTGATAGCGTCACTCGTAAAAAAAATACCGGTTCAACGCCACTTTTAAGTCTTTTTCTTGCTTTATAAGTTGTACGCGACTTAGATGGATTTATGTAATTTTAACTGATTTATATATTTGTGTTTTGTTTTTATTATTTGGAATAATGAGCTCCTGAAAGTGTATGCTGATGTCTTGACCAAACAAGGTTAAATAGCTTTTCGAAGTTCGATCTTCTCAATGGTCAGCCGATTATTTTCTAGTGTGTATGCCCTAAGTTCGCTTTTTTTAAGATTAAAGTTTGTAGGTTTAATTATTTATTTTGTTTAGAATCCTTAGTAGTTTTTAAGGCTGCCTTAGATAGCTAAGGATTTAAAATATCTTTGTTTCTTCATTATCTTAACTTTACAATAATATCGTAAGGCATACAGATAAAAAAAAAATATTAAACTATTGGAAAAATTGTATTTTAAGATTTCTCTTTTCATGTAAAAAAAGTTTAAATTTGAGAACCCATACTTAGATCTTCACATTAGTAGGTTATACGAAACTTACCAAAGACATGAGGTATGTTTAACATAGTTTTAATGATGTTTAGTTTTGTATCTAAAGATAGTTTGTATAGATAAACGGGGTATGCTGAGGTTTGAGCATGGTTTTTTACACTTCCAAAGATTCCAGCTAGCAACCAGGAGTCTGACATTAACTAGAAATATAAAAAATACTATTATTCTAATTTCTATAACTTATCTTGGTTTGTTTGTATAAAATTCTTGTAAATTGCTTTTGTTAGAATGACAGTTGGCACATTTATTTTAAATATCTGTAAAGTGAATAAGAAACAGCTGTACATATTCAAGAAATATTTCCATAAAGCCAAACATAATTTCAGGTAGTTACTTTTATGTTTTACAAATATTTTTAGGACATAACATCAATAGGACAAAGAATATATTTTTTCTAACGAAAATACTCGTTTAACAAATATTAATTTTCGATGTAGTATTGATTCGTTTGTGAAATATAAAGTTTCCACATTCATTGTGGTTTTATAAACAATTAAAGTTCGTGCTATTGAAACTGCGTTGGTTTCATGATTTTACAATTATTTATCAGAACTTCATAAACAGCCTTAGACAGAAAAGTTAAATATCTCTCAGATAAAATATGACCTGACCTTTTAGTACGTTTAAAAAAGCTTCTGTTCTCTTTACTTCTATCTATAAAATTTTATATCAACAGGAGTATAAAATAAATTTGGAGTTAATCTTATATCGCTATCTCACCTACTCTATAGAAGGCAAGGCAGTTTATATTTTTTTTACATATACCTATTCTTCCCTCGAATAACTAGCAATCCAAAATATCAGTGGTAGATAAATTTCGGATGAAATGTTATTATTTGTTCTACGATATATATTAAAATTAATACCTGACTTATTGAAACTAACAAAAAAAAAAATCAAATGAGAATATGATATTGCTGTTTAAGAATCACACCGCTTAAGTTGATTTATACGGCAAACAACTTTATATTGTATTAGCCTTTACTTGATGGAAATCCATTATATAATTGTTAAATAATACAACGTATTATAATTTCCATTATATTACCTTAACCATATCAGTTATTTCGACACACAGTGTCTTCTTCCGATGGTAGATAACATTTAAATAAAATTAAATAAAGACTACTCCAAATTTTACGTTTATAAGGATAATTTACCTGAGTATTAAACAATGATATATCTTAGAATTTATATAAGGTTAAACCGTAATATCCGGTCACCTAAATTGACTAGTTTATAAAATTATGGAAAACCAAAAATATTTTTATTAGTTCAGATTATTGTAATTACATATTTAATAATGAGGACCGGTTGAAGTTCAATTGGTCATTTAATAAGATGTTTAGTTTTTTGATATTTATTGATTTCCAGGCATTCTAAAAAATTTAATTTTTGCGATTTATTTTCCAAATATAAAATATCAAAATGATCATTAAAAGTATGTTGTTCCTTGTTAAAATGTAAAGCGTAGTGAGAATTGGTTTGTTTTTTAAATAACTGGTTTTATGTTATTTTATTCTTTTAATAAAGCGCCTGCCAGTTTGTCATATATATACTTTCGGGCAACTTTCACATTTTAATTTATACACACCACATTTATTTTATTTTTTAGTTTTGGTTTTATTATTTTTTATTAATTTGCCTAGAGTGCTATTAGTTCTGTGAGCAATCTTGGCTCCTTGTTTTGGTTAAATGTTTAGTTACTTCTTTCGTAAGTTTACTAGTATAGATAAGAGTTTTATAAACTATGTAAGTTTTGACTTCTGTTGCTGGATACGCTAATTTAATTGCTGTATTGTATTGTTTTTATTGATGATTTGGTCAACCAATTAGCCTGATATCCATTGTTTATTGTAATTTGTTTAATTATATTCAGCTCTTTTTTTATAATTTGCTTGAATGAATTATATGCTGAAATTTTGTGGTGATGCGGGTAATCGGAGGTATTATAATATCTATATGGGAAGGATTGTGATATTTGGAAAATTCTTGTCTATTTGTAATGGAACAAATGTTAATTATTTTTCATTGTTCAATGTCAACTATTTTCTGTTAAAATAAATAATTAAATAATCACTCTGTGAATAGATATTCCGTGGGAACAGGGTAGTTATATTTTTTATCACTATCCACGAAGGTCTAAAGGAAGAATAAATCAGTTATTGAAATTAACTTTTATGATCTTTGTCGTTCAAATGTTTTCTTAAAAAAATACATAAAGTCAGTTAATTTATGAAGACGTAATAGGACCCTCTCTTAGAATTGCCTATAAATCTGTCTAAGTAATCCTGCCCTGGTTAAGTAAATCAAACCAGATCTGATAATGGTAGTTTTTAACATATGGTATGTGGAATACCGTTAAAATGTTGTGACAGAATTTGATTATAGACTCTTGCCGATGACGTATTGAGGTAGCGTTAATTATCTTATCTATAATAATTTTTGTCCCATATTAATTAGTAACTATTTTAATAATCTATAATTAAATATCACAGTAATAAAGACACTCTGGAAGTCTGGTCGTTCAACTTCTCTCTTGCTGCTTTAGTACCAAACACTACGGTTATTAAAGCTTACCGCAACCATGACTCAGATCTTCAGGACTCAGGAAAGGCTGCTAATTAGTTGGTCAGTAGACATCTCTGGTTTTGTAGATCTCGCAGCAGCGCGCCCGCAATTTAATTCGCGTGAAGGTTCTAATTAGACTGAATAAAACAAGTTTCTCAAAACACTTAGTCTATTAACAAAATAAATAGAATAAAAACGAACTATTTACAATGAGAAACTTAAAACTAATAACAATTACGAAAAACTAATATAATTGCTCTTCTCGGCCGTTATTTTAACCAAAAACGTAAAACCCAATTTTGAAAAAAAAAACACGTATAAATAGCTTAATAAAATATTAAACAAAAAAAAGGAATAAAACGCGAAAAACAGCTATTTATATTACTTAATCGAACCGTATGAAAATCGCGAAATGCCCTACTAAAATAACACACGATAATCCCTTAATTTCCCAATTTAAACAAAGACAACCTTCCCTCCCGACTATTATACCCGTGACGTAATTATTCTACGGCACTGGTATGGTACCGTACTACCCGACATTCAAATTGGAACTAAAATTTACTATTCCTTAAAGAAGTGTATTCGCATCTTACACCCCCCCCGACACCCTTCTGTTCGAAGATTTGGGAGTTTCCTTACTGAAGGCGTTAGCTGTACCATACCGGATGTTTGATTCACGAATTGACCTATGAGCATCTTAAGCTTAATTTTTATATAACACAATTGATAAAACTATTCTACTTCTTTCTATAACTAAAAGAATATATGTTAAAGACTGTAAAAAAAACTATTCACTTTCCTTGGCTGTTTTGGCAATAAACATCTTAACTCATTATTTCTTGTGAATAGAAAAAACAATTATTAATCATACTTCTTTTTACAAATGGTCAAACGATATATTTCTATTGTAGTGATCATCCTTTTGTTTCCTAATAATGGGAAAATCGTTCAATACTCTAAAACACCTTAACGGTATTCCACATACCACATGTTAAAACTACCCTTATCACATCTGGTTTTATATACTTAACCAGGGCAGGATTACTTAGACGGACTTATAGGCAATTCTAAGAGAGGGTCTTTAACGTCTTCATAAATTAACTGACTTTATGTATTTTTTTAAGAAAACATTTAAACGACTAAGATCATAAAAGTTAAGTTCGATAACTGATTTATTTATCCTTTAGACCTTCGTGGATAGTGATAAAAAAATATAACTACCCTATTCCCACGGCATATCTATTCACAGAGTGATTATTTAATTATTTATTTTAACAAAATATAGTTGACATTGAACAATGAAAATAATTAACATTTGTTCCATTACAAAGTTTTAAAATATTGAACGATTTTCCCATTATTAGGAAACAAAAGAATGATCAAATAAACTCACTATAATAGAAATATATCGTTTGGCCATTTGTAAAAAGAATACTGAGTAATCACTCTTTTTTCTATTCATAAGAAATAACGAGTTAAGATGTTTTTTGCCAAAACAGCCAAGAAAAGTGAATAGTTTTTTTTACAGTCTTTAACATATATTCTTTTAGTTATAGAAAGAAATAGAATAGTTTTATCAATTGTGTTATATAAAAATTAAGCTTAAGATACTCACAGGTCAATTCGTGAATCAAACATCCGGTATAGAATAGCTAACGCCCTCAGCACATAACGATCGAAACCTTCGAACTTTAAGGGAAAGAAATTGTCGTTTACCGGGTTCCATCTTGTAATTTGGGTACAAACTGGAAACAAAGGGAGAGGGGGTGTAAGATTCAAAGACACTTTTTTAAGGAATAGTAAATTTTAGTCACAATTTGAATGTCGGTTAGAACGGTACCGTAGTACCAGTGCCGTAGAATAATTACGTCACGGGTATGATCGTCGGGAGAGAAGGTTGTCTTTGTTTAATTTGGGAAATTAAGGAATTATCGGGTGTTATTTTAGTGGGGCATTTCGCGATTTTCATACAGTCCGATTAATTAATATAAATAGCTGTTTTTCGCGTTTTATTTTCTTTTTTGTTTAATATTTTATTAGGCTGTTTATACGTGTTTTTTTTTTCAAAATTGGGTTTTACGTTTTTGGTTAAAATAACGGCCGAGAAGAGCAATTATATTAGTTTTTCGTAATTGTTATTAGTTTTAAGTTTCTCATTGTAAATAGTTCGTTTTTATTCTATTTATTTTGTTAATAGACTAAAAGTTTTGAGAAACTTGTTTTATTCAATTTAATTAAAACCTTCACGCGAATTAACTTGCGGGCGCGCTGTTGCGAGATCTACAAAACAAGAGATGTCTACTGACCAACTAATTAGCAGCCCTTCCTGAGTCCTGAAGATCTGAGTCATGGTTGTGGTAAGCTTCAATGACCGTAGTGTTTGGTACTAAAGCTGCAAGAGAGAAGTTGAACGACCAGACTTCCAGAGTGTCTTTATTACTATGAAATTCAATTATAGGTTATTAAAATAGTTACTAATTAGTATGGGGTAGAAACTGATTATAGAAGAAAGGGTTAACGCTACCACAATATATCATTTGAAAGAGTCTATGATCAAATTCTGTCACATATTGTTAATTTTAGTTATTGTTAAATGTAAAAAGTTGATGAGGTTGCTTTGTTCTATTCCTAAGGTAAATTTTATATTTGGATATAAATTATTAATAAAATCAAGAAAGGTTTGGAGATTTCTGTCAGTACCCAGGAGACGAGCGAAAATGTCGTCAACATACCGATATCAGTAAAACAAATTTTTATTTTGATTCTTTTTGGTGAATTTTGTTTTCTGGGCTATCCATAAATATTTTGGCAAGGAGGGGACTCAGTGAATTTCTTCTTATTAACCTTTCCTTGGATACATAAATTTCGTTATTGAATTCAAAGTAGTTTTGGTATAAGCATACAGAAAGTGCATTCAAAATATCGTGTTGTACAACCAAGTTTGTATTATTTTTCTTTTTTTGAAAACTTGCTGATTAAAATAAGTAATACAGTGGAAATTATAAACCATTGTATTATTTAACTATTATTTTAACTCTTAGTTAGAGAATTCGAAGGTCTCCCAAATGCACTATCATCATCTATAAGTACCATAAACAAGACGTCGTTTCTAGGGGGAGCCGTTGTAATTAACCGGCTAACAGCTATCATGCCCATGAGATAAAGCCCAACTTTCTAATTGGTTATAGCTCAAATCCATCGGAGGAACAGACACATGAAAAATAGAACATATTCTACACCGGAATTCATGCACGGGCACATGAAAAAGAGCATTCATTTTATATATATATACTCCACTGGAATTATACCTGAAATATGGCTCAAAAGTACATTTATAACGCTACCTAAAAAATCAAGTGCAAAAAACTGTGAAGACTTTCGAACGATTAGCCTTATGAGTCACTCTCTTAAACTTTTCTTGAAATTAATTCATCAAAGAATATATAGGATTTGCGAAGAGCAAATTAGTTGTACCCAGTTTGGGTTTAGAAATGCCCTAGGTACTAGGAAGGCACTTTTTAGTATCCAAATCTTGTTCCAAAGAGCGCGGGATGTTAATCACGATATTTTCGCGTGCTTTATTGATTATAAAAAAGCATTTGATAAGGTTCAGCATAATAAGATGATTTAAGTTCTTGAATCAGCTGGATTAGAAAAACAAGACCTAAGAATTATAGCAAATCTTTATTAGAACCAGACCTCTTCAGTCAGAATAGAAAGTGAGGAATGCGAGGAAGTTATGATAAAGAGATGAGTTCGACAGGGATGTGTACTTTCGCCATTGATATTCAACATATATTCAGAATACATATTTCGAGAAGCCGTGGAAAATACCTCCGACGGGGTGATTATCAATGGCGAATGTATTAATAACATAAGATACGCAGACGATACGGTAATTATCTCAAATGATTTAAGAGGACTCCAAAGATTGATGGACAGAGTGGTAGAAGTAAGTGAAAGATACGGACTGCAGATGAATACAAAAAAGACCAAATTCATGATTATTTCTAAAAATAAACGCATACACGGCCAACTACTGATACATAACAGACCCATCCAAAGAGTTAACAAATATATCTACTTGGGAACAAATATCAATGAAGAATGGGGCCACTCGGTTGAGATATGATGCCGTATTGAAAAGGCCCGCACTACATTCCTTAAAATGGTAAAAATATTCAAAAGTAGAGACCTATCCTTAAACACCAAAATGCGAACATTGAGATGCTACGTATTTTCGACCCTCCTATACGGCGTTGAATCATGGACGCTATCTGAATCATCATGCAAAAAATTAGAAGCTTTTGAATTTTGGCTATACCGTCGCATTCTGAGGATTTCATGGGTAGATCATATTACCAACGAAGAGGTGCTTCATAGAATGAAAAAAGAAAAAGAAATCTTGTATCAAGTAATGAATCGTAAACTTGATTACTTGGACCACATCATGAGAAATCCAAAAAAGGTACCGGCTTTTGCAGCTTATACTACAAGGCAAAATATAAGGCAAAAGGAGTGTAGGAAGACGAAGAATCTCATGGCTGAGGAATCTCCGAGTATGGTTTAATACATCAACTGTGGGTTTATTTCGTGCAGCAGTGGATAAAGTCCGTATAGCCATTATGCTCACCAATATCCGGTAACGGATAGGCATTAGCAGAAGAAGAAGAATATAAGATTCGAAGCAATCTACTAAAATTCTCGTACACATATCTTTGAAGAATTCTTAATGTTTTTACTACCTCCAAAAATATATTCTATATACAGTCATTTGGAACCTATAAACAACAAAAAAGAAATAAAAATAACAAATTTGCTATACGAGAATGGAATCAGTTTTATTCCGTTATTATTTTACAAAAATACGGCTCTTTTTCCAAGCAAAAGAAGTATTACCTCCTATTTAGGCTTCTATTTTTACTTTTTGTTAATGGAAAAATATATGTGTAGCATTTCTTTTTAATTTTATTATTTTCTGTCAGTGTTATCACAGTATTCTTTCTAATATTAAAATTTTTTCCTAGGTGAGCTTGGTTACAAAAATTGAATCCCTAACTTCAAGGGCATAGAATATGTAAAACTATAAAATCTATGTACAAAATTACTATACAGGGCAGCCAGTTGTATCACCAATAATGTTAAAAGTCTCAAGACATTTTAGTGTAAACGTACCGTTTATATATCAAACTTATGAAAAAAAGTATTTGTGGGGCGTGTGAAAAAACTGGCAGTTTTTAAAACTTATTAGGAGTAACAGTTAATAAGTGCACACTGTTATATTCCATTAATAAAAAATTGTAACTTTTTAGAAATATGTATTTAAAATATATATTTATTTGAATTAAAAGTAAAACTTTCTTACCAACGTGATATTATCATCTTCATCTGGGCCATTGAAATACAAATTGTTTATTTTATTTATATAGTTCTTTTTCATCGCATCGTTTTTCTTTAAATTGATATTATAAGGTATATAATGTTCAGCCTGTGGTTTGCTTGTGTTTCCTGCACGTTTCCTAAACTCGTTAAATAAAATTCCTAAAAGAAAAAATAAATTCCATATTCTTTCTTACAAGCAGTTGTTAAATATTGGGGTTGAAAAGTTTGCATGTAACTTTAGTTTCTGGATAAATCACTCTCGAATGACGCTAGGAATGATAATTCACTCTTGCACTGGTCTGAAAAGTGAACTCGAAGCAGGAAAAATTATTTATGACCAAATTTTCAATTTTAACGTATTTTTCGTAATTTTTTCGTATCTCCGTAAATATTAATCCTAGAGAAAACTTGCATGAAAGATTTATTCCTTTCGACTTGTCCCATTCCAATTTTTGAAATATGCTAAATTACATTGCAAAACGGAGAAATAAGCATGCATCGTTTAGTAGCAGTTTAAAGTGTTATATCTTTCCGAGCACTTTCAGCCTATGTATTTGTTTAAAAAACACAAAAGGTGCTTTTTTTTTAATTGTTTAGGTTCTCCTAATTGTTCAATCTTAAAAAATCAAATAAGATGTGAAAGCAAGAAACGTTTAGTAAATGCAAAAAAAAAATGATTATGCTCGCGAAATTACCATTTATTATATTTTCAACTGTTTGCAACTCTCTACCAGCGCTCTGAGCTGGATTAACAAATTTTTACGTAAAAACTATTGTATCTACCAGGAACCGACAAAGGGAGATTTATTTGTTGAAAAGTTCAATTTTACGTGCCCAAAGGTAATGACACTGGCTGAGTTTAAAACTTTTTATTACTAATTTGAGAAAGGACCATTTGTTTCATTTTTTTTTCACTTTTCTCCATTTTGCCACGTAATTTTGCATATTTCCAAAATCAAATAGCGGAAGTCAAAGCGAAATATTTTGACGGACAAATTATGTTACATGTAACTTTTCTCTACGATTGATATTTACGGCGATATAATGCAGAAAATTATTAAAAATAGTCAAACTTGCAATGAGTAAATTTTTTTGCTTTTCACACTCACATATGCAAACTATCGCAAGGGTAAATTATTATTCCTAGTATTGTTCCGGAGTGATTTATTTAGAAATCAAAGTTACATGCAAATTTTGCGCATTTTGAATACTTTTGAGTCTAATTTGAGTAGACAATTAGTATTTTTACAAAAAAGAGGATAATAAGATTTAACTCTATTTTATTGTTAGAGAACTTGCTCCAACAATACTGGATACTTAGTGAGGAGGTTCTATAGGTTAAAATAAATGTAGCAAGTCATTTATGAAAATATCAAACTCTTAACGGTTTCCGTTACGGGTTATTAGTTGATAACTGACATGGAGCCTAAATCTAATGAACAGTCTCATCAACATTTAAAACTCTTTCTAAACTTACTACTAGACAATTTTTTATTTAAATATATTGATTTCATAACTGTTTTAGATTGACTAGGATGATCAAAGTAAAGTTGTATATATATATATATATATATATATATATATATATATATATATATATATATATATATATATGTATATATATGTTTATGCTATTTTCACGGATTCCCAATGTGGATACAACCACTACTATTGCATCTCACATGGAGGAATCCATGAAAGTCGCATAAACGTATATACGCCATCCGGCGGGAGGTCGGTGAAGCCGCCTTAAGTGTTGTATGCTTCCTTCCGATCTGTCCTTTGTACAAACTGGTACATGTCGGTACCTTGATGTGTCTAATAAGAGATGAAACATGTTCCTCTGCCGTATCACTGTGTGTGTAGAGAGGGTAAGTTTTTACTTTCTTCTCGGTATGGCGGTACAGGTAGGCCACCATCTCGATGGTGGTAGAATAGGATGGATTGTGTTTATAGCAATTTATCCAAACTGTGCAACCTTTAATACGGAAAGGATATGATGGAGCAAAGTTTGCATTCACTGTTCGCATTTTACTTCATATATATATATATATATATATATATATATATATATATATATATATATATATATATATATATATATACATATACATACATATATATATATATATATATATATATATATATATATATATATATATATATATATATATATATATATATATACATAAAAAATACAAACAATTGACGTTTCGACCTTTATTTAAGACATTTTCAAAAATGTTTTTTTATCTCTTTCTCTTCCTAAAAATATTTTTTATATAATCAAAAACATTAATACAAGAACATATATACAATTTTAAAAAACAAACACTTTAAAACACTATTCAAATTTTTAAAAAAATATTTAATATTTAATTTTACCAGTACACACCTTGACATTTCATTTATCTTTTTTAATTTTTGATTGAATGGCCATAAATAAACGAAAAACGTCTCAACAGTATTAAACAAACACACACAGGACGAAAAGCATATTTTAGATTATAACAGTACCATAATTAAAAACAAAGATATGAATTACCAAAAATTGCTGGAAATGATAGAAATTAAAAAAGACAAAATCACTGTTAACGACAGAACGAATATTAGAAATTTGAGCCACATTTCCACCCGCCCAATTTAAACAGGAATATTAAGTATTCGATCCTGTTAATAAACATCAAAAATTGAATATCCTCTTAAACATAAAATTAAATGTATTAGTTTTTTCGGTGTTTTGTAAAATATAAAAAATAAAACACACTCGCATTCCATGTATTCTCAGTACCTACATAGACGATGTAAAAATTGCATTTCATTATTGATTAATATACAAAATGTCAACGTGTGTACTGGTAAAATTAAATATTTTTTGAAGATTTTAATAGTGTTTTAAAGTGTTTGCTTGTTTTTTAAAATTGTAGATATGTTCTTGTTTGAATCTTTTTAATTATATAAAAAATGTTTTTGGGAAGGTAACTAAATAAAAAACCAAAAATATTTAAAATGCCTGAGTTCTTTTCAGGACTGTAAGGCAACTGACGTTTCGGTGAAATCTCATTCACCATTTTCATTACTGCCTCTACGCCGTCTCCGGACGCTTGTGTATTTTGGGTAAGCCAGAAAGTTTAGAACTTGTGAATGACTATTCCCCTCATGTGATCTTCTTCTTTAAATCTTTGTTAAGTGGAGATGATTTGATCAATATTGTGGTGGTTTATTCTAGATAAGTGGTATGGTCTCTGTTTATTGGCTTATAGGCAGGATCGTTTAGAATGGCGATCATCTTTTCATGATAGTCTGTTTTATTTAGGACCTCTGTCGAATTTCCTTTGTCAGCTGGAAGTATTACCGTAGAGGTATCCTTGAGCAAATCTTGTAGGGCTCGAAGTTCTTCTGCAGATAGATTACTTTTTGGAGGTTTTGCTTTGCGCAAAACGACTGAAAATTCTTGGTGAATTGTTTCTATTGTGTCATTATTAAAATTGGTTAGATCTTTTTCAACCTTTTTTTCTTTATATCAGAGGCGTTACAGATAAAATTGCAAAAGTTCACAAGAGACACAACATTGAAACCATTTTCACCACAACCGTAAAGTAAAGGATCTTTTACCAACACCTAAAGAAAAAATCCCTCTAGAAAACCAGGAAGTGTATGAAATTCCATGCCGAGAATGTAGCTTATTTAAAGTAGGCCAAACCAACCGTAAAATAAGAACCCGAAGAGAGAAACATATAAACACTGTCAAGCAAAAAACAATTTCTTCTGCACTGACTCAACACGTGTTAAATATAGGACATAAGATAAACTTTTCAGAAACAAAAATGCTATCGAGATGTGAAAACTTGTCTACAAGAATTAGAAGGGAAGCCATCGAAATTGCAAATAGGACCAACAACTTAAATGGCAGAGATGATAGCCCACGATTGCCTAATACTTGGAAAAACCTGCTTAGGAAACATCAACCAGCAGTAGAAAGTGAAGAAATTGATCACAATTTGGCAACACGACCCCAAACACTGTCAACAAGGCCGATGACTCGTTGCAGGGTTCGCAACCTGATTGGGAAGAACCATCCAGCCAACGAACACGCCCTACGTACACACGGGACCCACATCACCCGAGTCGCAAGCGTCAGTTCGCCCCCAGACGCCATAGAGTGAATGATATGTTACAGAAACCTCAGCTGCCTTACAGTTCTGAGAAGGTTACCCGAAAATCTTCGGTTGCACATCACACCCTTTAGAACATCCGACACAATATATCCTATTTATTAGACTTATGCTTCAGTCAATGCGTCAGTTGAGTCCACATTGTGGATAGGCAGGATTTTGTGGTGGTAGATATTGTTATTGTTTTGACTAAATGTTTGAAATCGAATTTCCGAGTCTGAGAATGTTGTTCTTTAGTTTTGAAAATAAGAGCTTAATCTGTTTTTCCACATATTTTCGTAAACATTAGTGTAAAAATAAATTTGTTAAAAGCGTATTAATCAGAAGTTTTTGGCGCAACCTTGATAATAAAATAGTGATAATTTAAGATAAACTTTGAAGCGAGGTAGCTCTTGCAATTTCCGTATCATAACGAAAGTTTTAATTATTTTTTTACAGACAATTATTGCCTAATAAATAATTTAATCCTCTAGTATTTCAAAGGTAAGTGAGGTACTCTTTACATTAAAGTCTTGTCGACATTACTCGTGCATAGTTGTAGGTAGGGATGTGCCATACTTTTAAAAGTATTTCAATATCGATATTTATTATCATTTTGTATCGTAAAAAATGGTATCGATGCAGAAAAAATATCTTTGTTAAAAAAACCATATCTAGAGTATTGATACCTTGACGATAGGGATGTTTTTATTTTTAACGCAAAATCCTAAAAATGGTGTTTGAATTTAAATGACTATTATAATAAATTAATTCCAACTTTCTTAATCAAATACATACAAAATACAAGAAAAAATATTTGAAAATTAAATAAATGCTCAACATGTAGTAATTTTATAAGTAGATGTTAAAACAATAGCAAAATATCTATCGGCATGCGGTATATTTTAAAAATGAAATCCTTTGGTTATTTTATAGAAGCAAATACCCATTACAAAAAAAATATTATGTACTTAAACGTTTGTAATTACTTTTCCATTTGATCGTTTCCAATAAAACAAGAATGTAAAAAAAAATAAATAAGACATTGGACGTTCTTCTTGTATTAAAAATAAAAATATAAAAGGAAATAAAATTTTTTTCACCTATATATATATATATATATATATATATATATATATATATATATATATATATATATATATATATATATATCCCTCGGTGTGAGATGCAATAGCAGTGGATATATCCACATTATGCCGTTGTAGTGCTGAAATCACACTCTACAACATACAACTATATGCAGCTCCGTGCATGAATGAAGTAAAATGCCAACAGTAAATGCAAACTTCGTTCCAACCATATCCTTTCCATGTTAGAGGTTGCACAGTTTCAAAAAAAATTGCTAAGGAACACAATTAATCCTATTCCACCATCATCGAGATGATGGCCTACTTGTACCACCAGACCGAGAAGAAAGTCAAAACTTACCCTCCACGCCACAGCGATACGACAGTCTCTACTAGACTCATCAGGGTACCGACATGCACCTGGCTGTACATAGGATAGATCGGAAGGAAGCATGCAAATACTGAACGCGGCTTCGCCGACCTCCCGCCAGATGGCGTATATATGTTTATGCGGCTTTCACGGATCCCTCCATGTGACATGCAATAGCAGTGGATATATCCATATTATGCCGTTGTAGTGCTGAAATCACAATCAGCAAACATACAACTATATGCAGCTCCATGCATGAATGAAGTAAAATGCGAACAGTAAATGCAAACTTCGTTTCAACCATATCCTTTCCGTGTTAGAGGTTGCACAGTTTGAAAAAATTGCTAAGGAACACAATTTATTCTATTCCACCACCATCATCCATGGATGGAACCATTTTTTGAAAAATGACAATACAAGGAACTTTTCCTCGTCCACTATATTTTTAATATTTTTCTGCTTATAACTTTTTATTATTATAGTAACCCGTATGCCGAAAACTGATTAACAACAGAAATGTTTCTTAATGAATTTTACTCTGATAATTAAGAAGTGGTATTGAAAACTAATAGTATAATTTTTCAAGATGGCGAGCGAAGGCAACACCCCCAGATCCGGGAACTTAGTTTCGAACTAGAGCCAAGTAATCTACTAAATTCAAGAAAAATCACTGCCCACTCAAAATCTTGATGATCCTTTTTTTTACTACGTTTTAGCTTTTGTGACAACTATTAACCTTTTTCTTCTTTTTCTTCATGAGTCGTGTCATGTCTCCCTGACATTGGCTGTTAAAATAGCGAGTTGATCACGGCTCTCTGCTATTCTAAATAGCTGTTCAACACTGTGTATTCCTATCCACTCTCGGATGTTCTTTAGCCAAGAAATCTGCTTCCTTCCAACACCTCTGTGACCCTTGATCTTATCCTTCATAATCAGTTGAAGAATTCTGTACTGATTTCCTCTGAGAACATGGCCAAAATATGCTAGTTTTCTGCATTTTACAGTTACAGTATGCAATTCACGAGAGGCATCTGCCCGAACTAAAACCGGTTGAATACTATGTGTAGTCATAGCTACACATAGTATTCAAAGCACATCTCAAATGCCTCCAAATCATTGATCGCAGCCTTAAGTGTCCACACCTCCGCTCCATACAACAACACTGAGCAGCTGTAACATTTAATCATCCTTTGGCGAAGTTTCAAATTTAGATTGTCATTGCAGAAAATCGATCTCATTTTTAGAAAAGTTGTGCATTTAACTTCTTTGTCTGGGTCAAGTTATCCAGTAATATAACATCCAAGGTACTCGAAGTGGAAGACGGTTCGTCCATTTATTAGCACCGAAACGTCAGGATACGGTAGACGGCTGAAAACCATAGATTTAGTTTTAGCAGTAATTATGTTGAGTCCTATTTCTTTCCCAACTCTATTGACAGTATCCCAGAGTTTTTGTAGACCCTGAAAGCTATCACTTAGGATGGCTGTATCATTGGCATAACGAATCGTGTTTATTAGCTCACCGTTGATTTTAACCTCAAATAATTGTTATGTAGGGCTTCCTTAAAACTATGTCCAAATATTGATTAAACAGTAGTGAAGACAGAATACGTCCCTGTATGACGCCTTGTTGAATTTGACATTCTTTGGTAAGCTTACCATTAACCTAATTTATTAAATTAAATATGAATTAAAATCAATGTAAAACACTTTTAGCTACGAAACCATTGAAATTTGACATTCTTAACCTTTATTTTTTATATAAAGTCACCTCCCTAAGTTTCTAGATATAATCTTCGGGCATCCCGTATTAGAAAAATAGTATACCTTCTCTGTTCGTATATCCAAATATTAAAGGAACTTTGTTATATTCTCCTGAAGTAATTATATCAATGGGCCTTTTGTTCATAAAAGCCACCTTTTTAGAAGCAGGTTCAATGGCCAAACCTATTGGGCGAATTGTGCCTGGCGGTACTTTCTAAAACAATTAGATGAAATGATGAAATAATTAATTAGTAATTTTTCGCTATTTATTAATATTGAAAAGTTCTTAAAGCATAAGAATTGGAAATTTATAAATCTATGGACTTATGTACATAACTTTCCTAGTTCCGTTTCAAAGTTTCTTTTATATATATATATATATATATATATATATATATATATATATATATATATATATATATATATATATATATATCCGGCATTTTTATGCACACGTACATATTTATATAGGGGCCTTTACCTAAATGGCTTTTCTCTGGATTGGCTCTTGTACGTGCCCAATTGACAAACGAATTTCTTTTGTAGGAACAGATGTTCTTGAAAGAGCTACCTTACTATTTCTGAAAACCCGAGAAGCAAGTTAAACATTCATTTTTTTTAGTAGTGCTCCGTTACCTTTTTCTACAGAACCATATCTAATTCTACAATTTTTGTAATAGCCTCAAAAGAAACAGTTACATTAACATAAAGATTAGTTCAAACGTGACATATCAAACTACGCATAATACTTTATTTTTCCAAGGTTTGTCCCTTGGACATAAATTTGATACCCCTAATATCTTATAAAATTTTTGATTTATTGTTGATTAACTGCACACTGCTGCAATTAATGTAAGTCACTAGAAGCTCTCTCTGAGAAATAAAGACTTCTGAATATATGAAGTAGGAGCGGTCTCCTCCCAAATTGTCAAGATCTTCAAAACATTGAATTGTGTAAAAATTTTGCGAGTAGTTCAAAAATCCTGCGGCATACAATTTGCTAATTATGTAAAGGGTGTTTTTATAGAGGTATAAAACTTTAAGTTGGCAACACTTTTTTAACTGGCGGCCATTTTGTCAGCTGTCAAGTGATTTATGTTTACTTTGGTTTGGTATTTCAACATGAATAGACTGACGCCTGAACAACGCTTCCAAATTGGTCAAATTTATTTTGAAAATCATGGTTCTGTTCGAAATACGTATCGCGCACTACGTCCATTTTAGGGTCAACATAATCGTCCATCAGAGCAATTAATTCGATTAACTATGGAACGTTTTCGCACCACGTTTACTCTAAATGATAATACGCATCCACAGAGACGTCGTACAGTGCGTACAGAAGTCATTGCTGCTGCAGAGCGTAGCGTAGAGGAAGACCCGAATCAGTCTATCCGCCATCATGCACAGCAATTGGATATATGTCCATTCACTTTATGCAAGATTTTGCGGAAAGATCTTGGTTTGCATGCTTACAAAATCCAACTCGTGCAAGAATTGAAGCCACACGATCACCTAGTAAGGCGTAGATTCGGTGAATGGGCCCAAAACAAGATTGCCGTTGATCCCGATTTTCATAAGCGAATTTTGTTTAGCGACGAAGCTCACTTTTGTTTGAATGGATACGTCAATAAACAAAACTGCCGTATTTGGAGTGATGATAATCCTCAAGTGTATGTTGAGACACCGTTATATCCAGAAAAACTGACTGTTTGGTGTGCTTTATGGGCTGGTGGAATCATTGGTCCATACTTCTTTAAAAACGATGCTGGTCAGAACGTTACACTCAATGGTGACCGCTATAGAGCCATGATTACTGACTTTTTCGTTCATCAATTGAACAACCATGATGTGCAGGAGCCGTGGTTTCAACAAGACGGCGCAACAGGTCACACAGCTCGTGTCACAATTGATTTATTGAAGGAAACGTTTGGTAACCGCATAGATTTACGTTTCGGACCCGTGAATTGGCCTCCAAGATCGTGCGACTTAACGCCGCTAGACTATTTTCTGTGGGGATATGTGAAGTCGCTAGTCTACGCCGATAAACCTGAAACGATTGATCACTTGGAGAACAACATTCGCCTCGTTATTGCCAATATACGGCCACAAATGTTGGAAAAAGTCATCGAAAATTGGACCTCCAGATTAGACTACGTCCAAGCCAGCCGTGGCGGTCATATGCCAGAAGTCATATTTAAATTATAATGCCAGAAGGTTATCTTTCGAATAAAGTAAATTTCATGTCAATTTAAAAAATTCATCTTTGTTTTATTCCATTTAAAAGTTCTATACCTCTTTAAAAAAACACCTTTTATAAATGTAATAAGTAAAAAAGCGCATATATTCTGGAAATATTTTCTTAAAGCCAAAATCATGTCTTCAATTTTTATTTCAAATATGTCTTTACGACATAAAGTATAAATTTCCCAATATAGGTACTAAAAGAAGAAATCTATTAAAGATTTTTCACAAATTTATTATCAGTGGCGATAATCGTTATTTCATATACTTTAAATTAGCATTGTGCAATACTATTTTCAGTGTTACAATATACTTACTGCAAGAAAAGCTGTTTGAACTTTGTACAGTTCTTCCACGGACAGGCTTTTCAGAACTTCTAAGGCTTCAGCTTGAGTTGAAACATTAGGATCATGAACTCTTGCAATTAGTACCGCATTATGGTCAGCTTCATCGGACCAGGAATTTAGAGCACTGCCACTTTGCAATATAGCTTTGTGGAATAAGTCCCTACAAATTTAAGCCACAATGAATTGATTATAGTCCGTTTACTGCTATTTATAATAGAAAAATTACTTAAATTCTTAACTTGGTTTTTATCTATATCTATTAGTTATTGTTTGTGACTACGAGTTTATTACCAGAACCCGATAGTGTCGCGTATACAAGTACACAAAGACTCCTCCATGGATATGTAATTTGCCGCGCTGAATCGAAGTCTGGGGTCCAAATAGTCTTATGGGGTAAGGGACTTCCGTAAAGCTGCGCAAATAATTTAAAAATGCCAATATTGGCTATTCATCGGATTGAATGGTAATTGCGATAATTCAAATTATTTCTGTCAAAGTAACTTTATTTCTAGACCCCTCTACTCCTATATAAAACTTCTCTGTAAATCACTAAAATAATCCAATAACACTAAAATTTACCATTTTTTGGATTAAATGATGTCTGACAGCTTGAATTATCCAGATTAGGTTAACTTTAAACTGGTACTGGATATTCGGTTAAAACTTGATAATATGAAATAAGAAAGGAAATTTCACATAACAATGAAATGTAAATGTAGGTGTCGTTTCATGTTTTTGATAGCTACTATCTATGTTTTGAAACTTTTGTATTTAATTTTATACTCTTACTTTTAAAGTAAAGGGAGGACAAGCGAGAAATATTATTACCAATAACGGCGCATAAAATACAATTATATAAGATAAACTTAGTTCTCAACCAACTGAAAAAACCTTATACTATAAGGACAAAGGTACTCTGTTCTAACACAAGTAGAGACAAACACTATCTTAGATTGCAAGTTGCTTAAATGATTAATTTGTCCGATGCTGAGGTGCGTTGGCCTATTCTGTACTGACGAGAACTAACAAGTTGGAAACCGGTTTACAGATGACGGTGCACCGCCATGGGAAAGATTTCCACCCTTTCCTGGTATTCTTGCAATCTGAGATAGTACCTTGTCTCTAACTGTGTTAGAATAGAGTATGTTTGTCCTTATAGTATAGGGTTTTTTCAGTTGGTTACGGACTGAATTTCTCTTATATAATTGTATCTTATACATCCAACGGTAAGTATATTGTATCCGTTATTGGTATATATACAGATTTCTACGAGATTATATATTAACAAAAATGCTGGGAGATTGCGCTGCTTGTATTAGATTTCATATTTTGTCTTATACAAGTTATGCAAGTCTACGGATGGCTATGCACCACCATGGGAAAGGTTTCCACCCTTTCTTGGTATTCTTGCAATCTGGGATAGTGCTATGGATAGTATGTTAGAATAGAGTACGTTTGTCCTTATTTTTTTCAGTTGGTTGAGAACTGAGTTTCTCTTATATAATTGTATGAAATATTATTATTCAAAAAATATTCCATTTCTGGACTTTCTTATCAAGTTTTAATGAAAAGGGCCTTATTTGAGAGACAATTCTTATATAGTAAAAGAGTACATTTTATCTTTCCAAATTATTTGACTAATAAAAAATA
The DNA here is from genome assembly GCA_034092305.1 of Diaprepes abbreviatus. Lineage (NCBI taxonomy): Eukaryota > Metazoa > Arthropoda > Insecta > Coleoptera > Curculionidae > Diaprepes > Diaprepes abbreviatus. The sequence continues at coordinate 153,413 of JASJET010000069.1, forward strand.
AAATAGGAAAGAATACGACTACCAAAAGTAACTAGTGTTCTTTATTAACAAATTATATTCTAAAATAATTGCCTAAAAAATATTTAATCTTAAATAAAGATTTTTAACTAACACTACTACAGGGTATCCGGATTTCGTTATTTTTGCTGGGTAGCTTCGTTATTTATAAAGTTAGCGGGATGCGATTTTCGCGAAGCGGTGCTACTTTTGCGTGACAGCACTCTTAGTTTTTTTAGATACAGAGGTTTTGCCATTTTTTCAAGTAAAGTTCAAGTTCAACAAAACCCGGACACTAGCAAGTTAAATGATACACTCTACTTTCATCTCTCTATACATCCAATTAAAAATTTAGAATTAGCAATTATCAACTTAGAAGTTGAAGTTTTTTTTTAACTTTTCCCTATTGTTGCTGTATAACTGACTGTTGCAAATTTTCCATTATGCTTCTACGATTTGCCCTTTATATCCATTTTTATTGTAACAATTTCAGACAAAAAATGTACCTACCTACAGACATGCAGTAAAGAATTTTCTGATCATACTTGTCGCTTTGAATTCAAACTTTGGAACTGTACAACTCTCTATTGTTTTCTGTATTTATACCACGCGTCCTCTGTGGATAGAACATATTCGAAAACTCGCGAAAGCAGTCGAATATTGCAGTAGGACTTTTCGAGAATAAAATCTAGTTCTACTACTTGCTACAAGATGACGTTGAATACTTCAGTGAACCAAGCACAATTGACGTAAGCCCGCCGGTTTTCACAAGGTGAAGCTGTACTATAAAGTAGCTTTGCCACGTCGTGTACTTACCTCCTCTACTCTCCTTTATTCGTGGTTTTAAAATCTTGGTATCCTAAGGAATTTTGAGTAGGAGTAGAATGAGCCTAATTCAATATTCTTCGCTGCTTAAGGTCATGATACTTTGGAGAGAATTCTTTTGGCACACTTAAATACCAATAAATTAATTTTTATCACACATTTTTGTTTGTTCTGCTATTTCTAGTTTTCTAATTTTCGTGTAGAAATGAAAACATACATATTATTTAATTCGTTTTTACCTGGATAATGGCGATAGTACATGGTAATGGACAGAGGCAGCACCCGCACTTTCTCCAAAAATTGTTACATTGTCAGGATTACCATTAAATTGTTGTATATTTCCTCTGACCCATCGTAAAGCTTCTACTTGATCTTTAAAACCCATGTTACCAGTAATATTGAAACTTGGGTCTTTTATTTGAAGAAAACCTTATAAGTTGAAAAAATATTAATTAATATTAATATAGTAACTTCAATATTTTGTTCGTCTAATCTCTATTTTACATGACTAAGGCTACCTCGCTACAGATATCGAAAGTATCAGGCATTCACTTATCTTATTTATCGAAATTGATCACATTTCCTGCTTAGTTAGAATGTTAAAAATTTAGCACAAAGATGAATTTCAACATATAAATGAAAGAAACCTGAGGAGTCTGAATCATTTAACTAGGATTATTGTCTAAAAATTCGAAATTTGTCGACAATCTTTAAACTATTTTAAATATTTTTTATAAAACGTAAAATTAAAAAAATTTCCCTTTTAACATATTTTTTTATAAAAATATTAATGATATTTATGTCCTAAAAAATGTCGTGAATCGAAAAAAAAAATTACACTAACACGGTCTAACTTTAAAACTGGTGTATTAAATTGACAAGTACAACAATAAGTCAAACAAGTTTTAATATTATATAAATACTAAAATAGAAGATTGTATGTGTATATTACCGAAATTTCAAAAATTAAAACATTTCTATATTTTCAGCTATTTTTCTTACCGGGTTTAAAACTTTATTTCTGGGTTTTTATCCCCAGTTTTCTTTATAAGCATTTATGTCTTGGTACATTAACAAAACTAGCCAAGTAGAAGATTTAACTTTCATGGACAAAATTTTATTATTTATACACATATATATATATATATATATATATATATACATATGTACATACCTAGTAATCCCAAACGATAATTAATAGTAACAAGTACTACATCTTCGCTAAGAAGAAATTCTGGACCAAACAGCTTTGTTGAACTTGAACCAGTAACAAATGCTCCCCCATGAATCCACACCATTACCGGTTTTAAATCGTCTGATTCGTCTGGTAACTAAAACAATACATACTGGTATATTGAAGATCTCATTAATTCAAGAAGGAAGTGACACTCTATAAACAAATTCGAAAACCACAAAATTATTTAATTATTTAACATAAGGAAACACACGTTAAAAAAAGGTCCTTAACTATAATATTTTTTTGTATGTCCAGAAATAACAAAAATAAAGAAAAAAAACAGGTTTGAGACAAGTTTTTCTTAGTTTTACCAGTGTAAACCGTTACCAACAAACTTTGTTCCGCGATCTCCTTGCTTTTATATATATATATGAAAAAAAATTTGTGTTTCCTTTTATATTTTTATTTTTAAAACAAGAAGAACGTCCAATGTGTTTTTTATTTTTTCATTGATACATATATATATATATATATATATATATATATATATATATATATATATATATATATATATATATATATATATATATATATATATAACTATATCCTTTATATTTTATTTCATTTTTATTTACCTGTACTTTGGGCGTGGGATTAGCCTAACCGTTCAAGGCGCTAGGACTGATAGGGAGGACCACGACCCAGCGCGGGTCAAGCCCCGTGCACGGCAACTTACTTATTTAAGTTGTCAGACCATTAGAGGATAGTCTTGTAATGGAACAAATGTTAATTATTTTCATTGTTCAATGTCAACTATATTTTGGTTAAAATAAATAATTAAATAATCGCTCTGTGAATAGATATGCCGTGGGAATAGGGTAGTTATATTTATTTATCACTATCCACGAAGGTCTAAAGGATAAATAAATCAGTTATCGAACTTAACTTTTATGATCTTAGTCGTGTAAATGTTGTCCTAAAAAAATACATAAAGTCGTCTAAGTAATCCTGCCCTGGTTAAGTATATAGGACCAGATGTGATAAGGGTATTTTAACACGTGGTCTGTGGAATACCGTTAAGGAGTTTTAGAGTATTGAACGATTTTCCCATTATTGGGAAACAAAAGAATGATCAAATAAACTCACTATAATGGAAATATATCGTTTGGCCATTTGTAAAAAGAATTATGATTAATAATTGTTTTTTCTATTCACAAGAAATAATGAGTTAAGATGTTTATTGCCAAAACAGCCAAGAAAAGTGAATAGTTTTTTTTACAGTCTTTAACATATATTCTTTTAGTTATAGAAAGAAGTAGAATAGTTTTATCAATTGTGTTATATAAAAATTAAGCTTAAGATGCTCACAGGTCAATTCGTGAATCAAACCTCCGGTATGGTACAGCTAACGCTCTCAGTACGAAAACTCCCAAATCTTCGAACTTAAGGGAAGAAATATGCTGGGTTCCATCGCCTAATTTGGATACAAACGGAAAACAAAGGGAGAGGGGGTGTAAGATGTAGAAATACACTGTTTTAAGGAATAGTAAATTTTAGTTCCAATCTGAAATTCGAATAAGGGTGATCGGTACCATTCTATAAGCCCAGTGCCGTAGGGTATATGAAGGTTTTCTTTGTTTGATTTGTCTTTGTTTAATTTGGGAAATTAAGGGATTATCATGTGTTGTTTTAGTGGGGCATTTCGCGATTTTCATACGGTTCGATTAAGTAATATAAATAGCTGTTTTTCGCGTTTTATTCCTTTTTTTTTTGTTTAATATTTTATTAAGCTATTTATACGTGTTTCTTCAAAATTGGGTTTTAAGTTTTTGGTTAAATCACGGCCGAGATGAGCAATTATGTTAGTTTTCGTAATTGTTATTAGTTTTAAGTTTCTCATTGTAAATAGTTCGTTTTTATTCTATTTATTTTTGTTCAATAGACTAAGTTGTTTTGAGAAACTTGTTTTATTCGATTTAATTAAAACCTTCACGCGAATTAACTTGAGGGCGCGCTGCTGCGAGATCTACAAGACCAGAGATGTCTACTGACCAACTAATGAGCAGCCTTTCCTGAGTCCTGAAGATCTGAGTCATGGTTGTGGTAAGCTTTAATAACCGTAGTGTTTGGTACTAAAACAGCAAGAGAGAAGTTGAACGACCAGACTTCCAGAGTGTCTTTATTACGTTGATATTTAATTGTAGGTTATTAAAATAGTTACTGATTAATATGGGACAAAAATGATTATAGATAAAGTAATTAACGCTACTTCAATATGTCATTGGCCAGAGTCTATAATCAAATTCTGTCACATAAAATTTGGTGGCCAGCTTAAGGGATGTTAATAAAAATTAATTTTTGCTTTAAAATTTTTGATAAATAAAATTTGCGTAGTTGCAAGATTAATATTTTAACAAAAAGAACCAACGCGTAGTAGCTATTTTTTTTATTAGTCAGTAATTTTGATTTGAAAATTTAAATATTTTTTTTTTAAATTTTTTGTTTGTTTTGAAACGTTCATGACTAGTGAATTTATAGCTTTGAAAATTTCATTAATTGGATTCTCTTTTCTTTATTTCAACTTAATTAAAAAGGTTAATATTTCAAGTAAGAATATTTAAAATCTTGGTTAGAAAGTTGCTAGGAAATTTAGGGTTTTCAGGTTAGATAAAGACACAAAACCACAACAGATTCAGGACATCAGTTGCACGCATACTAATTACTTTTGTCACTTGTTGGGAAATTATTATTATTATTTTATCGAAGTATAAATGTTGCGTATTTTGTAAAAAAATATTCGGGCTAAAGGTAGATTATTAGAAATAAAATACATTTATTTTGGTGATTATGTTGACGTTCAATTATTTTTATTGATAATACAAAAAAATACCTAGTAACTTTACAGATAAAATATCAATTTATTTTAAAGTTAAAAGGGTTAAAAAGTAGTTTTCATCCGGTTTTATTAATTCTGTGAATTAATAACTACAACAAGTGTCAAGTTTTAAGTAGTTTTGGAGACTAACGACATTTCAGATTGTATCTCCGTGATTAGTGTAGAAATCACGTTAATTTACTATTGTAGTTACAACAATTTATTTCTTCCAAATTTGTTTTTACCTTGTGTAATGTTAAGATTTACAATCGGTACTGTGAAGTGCAAGTGAATTTAGAAATCGTTGTTTTTATATTGTCTATTTTAGCGAGGAGTCTTAGATAAACTCCTGTATTTCAAGAAATGTTTGTCTTAAAGGGTAATAGTTAATTATCCTAACGGGTTAAAATTTAGGAAGAGATGGAAGAAAATTGTTCTGACTAGTAGTTTACATATATAGGATTGTTACGAGGTTGGATTAATGAATTTTTGTTTTATTTTATAAACATATGATGAAAGGTTTAAACTTATACCTGTTTAAGTATGAATTTATGCAAATTGAATTATAATAGCGATTTATAAATAATATTTTATTTTCAGCGTTTGATATGTGAAGTATTATGTTAAAAATTTTCCTTTTCAGGCATTTTTAAAGATCATTCTATTATCATAAAGGTGGCAGCATTTGTATTTAGCAAAGTTTTGTTATAACTTGATTGTTATTTTTTTATTATTATTTTAGCAGTTTTTAGGAACAATTTTAGGAGGACAATGAGATTTATTGACGCGGATTGTCAGCTTGTTTCCTGATTCAGAGACTGGCGATTAGTTTTATTAGTTTTTATTTATTTTTCTTTCAGGAACGACAAGAGAGTTACAGGTCGGAGTGGTTATTTTTCTTCTTTACAGGTGCAGTGTTGGTGTAGCTGAATAAGAGAAAATCGTACGAAAATGTATAATCTATACAGTTGTTTTGAGTATTTTTCAGGTGTTCTTTGAGAATTTAACAGGGCGTCGTAAATCTATATTTCATTAGTCGCATATAATTGTGTACCTGGTATTGGTAATTTCTAGCTGTTGATAGCAGAATAATTTTTGTGATATTTTTACAGTTTATTTCAAATTATTTTTTTTTGTTGTTTTTGGGCAACAAAGGTAGGTTGCATGCGAACATTTATTTGCATTTGTATTTTATAAAATTTAGTAGATTCGTAACAATATCCTATATATTTTCTACACAAAAAACTTTTACTTTTTACCTGTAGTGTAAGCTAGACAGAAGGGACACTTTATTTTTGGATTTTTATTGCCGTAATAAGTTACTGTTATATTTTACAGCATTTATTTTGAGTGTTGCGGTAAATTTATAAAGGGTAGAGTTAATTAGGGGATCCGGAGTGATTATTAGTTGTGTAATAAATTCTATTTGTTGAGAGAATTTCGAATTTTGAGTTTACCTACATAATTCTGTCTAGCATTTCACTTACAGAGTTAACATCGTTTTTATCATGAGGAATTTTTCAGTTTTTATTTTAAGAGAAATTAGTGCTGTGTGGAATTTTAGTATCGCCATCAGAAGTCCGAAGTTAGGCTCACGGTAATCGGATACTGTGACCGAGATTTGTGAAACTAGAGTTTTGAGAATTTGACCTGCAGAACAAAAAGATGGTTTTAAAAGGGATAAGAGTATAGATAATATTTTGCTAGCTGTGATCGAGATAATAGCTAAACATTTTTTTTAATTGTCTGGGCGTGTATAACATTAAAACCCGGTTAGAGTATTTGTCGATTTATAACGCGTTAATTATTTTTTTTTCGGAGGTTGTTTATAATACGGGATTTGGGTTAGAGCGGCGGTTAATATCGCGGTAATTTATTTTTTTTTGTGTAGAGAGATAGTAAAATAAATAAATAAGGGGTGAAATAACGCGTATTAAGGGAATTTTGAAGGCGGCTCTGTGTCGATTTGTCTTTTTTTAAGTTTAGAGTGACGAAGACGGAAGTATTTTGTGTGCTATATCTAGATATCGAAAATATCTGGTGGTGATATGGCGGTGTAAGTACGTAACGGAGTTTAGATATGGCTATATCCAGGTATATAGCGGAGTAAAGAGTAACAGCGGTTAAATGAAGCTATATCTAAAGAAATTGTCGGAAAGTCCAGAAGTATAACAAAAAGTATGTCTTATTGAATATGTCGGAGCATGACGATTGTAATAGGAGTACTTGTTACTGGCGGCCAGGATGGTCAACCAGATAGTGGAAATGTGGAGACGTTTTAGAGGTGGATTGAAGAGTTGCAGGCTAGAATTGGAGAAGAGCTAAAAAGGATAACGAATACAATAAAGAACAACTAGTAGTTGGAGACTTTGTGTCAGAAACTAGTATAAGAGAGCCGAGATCGTTCTGCTTAGACGAACTGAAGGCGTTAAGATAAGTATTAACCGAAATAAAAGTTCGGGATAATATTGATCCTTTTCCTAGAAGAAAAAAAAACTACGAGGCTATTATAGAAACTGTGATTTCGACTGTCAATCAAAAAAGTTGGAAGAAAAAGTCGAAACTTCAAAATGTTTAATAACAAATTGGGGAAAAAGAGGAGTTCTGTGCTCTTAGACGGAAGGATAGGCCCAAGGCGGTTGAAATAATAATAACTGGGGAAGAACGATTGTTTGGTACCCACATATCTCAATTGGGAAAAAGCGAAGAGTTAACATGTTACAACAAAAGCCAGAAGAAGATTTAGGCGTTTACGCTCAACGACTGCAAAACTTATGTTTACGGCGTTTCCTGAAAGAAATGCTAATTTAGCTCAGGTGACGCATAGAGACAACGTTTTAGTAGAAGAGTTGTTACTAAGCTTTGACATTAGTTGACTCATATAATAATTAAGAAACGTGATATTTTAATTTATTTCATCTGTGGCAGCGCACACTTGTTATTAATTGTCTATTGTCTAAAAAAAATACCTAAACGTATTATGGATATCTTGAATTGCAATATTTTGGACATAACCAGACAGAGAACAGTAAATGTTGGTAAAAGAAATTTCATTCACGTTGGGAAAAATTCCGTTTAGGAAGAGTACAGGACAGCCTATTGTAGCAACTCAAATTTTCCAAATTTAGAATGTAGATTTTGGGAAAATTCAAGCCTGTAATTACTTCCAGTCAGAGAAAGTGGACTTACAGAGATATAGCTTGATCTTGTTGAATGGCTACCTAGTACGACCCTATCATACTGCCGTTCAAGGCGGTGAAGCTGGTGAACTAGCAAGGATTTCGTTGTTAACGATGACTGCATATCTCGGGGTGTTGCTTATTTATGCAACGATAGCACGACGGGCAGAAATGCTGGTGCTAGAGTAGGGTCTGGCGAGAGACAAGACCTTATCTCGGGGTTTTTATATGAAGTAGTTAAGGTGGTACCACGGAAAAATTGAGGTATGCAAGTCTAGTTCCCAGGTCTACCAACCGTTATTTAAGTCTATGGAGCAAATCAGGGTTGGTGAAAGCCTTGAAGTGGTCCAGAGAGTTAAACAGATATTCAATAGCCCGGAAAAGTTTGAGGACAACCCTTGGTTTATCAATAGTAAAATTTTTTTTTTCCTTCTTTCAACGGTCTAATACTTCTAACTGGCCATCAGAGTATCAAGAGAGGTAGTAACTCGAGGCAACCGACTCTTGCAAGACTGTTGGAGTACTTGGAGATTTCATTCATTTCACAGCTGTGATTATGGCGTTCGCGGACGCGCGAACACTATAATTATTAGCCATTAAAACATATCATTGTCGGCATTTGCACGACTATAAATATTGTAAATATCATTTCATAACAAAAACAGTTCAAAATATAGTGTTCTCCTCATTCTTATTGCTATCCAATACTCCCGACCATTAATAATTCCACTTTTCACTTAAAAATTTGGTAGATGTAGTTAGTCTAGGTAGGGCGGAGTGTGCAGCGTCTCTCATTAATGCTGTTTTTTGAGGTGAATCTATGTAGCCAGCATGGAGTACATTATGAAAATGTATATACCATTTGCAAGATGCCGTGAGGTGCGAAATGTTACTATTTTAGTGGATATCTTCAGGAAAGAAGATGCCGAAAGGTGTAAAATGTTACGTTTTAGAGAGTTACGGGATATCTTCAAGGAGGAAGATAAGCGGAAGTAGTATGATGTTATAGTTTCAGAGAGTTATGGCCACATCTTCGAGGTGGAAGAAAAGCCATTAGAAACTATGGGCGAAGGAGCGCCTTATCGAAATTCGTGTGAGTTTCGCGAAAAAAAAATTAAGAATTAAATAGACGAAATAGTTTAATAAACCCTCTGTATCTCTTTGAAGTGAAGCAGTGGTCTTAATAAGGAAGAAGACAGAACCGGATCAAGAAATTTAGATGTTGTATCGATTTTACCAACTTAGTAAAATGATACTTTATTTTTGTTCTCCAATCTTAGTATACTTGACAGAATAAGACGTTGGGAGAAGCTTAAGTATTTTCTACACCAGACACGACTAAAGGCTATTGGCGGGTTGAACTTGACCCAAGGAATAGAGAGTAAATAGTATTTTCAGTCCCTGGGGTCACTAGAAATGTGACCATATGTCTTTTAGGCTAGCTAGCTCTCCATTTACCTAGCAGTGATTAATAATGTGTGTAATTCACTATCTATTAGACTTCCATCGTGATGTTTATTTGGATGGCATAAAAGTATTTATATAAAGCCACATTAAGCAGCCATTGCAAAATCACACAAAGTTAAAAAAAAAAACATATTCATCTATAACTCAATTCGGAAAGATCTACTTTTATGTAAATGAAAGTCCATGAAATTATCTTTATATTAAAAGAAGGAGTCCGTCCCTGTTCGAAACAGGTAGAAATTTTAAACACTACTGCAGACCAGCCACCGTTATAGAAATATGATCTTCGGTCATTATTAGAATTAGTGGCGTGGAGTTAAAAAGGACTTAAAGGAATTATTATTTTTTTCGCAATTTGCAATAACACTAGCGAATTTGGCCGAGTAAAATGTCTAATTTAGATGGATTAAAGACTGTGAAGGATAATTTGCACATCCTAAGAACAGCTTTTTCCGGGAAATGCTTTTAAAATACCTAGATTCAAATGGACAAGGTTTAGTTGGCTGTGAAAAAGACCAAATTGGCAATTACCGTTTTTAACATCAGGTCTACGATTGTCAAGAGTTCTTATCAAAGACTCCAGTAGACAATTCACACTATATGTATGCATAGTAAAAATATCGCACTTCAAAATGCAAATGTGTGGATTTCATTTAGGTAATTATACAGTTTAAGAGTTACTTTTGGGTCAATAAATTACAGTCAACAAAACTACACGGTAAGAGTTCAAGTTAGGACACTAAGTATCACACAATCCAGGAACATAGGAGGATACAAAAGCAGCCGAGAAAAGCATAAGCCATAGCGAATTGTCGAATTAAGTGGTGTAGTGACAGATGTTAGAGAGATACATGGTACGGATGTAAAAGAAGTCCGCGTACGGGGGTCTTAAAGAAAGTAAATACGTGTATAAATGGGTTTGATTAATTTAGGGATCGAGTGATCAGTTAGCAAATATTATAGCAAATATTATAGCAAATATTATTATAAATGTTATTATAAATAGCAGTTTGTCGCAACAAGAAATGTTTCCAAAGTACAGAGATGAGTGACACAGTAGAGCCAGATAGCTAAAAGAAGATACGTCACACTGTGTAATACGTCAGGAGTATTTCTTTTTGTTTTGTTTGTTTGTTTTAAGGGTGATGGTATTATTATTTTTGTTTTTCTCCTGGAGTTTTAGGTGTTTATATTTGTCGAGAATATTAGTAATGTCTTGGAGTTTTAGAGCAAGCAGTACTTTCTACCGTAGATAGCTAATGGTATCGCTGAAATTGGGTCATCCAACTGCGTAGGTGATGTTTGACGAACAAGTTCTCCCTCGTATGAAGCCATGACAGAGTCCGGGAACTTCAGTGAAAGCGACACAGCAAACCGATCCAGTGGGGCTGGAATTACAACAACCTATGACGCAAAGGACATTGGAAGAGGCAGAAGCAGATAACGAACCTTCCACGACGAAACATTCGATTTCACTGGTTAACTCCAACGATGTGTTTGCTTGGAATGGACATGGAGAAGTGGAGTCAACATTGAATTCATTACCAAGGAAGCAGTACCAATTGACAGCAAAGAAATTTATGGGGATCAACCACACTGATCCTCATACAAGGAAACTATTTTTCAAGGTCGAGAGATCGAGTTCATGCACTTCCCATAGGTCACGACAGAGGAAGCTTGTAACGATTCAATAAAAGTGGATTTCATTGCAAAATTATGGGTACAGAGAACATCTGCGTGCGAGCAGCCTGGCCTTTTTGAACCACATGGTAATCAGGTAGCTGCATTCTCTGCAACGTTCGGGTCATCAAGAGAAGTCCAGAACACCAAGGGGACAATGCAGGGACTGGTTAAAGACTCAAAAGGACGTAACAGTGAATCGTAAAAAGCGGTACTTGTTCAGACTAGTGAAAAAGTGCGTGTTCGTGGAAAAGTGAAACTCGATCGTAAAAGACTGCACTTAGCAGATGTGTTTTAAAGGAACTTCTTAATGAAGAAAGAAGAATGAAGAAGATTAGGTTAAGGTTTATTGTATCAATCTACAAATTGATATATTGCAGCGTAGTTGAGATTTGTATTCTTTTACTTTCCTTTTGTGGGAAAATGTTCAATCTAAGGGGGAGGGTAAAATGTAATGGAACAAATGTTAATTATTTTCATTGTTCAATGTCAACTATATTTTGGTTAAAATAAATAATTAAATAATCGCTCTGTGAATAGATATGCCGTGGGAATAGGGTAGTTATATTTATTTATCACTATCCACGAAGGTCTAAAGGATAAATAAATCAGTTATCGAACTTAACTTTTATGATCTTAGTCGTGTAAATGTTGTCCTAAAAAAATACATAAAGTCGTCTAAGTAATCCTGCCCTGGTTAAGTATATAGGACCAGATGTGATAAGGGTATTTTAACATGTGGTCTGTGGAATACCGTTAAGGAGTTTTAGAGTATTGAACGATTTTCCCATTATTGGGAAACAAAAGAATGATCAAATAAACTCACTATAATGGAAATATATCGTTTGGCCATTTGTAAAAAGAATTATGATTAATAATTGTTTTTTCTATTCACAAGAAATAATGAGTTAAGATGTTTATTGCCAAAACAGCCAAGAAAAGTGAATAGTTTTTTTTACAGTCTTTAACATATATTCTTTTAGTTATAGAAAGAAGTAGAATAGTTTTATCAATTGTGTTATATAAAAATTAAGCTTAAGATGCTCACAGGTCAATTCGTGAATCAAACCTCCGGTATGGTACAGCTAACGCTCTCAGTACGAAAACTCCCAAATCTTCGAACTTAAGGGAAGAAATATGCTGGGTTCCATCGCCTAATTTGGATACAAACGGAAAACAAAGGGAGAGGGGGTGTAAGATGTAGAAATACACTGTTTTAAGGAATAGTAAATTTTAGTTCCAATCTGAAATTCGAATAAGGGTGATCGGTACCATTCTATAAGCCCAGTGCCGTAGGGTATATGAAGGTTTTCTTTGTTTGATTTGTCTTTGTTTAATTTGGGAAATTAAGGGATTATCATGTGTTGTTTTAGTGGGGCATTTCGCGATTTTCATACGGTTCGATTAAGTAATATAAATAGCTGTTTTTCGCGTTTTATTCCTTTTTTTTTTGTTTAATATTTTATTAAGCTATTTATACGTGTTTCTTCAAAATTGGGTTTTAAGTTTTTGGTTAAATCACGGCCGAGATGAGCAATTATGTTAGTTTTCGTAATTGTTATTAGTTTTAAGTTTCTCATTGTAAATAGTTCGTTTTTATTCTATTTATTTTTGTTCAATAGACTAAGTTGTTTTGAGAAACTTGTTTTATTCAATTTAATTAAAACCTTCACGCGAATTAACTTGAGGGCGCGCTGCTGCGAGATCTACAAGACCAGAGATGTCTACTGACCAACTAATGAGCAGCCTTTCCTGAGTCCTGAAGATCTGAGTCATGGTTGTGGTAAGCTTTAATAACCGTAGTGTTTGGTACTAAAACAGCAAGAGAGAAGTTGAACGACCAGACTTCCAGAGTGTCTTTATTACGTTGATATTTAATTGTAGGTTATTAAAATAGTTACTGATTAATATGGGACAAAAATGATTATAGATAAAGTAATTAACGCTACTTCAATATGTCATTGGCCAGAGTCTATAATCAAATTCTGTCACAGTCTCACTAGTCGGTAGGCACTTGACTGACAAAGAGTGTAAAAACTCGGGGTTAGTTGAGTGTCGAGGACCGTGGTTCGGAACCCACGCTAAAATGTAGGTCCAGTCGCTAAATGGTCTCCGCTTCCGAAGCGACTTTAAGCCCCAAATCTTTGAACTTTGCTTTTATATTTATTGGAATTTATTTATGTCTATTCCATTTGTTATAATAATAAAGCTATTATTTTGGTTAAATGAAAACGATGTCTTATTTAAATATAATTTTTGTTGCAAGTATAAAAATAACTACAATATCAATTCAAGATTTTTTTAAGTAACATCAAAATCAAAAAAGAGTAAAATAGTCAATATTCATAATTATAGAACAAGGTTCACTGTAAAACTAATTTGTAGAGCGTACAAAAAAATTTTTAAAGTTGTATAAAGGTAAAACACCATAAAAATTATTATGTTTCTATCCCAATCTGTAATTTACTAAAAACACGAAAGTTAAGTATAAGTACTTTATCGATATAATTAGAAATTATAACTTAAAGAGATCACTTTATGTTTTATAACATTTTAAATTATAGAGCCGAAAGTTTAGAAATCGAGGTTGTAAACGAGGTACAGAACTAAACTGTATTTAAAATTAAAAATAAATATTATATGTTATAATATATTTTTTAGTCTTAAAGTAATGAAGAACGGTGTTCAGAATTATTTCATGAGACATAATTTGCTTTGTACTATTTTTATTTCTATTTAGATTTTCTTCAAAAAATTGCAGTTTTACTAATTCATCATTTCTTGAAGTACAAAATACGTTAAACTGATAGGTTTCTTGAAAATTCTGCAAAAGGCCATTTTTTGTAAATTTTACATCATCAGTCCAAATTATGTTGTACAAAAATGGAGGGTATCCTTGTGTCATCGTTAATATAAATTCGCAAAATTGCATTCTTTTTTGTCAATTAAATAAGAGTTAAAGTTGTATTTTAACAGAATTCTATGCATTGAGCTCTTCGAAATTCCTGTTTATAGAGCCACTTGTCTTAACAGTGCCATAGGATATGCCGCAAAATATACCAGAATTGCAATTTTGACATTTTCATCATTGAGAATGGAATTCCTTTTATGTATTTTTGTTTTAACGATACCAAAAGTTTAAAATTTTCCAATATTTTTTTAACATGATTTTTATTAATAATTGTCAAATGGCAAGAAATAGTGAAGCTTCTCTAGTGCTCTCTTGTTTTCTTTCTTCGCGTTTAGCTATCATGACCAATTAATAACAAAATACCGTATAACGTTTTTATAATAGAAAAATGTTTAATAGCCAATATTTCAAATACTGCAAATTTTTCGAAGTCACCCTTATTTTTAATTCCAAATAAAATAACATTATATAGATAGGGATTTAATATTTAAAAAAATTGACTTTTAACGATTTTCCAAACTTAATATTTAATGTTAGTTTTTCATCACCCTGTATTTATTTCTTATCAAAATGTTAACGCAGTATACTAAAATAAATCCCTTTAAAAAAAAACAAACTCCAATTAAATAATAAAGGCTTTCACGCAGGATAAATTGATAGTTATGTTTAGACCTGCCAGCGCCATTTTTGTCACAAAATTTAAAATATGTTAAAAGCAATTAGATATAATTTTGTGTAAAATATAAAAATGAAATAACACATATGGCGTTTCATTTAAAATAAACAAAAAGGCATTATCTTCCGGTATAACTGGGAGGATTACCATCTTGAAAATATTCTAGCGGAATTGCCCCTCGACTTTAATAAACTGCCAAATTTTAACAATTTTCCAAAGTCTATTTTCCGAGAAATTGATCACGGCAGTTCGTCGTGAGATTTTAAAAAACAGAGAATTTAAGCAAACTAAATACTAGATGAAACATTTTATTTTTAATTACTATTCAAAATGATTGCCATTTTCTCTGATACTGAATTGGCATATTCCTGCAATTTTTCTTGAGGCATTTCAAATAATAATAGGTTTGTTTTGCACAAACAAAACTGAAAAGCCAAATTTGTGGCACTACGACTTTTTCTACCAAATGATGTCGATAAGAAAAAATGATAGATCAAAGGATCTGTAGGCCAACTAACAAGTCCATTGGTACCAATCTATCTTTGAGGAAAATTAATTTAAAAAAAGGTCTTACTATCTGAGACTTGTGACTCTGCATCGTCTTATTGGAAATATATATCATTATACATCATCAAGGGAATATTTTCTAATTATTCGGGTATGTATCTCCTTCAGCGCTCATTGAGGGGCATTACCGCTCCCGTTGGTAATCTATGTTATTTGGTAAGGTATCAATTCCTACTACAATTTATCATGCAATGTGTTATTTTTTCCCAATAGTCCCTCCCGTCTTCCCGAAAAATCAAAGCTAATTATTAATGACTGAGGTTTCAACAGTAAAATATATTATGTAAAAAATATAATATGTAACAAAATATATAAAAGGCGTTATATTACCTTTTCTATTTAAACTAAAATAATGATTTAATTATTTCGGTAATTTTTAAAATTTTCTATGATTAAATAAAAAATTCAAAGAATGTGGTGTATATTAACATCTGATATCTTAAATCCCTTGATTGATCTCGGCTCATCGAGTATACTAATTAACGTGCCAGTATAATTTTAAATTTTGCATCATAATTTCGTCAAAAATATCACCTATTTGTTATGGAAAAGAAAACCTCTACTAATGCAAGTTTAAACAACAATTATTATTTTTGGTAAAACTTTGTGAAATTATATATAAAATATAACTTACTTCTCTCGTAAAAACATTCAGATACAAGCAATCTTCTGTACCCTCTAGTTCTTGAGTAAAATCACTTTTATGGTAACATATACTTCCCTCTTTAGTTGCATCTCTTACTCCTATCCATGAGTCCGCAGGTTGTGGATCCTAAAATAAAATATAACTTAAAAAACGGAACCAATCTGACGACTAAAAATAAAATGCTTTATTTATTTATTTTTTGTAAATAATATTACTGTGCAGATATGAAAGTCATTCGAAACAAACAAATAAATATACCGTAAGTTAGACATACAATCAGTGCTAGAGCTCTAAGAAATTTTTAGAGTGGCCCAAGTCCCACTGTTTTCGAAAATTGGCCTGAGCAATTGGTTTTGAAACTATATTTTCAGCAGTATATTTCCGACCATTTAACTTAAAATTCTTAAAAAAGTATTTTGACATCCGTAAGTCATAGCAAAAATTAATTTTTGTACAAATATGAAAGTTTGATTTAAATTAGCCCTTCTTTTTCTTCATAGCCACTTTTCGTTCGCTCTTAAATATAGTCATCTTCCAAGATTTTCCATTTTTGCCTACTCTCAACCTTTCGATACCTGCACCTCTCACTCACTGTGCAAACATCGTTTACCCATCTTTAGTGGTCATCCTCGTCTTCGTATTATTTTCCTAGGTTATCAAAAGGTTATTTTTATGTACAGATACAGGCATTATCTTTTAAAATATGTCCAGTCCAGCTCCACTTTAATTTTATTACTCGTTCAATAATATTCTTCGTGTCCGTCTTCCATCTTATCTCCTAGAGAAACTCCATGGCTCTTTGCTCTTAACTTAGTTGTACTTTTTTATGTTAGAGCATAGTTTCGAGTTCTTAGCTGGCCACCAATAAAATATAACAATTAAACACTTGTCTTTTTAGGTTTATGAAAATTTCTCTATCATTTCATATACAGTTTATTCAATGAAAAACAGCCCAGATAATGTAATTCAATGGGAAATTTCTAATGTTTAGTTTTCTTTTTCCATGGTGATCCAAGCATACGTATTCGTTTGCGTCTTCTTTTTATTATCGCCTGTATTGATTTGGGGTCTGTTTTAGCACATTACTTTTCTTAATAAAACTGACTAGATTAACTTTTCGTGACACTGAGATGATTCCTATTAATGTCTGTTCTACTTCCTTGATGGATATTATAACTATATAGTCATCAAAAAACAGATGATTTACGAATGTTTCATCAACATTTATGCTTTTATCTTTCCATTAGAAATTCTTTTATCTTTTATAGCTAAGGTGAAGAGCGAGATTTCTCGCTCTACTTAGATTTAATCGGTTTTTAGTTCAGGTTGGGTACATACAGGTACATTAGTCTTTAAGTGTAATTTGATAGATATTTTCAATAATTCCCACATTTACTTACTGTCAAATGCCTTTTAAAAATTAATAAATGCATAATGAAGAGTGATGTTATATTTATTTGTCGTTTAAACTGTTTCTGTGGTAGCATAGAAATGGCCGATGGTACCGTCTTCTTTTCGAGATTTAGCCAATTTTACGGGTTTTTAGAAATCAAGTTTCTTTGTTAACAAGTCGGTTAATATCCTTGTAAATAATTTTTGGGATAACAAGCTGATGGGTGCATAATTCTCTACATTTGTTTTGTCTCTTCTTTAGAGAACATCTCCAGTAATGTTGAAATCATTCTTATAATTTGAGTTACACTAGATTAAAATTTTGTCCTCTTAAGTATATACATTAATTTGAAGGCAAATGCTGTAACATTATTTTGGTTTAAGCGCATTTTAAAACAAATTTTAAAATTATAAATTTTGTTATGTATAATCCGCAATGCTGATAATTTAATTGATATAAAAGATACTTTTAGGAGCAGTACATTTAGAAATGCAGATATTATAAGTATTTAATTTTGATAATGATTCACATTACGTCATATTTCTAATGATTAAAAAGTTACACAAGTGAAAAAAACGATTAACGTAAGAAAGATAATATGAATATCTGTTAGATACGTCAAGTTAAATTATAAATTGCCGATTAGTTTATAATATTAATTAATAACTTTATGAGGAATGAACAATTCAAAGCAACGCATAAAGAACTTTTATAATAATATTCGACTCTGATATATATATATATATATATATATATATATATATATATATATATATATATATATATATATATATATATATATATATATATATATATATGATTAATTAAAAGTCTTTTAAAAA
Organism: Diaprepes abbreviatus; assembly: GCA_034092305.1. NCBI lineage: Eukaryota > Metazoa > Arthropoda > Insecta > Coleoptera > Curculionidae > Diaprepes > Diaprepes abbreviatus. Next base: position 171,648 of record JASJET010000069.1, read on the forward strand.
AATAATTCGTCACTTAAAGCAATAATAAGAATAACAAAAAACATTTGCTTAACTATGTGGTAACTACCTTATTAATAAAATCATGAATTTGAAGTAAGTAGGAAGCATGTACGGTTGAAATGTAGGTTTAAGCTTCAATCCTAATGTGCGAATGTGATCCCCTTACATTTACGTAGTAAAAATTGTTTGAAGGTGTTAAAAAATACTCACTGAATAAATATTTTAATATCACAACATTAGTACCTAAGATAAGCCATAGTATTAAAAAACTGAGCTTTGTATTTATGATTTAAAATTAGTTGAAGTGCAAACATTTTGTTATTGTTTCTTTAGTAAAATTTACATACTGAAATATATTCAAACAAAAATATTCATTTATTATTCTGATACCGAATTTTTTGCAAATATTTTCCGTTTTCTCCAAAAATATTTTTGCGCTTTCACGCGTACGTAAGTCAGTAGGTAATTCTAACTTATGCTATTGATATGTGGATGGAAATAAAATTTTTATAAAAAATTGAACCTTCTTCAAAAAATGATCTCAAAAGCGAAAAATAACAATATTAATTTTTTTTATGAAATTAAAATTTTTGAAAACTTTTTAGGCGATCAGAAAGAACTTTTTATAGGAAGATAAACATGGCAGATAATAGAGAGTAGAAATATGGAGAAACCATCTAACTATAACCATCAACTGAAACAGCAACACTAGCTGGATCAGTGAAGTGCATCAAGTGTGTCAGGATTAAAGTCAGATTCAGTTCGAGCCCTTCACCACCGAGGAAATTACTATTGTTGTCAAGGGAACTTCATAATAGGAAATCTAAGGGTATTGATCATGTCGAGAACTCTTTCCAACATAAGAAGTCAGCATAATACATGAGATTCAGTCAGAAATTGGCCAATACTCCATCTTCTCAAGCTGTATAAAATGATTACATCCTGCTCGACAAAACGTGTCCATGTATACCGCGATCAAAACAATATCATTATAATTTAGCGAAAATAAAATGTCAGAGATGCAATGGGTTGCAAAGAGCAACTTATTGTCGACTGAGTCATCTCCAATCAGACCTATACTAATTTAAAAACCGTCTCCATCGCTTAATCTACTGCCGAAAGCCTTCGTCTGAGTACTGTATGACTGACTGATAGCTATACTGAGAATATATAGAGTCTTGGAGAACTAGGATCCAATTGAAAATACTTTTCAGCAATAACACCGTGGTAAGTGTCGCATATTAAATACACCTAGAGGAAAGATATAACCAGAAGCATTTAAGATGCAGAACGGCGAAACCACTGTAACAACGGAAGAAGAACAGACCTATAAATACTTTGGCATGAAACAAGTACAAAGAATTGTCCAACGAAATATGAAGATCGAATTAACCAACGAAGGGCAGGTATAGAGTACCAACCTAAGCAGAAATAATCCACTTAAGGTACTCAACACCTACGCTTGCTCTGTGTTTAGTTACTTTGTTGAAATTGTAGAATAAAGTCGGACAGACAAAGGAAAGTCAAAACACTCCTGACAAAAGCTTACAAATATTATTTTTAGAGCTATTGAACGAAAAATGCTACCAAGATACCACGAAGAAAGAAGATTGATGATTATTGCTAAGCATTTAATGACTAATAATCCCAAGCTCATAATTTCACAGGCAAGCAGAGTCTTCTGTGCTACACCGGATAATATGCGAGGCAGACCTTTTAACACTGCTGCAATTGAGGAACCATAAAATGAATTCTCAATACCAACCAAACGATGAGATGGTTCAAGTCAAGCTGTAGAAGCCCTTTTATAAACGACAACTAAATGAGACTAACAAGAAAAACGTCGACAATTTAGCATCGAACTACTGGTTGGCGGCAGGGCAAATGTTTTTTGAAACTGAAAGCTTCCTACTCGTTATTCAAGATCACGTCATGGTAACGAGAAACTCTCTGAAATACGTAATCAGAAACCCTTTGATCCAAAGCGACTAATACCGATATGAATAGTAAACATCAGAGACAATCTAACTCATAACAGGAGAATGTCAAGCATTTGTCGCATCGAAGTACAAGGACAGACACGATTCAGTTGTCATCAAGAGTTGGCTGAGAAACTATTGCAAGTAGAGAATGTGCTGTGACAGAATTTGATTATAGACTCTTGCCGATTACATATTGAGGTAGCGTTAATTATCTTATCTATAATCATTTTTGTTCCATATTAATTAGTAACTATTTTGATAACCTACAATTAAATATCACAGTAATAAAGAGACTCTGGAAGTCTGGTCGTTCAACTTCTCTCTTGCAGCTTTAGTACCAAACACTACGGTTATTAAAGCTTACCACAACCATGACTCAGATCTTCAGGACTCAGGAAAGGCTGCTAATTAGTTGGTCAGTAGACATCTCTTGCTTTGTAGATCTCGCAGCAGCGCGCCCGCAAGTTAATTCGCGTGAAGGTTTTAATTAAATTCAATAAAACAAGTTTCTCAAAACACTTAGTCTATTAACAAAATAAATAGAATAAAACGGACTATTTACAATGAGAAACTTAAATCTAATAATAATTACGAAAAACTAACATAATTGCTCTTCTCGGCCGTTATTTTAACGAAAAATATAAAACCCAATTTTGAAAAACACGTATAAATAGCTTAATAAAATATTAAACAAAAAAAGAAATAAAACGCGAAAAACAGCAATTTATATTACTTAATCGAACCGTATGAAAATCGTGAAATGCCCTACTAAAATAACACACGATAATCCCTTAATTTCCCAAATTAAACAAAGACAACCTTCCTTCTCGACGATTATACCCGTGACGTAATTATTCTACGGCACTGGTATGGTACCGTACTACCAGACATTCAAATTGGAACTGCCCTTAATTAATTTCTCAAAATCGAACTCAACTTTCATCCCTTAGAACCGCCCTTCTCCCTATTAGATGCGTTGGTCCCGTCATGCGTGCTTTTCCACCAATAGAACGCCCTTACGCGATGCATCCCCGCGCGCGAAAGGTAGTTTTCGTTCCCGAGCGTCGGTATGCTTTCGGTCCCCTGGTTCATAGATGGCATAAGTCATCCATGCGTCGAATTTAATTTAATTTAATATTAAAACTGACCAGAGCTCAAAACTAATAATTACTTTATATAAATGTGATCAATAACTATTCTACAACTATTCTAAAAGATGCGTGAAAGAACCCATAAAAAAAACCCAAGGTTTTAACCATTTTCTCTCTTTTTTATTCTTATTTTCGTCAATTGGGGAAAAATGGGTAACAGTCGCGAACTTTGTACATAATAACAAATACTAATATTGCATTTCAGCGATTTTATTTAAATATTCTTTTGTTTTCTTATGATGGGAAAATTTGCTCAGTTTAAGTAAAAGAAAGCTCTCTCACGGTCGCCACATGTGGTTATCACTTTACAACTTAACCTTAGACCCTTAACGATATGGTTTTTAAGATTATTACGTTGACAGATTTATATTAAAAACTTCGAGAGGGTGGAATAGTTTAGTTTTTGTTCTCTAAGTTTATATTGTTTTTTTTTTAGAAAAATTAACTACCCCAAAAGTAATAAAACTAGGCTTAAGTTTGTTAATGGATTTATATTTCCCTGATATGTGACTATTTTTGGCCAGACATAAGATATACAATTTAACGGTCCAAATCCTTATACAGAGGGGGACTCAAGTAAATTCTTCCATTTAGTAGAATTTAATTTAGAGTTAATAAATGTTAAAATTAGTAAAAATCACAATAAACTTTTGTTCCCTTACAGTGCCATATTATAAAAATAGCCTGTAAATAGGGCTCGAAATATACCCAGACAAGGCTGAGGTGGAAATCTTTACGAAAAAGAGGAAAATGGAGAAATTTCCCACAAGTACATTGTCGGGAAGAACTCTTCAATATGAGGGAACAGTGAAACAACTGGGAGTAATTCTGGACTCACGACTGAGCTGAAATCAGCCTATTGAGGCTCGTACCAAGAAGGCCGAATGTAATCTCTGGTGTTGTAAACAAGCTGCCACCGAGAGTGCTGTTTTGGATATACACTATGGTGATCCGCTCCGCTATTCTATGGTGGCCTAGGAGAGCAAAGCGCAAACAGCATCTTTAACTTGACAAAGTTCAAAGAATGGCTTGTGTGAGAATACTGAGTGCGATGAGGACTGTCCCTACCAGGGCTTTAGAAATCCTGGTCAACCTGCTTCCTCTCCACTTGTACATAGAGAATGAGGTCTTGAAGACTGTTTATCGTCTCAGTTGCCTGGGACATCTTGGAATTGGAACGGGCTGCTAATTAGGTGCCTGAGAAAGTGTAGCGGAGAGGCGTCCATCGCTTTTCATGCAGACAGGTTACATGGAAACGTTTTTAAAATCCAACTAGTCGCTGGAGATGTTTCTTCCAAGTAGAGAGGATTCGGAGGGTGAGCAAAATCTTCCGAGAAATGGATCCTGGTGGTATACAGATTAATCTAGATATGAAAAAGCTGGAGCAGGAGTATTCGGCAGGAGTAATGGAGTTAGAGTTCTACTCTCGTAAAACGTCCGATGATATTTACAGTAGCAATCTGTGAGAGAGGCATAAACTGGAATAGGGTAACAAATATGCTAAAACAGTAAGGCTGCGATAATAACACTGAAGTCCAGTGTCGTAACTTTGCGACTGGTGTTTGAGTGCCAGGATGTTCTGAACAGTCTAACAAGGAACGCCTGCACAATTAAACTCTTGTGGATCCGGAGTTACTCCGCCAAACGCGAGAATGAGCAAATGGACAGCCTGGCAAAGCTTGAGTCCGCAGCTAAAACATATAGACCCAAACCAGTTCTATCTACCCCAATTGCCTTTGGTAAAGGTAATTAAAATTATTGCTGGATAGTAAATTTATTGAATCATGGGTGTCCCAAGGGATATATAACTGAACCTATCGCACGACTTACTACCGAGCTTCTCTCCTTAGGAAGAAAAGAGCTGCGAATTGTGCGAATCTTCATAAGATCGGTGTTATAGATGACTCGACATGCAGTTAGGGTTTGGAGAAGAATAAAACTGTTGACCATATCCTCAGAGAGTACCTAGCACGCAACGAACTGAGACATAGATATTTTAGAGATACAATTTTGTTACCGGAAGCAGTTAGGCAAAGGCGATCGGCCTCGAATGACCTGCAGCTATGATGGAACGTAAAGGATCCTATGGTTTCTAGATATCGATGATCAAGTATCACCACTTTTGTTCATTAATCCATTAATTCATTTAACCCAGCTCTTATACTGGAGAACAAGGAGTTCAACTTATACTAGGATCGAACTGAGTTACGAATGGTACATACCAGATCAGATCTTATTTAGGAGAAAAAAACATCCAAACGAACAACACTAATTGATGTCGCCATCCTGAACAATAACAACCTAAAGGATGAACATAATGGGAGATTGATAAATACAGAGACTTGGAGGTACAAATAGGCAGACCGCAGGGAATGGATAGCGTCCAAACGATTCTATAATTCTATTAACAACCGACGTAGTATCGAAGAGTTTTTCAGTTAATATAAAGTGATTGAGCCTTAGCAAATACCTCCATAAGGCAATGCAAAAGACAGTGCTATTACAATCCGCTCGAACTGTCCGGAAGTTTATGCAAAATGCATGGGAACATAAGATCACCTAGAGTCCGAAAACATGAAAAGAACTCCCACAAGGCTCCTGGCTTATGATATCCGAGTGTGTCTGGAATAAATGAATGTCTCCTGAAGGGAGGACGAAAGCCCTTTAGCTAAGTCTATGGGATAAAAAATTAGTTGTTGTCAATATATTTAACTAATAGCATTTTGTCGAAACAGTTTAAGATCCACTAAACATTTTTGCGGTTTGCTAAACGCTTGAACTCGTATTTTGCTTCTGGTGTATCTAAAACAATCGTTTAGTAATGATTTGTTAGCATTTAAATGTTGCACGTTCTATGGTGCTTCTTTTTCATTAAAGCAATGCTTTGGTGAAATCGTTCCCCTTGTTTATCATTTACAGTTCCGCAAAAGTATGGGAAAAATTTTGGTGGAAATGAAGCAAACGAACTTTTAAAGATGATAACTTTAACGTTGAGGTTCAAAGTTAAGCAACAAGAAAGGGAAAGAACTGCTAGATGCAATGAAATAAAATAACAGCGAGTAGTTATCTACAGGAAGTCCACATACCATCAAACTGACCAGAATGAGATCTAAGACCTTGTGGCATTTTTATTGTTAATAATATAGCTACAAAAAATTAATAGAAGTAAAGATTACTTTAACGCAAAGCGAAAATATAATAAAAAGAGTCAATCATACTTTACTTAAGAACTTTACACATTGGAAAAAATCTAAGTCGTTTGTTGACAACATCTAACCAGCTGCGTGAGAACAAAAGTGTTTATAAATTTAAAACAATTAATGACAAATTTTCCCATTTTTTTTTCTCAGTCAATTGTATAATTATTGATTAAACTAGAATCGATCACGATATATTAAACCGCTTTATTTGTTTAATCTACTTAAATAATTGTGTAGGTTTTGTGCAAAAAACTGGCATTTATTATACACGGTGTGAAATTATTCAAATGTGGTAGAAATGTGATTGAGTTGTAAAGTATGGCAATTCTCTCCCTCTCTCGCCGCAGTTAGTACTTGGATGGGTGACCGCTTGGGCACATCAAGTGCAGTAGCCTACAGTCGGTGGTCGAAAACTGATAAAGAATGAAAACTCGGGGTTGGATGAGTGTCGAGGACCATGGTTCGGGATCCACGTTAAACTGTAGGTCCCGTCACAAAAAAAAATCTATGGGTTGAGGTGACGTTAATTATTAACTACTGCTCCTATTGCTGCTATTACATAAGAACCTTATTTTATGCAATTTATCAATAACACAATAAGATCAAAGTAATGCAGAGCAGTGTGAATATTTTAAAGAGCATTAATTGAATAAAATAATGCATCTTGAATCAGGCAAATCGGATAATTGATCGTGATTTCCGACTGAGTAAAAACATGCTAATATAGACTGATTTTATGATTATTTTTTCATTCAATGCGTTTTTCAAATATACGCTTTATGATGAATTATTTATTTTCCCAAAATTTCATCTTTCTGTATTTAATAGGTTGGGTTGAGTGTTAATACGTCAGACAGTCAGTCAAAATAACACAGCTTATAATATAACCTATGTAACCAAAAACAACGCCTATGATGTAATTTTAATTCTCGTACAAATTCATGTATCATCTCAGTGATCGAGGTAATAGAAAATTTACCACTTTATAAACGAATTTCGGGAGGAATAATTAACACTTTGTTTTGGTTATACTCAGATAATATTGTCTACTTTTACGATATGGCCAAAAAGTTAATAATAAGCTCCGAGACAAAAAAATATATTAAGTGATATATTTTGAAATTTTTATCTGCTTAAGGGACTGCTTATATGAATTTCAGCTTGCAACAGCGATAAAAACACATTCAAAAATGTTTTTACGAAAATTGCCATGCCTTATAACTATATTGAATAATTTCATACCGTGTGCAATAAATGCCAGTTTTTTTTTGCACAAAACCTACATAATTATTTAAGTAGATTAGACAAATAAAGCTGTTTAATATATCGTGATCGATTTTAATTTAAAGTAATTAGATATATAATTGACTGAGAAAAAAAAAATGTGAAAATTTGTCATTAATTGTTTTAAATTTATAAACACTTTTGTTCTCACTGTAGTTTTCTTCCAATGTGTAAAGTTGTTAAATAAAGTTAGACTAGGGCTTATTTGTTTTTAGGTGGATGTGATAAATTTGATATACGTCATTTTAAAAAGTTGGACACACACACATTGTTTTTATTAATAAAAATATAAAATTAACAAAAAAAAAAACGTTTTTTTTTCAACTTTTCTCTCGTGTAACTTTGAAGGTATTCATTTTAGAGGAAAGTTGAGGAGGAAAAAATGTTCCGTAATTTGCCATAAGATTGGGTTGGTCGGAAATCTCAAACTATACTTCCCTTATTGCAAAATAGCAATAGTTAAAAAAAAAGGTAAAAACAGCAATTTTTAAACAATTTTTTTCAACCATTTAAATTTCTCTGAGGACCTTCATATTAGAGCAAAGAAAACTTTATGCCATGATAAAATAACTGTTTCGGTAAATCTATAAAAAATACAGATCTGATTCTTGAACAAAAAACTTTGTCTGGCTGTTCTTTTTTGATACAAATATTTAAATATTTATGTCATCGGAAACTTTAATAATAAATGAAAAGAATATCGCCTCCGCGTGTCAAAAATAAAAAAAAGGGGAGTAAGGAGCTCTCATTTTAAAATTGAATTGAAAGATTCAAAATACATATCTGAAAAAAATCTTAATTTTCTCGGCTTCTAATTGAGCGATTTTGTTCATTTTTTTAAACAGATGTACCGCGAATAATGGAACTCAAATATCATAATACCATGTGCCCATCATGCATTCATTTTGTTATAAATAAATGGGGTTATTTATGCATCATACTTACAGCATATTCTACCCTTTAGTATTGGACTTTCCAAGCGAATCTTTGTTTATTAATATAATTAAGCATACTATAACGATATATATATATATATATATATATATATATATATATATATATATATATATATATATATATATATATATATATATATTTACCTTAACTATCAAAATTGTTAAACAATTTTGGTTTTAAATTATTTTATTTGTAAAATGCAGATAAAAATAAAACAGTTATTCTTTATAAATTCTGTTCAAAAACTTCAATAAAGCACTTTTAACACTAAATATTAAATTACAAACTTTACAGAGTGCAGTAAAGGGTTTTTACATTGAATTTTTTTATTCGAATCGAGCTCATTGAAATTTTCGTCATCTAATCGTACATCGATATCGAAACAGTCATTTTCTATTTCTCTATCAACTTCTTCAAAAACAGTGACATTATCAGAAATTTCTTCTACGTCAATATATTGGTTTTGTGCATTTTTGCAAGTTTGTGCGTTGTAGTTTGAGCAGTAATCAGTACATTTTAATCCATGTTTAATACAGCCACATAATTAATTTGGAACACTCTTTTATACATTTACAGCCTATTTTTCAATAGACTATCTGGCAACAGTATATCTGTGGTTTCAACTGGTTCCAAACATGATTTCTGCACTTCCCAACCCCAGTCTTTTGGGTCCAATTCATTATTACCAAGCCATTACTGCACTTGATAGTAAAATCTGTAGCAATGCTGTTCAGTTGCAAATTCTGTCGGCGGGAGCTTGGTTTAAAATTTTTCTTTCTACTTTCCTTCTTAAAACACAAGCATCGCCACTCATTTAAATTTATAATAATGGTTCTTTTCCCAACGTACATTACAGCTATGATTTTTAAGCCCGCATTTTTTATTTCGTATTGGGAAGAATTAGTTTGGTTGAAAATTAAAGCTTCTTTTCTTTAGTCTGCGTCATTTAATAAAAGTTTGCATATTTTTTTTTCCTTAGTTATAAAATGCAGATGTTGTATTGCAGTTAGAAATGGCATGAATAAAACCTATTAAAGAAACGAAAGCTCTTCTGAGATCTAGTTTCAAAGGGAAAAAATGATAAAATGACTCGCAATCATAAACTGCTTCACATTGTTTGCCTTTACTCAGCTTCCAAAAATAAATGTTTTTCTTTCCACTTGCTCGTAATGTCAGTATTACTAGAACGTCGATATCTTCTGCTACTATAATAGCAAGTTTACCATCAGAAACAACATTTATCGCTTTTTCTACAATAAGGGTATCTACATCTTCATAAGCTTGCTCGGTATGAATACCCGATGCCTCAACCTTCAAATAATTATTTTATTTTTATCTGTATTTTACGATTTAAATAATTTAACCAAAATTTTTTCAACTTGTTTAAACAATGATTGTTTCAACAATTTTGATAATGAAAATAAATATATATCGTTATAGTATGCTTAATTATATTAATAAACAAATATTCACTTGGAAAGTTTCATACTATAGAGTGAAGTATGTTGTAAGTGTGATGGATAAATAACGTCATTTGTTTATAACAAACCGAATGCATGATCTTTCAATTCAATTTTAAAATGAGAGCTCTCCACCCGTCTTGTATATATATATATATATATATATATATATATATATATATATATATATATATATATATATATATATATATATATGTATCAAAAAAGAACTCGGCAAGACAGTTTTTGGTTCATGAGTCAAGTCTGTATTGTTTATAGGTTCACCGTAACAGGCTGTCAACTTTGACAGTTTGTGTCTTGGAAACAAATTGACAGATTTGACATTTTTTTCAAGAAAAGAAGCGTCTCTCCAAATACTTGTGTTGTAAAAAAAAATCCAATGAAAATCCGCCGAGAAGATCTATTTGTTTATAAGCAAAAATATTAACAATGTTTTTAAACAATTCCTGAGGGCGTCCAAATCATCCAATTTTGATTCTGAAAAAAGCGTTGGAAAATTTGAATTCCCTACTATATGTCGAAAATAAATTTAAATACGTTAACGTGATATTTTGGACTCAGACAAATTTGAAAAATGGTCAATTTTTGTAAACGAAATCGGATTGCAAAATTATTGTGCAAAAACTATCGATTCGATCCCAACGAATTTTTGCGTGTTATTTTATCATCGTTATCATTTCTTTGCTCTAATATGAAGGTCCTTAGAGAAATTAAAAAGGTCGAAAAAATTGATTAAAAAATTGCTTTCTTTTGCTTTTTTTTTAATTATTGCTATTTTGCAATAAGGGAAATATATTTTCAGATTTCCGACCAACCCTTATCTTATGACAAATTTTATTACGACACTTTTTTTTCCTTTTCAACTTTCCTCTAAAATGAATTCTTTCAAAATTACACGAGAAAAAAGTTAAAAAAAAACGTTTTTTTGTAGTTAATTTTATATTTTTATTAATAAAAACAATGTTGCCCAACTTTTTGAAATGACGGATAACAAATTTATCGTTATTCAGGTTATTCTAAAGGCTCTCATGCAAAAATCTCAATATTCTATTTTACATCCACGAAACCCAGATATTTTACAAATAAGCCCTGGTCTAAGTATGATTGGCTTCTTTTTGATAATATGTTCGCTTTACGTTAAAGTAATCTTTATTTCTTCTAAAATAAATTTAACAGCTATATTTATTTTAACAATAAAAATGCCAATTAGGTTTTGGATTTTATTATGCTCAGCTTTATAGTATGTGGGCTTCGTGTAGATAACTATTCGCTATTATTTTATTTCATTGCTTTATCAGTTCTTTCCCCTTTTTTTATGGTTAACTTTGAACCACAATATTAAAGTTATCATCTATGTTGAATCTTTAAAAGTTCGTTTGCTTCATTCCCATCAAATTTTTCCCAGACTTTTGCGGAACTGTATATGATAAACATGGGAAACGATTTCATCAAAGGATTGCGGTAATGAAAAAGAGGTACCATGTGAAGTGCAACACTTAAATGCTAGTAGATCATTGTTGAACGTTATAGATACACCAGAAGCAGAATACGAGTACTAGCGTATAGCAAACCGCAAAAAATGTTTATTGGGTCCTAATCTGTTTTGACAAAATTTTATTAATTAAGTATATTGACCATAACTAATTTTTTTATCCCATAGACTTAGCAAAAAGGCTTTCGTCCTTCCTTCAGGAGACATTCATTCATTCCAGACCCACTCGGATATCGTAAGCAAGGAACTTTGTAGAGGTTCTTTCCATGTTGTCTGGCTTTAGGTGATGTTATGGTCCCATGCATTTGACATAAACTTCCGGACAGTTCCAGTGGACCCTAATAGTCATTGCCTTGTGTATGGCCTTAAACAGATATTTGCTAGCACCCTATGCATAAACAGCTGGATTCACTAAAAAGGTTTTAAACTTACACCCGATCTAGTTGCCATAAAAAATAAATCTTCTAATCGGTCAGTTTTGTTCTGCCTATGATATTGTCATAACTTAGATTACATAAATCAAGGAATACATACTTATATAAGGATATTAAAAATAAGAAGGTAGTGATAAAGTCTTGAAATATGTAAAAGAAATAGTTGTGGCCAGAAAATAAATAAAATTTTCCATTTTTGCATATTCAATAATAAAAGAAAATTATTTTTTATGTCTATATTTTTAGGGTTTAAAATTGGCTTGCAATTTTTCGGCGTTTATTATTCAATCTGACAAACTATTATCGATTAATGTTAAAATTTGTCATTTAATTTTTAAAATTTTCATTATGATCGAACAGGGCTAACGCAGAAATTACTGATATGACATTAGTTTACGATTACTACCAAGGAAATGTTTACGAGCTGGGAAGAGTATACAAAGAAAGATTCCCGAGTAGATGTATACAAAATCAATAGACATTTGTCACTGTTGAGAGGCATCTTCAGGAAACCTGTAGTTATACTCCTGGAATGATTGATTTATTTAACTGAATCTTACGTCTAGGACACCGAAGGTTTAGGAAGACATTTTAAAACGAGTTGAAGAAAATACGATTCAGCATCAAACATTTAGGTTTGAAATTTAGAATTTCTAACAGAACAGTAAATATTACTGAAAGAGAACAGTTGTTGCATCCATTCCACCCCCAGACAGTACGAATAGAAACCAAGCTTCTGTCGATTCACCAACGAAGAGAACGAGAAATTTTCAAAAAAAAAATTGAATTACCTAGAACACCTAGTAAATTTGCAAAATTTATTGAAAGATTTTCAACTGGCTACAACACAAAATATGTGGTTGTTATACGACAGCGCACCCCACACTTCACATTAAATGCAGGAGAAATGATGCTCCTCTAAATTGGCCACCCCGCACACCAGATTTAAAGCTTATGGATTACTGTTGAGAACTCTTAAACAGATGGTTTACTCTATACGTTTAAACACCTAAGAAGAATTGCGGGCGCGAATACAAAATTCAGTAAATACTCTTTGTTTAGATGCAGAGTTGATAAAAATGTTTACGCTGTAAAAAACTTCACATTAATTTTAAGGTAAAGTGTTTGAAACAAATTTCATAAACAGTTTCTTAAATTTATTTAATGTTATTTCTTTTAATTTAATAATTTTTACATTAAACCTAACGTAATTATACCAATAATTTCAGTAACTTTATTGAAATTTAAGGTAACAATCAATTAAATGTAATGTACAAAGCTCTAATTTCAAAGTACATATAACGTGTTCACGATTTAAGGTACAAATTCATTAAATTAAATTAATGAATCTACTTTAAATTTAAGTTTTTTTTTAACAATGTACACTATAAAAAGGAAATGCATTAAATTTAAGGTAAATACACTGGAAGCAAATTTCATAAACCATTTCTTAAATTCAACTAATGGAATGCATTAAATTTAATAATTTTTACATTAATCTAAATTAATGTATTCCATTAAATTTAATGTAATCATACATTAAATTTAAAGTTTGATCGTTACTTTTTAATGTGACTATGTACATTAAATATACAGCAATTGTTCATTGCATTTGAGATATATTATCACATATTTAATGCACCAACATTAATATGAGTTCACAAAATTCTGAGACTACCAGGAAAAGGAGCGCATTTTCCCACAGCTTATGTCATACTAAATAAAATGTTAAATACAAGTGAGACCATCTTCCGGAATCTCATGCCATGTACCATGAATATTAATGTAAATTCCTTTAATATTAAAGTAGAATTAATTTTAATGTACAGAAAACTGAAATATCTGTTCAGTTACTTTATAGAAATTTAAGGAACATATAATCGAATTTAATGTATAACGAACTGATATTTCAGTGAATTTACTTTAAATTCAAGGTAAATGTAAATTATTCACGATTTAAAGTACAAAATCAATAAATTTAATGTAGAAAGAACATTAAATTTGCATTAAATTTAAGATTATTTTGAACAGTGTAGTTCAACTTTTTTCGTAAAATTAACTTTTGTTTACTTGAAAACAAAGGCCATTTTGAACATTTACTTACAGCGTAATTAAATAAACAGAATAACAAATCAAAACAGAAAAATTTTCTGTTTTGATTTGTTATTGAGTTTGTATGATATTCTTATAGTTCTTTGCCGTTTCATTTCTACATTATTACCATTGTTAGCTCGTGTAAATCGAGCTATTATGAACATAAATATTTTCCAAAAAAGTTTTAAAAATTATAACTTTGACACCCTATTTCGAAAACTATCAACTTTTTGACTAAGATGAATCGGGTTTAATCTTCATATTTTAGCTTCAGAGATTTACTCTAGCATTTTGCGTAGACGTTTTAGAGACAGTCTGTATATTAAATATTTAGTTTCAATGAAATTAACCCAGTTAAATTCACTTTTAAGCTTCCAGTGAGTTTAAAACATCAAGATAAGTCTTCACCATTGAAATCGTAAAAAACAAATAAATTGACTTTAAATAAAATTAATATTTGAACACTCGAATATATATAGACTTACCTTGAATCTAAGGTCGCCTATTGGCGGCTTGGCATAAGGAATCCCCAGAAACTTGTGAAATTTGTTACCATCCAGATCAGTTCCTATACATCCTTCCACTGCTCCTTGAAGTGTTTTTACTATTCTGGCCATTTTTTCCAAGATTTCTACTGCTGCTTGAGAACTAAATATTCCTCTTAGCGACGCCCCTTAATCAGTAGAAAACTGATTTAGGTATAACACGATTAACCTTATTAGGCAAACAATATATTTTTTAATTCAATGATCTAATATAAAAAAGATAAAGAAATATATCTAATCTAATATAAAGATATCGGTGTTTTAAGATCCTGGGGAATAAATATTTATTATTTTGTTATAGAAGATAGGGATTAAATAATGATTATAATTAGGATTTAATTCTTAAAAAAATATATGACATACATCTATAAATAAGTGAATTAATCAAGCGGGAAATACGGATTGTTATGGAGAGTTTTACCAAATGAAAATAAATTATATTATTTATTAAGCAAATAATTTTTGATAAGAGCTGCAGGCTACTAAACTTGTTTTTTTAAACTCGATTTTTATTTTAATAATACTGAATGCTCAATACATAAAAAATAAACCTCACGGGACGTACAGGATGCCTTAATTTGATAATTTACAGGTCAAATTATTCTATTTAATAACGGAGATACCAAGATAAACTAAAGAGTCATGGCATTCTTAATATAGGAAGTTTTGAAAAAATTCTTTTATTTAAATCCACTTTAATTTGAAAGCCTCAAATTTATATTTTTTACTAATAAGAAAGTATAGATAATTATTTAAGGAGGAAAGTTTGTAATATCACGATTCTGAAACAAACAACCAGTGAAAAGTTATTTTTCCGATGAATAATTCATGAGTTCTACTAGAATATTTAATATATATATATATATATATATATATATATATATATATATATATATATATATTTATATATATATATATATATATATATATATATATATATATATATATATATATATATATATATAATACTGTTATAGTGCGACAAGATTGCTTTCAATCAGCTAATTTCATACTAGAAATTGAAATATATTTTTATGTTTTTCAAAGAAGAGTCATTACAAATATCTGTATAGAATAAAAAATATATTGCAAGAATTATTAGAAGATGCACTTCTGACACACTTTATCCAGTAATATGATCTTTCAGCTCAGAGGTACCCAATATTTTTAGCTTAAGGTCTACAATAACTCATCCACTAAGTCCGAAGAGCCAAAACCTAGCTAGCTTATCATACCAACATACTGTAGTTTTGAATTACACGTAAATGATCCTACTGGAACTAGTTGGCGAGTAAAATATTTATCGCAAATTGCGCGGGATGGACTCCACCCATGGACGTCTGGACATGGAATGTTTACAAAAACAAAACGCCACGAATGGGTCACAATCAGTAGTAATTTGCCAACTGTTTTGGAAAAAAATAAGGGAAAACAATATAATTTGTTAATACCCAATTTTTATGAAAAAAAAAATATTATTATGATAATATATTTCATATAATATTTATAAACAATTTATTGCTACAATAGTAAACTAATATCTTTAAAATAGTATGCTTTATAATGCGTCAGTTTAACTCCCAGAAAATTCAAGATTTCTAAGTAGTGTGATAAACTATGAAATCAGGCAACCTCGCAAATTTCTTTTACGCTATCATACGATCAAGGTTGAATCCGGTCCATTCATAAAAATTTTGGCATATGACATTTTTGTGGTTGACGTTGTGTGTCTTGGGTCGTTTTTTAATATTTTGTGATTCCAAAAGTGTTTTTGTAAGTGACTAATTATTCATTAGTGACAAAATCGTCAATCATTGCCAAGTTTGCCGGAAATTGGATTATTTATTTCCAAATTTAACTTTTCACAGGTAGGTTAGGTTAAGTTTGGTATCATAGGCGGGTAACTTGGGATTTTAGATTTTGTTATCAGTGATTTTTTATAGGTTTCCCAGTGATTCTAACCGCCGAGACCTTTGGATTAATATATTAGGACTACAAGATAAAATCTTGCCCAAGTCACTTCGTATCTGTAGTGAACATTTTGGCCCAAACGATTTCTATTATCGATTTGATGGTGTTCGTGTTTTAAAGTGAGACCAACATAATAGAAGCTCACCATTTTCTATTATTTTTCGTTAACATTTCCCTTGTAATATTACACCAAATAGTACCGCTTTTCCTATTATTTTACAATTTTCTCCTTAATTTTTGTTTTCCCTATTACTTATAAAAGTGTAAAATTTTCATTTAACCAAGATATTACAAAATCTGCAAAAAAAAACTCATAAACGTTATAAATAAATATATGACTTGCATAATAACTGTCATGTGTGAAAAGTCCAGAAATGAAACTTCAATTTCTGCAATTTTTATTTATTTTTATTCGATGTCCGGTAGTTACATAGTCTCAGATTTGCTTTACACAAATTAGATAGTCAGTAAGTAAGAAAAAAAGTATATTTTATTGTACGTTATTCTATTTTATATATATATATATATATATATATATATATATATATATATATATATATATATATAATTGTAATATGACCAACAAGTAATATATTTAATAATAGCATATACTTATTTTTTTCCCACACATTTCCTTATCGGTATATTTTGTCATAAATATTTTAGGATACTAGAAACAGTGAAAATCAAGAAATACACTAATCATATTAAAATAAATAATTTCCGTTAGAAACACATGACAGATTGTCGATTCGAGATATTAAAAATTTTCAAAAATAGTACTGCCAAAACTTAATGGGCAAACAAATTTAATAGTTATTTTTATTAATTTGTTTTATTGTATTTCTTTATATACCAATTTCTTATGATTGGAGTTTGGGGACTGTTCAGTAAAACAGGTTTAACTGTAACAAGTCTTTTAGATTAATACCTAAATTGAAACAGTCTATCATATATATTCCAAATCATAATTGAAATTATATACAAATATTAACAGGTTATTTCTTGAAAATGAAGTTGTAAATACTCTATTTTCTCCTGAACACATACACCGTCGAATATATATTTTTTAAATATTTCCATTTTTAATTTGCTTCATTTATTAACTTACAAAAAATATCTCCATTTTCTCGTTTTAGGAATTTTGTACAAGTGTTATTATTTTTACAAATAATTGGTATACTAACCAAACGTCAAAGTAGTCATTTGCATACCGCGACGTCGTTACATTTATTCAGTATTGCACTTCAATATTTGAGACATTAGAACTTTGGTAAGACTACTTTTTTACGATGTTCGTGGCTGACGTTAAATTTCATATGCGAGTGTCTGTACGGCATAGACACGTTGTTAGGAATAATAAAAATAGACAGCGAGTCCATACAATTTAGAAAAAAAATTTCAATCACAGTAATGTTCAAGAATCAAAGTTTTTGTCGGTTTTAGAATTGTGGGCATTAATTAGCTACTTAACTAAAATCCGGCAAAATATTACGCAATTTTTTACTTTGGACTTGGATAATTCTTACATGGTACTCTGTTTTAAATAATAACTAGTGCCTTGGATAAAAAAAAGGTTATTTCAAGTCATTAATGTCGTAAAAGATAAATGATATGAATATTACGATTATTTGTATATTGAATACTGACTTATGTTCAAGTACAACAACTTCCGTATCACGACATATTGATAGAGTAATTAACTATTTCTTATGAAAATTCTGCAAATAAAAGCATCATAGAATATTAATTGATATTTTTATTCATTTTAAAATTGTTACGCCGCTGGCGTATGATAGATTGTGAGCTATGACACTCCTCTAACCCCTGGCCTACAAACATGTTGGCGCTTATAAATTTCATATTCATGAATGACTAGCCTGGTCCATTCTCTACTATGTCTATGACTCCACCCCACTTGCAATTTTCATTGATAATTACGGGTAAGTTATAAGGCCATTTTATTGCAGCGGACATCGCTAATGATCGTGGTGTATGTTACGTATTCACTTGATATACCGAGCCCCTTCTTTTTGTTTCAAAAAATTCGAGCTGCAGCTACTAGAACATCGTTCGAAGACCATGAAAAAAATTAAGAGGAATAAATATTGATAAGAAAAGTTCCAAGGAATGCAAAAAATGACTTCATCATCAGAAAAGGTCAAGATTGTTGCAGGAAAAGAGGTTGGTAAAAATCAATTATTCGCTTTTTATATCTATCTTTAAAGTAATTAGAATATCCTGTACTGTTGAGATCTTCTTTTTTTTTTTGGGAGGCCAGTGCTGTTTCATAGGTGAGTTTTTATTTTAAAAAAGTGGTGCGCTGTATTGTTGCTTTGACTTGTATTATCTTACCCTCTGATGTTTTTTTTCTTAGTTTTTAACCTTATAGAACTAAGAGGCGCTTTCTGTTAATAAAAGAAGATGTTTTGAATTATTATTACTAGCACCACGACCTTCTAGCCTCCGAATATAATGACTTAAATTGTCAACAACCATTACAAAATTAGAGTCTATGTTTTTGTTTGGTGAGTCGCACCAGTGGTGCCAACAACAACCGACAAATTGTTTCACCACATGATCTAAAAACTTTGATTTATTTAACCTCCAAATCATTCCACAGATTGAGCGTTAAAAAATCCGCAGTTCTATTATATTAATTTCAATTTACAGCTCACATCCTCTCTGAGATTTTTAAATAGCCGGATAAAATGTTATCTTGCTAACAGTCAAATCGGTTGGGTAGTTCCTGAGATTACATCGAAAAAATTATTTATAGAACAAACTATAACTATTTATTATATTAGTAAAGATAAGCAAAAATTATACCTAAAACTTATTTTTGTAAAAAAAAATAATTAAAATTTTATTATCGAAAGTAGTGTAGATAAAACCTTTACAAATATTGGTATAAGCCTTATTAGGTCTTACAAATAACAATTATTTAGGTAATTAACAAAATCAAAATGAATAGCGTCGATAGAGCATTATTGCTCATATGTGATTTTCTTGTAGTTTTAGATAAATGTAATTCGAAAAATAAAATTAAAATTGAAATAAAGTAAATAAAAAGATAAACTTATATCACCACATGTTCCAAATAATGTAAAATCACTTAGTTTTACTAAACAATTAAATGTTCAATATTCTTGACACAGGAATTATTAATTGATATTATTACATTTTATCGCATTTTGTCTTTATTTTGAATTTATTAATGCTTATTAATTTTTTTATTAGCATTACTTAAATTTATCCAGATGTAAAATTTATAAATACATATTTGCATTCGCTACAATTTTCGCCCAAAAGTCTCTTTTCATTTTCTATTTTACCAAAAAAAAATTGTGCCTCTAGAATAAAATTTTTTATTGACTGAATACAGCAGAACGAAATGGAAAGATTATGAAATTCTATCTAAATATGTATGTATGTGAACCAATTTCGTCTATTCCACCATAGGGCATTCACGAATTGATAGTGTAACTTTTTTTTAGAATCGTATAAGACCTTAATAATCTGGTTATAATACTAATACCAAGAAAATAAGGGACATAGAGACCTACTCACCACACTGTTCTGATAGTGTGTTGACTGTTGGTGACAATATTCTATCTTCGTAAGAATTATAAATCATTAACTTTAAAAATGAACAAAAGTAATAAAATGTGAAAGAAATTAAAACCGTGTTACGAAAAAAATTATTGTGTGACTAGAAAATCTGGTATGTAATAAGATTTTAATGTTAATAAATATTTTACAGTATTCTCATTTGAAATTAATTTATCTATTATCGTAATAATGATGGTTTTGGGGTTGGAAATTTTTTAATGTTTTCCATATCAAGGTTGTGATATTGTAATAATGAAGGATTTTCTAATCCGATGTCAGGGATGCCATGTACTTGGTACAAAATTTCTTGATTTGATGCATGATTTTTCTTTATTTCATTATGATGAACAAAACCTTCGCAATACGTTTTGGGGTTATCAGAAAATTGACCGATCGTGGATAAAAATGGGCGTGACGCCTGTGAGCGCAATTGTTCAGAAGAACGCAATTGATTATCATAATCCGTTGGTCGCAATGAATGATGTGAACTCTGAACTTGATTTTCAAATGAATAATGAGTCACCGACGCGTCATTTGTTGATACCTCGGAGAGAGTGTCAAAATTGTCGATGAAGTCATCAAGGTCAGGGTTAAGACAACTGGTTGGTCTGGTATTAATTAAACCTTCTGGTCTAATCATGGGTAATGAGCGAGTTCTCTGTAGTTGATTCAAAAGTACGTTTGGTTTTGAAAGAAAGGAAGGGCACCCGGCAGGGGGTGCCGGAGAGGACCCACCGTAGCCACCCGACCTGGAGGAAACCCAAGCCGCCTCACCTTTCTTCTTTGCGAATTGGGGGAGTGAAATATCATCGATTGACATGATGGATGGTACTTGTCTAATAATGGAAAGGTTTATTTAAACAAGCAGAATTGGGGAAATTTGGAAATATTTCTCAATAATAATTTATGGTACTCGTATGAGAAGAGAGCTAATGTGAAATGGGGTTAATTGTGGATGATGAATGAATAATTTGAGACGTAGAAAAATTCTAAAAAATTATTTTCTTTGGATAATTTTCAGAAAAAGATTTATGGGACAAATGCTCTAAGTCTCGAATTGAAAAAATGCAAGAAAAAGGGAAAATTGTCTGTCAGTCTATTTTCGAAAAAACGCGAAAACTTTTATTTACCAAATTATGCCGATGAAACTCAAAGATTTGGAAAAAAGTTCGGCCGCTGAATTATCCGAAAAAATTTCTTTCCTTTATTATAATTCCCGAATTTAGCTAAAAAGCCTTTTTGAATTTAAAATTTTAAATAATTTGAAATAAATTCAATGCCGCAATATCCGCTTTAATTTTTTAGTCAAAGTCCGAAAAATTCTTTGTCTATCGCAGAGCAAAGAAGTTCGTATCTGCTTGACTGAAGTGGCGAGAAAAAGTGTGTGTGCTGAAAATTAAATTAATAAATATTCAACTATGGCGCAAAAAAGTATGGGTAAGTCTAACTTAATAGAACTTTCGATGTGCTGAAAAAAGTAAAGGTAACAAGAAGATTAATTTATTATGACTTTCAATTGCGGAAAAATTAAATATGTGATAACATATTTTAAATTCAATGAACACTGGATGTATATTTAATGTACATAGTCATTTTAAAAAGTAATGATCAAACTTTAAATTTAATGTATGAATACATTAGATTTAATGGAATAAATTAATTTAGATTAATCAAAATGATTAAATTTAATACATTACATTAAATGTATTTAATAAACGTTTGTGAAATTTACTTCCAGCACATTTATATGAAATTTAATGAATATCCTTTTTATAGTGTAAGCGTTCGGTCCTTTCTTTCATGAAATTTAATAATTAACAAAGAACGCTTTCACGGCTTTGGTCAAGTTGAAAATCATGGTTCTTGGGTGTAGACCGTGTCAAATTGGAATTATTATCCGACGTTTCACCTACGATTGCATGAGGCATCTTCAGGGATATTTACTCCACGAGATTAGAATACTGAATTCACTAAGCCTTCGGTATTTTTCCCATTTATAAATGTTAATTTTATATTAGGCCCAGCTCTTGTTTCAGTTCGGCGCCACCCCCTTGTAGTATTTTATTGAATATGTTGTCTGGTCATACGCAGATCCAGAGCGGAGATGGCGGAGGGGGCGATCCCCCCCCCCCCTCAAGAGCTTTGAGTTCAGGAAAATAGACCAGATTTTGCCTCATACACTATAGTTTATTCAAGACCTAGAGCGAGAAATAAATCAATTTTTACCCTTCTTTTCTTCGCAAACTACCTCTGTTCTTTAGTCCGGTGTCTTTGGCACAATCTGTTAAACACATATAGTGTTCATAGGAATGGTATAGAAATTATATAATAAAAAATACCGGTCTATAATAATGGACTATTTGGGTTGGATAACAATAGATATTTGGAAGTGTGAAGTGTTAAATAGGATTTTAATCCTTGTCGTAGGCGTCGGAAGGAGGTTTATTTTATCACAAAGTATTTATGGTATAGAACATTATTTCGGTAATAAACTTAAAATAAACAGTTTTTATAATATTATTTTATTTCTTATGATTTCTTAAGAATTCACATACATTACAAAATATGGATAATTTTGACATATCTAACACAAATTACAACAGTATTTTTATTATTTTTAATTGTATCATAGAAACCGTTTTAGGCACATGCAGACTAAAACGTAGCCTTATTCTCTCAAAAAATTCTGTTATAATTTAAAACTTACAAAATACCCATTGTCAAAAATACAAAAAGTTAAATACATATAAAAGAAATTCGTTCATAAAATATTAAAATATTCTTGGGGCTATCAGTCATTTTATTATTAATTAAAAATAGTTTTAGAACATTTGATGTTTCAGTTTATTTATTTCTTAAATCATATGAAGAATTACAATTAAACACTAAAAAGGGAATCAAATGTTATTAGTTTTTATATGTAACAGTTAAAATTAGACCAACTTATTTTTATTTCTATTGTACTGATATCTAAATTTAATTTACTTTATTATATGAAAATCCGATAACTCCACTAACCTGAACTAACTTGAACTTTGCTCACTGACAGAAATTAAATTGAACTATCAGAAATTGTATTGTTGCAGAAAATTTATAGAAGCTTATATTATTTAAATAAACTTAGATTTACGGCAGTCCTCAGTTACCTGCGGCACTGGAGCGTGTACGTTGAAGGTTTCGGTAACAGTTTTATTACTCTCTCTAGTTCTTGACTAAGTATAGGAAGGTGTATGCTTGCCATTGCCCCCCCGCCCCTCCCAAGAGTTTTGATTTCAGGAAAATAGAACAGATTCTGTCTTTTATATTAGGAATGTGTATGCTGCTGGCATCCTCCCCCCTGTAGGAAACTTGTTTTTTCTTGTGATCGCCCCCCCTCTCCAAGAGCTTCAAATTCAGAAAAATAGACCCGACCCTGCTTTTTATACTAAAAATGGGAATGTTGCTGGTGTCGTCCCCCCCCGTCGATAACTTGTTTTCTCTTGCCATAGTGTACTTTTGTGATATCATCGCCCCCCCCCCAAAGAGAGAAGCTGGATCCGCCCCTGTGTCTGGTCCAACACTTTTATTCTGTGTTAAGGTCTTCAGGATATTGTCAATTACTTTCGCACTTGAAAAGCCTAGTTCTTTAAAATTAATGTAATCTCGGTACAATAATTATAGCTTTAAAAAATCTTATGCACATTTCAAATACAACACCGAAGCATTTCTTCTATTTCTCGCTTTTATTAGATTACTGGGCGGCTTCTTATTTAGAAAATACATATGATCAAAAATCCGTATTATTTAAAAGATATTCTAAAATTTAAAACCATCAAATTGTGTTTTAATATTGCCTTCACATTATTCCACAAATACAAAACAGATAGCAGGTTCTCAATAAAGTGCATAGTTTATCTTTGTACAGATGGATTAATTAAATTGATTACTGTGTGTACGTAAGAAGGATTTATCAATATTGGATAGGTGATTAATAAAAGTCTAATTTAGTACAGGGTAAATTCTATACCTATAGAAATAGGCTTTGGGAGAAGAACTAACTTAATTCTCCTTTATATGAGGAACATATTATTATTCTGTAGGAAGAAGATGATAACTTTAAATATTTAAGAAGATATATTTTTATTTTTAAATTTTAAAGTTCACACCTCGATCTCTTCCATGATTGATTTTGGTTCAACTTTTAATGCATTATACTAATTTATCTTACTAATTTTACTCATATCGTAGAGACTCACACTGATTGCCACTACTTTTTATTATGCCGATGATCTTCAGTTCGAAATTAGAGGTTCACGGATCACGGCTATGACAAAAGGTAATGAAAAAAATTTAACCATGAATATAATTTATGATAAAAATTTTAAATTTTCTACAAGAAGTTCTACCTCATAAAGTGTAATAATGCTCAAAACATAATTACATTCTTCGCGTTCAGACTGTAGTTCTCTTCATACAAACCTTTCATCTACTAATAACTTTATTTGCATTTACTTCAGTACAATTAAAAATTAAAATAGTTATTGTTAAAGTTAAAGCTATATATGAGGATGGTATATAGAAAACAAAAGATTTTTGAAAAGGTTCTTATTTATTTTTCAACATAGTCCCCTTGTACTACAATACATTTAGACCAACGATGTTCTAACATTTTAATACCCGTAGTATAATGCGATATGTCCAACTCTGCTAAATAAGCGGTTATCGCTGCTCTAACCTCGTTATTTGAAGGGAATTTTCATCCAGCGATCTTTTTTTTCAAGTTTGGGAAGAGAAAGGAATCGCTGGCAGCTAGATCTGGCGAATATGGTGCATGTGGAAACACTTCGAAACGTAGGTCATGGAGTTTTGCAGCAACAACCATAGATTTGTGTGCAGCCGCGTTATCCTGATAAAAAACATTTTTTTTAGCAAGATTTAGACGTTTAGCCTTAATCACATGCTGCAAAGGGTCCAGTACTGAAGCGTAATACTTCCCGGTGATGGTCTTGCCTTGTTCTAAATAGTCTATAAGCACCACGCCATGTGAATCCCAAGAAACTGTAGCCATGACTTTTCCTGCAGATGAAACCGTTTTTGCTTTTTTGGCGCACTTTCACCTATCCCCACCCACTGTTTAGACTGCTGCTTTGCCTCTGGCGTGTAATGGTGAATCCATATTTCATCTACAGTTACAAAACGTCGAAGAAACTCAGGATTGCATCTGAATAAGTCTAAACACTCTTGCGACGTGTTCATTCGAAGGCGTTTTTAGTCGACTGTTAACAGACGCGGCACCCATCGCACAGAAAGCTTTTTCATGCCAAGAACATCATGTAAAATGTAGTGGACATGATTTATTGAGATGTTTGCTATACCAGCAAGCTTTCGTGCTTTCAGTCGGCGGTCATGAAGTATGACATTGTGATTTTTTGTGACAATTTCGTCAGTGGTAGCGGTTTGTGTTGAATTGATGTACGATCACAATTAAATTCAGAAGCCTATTTTTTTACTGTCGAAAACGAAGGAGGAGAATCCTTTAAAGTAGAATCTAAATCATTTTTAATGTCCATAGAAGTTAAGCCCTTTAAAACAAAGTACTTGATAACCGCTTATACTTCAATTTTATCCATCTTTCACAAAATATCGAACCTTATGTGTTCACTCGATCGCCACAAACAAGGAACTGAATGCAAACATCTGAAACTTTGCAGAGCGTCATCTCAAGGTTAATGCTTACAAAATATTATAGTTATTTTATCCTACTAGCGCCCTCTCTGTTTCAGGTCGAGAACTTATCGAACCATCCTCGTACGTTTCTTGACACGTATGATAGTTTAGAAGTGACGATGAAATATAATTCAACGTTTTTCAACTATAACTAAGAAAACTTATATTTATGTTCAATTAGATTAAGCGATAATTTAAAATAACATCTTTATAAACTCATTTAAACTTTTAATTTTGTAATTATCTTAATTCATCTGTAGGTTAAGGATTTTCATTTATTCAAATAAACTTGTTTTTTAAGTAAATTTAATGCATTTTTTAATATCTATATAAATTACAGACAACAAAAAGTCGACATTAAGAAAATAATTTTTACGAATACCATAAGTGACCTAAGTTGTCGGGTTTCGGGGTTTCTAAAAATAAACTAGTAAAAGAGGGTGAGCCATCTCCAAATACGTTTTTCTAAATTTCTAGTTCTAATGCAGATATCTTTAACAAAACAAAGTGGAAATTAATTTTTATTTGAAATGATGTTGAATTATGGTATTTTCACCCTCAAGGATATCATCCCGTGTTTCTTATAAAGGTAAACCCCTGATTGGCGCCGGTAATTTAATTCTAAAAATTTTTGAAAATTTAATGAAATTGTTTCAAAGTATTTTTTTCACGAATATCATAATTAACTTAAGTTGACATGTTTTTGGGTTTCAAAAAATGAAGTACTAAAAGAGAGTGAGTCACCCCTAAACACATTTTTTTCAAACCTCAAATTCTAATTGATATATATTTTCAAAACAAAGTGGAAATTACTTGCTAGTTGAAGTGAGGTTGTACCATGTTGTTTTAATCCCATAGATATAATCCCTTACTTTTTATGTGATGAATCTTGTAATTAATTTACATAATTTAATGCTGAATATTACGAAATTAAACCAAATTTTTTGATAATATTTTTTTACGAATACAATAAGTAAGTTGACGTATTACGGGATTTCCGAAAATAAACTAGTAAATAAGGGTGAGCCACTCTCAAATACTTTTTTTTAATATCTCAAGTTCCAATTAAGATATGACAACAAAACAAAATAAATTATTTGTTATTCCAAATGATGTTAAACTATGGTATTTTATTTTCACTCCCAAGAATATTATTCCTTATTTTTTATAAACGTAAACCGTCATTTCATAGATATATTATTATTTTCAAAATTGTCAAATTTTAATTTAACTGAACGGTAGGGATTTAGAAATCACTGTTTGTCGTGTATTATAATAATTTACAGACTTGAATGCTTAACCAATGAAATAAGTTACTATTTTCTTAATAATTAAAAGAATTTCAGTAAGCTATGTAACGTTCATATCACCTGAAATTTCTCGACTTTAAGAGTAATTATACATGTATGAAATGAGATCCTTCGAATGATATCCTTGAGGGTGAAAATACTATAGTTTAACTTCATTTTAAATAACAAATAATTTCCAAAGTGATCTCAATTAGAACTTGAGATGTAAGAATAAGTATTTGGGGGTGACTCACCCCCTTTTACTAGTTTATTTTTAGAAACTCCGAAATACGAAAACTTAATTGACTTGAAAAAAATGTTTTCAAACAATTCCATTCAATTTCCTAATTTTTGCAATTAAATTATATTCGCAAATATATGATGTACCCTAATAAAATATAAGGGATGATATCCTTGGGAGTGAAAATACCATAGATTAATATCATTTCGAATAACAAATAATTTTCATTTTGTTTTGTAGAGTTATCTTAATTAGAACTAGATATATTAGAAAAAAGAATTTGGGATTGACTCACCCTCTTTTACCAGTTTATTTTTGGAAACCCGAAAGATGTCAACTTGAGTTAATTATGGTATTCACAAAAAAAAAATATTTTCAAACAATTTTATTAAATTTCGTAATTTTTATAATTAAATTAAGGGCGCGACTAGATGGTTTAACCTTATAAAAAATAAGAGATGATATTCTTGGGGGTGAAAATACCTTAGTTTGACATCATTTCAAAGAACAAGTAATTTCTATTTTGGTTTGTAATTAGAACTTAAGATTTAAGAAAAAAAATTATTTGGGGATGGCTTACCCTCTTTAAGTAATAACTTTTTGAAACCCCGACCCCGTCAACGTACGTTATTTATGGTATTTGTGAAAAAAATATTTTCACACAATTATATTCAATTTCGTAATTTTTAGAATTAAATAACCTGCACGAATAGATGGTTAACCTTATAAAAAATAAGAGATTATGTCCTTGGGGGTGGAAATACTATAGCATCACTTCAAATAATAAGTAACTTTCATTTTGTTTTGTAAAAATATCTCACTTAGAACTTGAGATATTTCAAAAATACTGTTTTTTGGGGTGAACTTTAGGGGCGGTTTTCACCTCGTTAAAATAAATCTCCGCAGATAAAAAAAATACGTGTCTCTTATTTCTGTACCCTGTATAACATATTGAAGTTTCATTCAAATCGGAGCTGGGCGCTTCAGATACCTTCCGTATTAGAAACCGAGTCAATTCAATGTTAGAATCATCGTGCATATTGCTAACATTATATATTCCAATTACCCCTGTACAGGATATATCAAATTCATGTTTATGATCATAGATACAAAGTCGGTTAAATTAGCAAAGTTGTAGCATTTTCTGCTGATCAAGATGGTGAAAGTAAAAAAAAACCATTGAATACAGCATTTCCTAATAAATGATCAAAATGCACTTTTTTTAAGGGAACAGCCTATAAATATTTTACGGTCACGTTTACAAATCATCTACACAACAAAAAAGTTTATATTCAATATTGGCCTAAAATTGCAAATACCTAATTTATTAGCATAATTATCCTTTGGAGAAATTGGCTGTGTACAGGTTGTCCAATTTTCAATGGTTTTACGGGTTTTCTTCGTTATTAGTGAAAATAGAAGGATAAGGTTTTCGTAGCACTATGTTACTTTTTTAAGGAACGGACGATGCCGCTAATAGAATTTTCATAAACCTCTTCGTTTTGGAGATACAGAGCAATTTTGAAAATTATGCATTTTAGGGCACCCTTTATTGCAATAATGTCTTCGATGTTTGAGACATAATTGCAAGCTGATTTCCGACCACCAAATGTATTGATGTCTCATCCTCGACGCCTTCCTCAGATACCCGTCTACGTACTTACTATAAGTCGGAAAATACATCTGAAGTTAATTCGGGGCCGAACATGCCGGTAAGATGTTCGTTCTACTACATACCCCCTCCAAGACTAACAGTTTTACATTTATTTGAGATTCTGGAATCCGGATTATATGGAAAGTTGGTCGTCTGAGAAATTGGTACTAAGAACGACCCTTAGTGGACTTTTCTGTAGGAACCGGGCTTCATCAAAGCCCACGACTTGACGGCCTTCTGTCGCGTCGTCCCTGCTCGGGCGCTATGTCACAATAATGTCTTTAATGTTTGACACATATAATTATATGCTAATTTTCGACCACCAAATGTATGGGTGTTTCGTATTCGACGCCGACAGTGGATTTGTCAGTGGGTCCGCCGGCACTTTCCTAAGACACCCGTCTACGTGCCTACTATAGGTCGGAACTTATATTTGAAGTTAATTCTGGTCGGAACATGCCGGTAATATGTTCTTTCAACGGCACCTTCATATCTCAGTTATCTTGTAGCTTATCGCAAAGTTAAAAAATAAAATTACAGAGGTGTTTCATGTAAGGTCCAGTAGCGTAGTCAGTTTTTTTAGAAGTCCAACTGTTTTGGAGAAATAAATCAATATTTCCATTGTTTTCAATGGGACACTCTATATATTTTTGAATAATATACTTTACAGCCTAGTTAAAAACTTAAATTTATTTTATTTTAATTCAACTTGGTCATCTTACTCAAATATATTTTTTCCCGAAAGTGCAGTGACCATTATTTCCCGAGATACAACCGGTAAATAACTTTAATGAGATATCCTGTAAATAAAACATGAATAGACTGACGCCTGAACAACGCTTCCAAATTGTGCAAATTTATTTTGAAAATCATGGTTCTGTTCGAAATACGTATCGCGCACTACGTCCATTTTACGGTCAACATAATCGTCCATCAGAGCAATTAATTCGATTAACTATGGAACGTTTTCGCACCACGTTTACTCTAAATGATAATACGCATCCACAGAGACGTCGTACAGTGCGTACAGAAGAAGTCATTGCTGCTGTAGAGCGTAGCGTAGCGAATCCGCCATCGTGCACAGGAATTGGATATGTGTCCATTCACTTTATGGAAGATTTTGCGGAAAGATCTTGATTTGCGTGCTTACAAAATCCAACTCGTGCAAGAATTGAAGCCACACGATCACCTAGCAAAGCGTAGATTCGGTAAATGTGCCCATAACAAGATTGCCGTTGATCCCGATTTTCATAAGCGAATTTTGTTTAGCGATGAAGCTCACTTTTGTTTGAATGGATACGTCAATAAACAAAACTGCCGTATTTGGAGTGATGATAATCCTCAAGTGTATGTTGAGACACCGTTACATCCAGAAAAACTGACTGTTTGGTGTGCTTTAAGGGCTGGTGGAATCATTGGTCCGTACTTCTTTAAAAACGATGCTGGTCAGAACGTTACAGTCAATGGTGACCGCTATAGAGCCATGATTACTGACTTTTTCTTTCATCAATTGAACAACCATGATGTGCAGGAGCTGTGGTTTCAACAAGACGGAGCAACATATCACACAGCTCGTGCCACAATTGATTTATTGAAGGAAACGTTTGGTAACCGCATAATATCACGTCTCGGACCCGTGAATTGGCCTCCAAGATCGTGCGACTTAACGCCGCTAGACTATTTTCTGTGGGGATATGTGAAGTCGCTAGTCTACACCGATAAGCCCGGAACGATTGATCACTTGGAGGACAACATTCGCCGCGTTATAGCCGATATACGGCCACAAATGTTGGAAAAAGTCATCGAAAATTGGACCTCCAGATTAGGCTACGTCCGAGCCAGCCGTGGTGGTCATATGCCAGAAGTCATATTTAAATTATAATGCCAGAAGGTTATCTTTCGAATAAAGTAAATTTCATGTCAATTTAAAAAATTCATCTTTGTTTTATTCCATTTAAAAGTTCTATACCTCTATAAAAAACACCCATTATTATATTGTATTCTTCTTATTTAGCTAAATTGAAAGTTAGCATGACAGATAAATTTTTTCTATGCTGCCATGGAAATAAAAGCGGTATTTGATACCAAATTTATGAAGATTTTTGTTCATTGCTCCCATTGCTCCCCATTTATTTAAACTGAATATTAGAGTTGGCGACTTCTTTTAGTATTACTTTTCTTGGATGTTTTTTTTTTATTAAAATGAGGTCTGGTTATGTGCAACTGTATGATCCGTAAGCACAGTTCGATCCCTGTACAGATTGAACTAGTTATTCTTCAGTATGGATTCCGGGCTGTATTCATAGTATGAAACTTTCTCTACCTGAAACAATTTGAATTTCTTCATGAACTCTTGTTGGACAATCTCGAGGGCTGAATTATGTCTCTTCTTATACTCCGATGCGGCAAATCCTGGCATCCTGCTGTTATGTGCTGGACTGTCTCTAATGCTCGACATCATCCATTTCGACATTGGTCGTTCAGGATCGAAAGATTTGTGATTATGTATTTCAGACAGTTCCTCATAGGAATAACCTGACCTTAAGCAGCTGGTAGGAAACTTTCGGTTTCAGCAAACATTTTCCTTGACGTTAACTAGTAGTCCGATATTATCGACATTTCCTAATTGACCTCATTCGGATGTCATCTCTGGCTTCTGCAGCCAGGCTTGAATCTCTTCTTCCTTCAACCGCAGTAGTGTTGATCCGTCTGCTTCTGATTTTGCCCGGTGTACCACAATAAACTCTGCTAGCCGGCGAAAATATAAGCGTAGGTTTGTAAGTTATTGATTCAGTCAATTACCAATATCCACCAATTCACTTACTCCATATCTTGGTAGCACTGCCCGTTTAGCAAATCATTTTTGTGTGTCTTTGTCAAGAGTGTTCTGATTTTGCCTCGCAGATTTTCTATATCCGTCCTGCCCCATTTTATAACTTGAAAAGAGTAATTGAGTGCACAACAACTCTAGTTATGTGTTGAATTCTCTAGATAGATTTTATACTGTTTAGGTAAGTTCGGGTATTATTATCAATTCTAAGATTTTTAAACCGAACGGCTTCGCACTCCCTCCAGGAAACATTGATTCATCTCAGGTATAAAAAGATATCAAAAGTATGAAGCTCTGTGGGAACCCTTTCCAGGTTATCGGGTCCTAGGTGACGTGGTCTGCTGTATTTTCCACAAACTTTCGGATTGTCAGTGCGGTGGTGTCACTCCAGTTGTTGATAAAATTATGGGAATCGTTTGAAACCTGTTCATTGCCCCTTGTCTTCGAATCTGCACCTCCATATCTCTGTATTTGGCGACCTTCTCGTTGTATTTTGGCGTTAGATTGTTATTGTTAGGTATAGCAATGTCAATTAGTGTAGTTCACCTAGAAATTTTATCTGTTAATATATTGCCTGTTCTATTACGAGCAACTGTCTGATCTGTTAGAATCGTTCGGTCCCAATATAGTTTGAACTCGTTGTTCTCAAGAATAGGATCTGGGTTGTGTTTGCAGTAAGGCACTTTCCTTACCTGCAATAGAATTAACTGATCTGCTAACTCTTGGTGGAGTATCTTTGCGGTTGAGTCATGTCTTTCTTTATATTCCGTTATATGCTGGACTGTCTCTGATGTTTGACAGCTATATTTACATTGATCGTTTTCTATTGGGGGATCTTTGATGACGAACTTCCGATGGTTTTTTGTCGGAATAACCTTGTCTTGGATAGTTACAAAAAGCTCTTCGTTTCCGAAAACATCTATCCTGAAACCAACTAGTAGTTCGACATTGAGTTGTTGATATTGTCCTCATTTGGATGCCGTCCATGAAGTGGCTTCCATAGCCAGGCTCGTAACTTCTCTTGGTCTGTTTGGTGGTAAGAAGCAATATCCAGTTTCCTCAGCTGTAGCATCTGCTTCGTATATTGCTCGATGTAAAGTGGAAGACCACGCTAACTTGTGGAAATAAGAAAGTAAGTTTATTATTTGTTTGTTAAGTTGCTTACCAATATCCACCAATCCTCTTCCTTCTTGATGTCTTGGAAGCATTGTACGTTCAATATCATTATTAATATTATTATTAATAGTTTTACAATGATTTTCAAAGAATTCTCATGTAATAAAAGAACATATTTTTACGCAAAACAAAAAAATATTTAAAGTTTAGTATATTTTTCAAAGATTTTCCTCTTTTAGATGAGACAAAAGGCTTTAGTAATAACACATATACCTTATTGTTTCATCTCGCTATATCGCAAACAAAAGAAAATGAAAAACATCCGTTAATAAACATCCATTCATATGTTTTTGTTCAAAATAAACACACGCCATCATCTTCTAAATTCGTACCATTTTGAACTAATGGTTTAGGAAACATTTTAGTCAGTTACATTATTCTTTGTTTTTCTTAACAATTGTTTAGATATATCTAAAAGCTAAGAAAATGCATTTTTAAATTATAAAATAAATATTTTTAAGGAAGAGAGAATGGACCAAAATGTGTTAATTATCAAAACAAAATATGACGAGATTTTATATAGATTTATAGACATTTGCATATATATCTTCTTACACAAAAATCTTTTATACATTTACGAATATTATTTATAAAAATATCCAAAAATAATCAGTATATAAAAATTAACATAAGAAAATATAAGTAAAAAAAAATATTTGCTTAGGGCATGTAAATTTATAGCCTACACATTCTAAAATGCAAATATCTTTAATCAATATTAATCAGCTCTTAGTCAAAAGTGCGTGAAAATGTGATGTTGTAGTTTTGTTGTCTACACACTACTAGAAAACCAAAAGTATAAAAAAGAAATTAGACGTTGGGCTTTTGTGAGAACACTTAATTTTAATATTTATACCATTAACTTACGAATTTCGTGAATAGGCGTAAAATAAGGACTAAAACATGTTTTTCGGTGTTTATTAGTCTGGGTATATTTTTTTTAAAAATTGGGTCTTCCAAAAACGGCATTTTTAGGTAATATTTAGAATTAGTGTATAAACTCATATTTAGATCGGCGTTGTCCAAATATATATATATATATATATATATATATATATATATATATATATATATATATATATATATATATATATATATATATATATATATATATATGTATTATTCACAAACTCTACAGATTTTCCTATAACATATAACAACATATTTACAAGAACAGAATATTAGCACCTAGATGATTAAACATCTGTATGTGCTAAAATGTAACTATATATTACAATAAGTCTGGTTTCATGTACAAAACAAAAAGTAAAATTTACTAAAGATCTAAACTATATTTACTTACAAAAATATCTTCTCAAACTGATGCCACCTCAGAAAAACTAACTCTTTACTATGTGCTTTAAACTGTTTCACACTTTGCAAATTTCTAATCTCACTGGGCAATAAGTTGTATATCTTTGGTCCAATATAATTCATGTACTTTAGGTTAAGATTGTTATTACTAATGGGGATCTGTATATGTTTGTCGGTTTTTATTCTTGTAATATAATCATGATTAATAAAAGTTTGTAAGTTTGTATGTCGATATATATATATATATATATATATATATATATATATATATATATATATATATATATATATATATATATATATATAAACACAGACAGATGAAACATAAATCGATCTCACATTTTCTATATTTTTATCGAAGAGTAAATGTGTGGGGTAAAATTTATTTTTTTGAAATATAATTTTTAATAGATATTTTTGAATTAAATTTAATTTATACAAAGCATTATTGTATAGTCCTCCACACACTAAAATACCGTACCTTAAAATCGATTAAACTAAGGCTTATAGACCATAATCAAAGTTTTCCTGTCCAGAAAGTTTTTTAATAAATAAAATTTATGCACTAAGCCACGAATCTTTTTTGAAACATAATCGATGTGTGGTTGCCAATTAAGGTAAGAATCGATTACAATACACAGGGGGTGGTGTCTCATTAATAATGTGATTATTAATCATAATGTTATTATATGAAGGCTTCGATCATACCCTAGATTTAAACAACAATAGATTTGTTTGAAGGCTGTTTATGGTCGGTGGGGGAGACGCTTTTTTGATGTTTGACAGACATAAACATATTTACTTATCTTGTCTTTCAGTTTAATTGCTTGTCGTGACTTTTTCGGTGTTTTTAAGTGTTAGAACTTACTATAAATGCGAAGTTTACAATTAATATTAACAAAAAGAGGATTTAAAAACATATTTTTATCGGTAAATATTGTTAGATATTGTTTACATATTGAAAATAAAATTAATAAAAATTTAGGCAACCATATATTCGTACTTTGTTTTTAGAATTGACGTACCTAAGGGTATGTTCGAAGGACGTACCGATGATACTCGTTTAAATAATGCAATTAGAAAAGGATAGCATAAAATCGGTATGTCTGTACCAAGAAATTAAATATCTACTGTTTATCAACACTTTTTCAAATATAAATAAAAATATTATTACGTTATTCAGCGTTGAAACAACCGGGCCCTAGTTCTAACGTTATTCCACTTCTACAGGGGTATATTCGAAGTATGAAGGTCTATTGCCTTTATCAGAGAGAAAACTATATATGTTGATTTTGCTAAGTTTAATGTCAATTTTTGGTTTTGTAACCAGTTTTTTGATATTTGATAAATTTACGATAGTTTTATTTTTTACACTTTCCCATGAATCCCCAGAAATGACTATTGCTGTATCATCTGCATAAGAAACCATCAGCCCCTCTGTTTTTAAATTAAGCAAAGAATTAATGTATAGAATAAAAAGTATTGGACCCAAAACAGTTCCCTGGGGAACACCAATTTTTACAAATTCCCTGCCACTTAAAATATTGTTAATTTTAACCATTTGTACAGGTTCTGAAAGATAATTTTCAAACATTTTATAAGTCGTTCCCCTCATGCCATAATTGTGCAAAATTGTAAGTAGTTTGTTATGAGGCATAGTATCAAATGCCTTAGCCAAATCCAAAAAGACTGCTAAACATTTTGTATTTAGATTCAAATTATTGACAACATCCGTTATTAAGGTATGCATAGCGTTGGTAGTACTACACCTCTCGAGAAATCCGAACTGATTCTCAGACCAAATTTGAAATCGTTTTATAAAAGTCATCACTCTATTCATAACACTTTTCAAAAAGCTTTGCAAAGTTAGTAATGGGGCTTATTGGGCGATAATTGTCAACAACACTCCCTAAACCGGATTTATGTATGGGAGTAATTATTGATGTTTTAAACTGAGATGGTACAATTCCTTTTTCAAATATTAAATTATAAATATGTAACAAAGGCGTCAATATTTCTAGATGTGTCTGTTTTATGATATTTGTTTTAATACCATCATAACCTGCTGCGCTTTCAGACCCAATATGATTTATTAATTCATTTTTTGTAAGTGGGTGAAAAAACAGTGTAGATTTCACAAGTGGATCGATATGGCATTCTTGCTGCGGTGAGGGAATGACCCTTTTCATCTCAAACCCCTATGTTAACATAGTAGTTGTTACAGAAATTAGCCATTTCAAGATAACTGTTGAAACATACGCCAGATTCCTCCCTTATGTCAACTTTACCATCACGACCATCGCTATATATATATATATATATATATATATATATATATATATATATATATATATATATATATATATAGTAGGTGTTTCGCGCTACGTTTCTGCGCTTAATATTTACTACATATTTATTCTCCTACATTTTTATCGTAGTATACAAGCAGGTCGGATCTGGTTTAGAAAGGTTGTTTGAGAGCTCAATATAACGCTAAGTTCACGATTATTCCATCGGAGTTTAATTGCATAAAATGGTAAGAAAAAGTGAGAGACGTAGCAGCCAATTGTACTATCTGTAAATTTAATAAGCATTTTCTACCTTTAGTAAGTATTATAGAGGTTATGGAAGGGAATATTCAGCACACATATCGTTTTACTCTTTAGTAGAACCAGAATTTTTTATAAATTTTCAACCATTTTTTTTTAAACAATTTTAGTTACAAAATGGCCTCACTTATTTATATTCCAAAATGCCTTTCGAATTTTTTGTTTCAGACTTACCTGATTCGGGATTTCATGTTATCAAATTTTTTGGGTTCTTGTATGGGCACATTTTTGTCGCTATAAATAAACGATTTTTTCAATGTGTATATTTGATTTTACAAAAGTTTTCAAACTTTTGACTAAATGCTTCTATAGAAAAATTCCAGTTTTGATTAAGACACTGCTCTACATACGTTTCGGCTTTTTAGGCTTTCTCAACAGCACTTGAACTATAATAAAGTTAAAAAGTGTTTCGTTTGATAAAATCTACCTGGTTTCATGGCTAGTAAAGAACTGTTTCTTATTTGGATCTACAGGAATTCCTAGTTGCCTGTATAACTGAACTGTCTTTTAATTTGCAATTGTTCAAGCAAGTTAAGTTTTTTATTTTTTGTTTTGGTATCAAGAAGGAGGGTAAAACTTAAATCAATAAATTGTTTATTGTTAATGCAATGAGTCGATATACCTGTGAATTTTTCAATATGGATTTTTTATATTCTACTTTTAAAAAACAAAATATATAAAGTGGATCATAAAGGACACTTTAATCTTTACTTAAAGGGTCACGAAGAACTCTGTGATAATATACCGTGTGAATGTGGCAACTTCTATGTGGACGAATTAAAATATCCCTGGATGATGATCAGAAGAACGCATGTCGTGGAAAAAGCTGTTGTCGACAACCACGCATGGACTCATGAATATCACATA
Source organism: Diaprepes abbreviatus (assembly GCA_034092305.1). Classification (NCBI taxonomy): domain Eukaryota; kingdom Metazoa; phylum Arthropoda; class Insecta; order Coleoptera; family Curculionidae; genus Diaprepes; species Diaprepes abbreviatus. Next base: position 209,537 of record JASJET010000069.1, read on the forward strand.
AAATGGTCTGAAGCTAGAATCCCAAACCGAGAAAATGGAAATTGCTTAGTAAACCACTTGTTAGTAATTGTAAACTAAAACTAAATGCAGCATAAAAAGGATCATAACACACATATTTAGACTTATCTCAGTCATTCTTCATTGTAATTACCTTTATTATAAATGATTGTGTAGCTTAAGAATTTTAGTTTCACTTGAAAACGGCTACAGATAACTACTAGCTGAAACATCATGATATTTAATAAAAAACAGGGACATTTGAAGTCCAACATATATCTACTGTTTCGTAATTTTAAAATAAGATTTACCTTATTTGCATTTTTTAACTATCATCTGCAAAAATTTGAACATTTGCCCCTTTTTGTGGGATCCACGGTAACTTGCATTAGTAAAAAGAGTCATTTTGCCATTCAATGTTAAATTCTGATCATTTTTGATACACTGGTATTTAAAGGCGCAATACCTCATAATTAGAAAAAATGAGAAAAAAAGTTAATTAACAACAATATCTTACCAGTACAGTTGAAGATTAGTAGCAGCACAAGCGAGCAAAAATATCGAGATAACACCTCTGCCGCAGATTAGGGTCGGTTATTTATGGCGCCACTGCATTTATAGCTAGGCTGAATGCAGTGGCGATGTCGTTAGAAATAAGCTTTCAACTTTATCTTTATAAATAAAAAGTGGAGTGGTAACGTAAGCTTATTCTAGAAAAAGACGAACTTTAACAAATTCACAACAGGGAAAATAGTTAAATCAGTAAGACTTAATCCATGCACCCTATAATCTAATAGCGTTAAAACAAAACATAAACCTGTTTATAATATGATCATAGGGTAGTATTATTGATCAACGCCATACACAAATAAAGAATAGATTAAACTAATAGGTCGTTCTTTTTCCTGTCTTGAGGTGTGCCAAAAAATGATCTTTCTTCTTAGCGACACAGGATCTAACGTAGCGTTAACGGGTACACGCAAAATATAATCCCGTACAGAAGATATTAGTTATTAAATGACACGGAGAGAAGATTCCAATAATAATATAACCAGTAGGGAGGATTCCAATACTAATATAAGCCATAGGAAGGATTCCAGTAATCATATTACCCGCAGAGAGGAGGCTACAAAAAAAGGAAGTGCCTAAGATAACGTTGATGCAAAAATAAAACAAAGCAAGTGAATTAATTATTCAACCTTCGCGAATGTGTCAAAAATTCTAATTTAAATTTCTACACTCTACATATTGAAATATATATATATATATATATATATATATATATATATATATATATATATATATATATATATATATATATATATATATATATATATATATATATATATATATATATATATATATATATATATATATATATATATGTTGTTGCGTAGTGTTTCACGGATGGGAACATGTGATTCAGTATTAATCCGGGAATACATCCGTTCGTTGGTTTGGTTTCCTGTAGAAATTTGCAGACGTTTCGCCAAAATCCCATTTGGCATCTTCTGTGCTTGGTGGTTGTAGATCAACTTGATCTACAACCACCAAGCACAGAAGATGCCAAATGGGATTTTGGCGAAACGTCTGCAAATTTCTACAGGAAACCAAACCAACGAACGGATGTATTCCCGGATTAATACTGAATCATATATATATATATATATATATATATATATATATATATATATATATATATATATATATATATAAATATATCAAAGGTGATCTTTAAGTTAGCGGAAAAGGAAATATTAATCAAAATCTTTACTTTAGCCTAGTCATTTTCATTAACTATTGAATTCAAGATAAGTAAGAGCAAAAAATAAAATAAAATAAGCTTACAATAAATCACCGCCCTGAGGTAGGACAATGTAAAAAAATGGTTCATTGTACTACATAATTACCTACTTATTAAATTAGCCAACTCGTTATTTAAAATAATAATAAAATAGTGACCATTGTATTATGATGCTACAATGCTTAATTTATTAAAATTAATTATTTTTAAATAAATCAGCTAAACCTGACATAATTTTAATTAAACTCAAAGACATAATAAATGAAAATATAATCAAAATAGAGATTGCATACAATACAAAAATACTTCAAAGTACATTTACTCAAAAATTGGGAATATCGTGGTATGTCCAGGAAGCAAATACATAACAAAATATAGTGAATTTTACAATATTTAGCAAAATAATTCTCAAAATGAATTTTCACTGATAAAAAATGAATAATTACACATTTACTAGGTAACAGCTATGAACACTAAGAAAATTTCAAGAGAAACTAATTAATAATCATAAATAAATAGCAATAATTGTTCTACAATTCAACATAAAACTAGTTTTATGCGGTCAATTTAGGTCTTAATAAGATTTAAAACGGAAAACTATGGTTAAATTGAACTTAGGCATTAATTTTAATTGCTAATCAATTCTGAGCTAAAATCTTTGATAATGCAGAAATCCATGCAGGATTGTTTTAATAAGTTGCAATTAATGAATCTTATTCGCTCTTTTTGGAGAATAATTTCAGTACTACAATGGTATAATGTGGATATATCCACTGCTATTGCATCTCCCACGGAGGAATCCGTGAAAGCCGCATAAACATATATATATATATATATATATATATATATATATATATATATATATACGCCAATTGGCGGGAGATCGGCGAAGCCGCGTTTAGTATTTGCATGATTCATTCCGATCTATCCTTTGCATAGCCAGGTGCATATCGGTACACTGATGAGTCTAGTAGAGACGTAACATGTACTTCTGCCGTATCATTGTGGCGGGAAGGGTAAGTTCTGACTTTCTTCTCGGTATGGGGGTACAGGCAGGCCATCATCTCGGTGGTGGTGTTCCTTAGCAATTTGTTCAAACTGTGCAACTTCTAACAAGGAAAGGTTATGGTTGGAACGAAGTTTTGCATTTACTCTTCGCCTTTTTTTTTCATTCATATAAGGAGCTGCAAACAGTTGTACGTTTGCTGAATGTGATTTCAGCCGCATATACATATATATATATATATATATATATATATATATATATATATATATATATATATATATATATATATATGTATATATATATGTATATATATATATATATATATATATATATATATATATATATATATATATATATATATATATATATATATATATATATGTTTATGCGGCTTTCACGGATCCCTCCGTATGAGATGCAATAGCAGTGGATACATCCACATTATGCCGTTGTAGTGCTGAAATCACATTCAGCAATACAACTATATGTAGCTCCGTGCATGAATGAAGTAAAATGCGAACAGTAAATGCAAACTTCGTTCCAACCATATCCTTTTCATGTTAGAGGTTGCACAGTTTGAAAAAATTGCTAAGGAACACAATTTATCCTATTCCACCACCATCGAGACGATGGCCTACCTGTACCACCATACCGAGAAGAAAGCCAAAACTCACCCTCACCGCCACAGTGATACGGCAGAGGTACATGCTTCATCTCTACTAGACTCATCAGGGTACCGACATGCACCTGGGTGTGCAACCTCTAACACGGAAAGGATATGGTTGGAACGAAGTTTGCATTTACTGTTCGCATTTTACTTCATTCATGCACGGTGCTGCATATAGTTGTACATTTGATGAATGTGATTTCAGCACTACAACGGCATAATGTGGATGTATGTATCCACTGCTATTGCATCTCATACGGAGGGATCCGTGAAAGGCCATCGTCTCGATGGTGGTGGAATAGGATAAATTGTGTTCCTTAACAATTTTTTCAAACTGTGCAACCTCTAACACGGAAAGGATATGTTTGGAACGAAGTTTGCATTTACCGTTCGCATTTTTCTTCATATATATATATATATATATATATATATATATATATATATATATATATATATATATATATATATATATATATATATATATATATATATATATATATATATATATATATATATATAGCCCATGTTAAATGCTAGTAATTTTATATTGATGATTTCAACTATGAGATGGACAATGTGTTCGAGATTTCGCAGCCTTGACGAAAATTATATCAAAAATGAATAGCTGGATTTTCAAAAAAATTAAAAAAACTCGATTAGCCTGAAAAAACTTATATCTGAGAGTTACTTCATAAGGCTTGTTTGTTTTTTTTTTTTTGATTCAGGACCATTTTAAAAGTTCATACCTAACTATTATTTTTGAACTTTAAATATTAGTGTCTACTACCACTTACTTATTAATGTTATTTTTTTTTTGTTTCAGAACTAAAGAAAAGAAAGTTCACCAAGTTGGTAAGTGTGTGTTTTAGTCAAAACGAAAAATTACTGAAAAGTTTACATATTGTTTCAAAATCATAAAATAATGAAAAAAAGGATAATAGTATAAATTAAAAAATATACATTTCTCATTTATGTGTATTAATGCGAGGAATAAAAGAAATGACACTTTTAAAATCGTTTTAACGATAACTTAAATGGAGGGCATGAGAGGTCGCCATTCTTCAGACAAATATAATTCTAATGAAAAATATCTCTGTTATTTTCACTTGAACTTCTTGGTAAACATCTATAATGACGCCAAAGTTCTTGGAAGCCAAGCAGTCTCAGATTAAACAAAGAAAACTCTGCAAATATGTACTTTTTTTTATTAACATACCAAGTGATATTGGACAAATTAAACTTATTATAATGCTTTTAAAAATAAAGTATACTCTGTACATTTTATAAAAAATTGCTTGTTGCGCTATACTGTCTATATACTTTTGCCCAAAAATCAATGCGTTCTTTATCTGGATCAACTCCAGCATAAACATCCTCCCCAATATTCAAGAAATTATGAGCTTCGTTGGTAAATGGTTTCCACATCACTCCAAGCTCATCGTCAGGAGTGGGATTACCATATTTAGCAAAGTTCGTCCACAGTTTAACCATCGTTCTAATTCGTTTTTCTTCCAATGTTCCGGGTTTTAGTTTTTCTTCTGTTATTGTGCTACTAAAAATGTAGCTGAGCTCATCAGCGTGACATGTGCCTAAAAAATCAGAAAAAATTATAAATACAATATACGCTTTAGAAAAAATATATTTACACTTATTTTAAGCTTATCAGAATTAGGTAAGAATTTGAATATCTACTATTGGATAAGAGTAAAGCAATAGAGTACTTTTTTAAAAGTGTTACTTCTCTTTATATACATATATACAAACCCCACCGCCCCTAGCAATCACCCTGTCTTTTCCTAATAAGTTATAGTCTATATATCGATATATCTGCTAAAACGGAAATTTTTGAGTTATTACCACCTAGCCATGTTTCTGACAATGGCAATACATCGTACTTATTATTTCCAAGAAATTTATTTCATTTAGAGTTAGTAATAAACACTAACCTGAACTAATTATACAAAATGACATGTAAAAAAATATATTGAAAGGAATACTTTACCGGGGATATGCATTAGATTAATTTTGTTTTTTAAGTGATTTATAGGCGTGTCCAATGTACATCTATATAAATATACCGGATATTTAGACGTTTTTGCGTGATTAACTGCTGTGGCATAACAGGGTGTAATGTAGCCAACATCTCCCAATAACTGCAATAAAAATAAAAATATTAAACCTATAAACAAATTTCATATTTTAAAGAAAGGAAGTGCAGAATATAATTTCATACACGCACACACACAGTTACAAATTGAGACATAAAATAAAAATATTAGATAGCTTGATATATAATGACATTTCTTGTTTAGCTGAATATTAGATGCATTCTTCAAAGTAAACAAGATGAGAAATATTTGACATATTTGTCTATCGTTTAGAGCCATTCATTTATATGCCCCTTCTTTCATAAATACAGCATATAATAGAGCGAAAAGTTGTGGTTATACAATGATAAAATGTACTTATGACGAAAGCGATATTTAGGGTCTCTGGGGGTTTTTGGAACGTGGAACTACTATAGAACCATACAGGTTTTATAAATTAGTGAGGCTAAGAATGAAGATGTATGACACCTAAAATAATAATATAAAATTATGTAAAATTCTTATTACCAACAATATTCGTTTGAACTAAATCAAAATCAGTCAGTCAATACAACGTTTATATTTTTAAAAATGCATATCCTATCGACGAACGAAATAAGATAGAATATTGAAAATTCCGTTATATGTGCGGAATCGCTTTTTTTTAGAGTTTATTTTTTCTAATATATATATATATATATATATATATATATATATATATATATAATATAGGAATTAATTTTTCTTGAACCATTAAATATATTTTTAGTTGGTTATTTTCTTGGGAATATGGTTCATTTTTATATATATAACTACATATATAAAGTAGTCATACTTATTGTATATATATATATATATATATATATATATATATATATATATATATATATATATATATATATATATATATATATATATATTTTTCAGGACGTTTCGATTCTTTCGAATCTTTTTCAACTGAGGGTTTCGGCGGATGCTTCAAAAATGTACATTTTTAATATTATTATATATGGAATTAGAGGTTAAAAACTTACCATTAAGAACAGAGATTTTTGTTTTAAACAAAAATTAATTATATCACAAACCAATTGTAATCACTCACTCTTTTGTATATTCACTTTTCAAAAGTATTTTTAAAAGTCTAGTTAGAAGAATGGACACTACATTTTTAACCCTATAACTGCCTTGACTTGAAAATGAATGTGGAACCCAGATGGTGTATGTTTTAGGTACTTTAAGTGGCGTAAAAAGTATGGGTCTTTTAATTGAAGTGATATCTTTCTGAAAAAAATATCGTGATTCAATTTAGAAGAATTGAAAGCGGAGAATTATTCTTATTTATTATTTTATTTATTTTAGAAATTCCCTTATATTGGTTTATTTTAATTTGTTGAAATAAATTTGATTTAGATTATTGATGTCTGTTTTATCGTTTACGGCATTCGGATTTTTTTTTTATTGCAATCATTTCGTAAAATTCTTGTTTTCCTTTGTTAGTTTCAGCACACAAGCACACCTTTGATTATGAAAATACAAAAATCAGTTCTTAATGGTGAGTTTTTAACCTCTTATTCCATATATAATAATATTAAAAATGTACATTTTTGTAGCATCCGCTGAAACCCTCAGTTGAAAAAATTCGAAAGAATCGAAACGTCCCGAAAAATAAAAATATATATATATATACAGTGCCTTCATTTCAAAACGAACCATCCTTAATAACTTTGTTAAATAGAAAAATTAAAAAAAAAGAAAAAATACGTCAATTTAGATATACAGGGGGAAGTTTAATTTTGCATTTGTTAAAAGTCTGTCAATCACCTCCTCACCTCCAGCTAACCTCACTTTGATATGTCAAATGGGAACCCCCATCTTGTGACACATCATTGTAAGCAGCATAAAATTGTCTATCCAACCGTATAAAAAAAATTAAATCGGTTGACGTACAAGCGAACAGTGTGCAAAAATGTCTTGTAATAATGCATAATATATCGGCCTCGAACTTTAGTATGTCAAATGATTACCCTATAGTGTGATACATCATTTTAAAGGGCATACTATCTCCTATTTAGCCAATAAAAAAAAACAAAATCTGTTGATGTACAAGCGAATAGTAAGAAAAGATGTGTGGTAATAATAGACACCTTATCACATTAAACTTTATTATGTCAAATGGCTACTTTATAGAGTAAAATATTATTTTAAATTTAAAATAAATATTTTTTTTAAAATAATAAACATTTAAAATATTTGCGAGAAAAAAACTAAGCCTGTTTTAAAATTCATCGCAAAATTCATTGCAGTCTAATCAATCTAGTGTATTTATTTCAATGATATTTTTTGCGGTACCTGATAGGTACAAGAAATCACTGCAATAAATAAAATTTTTAAGATCTTTAAACACCAGTTGTTTATTATTGTTAAAATTGTCATTGTGACGCCTAGTTGAAACGTGAATATAAATGGTGTACACGCTAGCCGAAAGAATAGAAATAATTTTTCTCTATGGAGCTGAAGATCGGTGCGCTCGTAGAACCGCCAGAGCATTTAACGAGAGGCATCAAGACAAAAACGTGGGCCATAAATATGTACTCGAATTGGTACGAAAGTTTGAAGAAACGGGATCCGTTTGTAATAAAAAATATATTGAGAAAAGGGTTGTAGATGAAGCATGCCAAATCGAGGTACTAGGACAGTTTGCAATAGATCCAACTTTATCCATCTCAAAGGTCGCAGATTTAACCAACATTTCTGCTGGCTCTGTGCATAAAGTTTTAAAACAAAATAAGTTTTTTCCCTACAAAATTCAAATTCTTCAAGAACTCGGAGAAGACGATTTTGATAGGAGAATTCAATTTTGCGAATTAATGTGCCAACGAATTGACGAGGACCCCCATTTACCTAAGAATATCTGCTTTAGTGATGAATCAACTTTTTTTCTAAATGGACTGGTTAACAGACATAACTGCAGATACTGGGATAATGAAAATCCGCACCTTTTCCGAGAAGGACATACTCAATATCCCGAAAAAATTAACGTGTAGGCAGGAATTTATGGCAATGAAATCATCGGGCCATTTTTTTTGGAAGATAATTTAACTGGGCAAATTTATTTAAACCTTTTAGAAAACACAATATACCCTGCCATTGTGCAATGTTTAGAAAATCAAGTGGATGAAAATGCTGTTATGGTACTAAATGAAAATAATTTGCATTTCCAGCAAGATGGAGCTCCCCCGCACTACGCTTTGGCAATTCGAGAGTGGCTTGATGAACATTTTCCAGGGACGTGGATTGGCAGACGTGGTGCAATTGAATGGCCAGCACGGTCTCCAGGCCTAACCCCTCTAGACTTTTTTCTTTGGGGGTATTTAAAAAGCAAGGTTTATAAAACCCCACCTGAAAATATTGACGATTTAAAAGATCGAATTGTTCGGGAATGTAGAGGAATTAGCAGAGAAACCCTTGCCAATGTTCGTGGGGAATTTCAAAATAGGCTTTTTTATTGTCTCGCTAATAACGGCGCACATTTTGAACATTTAATAAAATAATTTTCTTCAACTGAATAAAACTGAATAAACTGCTTATATTTAACACACATTTTTGCATCCTAATTGCCTATAACGTCTATTAACTTAATTTTTTTTGACATCGTTGGATAGCAGATCGTACGTCCTTTAAAATGATGTATCACACTATAGGGTAATCATTTGACATACCAAAGTTCGAGGCCGATATATTATGCATTATTACAAGACATTTTTGCACACTATTCGCTTGTACGTCAACCGATTTAATTTTTTTTATACGGTTGGATAGACAATTTTATGCTGCTTACAATGATGTGTCACAAGGTGGGGGTTCCCATTTGACATATCAAAGTGAGGTTAGCTGGAGTTGAGGAGGTGATTGACAGACTTTTAACAAATGCAAAATTAAACTTCCCCCTGTATATCTAAATTGACGTGTTTTTTCTTTTTTTTAAATTTTTCTATTTAACAAAGTTATTAAGGATGGTTCGTTTTGAAATGAAGGTACTGTATATATATATATATATATATATATATATATATATATATATATATATATATATATATATATATATATATATATATATATATATATATATATATACATATAAAAATGAACCATATTCCCAAGAAAATAACCAACTAAATATATATATATATATATATATATATATATATATATATATATATATATATATATATATATATATATATATATATATATAGCGCTTTCGTAAAGTAGCGGATAAATTCAATATAAAGTAAAATTCTCCTTTTTTGGAAAAACGATCGAATACGTCGAATTTTATTTTTAGTTTAGAGTTTTTTACATGATACCCAAATATATAGAGTAACTTAAGAAGGAGCTAACAAGCTATTGCTTTTTTTTAGTTCTAAACTTTTTTTACTTCAGAATCAGAAAGATTAAATTTTTTTACATACCACAAGTAGCCAAGCCATAGGTAAATATAGTGACATAAATTCCCAGATGGATGAAACTTACCCAGTGGCGTTGGAGGCAATGTAAGTACAAACCCTATATAAAATATAATAGCAAAAAATAGACTGGGGCCAAGAGGGGAGTATCAAAGTTGGCTAAAAGAGGTTTTTTGAATCTACAAGCCAAAGAACGCATTTTGGAAAAGAAAGTTTCGAATAAAAGTTGTAAAGATTTTAAAAACCCTTAATTTGAGCTTGTGTGTGATCGTTTTTGCCAATTTGTTATTGCAAAAATGCCAAAAAAACCTTCAAAAGCCCTCGTCTTTTTGAACAAAATGATATTTTATAATAGTAAATTGGATTATTTGTTGCTGAGATATTGCTAATTGTTTACTCAAAGACGCAAACTGTTGATCTCTATAACTTTTTTTTGAGTGAACATTTTAACCTCCACAAAGGTTCAATCTCTTAGTGAAGTCCTAGACTTTCATATCTTGTTAGAGGCAAATGAAAAAATTAATTTCCAACCCACTTAAATATCGTTTTAAAAAAGGGGGTGCATTTTTATAAAAAAAATAGAGCTCTACCGCGCAAGAAAACTAAACTCGCACCTTTAAATCAACAGCACCCGGAAAATTCGCCGTATTTCGGCACCGAATGGACCAAATTCAGTTGTTTTTTTATCTGGGGTAGCTCAAAAAATTATGAATATGGCACACCACTTTTTTTAGAGCGATATTTAAAAGGCTAAAAATTAATTTTTTCCTTTGCCCCTAACAAGGTATGAAAAATTAGGTCTTCACGAAGAGATTGAGCCTTTGAGAAACCAAAAATGTTCACCCAAAAAAAAACTTCAATTTCTTCCGTCTTGGTTTAAGCATATAACAATATCTCAGCAACAAATTATCTGATGTACTATTATAAAATACAATTTTGTTCGAAATGACGTGATCTTTCCTTTAAAATCAAAAAAGTGCAATAAAAGTTAATTTTGTAATAAATAATTGATATGCAAAAATTGCCGATTTTAAGGATTTTTTGGTATCTTTACAATAAGAAATTGACGAAAATTATCGCACAAAAGATCAAATCGTATATTTTTAAAATCTCTACAACTATTAATTGAAACTTTCTTCTCCAAAATGCGTTCCTTGGCTTGAAAAAATCTGTTTTAGCCAACTTTGGCTCTACTCCTTTTGGCTCCAAACTACTTTTGGCTGTATATAGAGATTGTATATAGAGATTGTTTTTACTTTGCCCCCAACAAACAGCACTAATTTTTACCTATGGATGCTAGTTAGAAAAAGAAAATAGATAAGAAAAATTACTGTAAAACTTTAAAATATAAACAAATTTTGGGACCGACTAAATTAAATGTTTTAACTGGGCCTTTACTGGCGCGAGATATTTGACGTAGTTTCAAAATGATCTCATTCCTGCAATAATAACTTTTTATCCAATCCCAAAAGAACCCGATATGTTCTAGCGTGACCTTTCTTTCCAACAAGATGGAACGTCACCCCACTACACTGCCCGTACCCGTGCTTATTTGTATGAGGTTTTTCCAAACCGTTGAATAGGCGGAAGAGGGACAATTAACTGGCCAGCTGGACTACCAGATTTGACCACCCTTGATTATTTCTTGTGTTGGGCTACTTAAAAACTAAAGTATACTTGACCCAAACCGCCAATTTAAAAGTTCTAAAAGTTCAAATACACCAAGAAGTATGAAACATAACAACAGATATGATCGACAAGGTTTAAAAGGAATTTTTTCATCGGCTCGGCTATTGTTATATTATTAAGGCTTCCCAGTTTAAACATTTAAATTAGAAGACATCAATTTTTTTTGATATTGTAAAGTAAATTTTAAAGTTTTACAGTAATTTTTCTCACCAATTTCTTTATGTGACCAACATCCATATTGTCCTTGTCGTATGTAAAAAGATGTGTCCTTTCTGATTCTAAAAATGGTGTTTATAATTGAAAAAAAATATCGGTGATGTCATAGCTCCTTCTTGAGTTACCCTGTATATTTCGATATCAAGTAAAAAAAACGAGCATATATATATATATATATATATATATATATATATATATATATATATATATATATATATATTTACTTAAAGAGGAGGTAGTCTCGTGACTGGACTAGGTAAGAAAAAGCTAACTAAACCGAAAGGTTTAAGGCACTTTTGTGGGGCTGCAGTCTAAAGGATGGTTGGCCAAAAAAGGAAAATCTAGCTTTCGACAAATTTTATTCTCTTCATCAGGACTTTTACAAAAAAGAAAATACTCTTCCTTGAGTCTATTTATTGTAAAATAAAAATAAAGAAAAAATCTAGCAAAGTGACAGCCAGGTTTTGGTTCAACAGAAACAATCATTATGCCCTTGGCACTAGGATTACATATTACAATAAAAATAAATATTCTAAAAGGTAAAAATTTTTAAATTTACTTAAGAACATAATTGATAGCACGTGGACATTGTTGAACCGCTATTTCAGAATGAATGAAAGTGACAAATGACAGTCGGTGCTAAAAGCCCGTTTTAATAGCTAAAGTATACACTGCTCAAATGCTGGTAATCACTTCGGGGCGGAGGAACGGTTAACATAAATATTATGTTATTGTATCGAATGTAGATAAAAGATAAATGTTGTAAATTAAGTTTGTCGTAATCGTTGAGGTGTAATGTAAGTGAGCAATCAAAAAAGGTACAATTCGCACCCGGTTAGACAAATGTGATAATAACAATCAGAACAGTAACAAAATGGTAGATTGAACTATGGCAGAACGACCACCATTATCTTCTAGCTATAACAAGTAATTATATATTATGCTGAGGTTTTCTAAATCCTCTGTTTTGCTCATGAAAAGTGGCTCGTTATTTATGTGAACCATTTCCAGGAAAACTTCTTTGTGAAAGTTGTTTTCTTTTGCTAAAATTTTCGGTTTATCAAACTTTAGGAATTACGACTCCGAAAAGAACATTAAATATAACACAGTAAGGTTTATCAAAAACATATTTGTAAATTTTTCTGTAGCTATTTTGAATGCCATATCTTAAGAAAATATATTTTTTGGGTTAAGAAAACAACAATAAAAATTCATACGAAATTCAAGAAAGTGCAAATAATATAATAATCTTTGAAAAAGCGATAAATATCATTAAATAATTTATAAATACATAACTCGAAAATGAACAAGTAATACATCTGTAAATCTAAAAGAACATCGAATGACAATAAACAAATATATATATATATATATATATATATATATATATATATATATATATATATATATATATATATATATTTAAAACTTTAAAACTTTACGTTAATCACGCTTTGAAAAAATTGAGAAATACAGCAATAACATATCATACTAAAAGCAAATAATAAAAAATACATATTTCATAGGTTAAAAACGCATTATTATTAATTTCAAAAGATTATCTAGTACTTTTTGAAACAAACAATTTAACAGAGTCTTGTATGCCCCTAGTGTGCAACTGTAATTAAAGCCTAGAAAAATAAGATTGTGATGCAAATTCAGGAATCTGTTCAATGTATTATTTTGTCCCAAATCTAACGGGTTAAAACCAAGTAAAAATCATTTATCGAATCTTGTCGTTCGAGAAGGAACTCTAAAGTTAAGGATACTAAGCAACTCAGGGCAGATAATTTTATTACAAAGTATTTTATGACCTGAGAAAGGGGTAAGTTTGATGCTATGCTTTCCAAGAGAATCCAACCTTAAAATAGTCAGACGCTCGGAGTTTGGAAGGGACGATTAATCAATATTAAGTTTAAACAATAAAAAATTATAATAATATAATAAAAAATATGTACTCTCTCAATCTTATTGACGTGTGTTCTATAAATAGCAGCTCAGAGACTGTAGCAGTGTTCGATCTTACTAGTTTCATTAGAAACGTCAACATCCTGAAAACCTCTATAACTAACGTTTTTATATGAAATAATATTCTGTTCTAAATTAAGTTAAATGCCCAAAATTTCTCAAAAACACAATATAAATGAAACTTGAGAGATAGCTCTCAATAAAATTATATTTTGACTAAGGAATCTATAGAACGTTCTTAATTATACAAGGAGATGTATGCGTGCCAAAAGAATTATGTTTTGTTTTTTGTCAGTTTTTATTTATAGATGAATAGAGATAAACATATATATATATATATATATATATATATATATATATATATATATATATATATAACTTCAAAGTTCGCGGCGTTTAAAGTATTTGTGCTTGATGACAGTTTTGATATAGTGGGAATTACAGAGACGTGGCTAACCAAAACAGTAAAGTCTAAGGTTATTGAAATCGATGGATATAAGTTTGTTGGACAGGACAGGGTAAATAGGGGTGGTGGTGTCGGAATCTATATCAAAAATATTCTGAAGTTTTCTATTTTATATAATGATTTTACAAAGATTGAAAATTTTGAACAATTATGGATAAAAAGTTTAATTAACAATACTTCCTTAATTTTTGGATGTATATATAGACCATCTACATATAGAATTTCTGATTTTTTGTCTGAGTTTGAGAATAACATAAAACACTAGTACCTTTAAGTAATGAGTTGTTGTGCGCGGGGGATTTTAATGTAGATTTTTTGGATGATGTGATACAATTCAATTCATTAATACACTCTGTAGGACTTACTCAATTAATTAATAATCCTACTCGAATAACATGCAATACTGTCTCACTTATTGACCTTTTTTGATTTCTAATCCCGATTTAGTAACACATTGTGATACTTTACTTGCCCCATTAATGTCGGACCATGAATTTACATCTTGTGAGTTTAAACTACCAAATAATAAAAAACAAATTATCTTTACAGAATATAGAGATCTAAAAAATATAAATATATCACAATTTACGGCTGATTTAAAGTCAATACCCTGGAAAAATATTTTTGATATTGAAAATATAAATGATAAAGTCGAATTTATTAATTCCAACGTAGCTACCTTACTAGGTCTTCATACTCCCATGAAAAAAGCTAGGTTTACCAAGAATAATTTTCCCTGGATAACTGAGAATATTAAAAATTTGATGAAACTTAGAAATAATGCCTTAAGTAAATTTAAAAGAACAAAGAATGGTGAGCACTGGGAATATTATAAATCTCTTCGCAACCTCACAACCCTAACTGTTCGTAACGAAAAAAAAAAGCTTCTTTGAAAGCGAGGTTACAACTGTCAAAAGATATATGGCGGGAATTAATTAATACAGTATAGCAGTTAGTAAAAACAAAGTTGATATCATCGAAAATCTGATGGATCTTAATTTAATAAACAGATTTTTTTAAATCTTCTATACCCGATTCCGGGGGACATAATAATGAACTTTTGAAATTTTATGAAAATGGTGTGAAAGATGATGTAACTCGTAATTTTAAATTTAAAGGAGTAACAGAGTTAAGGGTGGCGAAGATAATCTCTAAAATAAAGTCTAAGGCGAAGGGTCACGACGGATTGAGCATTGATTTGGTGGAACTCTGCTGTCCTTTCATCTTGCCCTGCTTGACGCATGTAATGAATGCATGTCTATTAAATTCTGTTTATTCAGAATGCTGAAAGAGGGCTTTGGTAGTGCCATTGCCAAAAGTTAGTGGTCCCCGTGAACTTCGGGATCTTCGTCCCATTAGTATTTTGCCCTGTATGTCAAAAATATTAGAAAAAATAATTAATGAACAACTTACAGAGCACGTGGAGGTTAACCGAATACTGTCTGAGACTCAGTCTGGATTTAGAAGGAATCACGGTTGTTCTACTGCTCTAGCAAATGTCGCTGATGATATATTTCGGGCAACCGATTCAGAAAAAGTAACAGTCCTGACACTGCTCGACTTTTCGAAAGCATATGACACTCTGGACCACTGATTGCTATTAGCAATACTTCAGTATATCGGTCTTAGTGATCATGCCATTTCATTTTTTAGATGTTTTCTGGAGAGTCGACGGCAATGCGTTAAACTGGGTGGCGATATTTCAGAGGAGCTGCCCATAAATTCTGGTGTACCGCAGGGCTCTATTGTGAGTCCTTTGTTATATGCAATCTACACTTCGTGTTGACCAAGTGCCTTGCGAAGGTGCAAGTCGCATTGCTACGCGGATGATACCCAGGTATATTTGTCTTTTAGAAGGGAGGATGTTCTTGAGGCTTGCAACGCTATTAACCAAGACCTTAAAATAATTCATTCGGTCTCCTTGCAGCATTCCTTGTATCTTAATCCGAAAAAATGCTGTATAATGATATTTGGAAAGAAGACTGATAAAGAAATTGTTAAAAATCTTATAAATGTAAAAATTGGCGATTCAGTTCTGTCTATTGAGGATAGTGTTAAAAATCTGGGTGTTATCTTTGACAGTACACTGCGATTTGATAAGCATGTTTCCCATTGTGTTCAGAAGGCTTATGTTAGACTAAAACTTCTTTACAGTTATTGCCATGATTTGTCCATAAAACTTAAGACTTTGCTCTGTAACTCGCTAGTGCTTTCCATTTTTAGCTACGGAGATGTAATATATGGAAACTGCCTAACAGCAATTCAAAAACGAAGAATACAGAAAGTGCAAAACTCTTGTTTGGACTAATTTATGGAGTTCGTAAACATGAGAAAATATCTCATAAGCTACTCGACTTAAAATGGCTAAATATGGAGAGCAGGAGGTGGTTACATGAAGCTTGTTTTTACCATAAAATTATATGTTATAAAAGCCCACAATATCTATACAGACGAATCATTTTTAGATCCTACGCGCATAACGTCAACATTCGTTTTCGAGGAACAATAACTCCAACCCTGCATAAATCTTCTCTGTTTGAACGCTCTTTTACCTACAATGTCGCTAAACTATATAATTTTCTACCGGACTTCTTCAAAACTCTCACGCCTATAAAATTTAGATATGTTGTCTTCCAACACGCATTTGATAAACAAATAAGAAAATTGTAGTTTCCTCTAACTTGGGTGTATAAGTATTGTTTCTTTTCTCTTCTGTGTTTAATTATTATTTAGATCCTATTTACTTTCAGTCTGGGTTGAATTGATCAGGGTGGATGTCACTCAGGTGTTATCAACATCTGGACTTCGCCCGTTCTGTCTCTATATTATCCTGTATATTAAGTAATTATAATATGTTGTTAATTTTATGGAGCCAGAAATAAAGACATAATTATTGTATATATATATATATATATATATATATATATATATATATATATATATATATATATATACACATGTATAACTGAAATATTCGTATATTGATGATGCATGAATATTCTTTCACCGGAATATAATGGAACAAATTGTAATTATTTTATTCTGAACAACGTGAATTATATTCCACTAAAATAAGTAATTAAATAATCACTCTGTAGAAAAATTTTAACCATGGGAACGTATGTATCTTATATTATCACCCTAAGATCTAAATCCATTAACAAACTTAACAATTTTATTACTTTTGGGTAGTCCATGTGTCTTTCTGAAACTGTAAATATTTAAAAATGTGTAATTTTAACCTCTTTAACATTATCAAAAAGTTAAAGATTAAGTCAAGAGTGGATTTTGCATCCACCATATGCCCTAAACTGCCTAGTAAACTTAAAATATTGAACGATTTTCCCATTATTTGGAAACAAAAGAATAATCAAATAAATTCACTATAATGTAATATATTGGTTGACAACATGTACAAAGAACTCTTGTAGCTATTTTTTTTCCTGATTGCAAGAAAGAATGATTTATATATCAGCAAAATAAATAAAATAGCGTTTAGGTTTTATCTCCTGTAGTTATTGATTTTCTTTTAGTTATAAGAAGACGTCGATTAGTTTGATTAATTATTTTTATATAAAAAAAATAAGATTAAGACGATCAAAGGCCAATTCGGGAATTAATTATTCGGCATAGAGTAGCTAACGCTCTCTACATTTCATGAATGAAATTGACGGTTAGAGGGTTGCATGGGGTGAGATGGGTGCCAGCGGGAATGCCTTTTATAAATAGTAATCTTCAGTTACGATCTGGGATTCGTTATAGTCGGTACGGTTTTGATAATAGCTTCTTATAAAATTACGTGACCCTATTAACCAGTGATAAGATTCTTATTTATGATTTTTCATCTATTTTGGGGAAAAGGACGACTTTCTATTGTTTGTTTAAGCCATTTAAATAGTTGTTTTCGCACTTTATTCCTTTGTTAATTTATATTTTAAAAAGCTATTTTTTTATACGTTTTATCTTCAAAATTGGGATTTACATTTTTATTAATAAAACGGCCAATAAGAGCCATAATGTTAGTTACTTTGGAATTGTTATTCGATATTAATTATAAATTTCTCACTGTAAATATTTCGTTTTCAGTTCATCTTTGTTAATAGATCGAAGTGTTTTGAGAAACTTGTTTTGTTTAATTTATTAAAAACCTTCACGCGATTATACTCGCGGGCGCGCAGTTGTGAAAGCTTAAAATCAAGAGACGTCATTTGAACAGCTGGACAGCAGCTTTTCCTGAGTCCTCAACTTGTGATTGTGGGTACTGGTAAGCCCTAAATAACCTGTAGTTATTTAATATTAAAACTAGAAGAACTAAAGGAATTACCAGATTTCTAAGGTGCCTTTGTTATTGTCATATGCATAGGTTTTTTAGAATAGCTATAAAGATGGGACAGAAATACAATTGTAGACAGAACGGCCATACGCTACCCAATATATTCCATATGTAGGAGTCTACGATCAAATGCTGTTACAGGAACAATCTTATCTAAGACACCTTATCAAAAATGATAAGTATAAACCCTCCATATGTTTATTTTAGATTAAAAGAGAGACATAGTCTAGAACGAAGCAGAATAAATGCTCTAAAAACATGTTACTGCCTATTTGAATGCTGTAATTATTTAGGTCTAGTTTCGTGGTACGTTCAATACTAGTAGCTCTAAATTACTTCACGCTGTGTATTGATAGTAAGTTTCTTGATATTCGTGAAATCTATCAAATGAGTTCACAATAGGCGCGAAATATCTTAAAAGATTTGAAGCAGTTTATATAGACACGAAAAAAGCCCAAACATTATTTATGTTACCGCTGTAACATATATGAAAAAGTCTGTATCTTGCATACAGGTATGATGTAGAAAAAATGTCTATCATCTTCCAGATTGTGGTTTATTAACATGAGTACAAAAAATCAAGAAAAATAATCCTTCAATTGTTTCAAAAAATCAATAGCTTAATCTGCGAGAAAGACAAAATGTTTTGGCTCGAGAGCACCTTCATGAAAATGGTATTAAGTATAAAATAACGAGACAAACATCTTTACTGTCTGAGAAGCGCATCCAATAACGTTCAGCCTGGGTACGAGAGAACATTCAATTGGGATTGGTCAAACATTATTTTTATTCACGAATTTTTATCTTGGACATGGAATTCTGTCAATAAATCTTAGTCTAGCGCGCAACATAGAATTATTCAGAGAATAGCAAAACATCCTTCATGAATTTGGATCGTTGTCTTTTAACTGAAATCTTGAATACAGCAAAATTGAAAAGAATTTATGAAAATTATTTAACAAAGTCTGCTGAAATACAAATACAATGACGTCTTTATCGCCTTCGTCAGAACTGGAAAAGAGGAAATAGCATTATTACTATGTAGTGGCCAGCTTCTTCAATTAATTTGATTGAAAATGTATAGGTTTTATTGAAGATTTAACTTCATAACCAACGTATGTGCACTCTAAAGCAATTAAAGTGAAGAAATATTATGGAAAAAAAATCAGTTTTAATTGACAGTGCCGACTAGACCCTACAGTGAGGAGATCGCATCTTAGATCGAAAACTAATGTCCTCAAAATGTACTTTAAATTTTCCTATCGTTATCTTGTCAAGACATTTTTGTGCAACTAAATATAAAAAATATATCCGAATTTAATTTTAGTAAAACTACTGAACTTACATCTCTTAAATTTTTATCATAATCACCCTCTGCAAAATAAAACTCCTTTATTTGTTTCTCAAGGGCTTCTCGTTCTTTAGATCCTTTTTCTAAATTCAGAAAATATGGGATCGCTGAATCGACAGTCATAATTCTGTCTGGATTTATCATTGTGTAATAATCAAACAACATACCTTCCATATTGTTGTAACCTGAAAGGAAGAAAAAAAAATTATCTAATATTACCGAATGAATGAATAACAGTAGGCACTGGAAAAACGTAATTATTAATAATTATTGAAGTAGATACTTTTGAAGTGACAGAATAAACACAGACCGCATTGCTTCATAGTGTCAATTTAGAATCTTGCCTGTGTTATAGTCTTTCTTGTTTAACACCTGTTTTATTAAGTAAACTACAGATGCATTCTGTAATTTTATGTTGGCATATATTCCTTACAGAAAATTCATGCGTTTCGCCATTTATTGAATATATGTGCGATTTTGTAAGGTTTCTGTAATATTTTTCAGATTTCTAAAATTTGTGGTTATATTGGTTAATCTGAATTTTCTATTCGTAAATTGGTTTAGTGTTTTGGATATAGTTTTCTGAAAATAATTTTCAATTTTTCGATTTTTCCCAGCTTTGGTTTTTCTACTATTTGGATTTTGAGAATAAAGAAAACTCGCTTCTCAAAGCTTCCTGCTTTCGATATTTGTGGGTTAAGATAACAGAAATATTGTCTTTCTTACTGGCCAAACAAGCAGGATTGAAATTGTTAAAATAACAAAACGTCTGGCTTCTATTCCAATATTTTCTATCGTTTTAAACTGAATTCAATTAAAGAACCATCGTATCAACAACAAATAAAACTTTTAAACAATTTCGTCTTATTGGAGTCGTAAACTTTAAAAACCCCCCTATTTATGTAATTTTCCCTTTTTTAGGGAACCAATTTACGGATTATTACTTCAAGTTCACAATTTACAAACACTATTTCCACGTTCTCTATGAACTTTCCTACCTTCAAATATCAAGTTTCCAGTTTTTTACTTTCCTACTTTTTTTATTATCTGAAGCACCAGTTGGTTGTTCCAATATTTTCTATGGTTTTACACTCAATTCAATTAGGGATCCATCGTTATCAAAAATAAATAAAACTTTTAAACAGTTTCATCTTCTAGGAGTTATAAACTTTAAAAAGCACACTATTTATGTCATTTTCCTTTTTTAGGGAAGCAGTTTACGGATTACTAATTCAAGTTTACAATTTACAAATGCCATTTCCAACTTCCCTATGAACTTTTCTATCTTCAAATTTCAGGTTTCCCGTTTTTTACTTTCCTATATTTTCTATTATCAGAAGCACCAGTTAATTGTTCCAATATTTTTAAAGAACCATCGTTATCAAAAACAAATAAAACTTTTAAACAGTTTCGTCTTCTTGGAGTCGTAAACTTTAAAAAGCACTCTATTTATGTCTATTTCCATTTTAGGGAACCAGTTTACAGATTACTAATTCAAGTTTACACTTTACAAATGTCATTTCCAAGTTCCCTATAAACTTTCCTACCTTCAAATTTCAAGTTTTGTTTTTTACTCTCTTACATTTTCTATTATCTGAAGCACTAGTTACTTGTTGGCTGGCTGATCACATGATCCATTTCCGTTCAGCCGTCTTAATTTCAGATAAGTATTGTTTACTTTAGATTTAAAAAAGAAAACATCACAAGCTAAATAATGTAAAAGAAAGTTACAAAGTCCATATATAATGCATTTTTGTCAAGTACAAATACCAACTTGGCAAAAGTAATATGAAAAAATTTGCAGCTTTTACCGTATTCTTAAATTTAAACTTTATTAACTGTACGTTTATGGCTATGAAAACTTCCTTCTAACTGTTACATTATATAGCATCACCATTATCATTATTGTGCAGCCGCTCGCATCTACTCTTGGATATAGGCCGTGTTCTATCTCTTCCCATTGCTTGATATCTGCTTTATATCATCACTCCGTCTTGTAGGTGGTCTTCCTGGATTTTTGCAGGCCTTCAGTTTTGGTCGTCATTCTACAAGGAGTTTCGTCTACTTATTATTACACATTCTCGCCACATGACCAGTCCAATTCCATTTCAATTATGTTATCATATCAACTGCATCCGTCACTTTTGTTCTTTGCCAGACACTATTTTTAAGAATCCTACCTAGAAAAGTTCTGCCCAACATCAACTGCTTCATTGCCCTGCATGTAATCTGATTCAGGGAAATGTCTTGGCTTTCGAAATGCAGTGTATATCAAAGCTTCTTTTCGACAAAGTTCATACGTCTCTTGTTATTTGTACTATTTTGTAATCACTAATTACAATAATGAACTTAAACTGGTTATTTTATTTAGACAATTTGCATTTTGGAATCTTATGCACTAAAGATTGAATTTTATTTATGTAGATACAGGAGGATTCTTTTGTTTATGTAGAAAGTGTATGAAACCATTCAAATAAACACTATTGCGATATTAGGGCTAGTTGAGTCAGGCGCTGTGAGTTGTTCTTTGAATGGCAGTTAACAATTAAGCGCAGTACATTTTCAATTATACACATTTTAATTAAAATAATAATCAACCTATAAGGCAGGTATTACAAATTACCCTACGGAGAAAACAGATCTAAAACATTTGATATACGAGTATATGCATACTTTGCCCGCAGCTACTCTTTTGGAATTGAAAATGGAGCAGGACGGATATAGAAACTCCAGAGGAAAATCAGAACACTTTTGATAAAAGCGCATAATTATTATCCTGATAGTGTTACTGAATGAACAATATTATAATGAGAAAGAAGATTGGTGGATATTGGTAAGCAATTTGAAATAACAAATTATAAAGTTATATGCATATTTATGCAGGTTCTTTGTACCTATTCTGCACTATGCGAGACCAACGACTTAACGCTGCTACAGCCGGAGAAATATAAACTGACTTCTCATCACCAAACAGATCAATCAAGCTTAAAGGAAACTGACTGCAAATACTTGTTTCCAGAAACTGAAGGCTTCGTACTAACTAGTCAGGGCTAAGTTATTCCAATGACCAACTATCTGAAATACGTTATTAGATACCTCTTAATCCGAGCGATCAATGCCGATATGGATGGACAGCATCAGAGACAAAAGAAATAATGGAAATGTATCATAGAGAGAAATTAAAACTTTTGCAGGCAGAGAAAGTGTCATTCGATAAATACAATTCCGAACTTATACTGGAGAATAACAAGTTGAAGCTGTACGGGGATCGAACTGTGCTGCTGAACCACACAGCTACGCATAACAAATCATTTTATTATGGCATTTATAATATCCAAGCCAGTAAACTAAGTTGCAAAACAAAAAAAAAATCAAGATTTATACCTAAGTCATAGTACCAAGGCTAATTTTTTTACGATTCTAGGTTTAAATAAAATTTTAAAAAATGATCAGATTCTTGGATAAGCTTTTTTATTTCTTACTTATGGGAAACAAGCTCATGTGCTGGTTAAAAATATATTCGTAATAAGTTAGCGTTTGTTACCTTCTCGTATAATGCATGTTTAGAGCTTGATAATTCAGTAGCAGGAATATAAAGGAATCTCAGAGCTTATTTAGAAAATCCTGCAGCACTTGTTAATCCCAGTTTTAAAACACCAAAGGGAAATATTATATGTTAAAACATATTCGCTATAAGCGATAAGCCAAACCATAAAAAGATTACTTAGAAAATTTCACGTTTTATGGAAAAGTACAATAATAATTATATTCATATTTAAAAAGTAGCAGTAAAATAATTAAAATGGTAATAGTGTACTCGTGGCTCAGTAAAAAGCATACTGTGTTCATGCTGGTTAAACTGACCAGGGAGTTGGAGACCTAACATTAATGAAAGTGGATTAGGAAATTCACCCCGGGATATTAAGTGGTAAACAAGAAAATAAATCATCTACGATACATTTCGAATAATAACCCACAGAGACATACATTTCCTGTCAGTATAACTAATGAAGTTATATAAATTTTGCGGAGTGTCCCTTTTTGTTTAAAAATTAAATACCTGCTTTAGCGTGTATATTTTATTTAAAATTAAAATAACTAGCTTATTTTTTTGAATATAAACTTTAGACATACGGGGAAAAATATGAAAACATAACATTTCATAAATCCGCGATTCCAAGCTCAATTACTCTTCCATTTCAAATTAAAACAAAAACAGACCCTGTTACCTATATGTTATAACCTTCTAATTATAAAAATTATGTTTATTTACTGATTGTCGATCGTGAAAATTCACCAAGTCACCTTGGTCGCTTGACGGTCATGCTGAGCCAAGGTTGGCTGAAGGATGCGAATTATTTATTTAATAAAAAAAAACAATTGAATGATGAAAGAATGATTACAATTGAGATAACAGTTAGTTACTCTGAAGTTTCAATCTAAGGTTAGTCCATTTGAGGTCAATCAGAAGTCAGTCCCTGACGAATCGCCAATCAAAAAACCGTCATCATCAGTAATTGTTGCAATGTAAGTAGAAACACAATTAAGAAAGAATGTACAGCCCAATATGTTAGGATTGATAGTCAATTTTTCATAAACAATTTTTTAATAAACCGAAATTGAAGAGGTAGTTTACAATTTAATTTCCGCAGACCAAAGTGCCCGTTTACTACGTCCCTAGTCTACCTCAAAATTGGTCTTGACAATGTTCGCACCCATTTCGGAAATCTTTTTAGAAAACTTAATGCGGTTAAAACAAAGAAGGGCTACTTTTTAATAAACATTTTAGATTTAGCATGATGTGGCAATAAGATTTTGATTGTCATTAAAGTAAATTATTTAAAATCTTATCGGGAATTAGATTTTTTAGTGACAGTTTCAAAACACTTTCAACGCATTTACTTTAGTTGTGATCATTCAAAATACAAAGTTTAATCTCTATGCTGAGCTTAACAATGTAACTGTTAAAGCACTTTCAAGTAGAAATTGTCCACAGGGAGAAGTGCTGTCGCCTTTGCTGTGGAGCCTTGTAGTGGACAGCCTGTTGAGTGAACTGAATGATGCCGGTTTGTATACACAGGCCTATGCTTATGACCTGGTCATTTTGTGCCCTGGTCGCTATATCTGGTACCTGGAGGGACCAATGATGCGGGCCCTTCGGATCATGGAACGATGGTGCCGCAAGGAGGGGTTCGGAATAAATCCGGACAAGGCCGAGATAGTACTCATTACAAAAAAGAGGAAAATGGGGAGACTTCCCACAATTACATTGGTGGGAAGGACTCTTCAACTTAAGGGGACAGTTAAATATCTGGGAGTAATTCTGGACTCACGACTGAGCTGGAATGATCAAATTGAGGCTCGAACCAAGAAAGCCATATGTGCTTTCTGGGCTTGTAAACGAGCCTTTAGGTGTACATGGGGACTGACACCTAAAGTGTTATTTTGGATATACACTAATGTGATCCACCCCATGATAACGTACGCCGCTATTGACCGGTGGCGTAGTACAACAAAGCGCAAACACATTCTTCAACTTGACAAAGTTCAGAGAATGGCTTGTGTGGGAATATTGAGTGCCATGAGGATTGCTTCCACCAGGACTCTGGAAGTCCTGGTGAACCTGCCTCCTGTTCACTTATACATAGAGAACGAGGTCCTAAAGACTGTTTATCATCTCAGTTGCCTGAGACATCTTGGAATTGAAACAGGCGGCGACTCAGGTGTCTGGGAAAGAGTGGTGGAAAGGTGTCCATCACTCCCCATGCGGACATACTACATGACGCCGCTTTTAAAACCTAACCTCTCCGTGGAGATACTTATGCCAAGTAGAGAGGATTGGGAGGGAGAACAAAATCTTCCGAAAAATAGATCCTGGTGGTATACTGATGGATCTCGATAAGATGAAAGAGCTGGAGCCGGAGTATTCGGCAGGACCATAGGAGTCAGAGAGTACTATGCTCTCGGACAATGTGCGATAATTTTCACAGCGGAAATTTATGCTATTCTGCAGTGTGCCCATCTCTGTGAGAGGGACATAGACAGGAATAGAGTAATAAATATATGCTCGAGTGTCGTGACTTCTCGACTGGTGTCTGAGTGCAAAGATGTGCTAAACAGTACGATAAGGAAAGGCTGCACAGTCAAATTCGTATGAGTGCCTCGGGCATACGCGGGAATGAGGAAGCAGACCGTCTGGCCAAGTTGGGTTCGGCGATCGAACCGTATGGACCTCAACCAATTGCTATTGGCAAAAGGGAATTAAAATCGTTGCTAGAAAGCAAATTTATTGAATCATGGAGGGGAGCTCCTGGAATGAGATGTGCTAAACGTCCGGCGCCTAAGGAACTTCTCTCCTTGAGAAGGAAAGAGCTGCGAATTGTGGTGGGATTGTTGACAGGATATTGTCACCTCAGGGGCCATCTTCATAGAATCGGTATCGAGGGCGACCCGACATGCAGATGGTGTTTGGAGGAGGATGAAACTGTCGACCATGTTCTCAGAGAGTGCCCAGCACTCAACAGACTGAAACAGAGATATTTCGGAGATATAGTTTTGTTACCGGAAACAATTAGGCAAGGTCAACTAACGAAGCTGCTTGGATTCGCAAAGGCGATCGGCTTCGAATAACCTGCAGATATAGTAGGATGTAAAGGGCCCAATGGAGGCCTAGGCATCGATGATCTAGTATCACCACCTCTTTTTCATTGATTCATTCATTCAATCTCTATGCTTCACTCCTGGTGCTTTATTTTTCTACAGAATCTCTCTATACTTTTCCTAACTGTGCGGCAACATGTTTATATCTTTTTGGACAAAACAGTGTCCAACCTGTTTAAACTATAGTCACAGAGAGCCAAATCGGATGAATTTGACAAGATTTGAAATAATTTATATTTTGCTTCAGTAGCAGCACCCATAACAATATAAAAAGTGTGACCGGGGGCACGTTACCACTAGAAGAGAACACCTTTCGTCAACCCTTCGTTTTTATTTGATTATGTCGCATTTCAATATAATAGAATCATGTCATTATTTACTATTTCTAGATAATTGTTAAATAATTCCATAATACAATTTTTAGTTTTACGGTAGTAGCGCTGGATCTATGTTTCATATATCGTTACGCATCTGTCGAGAAAGTCTTGTCTATTTTCTCTAAATCTGCTCAAAAGAAACTTTGAAATAACAATACGAATTAGCTTTTAGGATATCTTTACCATCCAAGGTACCCATAATGCAGTTTTAAAGGTTCGTTAAAATACCAAAAATATTGTAATACGTTAAATTTGTTTCTTCAAGTACGTATATAACTGTCAGTCGTCTGTCTTAAAGAATAAAATCATAGACTTTATAAATGTCTTCTTGAGTAGTAATAGTTACCGGAGATTCACTTGCCTGTTCGTCTTTACATGAAGTTCTAACATACTTAAATTGATGGTGCTACCAGCTTCTATGTATCTATCTAATGAGCCTCAATAATCCATATTTGGTCATAGGCCTCCCCTTGTTTTCTCCATTGTGCTCTATCTTGACCGGTTTGTACCTATCTTTGTCCGGCTTGCTTTTTGTAGTCGTCTGTCTATCTCGTTTGCGGTTTTCCTCTTCTTCATTTGGGTTGCCAGGGTCTCCACTCTAGGATAATTTTGTTTCATCTATTGTGTTTCTGTTACTTAGTGTATAAGTATGACCAGCGAATTTCCATTTAAGTATGGCTACTTGTGTCGAGACATCGCTTTCTTTTGTTTTGTCTCATATCTATGTGTTCTTTTTATCTATAAGTCTGATACCTAGCATTTGCCTCTCCATTGCTCTTTGGTTTTGACAATTCTATCAATATTCTCTTTGGTAAATGTACATGGTTGAGATCCATATGTTAAGACAAGTAGTATGCATTGATTTAACATTCTAGTTCTTAGATACTGCGGATATTTGTTGTTTTTTAGGATGTAATAGAGTTTACCGAATGATATCCTGATATACTCTGGCACTTCCTCCAATTTCGTTTGTGCGACCGTTATAACCATTTCTTCAGTTTGATTTGTCATTACTTTCGTTTTGTCCTATTTTTGACACATTCGTTGTCCAGTTTCTTCAATCATTTTTTGCAATTCATCTTTCTTATCTCTTATCAAAGCGTATCTTAGGTGATTCACTCTCCTTTTATGATGATGTCATAATTGTCCCATTGTAGTTTTTAACGACATCCTCTAGAGCTTGGTTGAATAGTTTCGATGACACTGTATCTCCTTTCCTGACCCCTCATCCTATTTTTATTGGTTTAGTGCTGTGTTCTTCCGTTATTTTGATAGTGATCATTACATTGTTGTATATATTTGTTATTAAATCTGTGTATCTATGTTCAATGCTGCTTAACTACCCAATGATCAACACTGTCAACGGCCTTTTCAATATCTATGAATGCTATATTTAGAGGAATCTGATTTGTTGGCCTTTTCATTTAGAATTTTTATTGTCAGTAGGTGCTCGCATGTGCTGAAATCCTTCCTAAATCCAGCCTGTTCTCGTGTTTGGTAACAATCGAATTTGGGGTCAATCTATTTGTTAGTATTTTAGTTAACAGTTTATACATGATATTAAGTAGTGTTATTGGTCTGCAGTTTTTCAAATTCTTTCGATCTCCTTTTTTTAATAGTAAAAGGGTCATTGCTTCGTTCCAACTAGTAGGTATCTATTTTGTACTAAGTATTTTGTTCAGAAGGATGTACAAAACGTTTCTTGTTATTTTTTCACCATTTGTGTTGTGATTCTATCTTTACTTGCCGATTTGTTATTTTTTGTTTCCTTTATGCCCTTTTTAATTTCATTCTTACTAATTTCGAGTTCAATGTCAGAGTTGATATTTTATATTTTAGTGTTTAATCGATTAAGGATTTCTTGTGGTGGTTTTTCCTTTGTATTATAAAGATTTGTGTAATATTCTTGCATTATCCGTATAATTTGCTCCATGTAGCTGGTTTCTATCTTTTCGTTGTTTTTTATACTATTTATCTCTATTCTTCCTAGTTGTGGTTTCAGACATTTCATGTTCTTATTTTGTTGAATTACTCTTTTATCTTTGTTTCTTGTTTCCTTCTTTTATCTTCCTTGATATTTTTTCTAATTGTTTTGTTAGTCTCTGTATATTCTGCTGTGTTTATTTTACCATCCTTAAACAGAGTCCTTGTTTTATTCATTAATTGGTTCTTTTTCGATGATGCTTGTGCTACTTCTTTCCCGGCTTGCAATAGTGTGTTCATCAATATCTTATCTATTTCATCGATATTTTTATTTTCCAGGTTGCTTATATTTGGTATAGATTCCTTTACTTTTTCTTTATACTTGTCTGTGTTATGTTTGAGCTTTTCCATATCTAGTTTTTGTGTTTGACTGATTCTTTTTATGATTTTACAAAAGCTGTTGATCTGAATCTTTGCCCTTATAAGCCTGTGGTCATTGTCAGTCGAAAACTGGTTAAGCACGGTTACGTCTCTAATGGTGCCTTTTTGTGTCGAAAGTATATAGTCAATTTCTTTTTGGTTTTACCATTGGGACATATCCGTGTCCATTTTCGTTATGGTTTCTTGTCAAAAAGGAATCCATTG
Source organism: Diaprepes abbreviatus (assembly GCA_034092305.1). Taxonomy (NCBI): domain Eukaryota; kingdom Metazoa; phylum Arthropoda; class Insecta; order Coleoptera; family Curculionidae; genus Diaprepes; species Diaprepes abbreviatus. Next base: position 239,192 of record JASJET010000069.1, read on the forward strand.
CAAAGAGTTTTCTTTTTTCTAGGTAATTCATGAGGGTAGTTCCTCTCTCATTTCTTATGGCAATCCTGGTCTCTTCTTCATTGAGTCTCTTCCCCAGTTTGACATAGAAGTTACCTATTGTCAGTGTTAAACGGGTCTTCCTGTTCTTCCAATGCTGATGTTATTTGTTCATAAAAGGTTTCAGTGTCTTCGTCTGTATATGCGCTGGTAGGTGCGTAAACTTGGATAATTTTCAGACATCTTCTCTTTAATTTGACGGTAAAAAATGCTTCTCGATCTGATATGCCTTTTATTGTTTGGACATGTTTGACAATCCTTTTGTTGATAATAAACCCTACTCCATTTTCACTATCTTCTGTGTGTCCCTTGAAGAAGAGTGTGTTTCCGGAATTCAGTTGCATTCGGGTTTCTTCGTTTCTTTTAACCTCCGCTATTCCTATAACATCTCATTGGATCTCGGAGAGTTCTTCCTCTAGTTAATTTATTTTTAAGTCCTCGCTCATTGATTTTATATTATATGGACCGATGTTAAGTCTTATCGAATATTTTCCTTCCGCAGAATCCTTGAGGCAGACCGGTTTCCTGGTGTGGAATTTCGAGTTTCATCTACCCACCTGGAGTAACTTTGTTTTAAGATTCTACATTTTCCATTTTAGGGGGTGTTGTGACATTAAAACGCCACGCTTGTTGGGCGGGATTCATCAATTTATGTACTCATCTGCTTTATTTAACGAAGACTCAGTTAAAACTTGAAATTTTGCATCTATGCTTTTCAAACGTCAGGATGGAGCATAAGGATATTCTCTCGAAAAAATGGTTGTTTTTAAGCAATTTTTAAGACAGTTTTAAGAGCAGAAGGGGTAGAACAGAGTTATCAGTTAATCTGTGGTAACATTATTTAGCAAAGAAAAAAGTTTTACCACCAAATACGATTTGAGTAATACGCAAAATAACCACAATAAACTGAATGCATTAAAATTAATTTTCACAATTGCGTCTTATTTCACCAGGAAGTAGTATTACTTTCCTTACCTGTTATTATTGGAACATCGTTATACTCTCCAGATGTTAAGATATCAATGAAATTTTTTGAAATAAAAGGGTTTGGGCTCTCTGGAAGCTCAACAACAGGCCCGAATTGTTTGTTTACAGTTCCAATTTCTCTTTCCTAAAAGAAAATTCTCATTTAACATATAGTTAATTACAATTAAAAAATTTCAAATTTACCATTAAATAGTTGACTTGAGTTTCGTAAAGTTTCTCGACGGGTAAACTTTTAAGAATATTTAAAGCTTCTTTTTCTGTCGTAATGCTTTTATCGACAAGTTGTGCTATTTTTATTGGATCGTGTGCACATTCATCCCAACCTTTTATTGCAGAACCACTTTCAATGATAGCTTTGTGGAAGAAACCTCTAAAATAATAATGACCACAATTTTTATAAATGCATAAAATGTCACTAATAAACTTTTAAACTCGATCAAATTTGCATTGAAGTTAAAACGTCTAGTATGATAGTTTTGTTTTACCTATGATATTGTTATAATTTGCATTATATATATATATCAATATACCAATCTTGATATAAAAAAAATCTAGAAGCAAAAACTTAGAAAAAAAACTTTGAAATCGGTAAACAGAATAATTGTCTTGCCAAGTAGTATATATATGTTGGACTACCATTGTCTTTATTGTTGTTGAATATTACGACGTTTCGGCTAGTGTGGTTGGCACTTTAATATATTTATGAAATTATTTCAAAATGATTTGACTATATAGTATATATTTTCAAAAATATACTTAAAGTAAAATAATGGATTTAAACACAGTCACAAATAAAAGGAATGAATTTATTTACTTTAGGACTAAGCCTAGAACATAATATCAAATTCAAAGTAAAATTATAGCTTATATTACAATACCTTATACTTAAATAAAAAATGCTTATTCTAAATATTGTAAACAATACACAATGCGTCCCTAAAATCTTGCACAAATTCCACTAAAATTAAAGCATTATACTACAAGATGGATACGTTATAAATATATACAACTGGAATACAGGAACTACAGAACAATATTTTTTTAATTAAATTATAAAACATTTTTTACTAATTAGATTGCTTAAGACAGTAAATAACCTAAATTTTAAAAAAAAGCTCATTGGTTATTTTGAGAATAGCCAAAAAAGTGCAGATAAAAAGATAAAAATATGTACGACAAACATAATACCAAAACTTGAAAGAGTCCACCTATCATATATTTTTTGGGGTCACTTTGGATCTTTTAATTTCATTTCGACATTAAATTAATTCTACTAAACCAAAAATATAAATAACATTTAATAATCAGTTTTATTAAAACTTTTTGGGCATCAGTGTGTTCGTTACGTTTATTTAAAGAAAAATGTCACTGTTGAGACAAAATATTTTCTAGTAATAAAGAATTGTTTATAAACTGACACAATGGAGGTACCAAAAAAAATAATCTTGTAACTGAATGACCAACTGAAAAAAAAAATAAAATAAGTAATTTGAAAAGTCAAACGCTTTTAATTATATCGCATCATCTAGCCTGAATAAAATCTAAATCCAAGAGTTGATTCCTCAACCTCATGTTTTTATTAATTCATTACAAAGTTAGAGACTCTATTTTATTTTGAGCAGTGAATGGGCTAGGTAAATTCTCTACACTCAATCTCTAAAAAACATAAAGCATCTTTTCTTCTGGAAGAACATTTATTAGATCCATAAACGATGTAATGTTGCTCTAAAAAAACATGTGCAATTTTATGATGTAGTAAAGTGTAAAATGAATTATCAATTATACTCATACATTAATATAAAAAAGACGAACGCTGTTGCAAAAAATATACCTTCATCACTGGTAGGAATAAAAGCCATTTCCCAAGATTTCTCTATTTTACATATTTTCATTAGGAGTGTGAATTCGGCTTGTTTATTTTCAGCTGGAAGAAATAAATATACTTGCCTCATGGTTTTTATTTTAATAGAAAAAAAATCTATATCTTGTATTCATATTCACTTCATTTTTTACCTGAAACTGTATTTTTTACATTAATTTTAATATTTTAGAAAATAAAAAAGCGCTTACTTGGTTTTACTTACATAGAGGAAAAGACAGAGCAGGAATTGCATTATATTTAATGGCTTTTCTAGAATCTCTAACAAGAGATTCTTAAAAATGCCTAAGACATAACGTGATGTTTTTTGTAAATTCCATTTTTTTATCATATTAAAATCGTTTGGATTCGGAAGTCGAAATCGGCCACTGTATTTGTTTGCACAAAGCACATAATTATCGATGGTTTTTTTTTCTCGCCAAACATTTTTAACCTTTTTAAAATGTAACATAATATCTTGATAACAGTAAAAACATAGTCACTTTCACAAAAATTACGCGTGAAATCGTATAGAAATAACGGTACAACAGACACCACAGTTATGTTCCATCGTGAACTAAGGGAATATTTTAATGGCTGTTTGAAGAAGAAACCTTTACTTTATAGTGGCAGCGTCACGCGCGACTGGAAGGCTAAGTTCAAGTACCCGTCCAGTGCCGTTCATAAGACAAATTTTTCTGTTATAGGGATATTTTGTGATCTAAGCCATAATTTTGGTTTTTTATTTGGGGATTGCATTGTAATGATCTCGAGACATTCCATGAAAACTTTTGCGACTACCGGTAAGAGCAAAGATCTCATTGGTAGTCCATCATACTGGATGAAGAAGTTTTCCCTCTCTTGGAAATACGAATCGGTCAAGCAATATTTAAGTGTAGTGATAATGTTCTTTCTGTTAAGGTCTGGTTTCTTCACATTTCTTCTTTATGATCTTTAGTGACTCCTTAACTGAAATATTGGTGTATAGCCTTTCCACGAGAAAGCTAATAAGAAGGATATAAAAAGATTGACAAATGTTTAGCTTCATGTAAAATAGACCTTACTTTTCTGGCTACATTATTTATTTGCTCGCCACCATAAGGTTGATTCCAAAATAATTTATTTTGTTGACCTGCTTTTTATCAATTTTAGTGCTGTCACAACCTTTAATATTAAGAAATGAAATGTGTTCTCTCAATGTTTACTGTAAGTAAGCGATTATTAAACCAAATGTATATTTTTTTGAAGTCATTCTCAATTTCATTTTTTTTAAAGAATCCCAACCCATATCACTTTATAATATTCCAGTGTCACCAACAAAAATAACAATGTCACCGGAAATATCCAGTAAAAATAAATCGAAAAGAACCGGCCTGAAGATGGTACCCTGAAACACCTCTTATTCTGCATTTTGCATGTTGATAAAATATTGTTAAGTTTCACACATTGCTTTATTGCTTTCTGTTTGTCTACATAAGTGCATAGAAGATATTTTTAAGGCTGACCCTTTCCAATATCTGTGGTAAAAGTTTGTGATCAACAGTATTAAAGACTTTAGTTAGGTCAAAAAAGACACAAAATGCCAGTCGTTTTTCGTTCGTAAATTTAGTAACTTTAGTTATCAACTTGGCTATTGCATCCTGTGTAGATCGACTCTCCCTAAAGCTACACCGCCTATCAGATAATAAATTGTAATTTTTTAAAATAATTTGGAATTTATTGGATAGAAATTCATGTTGGAAAAACTGAAAGGCCAGAGATGCCCGAAATATTTACTATTTTTATTTATAAGCACCTATGACAGTCGCTTCTTGAGATGTGTTTTAAAGTAACAAACTTATACTAGAAGAACATGATTTTGACAAGCTCGATGTTAGTGTAGAAGTGACAAGATAATAAAAATTGTATATAAAATAAAAGAAAACCTTTCTTACGTTAAAGAAATATTGGGAATTCCCTTCTGAACTTTTATGGCGGCACTATTGATATTAATGAAAAAGGTCTAACAGCGGTGAATTATTTAAGTCAGTTTTGTCTTTTAGAAGATCACCTATATTTTTCAAAGGAATAATTTTTAAACATTCCAGAAAGTTTCGTTTTTTTTTTTATTTTCTATATATAGGGCATAAAAATTATCATTAAATTAATAATATTTGTTTAATATATGGTTTGTGTGGTCAAGAAAACTGTGTTCTTTAATTCTACTTTTGAAAGATCTACATATCTGACCTAAATAAGTTTACAGGTAACTACCACATTTCAGTAAGTAGATATTTTTATTAATTTTGAGTTCTTTAGCCTTTTATTCAAAAAATTATTAGTTTTGATATCTAAATTAACGTTTTTGAGGAACAGATACTTTGGCATTTTTGTAAGTACATTTCCGAAATAAATTAGGCCTTTAATATCATTATTTTTCATCTCAATTAACTTTAAGCTTCTTAAAGGGATTTTATCAATTATAGATGGTGAATAACCATTATTAATCGCAGTTTGTGTGATTACGTTTAATTCCTTATTAAAATCATTTTCAGACAGGTGTGCGTATGATAAACGGTCAGTTTCTGTTAAATAGGATGATAAGGTTTGTCCTGTATAGTTATATTAGTATGTGATGGTTTATGATAAATTCAAAATTTATATTTATTGGATTTCAGTGTTATTATTAAATTTAGCAGAATGAAAAGAAATTTCAGTCTCTTTGTTAACCTTAAATTAAATATTTGTATAGAGGGAATTGGGAATTTGTTCATTATTGTTTAGTTGTTTATTGCTTTCTGTGAAACAGACTAATACATCATCTACAGATCAAAACCAATATACTACTAAATTATTGTTCAACTTTATATTAATTTTTAACAAATGTTGAAAATGTAATAAAATATCAAGATGATGCCTAAGGTTTTACGCACTTTAGTTTAAAAAATAATTTTAATAAAAATAAGTTGTAAATTAAATTTTTGCTTCTATTATGCATGGCAATTTGTTTTTGACGTGAACGCCTTTTGTCTCAGTCTTAGTATAATATATAGCGTAGCGAAACAACTGAGGTCTAGAAATTTAGTTTTCCTGCATCGGTGTAACCTGTGAGGTAACCAGTAAAAGTATTTTTAAGATAATATTTCTTTCCAACAAATAGTAAAATTGTTTATCACTCAGAATGTAATTCATTTCAGTATTTTGCGATAAAGTATTATTTTATAGAGATTTTAAATTTTTAGGTGCTACTTTTATAGTATTATACCGAGTTGAATATCAATCTTCAAATTAATTTATTTTCTCCAAAAAATAAAAAGCGAGAGTCAGCGAATTTCATGGGAGATCGGAAAATATTTTAACTTCGACGTCAAACATCATTTCTTAAAAAGCGAATAAAAATACGGAAAAGGTAAAATCTTGCCTTATTGCTAATAAAAAAGCAGTGAGCGGGCCCACCATTACCACATCGATCGGTTAAACCAAGGTTGCTACAAAACGGCACTTAAATTTGTAATATAATTGAATTATTTTGTGCAATTCATCAAAATTTATAATGAAGTATTTTTTTTGTTTATTTATGTGAATTCCGTTTTTGGTAAATATTTATACTATTAGATTATTTTCGTGACTCTAAATAAATTATTCTATAACTAAAAAGGTATATTCGAGTTGTTTCAGAGCGCCTGCAAGTTATGTTTTTATAATTCTCACCAATCTTACCTTGATAGAGGAGATAAGATGTGATTACAAACCGATGTTCCACCAGCACTTTCTCCAAAAATCGTAATATTTTCAGGATCTCCACCAAAATTCTTAATATTTTCTTTAACATATTTTAAAGCCATTGTTTGATCTTTAAGTCCTGCATTACCGTATATTTCCAAAGAAGGATCTTTTAATCTCAAAAATCCTAAAATTTTTACAAATATTATGATTCTACAGAGTATTAGAAATATTATTTAAAAATTGCTTTGTGTTATTTTGAATGATTTTTTTTGCAAAATATTAAATTCTACAGAGTGATTCGACAGAAGTTGTACTCTTTGAGACTCCCTGTCAATTTTAAATATTTTTTCTATTATATGGCTTACATCAAAATTTAACTGTTTTCGATTTATCGATAGTTATGATAGGATATGGCGATTGAGTAGGAACTCAAAAAGAAGTATGTTATTTCAAGAAAAAATCCTTATCTTCTGCTAATTTCACAATCGATATTGAGTAAGATTGAGGAGAAATTTAATCGGCTTAATTATATTGGAGATATCTCAGCAGTCGACCAGCAACTAGTGACGACCAAAGGTAGACGTATTATTGGGTGTTCAAGATAATAACCATATTAAATGTTAGGTGAGCTGCAAACTTGAATATTGTGAAAACGACGGTATTTAATATATTACATACTAATAACTACCAAACTTTTAAGATGATTATGACAAGCTTCTTCAATTTTGTGAATTGTTGCAAGAAATGTATTTTCGGGATCCCGTTTTTTTCCAACAAATCCACATTTTGTTTAGCAACATTCAGAATTATCGTAATTGGTTGGATATAAACCCAAATTAGATGAAAGAAGGGCATACTTAGTATAGACAATAGTAAACATATGTGCCGGAATCGTGGGTAATATCGTTTTAGGTCCGATTTTTATTTAATGAAAATTTAACTGGTAAAAGATATTTACAGTTGCTACAGGAAGATCTCATTCCTTTTCTTTAGATATTGCCTCTTGAGGAACAAGACGGTGTCCCTCTACATTACGCAGCTAAATTGCGCGCCTTTCTTAATCATATTTTCGCAAATAAATTGACTGGAAGTAGGACATCTACTGAGGAGAAATTGAGGTTTGCTATTTAACAAATAAAAGTTGATTATAGCATAGCTTCTTTCGAGTCACCCTGTACGATTTAATATATTGGAAAATAATAATATCAGAAAAAACAAAATAGAGGTGGCCGAAGGATATATGAAACACATTGTGAACAGCTATTTTATATATTTTTTAAAATAAGAGTTTCAGATATCCTGTACCTACTTTCAATACTACTTAAGGTATTTCCCTTTTTAGTTTATACAGTAGTTTAAAATGCAAATTTACAAGGTATTAAAACTTACAATTAGATATATTCAAGGCACCGAGAGAGCTCTTGTAATTTATCTAGATCAGTAATTTATTGTTCTGCGCAGTATTAACCCAAAGTCGCCGAAGTTATTAATTTATTGAAGTGTCTTGAAATCGTTGATGATTTTATGTCTTCATAAATACAAACAAAGATGGTTTTTACTATATTTAAGTTTTACTCATTCTATTTACTGTCTTTAATTGAAATAATTTTAGAAAAATCTCGAAGGAAATTTTATATTAGGATCTTGAAGTTTGTAACAATGTGATAACAAATGATATAAACCAGAAGGAATCAGGTTTGTCAGTATTGCTATATGTCCTTTTCAAGTTTATTCAGTATTTTGACTATATTTTTTATTGTGGCATTTTACTGCAATTATAGTTTTAAACCAAGATTTTTTTGTTGCGTTTCGTGACTTTTTTTCTTTAAACTCCCTTATCTCAAAAGCTAATATTAGATTAATCAAATGTATAGTAAAAAAGGTTAAAGGATCAGATTCAAAATCAAAAAATATATCCATAGAGAGAGTGTTTTCGTTATAAAAATATCACTTTCTGTTATCTTATTACAGATATTTAAATAAAAAAGTTGGTATGGGTAGAAACGTTGTAAAACTTGATTAAGTTATTTATAGCAGTGAATGGAAAATTATTAATCAGCAAATTTAAACTATCAGTTACTCTATCAATTAATAATTTTGAAACTAAAATTATCAATTAATGAAGTAAATCCAGATTTTTTCAAACAATAATTAATTAACTGGCAATTTCATTCCTAAAATTTTCAGTTAATTAAATAATTGGTAGTTTTGTTTCTATTCTATTATTTCATTAACATGATAACTTAGAATTTCATTTTAAAAATTATCAGTTGTCGAATTAATTAATCACTTCAGGGATAAAATAAACCATTTACCAGAAAAATTTTCAAATTATCCATTACAACAGTAATTAAAAACGGAATTTTTCATAATTTAATTAAGAAATAATCTAATGACTTTTTCCGGAAATAAAGCACCATTATATATAACAGCAATTTAATTATTATTATTTATCCTGCTTGTTCAATTATGATTAACATTCACTTTCAATAAAGAACAGAATATGTATGAAGACCATAGTTAATTTATGACTCCCTTAGAGAAAAAAATGGGGTTAGCTTAAACTTCGATGCATCAAAAATGTGAAAAATCTTCAAATTATTCAAAAAGCTTACTTAACCATGTAGAAACGAACGCTTTTTTCTCGCTTTTTCCGAGATTTTTAAGTGAAATCGGTGCCGCCGTTCCGGAGTAATCGGTGTACATACATAAAAAAAACATACATAGTCGAAGTATTGAGAACCTCCTTCTTTTAGAAGTCGGTTAAATATTAAATTGAAGGAATCGTCAAAAGTTAATTTTTTTAAACGGAAACCCAAAATTTTCTAATTTTATCTTATTTAGCAATAAAAATAAAAGTAAGTTTGTGTAAGATTATTTATGCCGAAAATTTTTAGTTTTCAAACTATTTCCAATTTAATATTTTTATATTTCGATTTTGCCGCGGATTTTTAGTTCAGTTATAATCTTAGTTGGCTATGACGTTTTACTCATAACTGATTCTGACGGCATTGATAAACAATCAAATGCTAAAGAAATGTATGAAGCTGTCACTCTTTGAACGTTATTAATAAGCATGCTGGGGTGCTTAAATTATACAATTGAAGATTATTTAAACTTATTTATTATTTATTGAGAATATGATAAACTTATATTCAAACATGTGACACATTTACTATTCGACATCCGCTAAAACAAAAGCCAACAATGCGCTGTGAAACAAATTATCGAAAATTTTAAGAATTTTGGATCCGTCAAGGTAATAGTGCATATCCAACGATGTCTGTAAGATAAGCGGTTTTGGAGTCAGGATTATCCAAATCAACGAATCATAGAATATTACGCGAACATAAATTTCATCCATACACATTTTCCACGGTTCAACATCTAAGAGAAACTGATTTTCCAAGACGAGTGGCATTCTGTGAATTTATCATAACTTGGACGCAAGGAAACAATTTTTTTCTAGACAATACCATTTGAACAGACGAAGCTAAATTTAAAAAATGCTGTCTTTAATGTCAAAATTTTCAAGAATCCTGGCAGTTTAATGTTTATTGTGTAATAAGAAATGATGGCGTCATGGCACTATATTTTATCAAGAAAATTTAAATGGTAAATTAGAGGTTTTTGATTTATTCTAGATATAAAATGTGTTTATTAACTTTTAGGTGAAGGCTATTTGGATAATTTATATAATTTTTAAAAGGACTATTTAGACAATATGCCGCTCGGTGTTCATAGAATTCTGTTTTTTTGCAAAATACTTTTGACGATCGATGGATAGTCGACAATAGTTCTTTCCTTTGGCCACCCCGGTCCCCAGAGCTTTCAGTACTCGATTTTTTCTTATTTTGAATACAATTAAAAACCGAATTTATAATACTTCTATAACGACTATGGAAGATTGCATGAAGCGACTGAGCAATAAATTTGTAAGTTTAAGTCCTGAGTCAAATTTCAGGGATGCAAAATACGTTTTAGTTACAATTTTTTCCGTAAAATTAACGATTTATTTGACAAATTTTTCCTTCTGTTTATTTTCGATTACTTTTTCTAAAAAAGTAGAGTGTTCCAGTATAAAAAATTTTAAATTTAAATCTGGTAAATTATCAATTAATGAATGGAAAAATAATCGAATTACTCTTGTAATGGATAATTTGAAAAATTAAATTTTTAATTAATCTAGAAATGTATAATTTTATTTCTAAAATTATCAATTACTTCGTAAATTGATAATAGTAAGAATAAAATCATCAATTATTTTATTAACTGATATTTTTAGGAATGAAACTACCAATTACCTCATTAAGTATTAACATTAGTTTCAAAATTATCAATTGATAAAGTAATTGATAATTCTATTTTGTGAATTAATGATTATTCATTAACTGATATTCCGATTTTTGAAGTTATCCATTATAAAATATATTGATAATATTAATATAAAATATTATTTCAGAAATCAATGGAAGTGTGTAAATTACTAAAATTTCAGTAAAAAAATAAAATAGTTTTTTACCTAAAATTCCTATACGATATTGTATTGTCACCAAGACAATATCTTGCGTCAACAAAAAGTCAGCGCCATAAAGCTTTTGCGTGTTTGATCCTCTAATGAAGGCTCCACCATGAATCCATACCATAACTGGCTTTAAAGATTTAGGTTTATCTTCTTTTGATATCTAGAAAATTATTACTCTCAGACCTGTAATGTATATAATTATTAAAAAAAAATATGATTGAAATCTTATTTGTGTTTTAAAATACTTATTTTAATATATTTAATACAATTACAAATCAAACACTATATTTTACCATAATCTAACTTACTTTCTACTTAGGTTTTCTATAGATAGCGGCCTTATTTATAGCTGATAATTAACCATTGATTCAGTGATATAGCAATGGTTGATGGGCCCGTACTCTGCAGTGTAGAGACTCATTGTGTCACCTATTATATATGGTACTAAGTAAATAAGTTAGTTGATTGACTAGGTTTAGCAACTTGCTTGCAGTTTATCCTCTAGGTATAAGCCTTCAGGATTAATCGATCTCTGAAGATGTCTCCAGAAGGTTAAAGCTTTATATTCCAAGATGAGGTGTGAGGCTGCCTCGCCTTCTTTATGACTAAGTTTACATATTGGTTCTTTATTAAAGATGTCTATTATATGTAAATGTCTTTTTCAGCTGCAGTGGCCAGTTATAGGTTTTGTCACCAGTCTGAACTGTTTTACTTCTTAGATGGAGGTTCTCGTGGCTTTGTTTGCTCGCAGTGTCATTCCAGTGGGTCTAATGTTGTTGAATTACCAACCAAAAACCACCCACGAATTGCAGCTACTACTGGTTTTGGTCCAATATATGTGGTATCAGATCCTTGTCTTGCAAATTGGCCTGCTTCGCCTTGCGTTCTAATACCTATGCAACAATATCTTTGATATATTGTGCCAGGGTGCTAAGGTTTTTGGAATAGTCTCAGATCTGTTTTGAAGTTATTTGATAACATGTGAGAGCTTTCAACTCAGTCTGCCTATCGGAGTAAACAAGAATAATTCCGCCCCTGTAACCCCTTTTCAAATTATCTCGATATTCGCTATGAATAGTATATATTTCTGCCTGGAATACCGTCAAGTCTCAGTGTATCCCGTCTATTCTGGCACTTATACTGTGGTCAGTTTTAAACCCGTCCGTGTATCAAATGAGGTTCCTAGTTGACTCATTGATCGATTAGAACCCACCATTCGTGACACCTGTGATGCATAGGTATGAAGTTTCTGGAGTTTGGAAAGCTCCAGGGTAACCCGTCTGTATGAAGTTCTGTGGGAACCCTTTCCATGTTATCGGGTTCTAAGTGGCATGATCTTCTGTACTGCCTACAAACTTTTGAACGGTCCACGCTATTGTAAGGAGAACTGCTTTCTGCATCAGTTTATACAGATGCTCACTAAAGCCCAGTCTGTTGATGTTCAGCAGGAGATTCTTTGGTATCACTCTATTTGTTGATAGTATTATGGGAATCTCATTGTATTTTGGTCTAAGGTTGTTGTTATTAGGAACAGCAATGTCGATTAGTGTAGTTCGCCTAGAAATTTTGTCTTGTAGTATAATGTCTGGTCTATTATGAGCAACTGTCTGATCCGTCAGAACTGTTCGGTCGCAATATAACTTGATCTGGTTGTTCTCAAGAATAGGCTTCCGATTGTATTTGTAATAAGGCACTTTTCCTACCTGCAATAGATTTAACTTATCTCTTACTCTTGGTGGAGTATCTTAGCGGCTCATGTCTTTCATGATATTTGGTTGAGGCAAACGCTTGGCATCCTCCAGTTATGTTCTGGATTGTCTCTGATGTTCGACGACGATGTACTAAATATTATTATTCTTATATAATTCCTCCATTATTACTAAACATGTTCTCACAGAGCTTACTGTTTCATGTCGCGATAGTCGAGATAATAATAACCCAGAACCTTAATTTGTAAATTACTTATTGGTATTTCCTACTTACTGATCGTGTAAAAATATTTAGAAACAGACAATCTTCTGTTCCTGCAGGTCTCTTTAAAAATTCATTCATAGAATAACACATATCATTTTCTTTTGTTGCATCTCTTATTCCTGACCATTCTTCTGGAGGTAAAGGTGCCTGAAAGTAAAAGAAATTTGCATTAGTTTAAAAAGTATCATATCCACAGTTAACAATGACTTTATAGAGTAGCAAAACTAAAGTTTATTATTTCCCTAACGGAAACAAAAAATTATATTAGTCATTGCAAATTTTTCGGAACGGCCTAAATAAGTAAGAACGGAAAGTAATAGTAAAGTTGTTTCCGATTTTACCCTTTTACTCGTCATTCGATCCTCTTCGAATGGTATATAATAGCGGTAGCCCGAAGTCATGTGGTCCGTGCCCATTTCCAACTCATGACTCCTAACATTGTTTCATATAGGTTTGTGTCCAGTGAATGGCATTTATGTTACTGGCGTAGAGTAGTATAGCCAATGGAGTCCCATTCTCGCTTCTCCCTGGATCACTGAGTATAGCAGAGGTAGACTCAGAATACACTCCATTGTCGAAGTGGGGGTCGATTTCATGGCCGTAATGGTCAAGCAGGTAACCCTCTGCCTCCCAACTTTGTCATAGTTGTTCTTTGCATTGCCTTATGTTACCAGACCAAGGCAGCATATGTGATGGCTGGTCTCACAACACTGGTTGATAATCAATGTACCATCTTTAGTGAGAGGCCCCATGTTCTCCTAGATAATCTTACAACAATCAAAAACGCGAGTTTGTCCAAATATATTTTTAATCAACCTCTTCAATTCTAATTAATATGGGTTAGTTTTGTTTTCTTTGATACGGAATTTTATGTCATATTTTATCACTTATTGTTAAATCTGTTTGTTTTAGATGATTTGTTAATGTAAATGATAAATCTATAATATTATAAATACTATTATTTTTCATTTTGTTGTTGTAATACAGGTTTCGGTTGACTAAAGGTAACATTTTATGTACCAGCATGAACTTTGAACTATAGATAGGGAGATCTTGAATATTTTCAAATGAAAATGACGTTAAAATAATGCCAGTCTGAGAGCATTATTGGGTCTATATGCGTGTGGGGAATGTTCTTATCTCTTAGTATGAAAATAATTTGGTGTCAAAATTTTGAAGGCATACATACTATATATATATATATATATATATATATATATATATATATATATATATATATATATATATATATAATATATATATATATATATATATATATATATATATATATATATATATATAAATATATATATATATATATATATATATATATATATATATATATATATATATATATATATATATAGCTATTTTAAATATTTGAAATACCACAAATCTAAAATTCTAGGCATTCCTTGTATAAAAAATCATGGGATATTAATTTACGGAAAGAAGAAGTGAAAAATTTCTTTATTTTTATTTAGTCCACTTAATTAAATAACCTGAATTAAAAATTAAAAATCTTATCTTAAGTCTAGGCGTTAAAGAACGTATGTATACTATCTTTCGTCAGGTTGTATCATGTTACAAACTGTCAAAATCGAAAAAGTATAAAAATTTCTACTCACTAAACCAATTCTAAGACAGATGACCAGGAATCTCGAATTATTTTAGGACATACCGCCATAATTTTCAGTTATACTTTAAATGTAAATAGTGTTAAAGTTGAATAAAACTGACAACCAACCTGAGCTTACTTAAATTCATTTTTGTGATGAGGTATAGAAGACAACTGAACTACTAATTTAATCTCTCGAAAAAATGGTATTCTTGATAAAAAAGTTTTTGCTTCATATAAAAAAAAGATCTGTCGAGAAAAAATTCCCAATATCGTATAAGGTAGTCACAAATTAATGAAATCTAAAATTGACTAATTGTAAACTACTATTTTAATTTTGGAAAAGAACGGCAAATAAAAACTTGATTGAAATATGGTATTGTCGAAATTTACAATTTCAGTTTCGTTAAAAAAATTTTAGGTGAAATTTTTATATCAACTGAAAGCCCTAAAACTCTTTTTCTTTTTATTACCATTATCGGTAATAAGATTATTATTTTATATTTCTTCAATGACAATATTTAATATTCAAAAAATATTAAAAATTAACAGACGATTTACTTAATTCACTAGTATGGCCAAGGCGAGAATGCATACAAAAGCGAAAATGAAGAATTAAGTGCAAAATTTCCTGATATGTATTTAGCAGGAATGGGTTATACAAACTGGTAAATAAATTTTAAATGACTCGATCGGCAGTCAATGTAATGAAACCGAAGAAATTTTCTTTTAACTCTTTGATGGTATTAGATTCAGTAAAAACAAATAAAATATCTCTTTTCAGTCTCATTTTTAATCAGAAGGATAATATGATTCTAAAGGATTTGATTTTTTGTCTTTAATTAGGGGAAAAATAGGGTTGAACAAAAAATTTCACAAGTTAATTCTATTTTTGATAAGATCACAATTCACATTATCGAAAGGGGTTCCAGCGAACACATAAAATACTGAAGCAATAGAAATCCACCATCCAGAATTCCAGCTAGACAGAAATATATGGTCTAAATATACCTTCTGATCAAAAAGTACTAGGAATTCTTTGATAAAGCGAAAACGGTTGAATTATTCTTCGATATTCATTTTATTTCTCTCAAAAAAACCTCCATCGCAAATAATACACATATTCACACGCTTCCTCCAATCTTGAAAACATTTTTCATAGGTCGATTTTGGAATCGCCTTCAGCTCCTTCTGAGAATTCTTCTTTATTTGCTCAATTGTCCCAAAATACGTTTCGCAAAGTAGTAATTTGAGTTGTGGGAATAGGAAAAGTCATAGGAAGGCCTGTCGGGTAAATACAGAGCTTGCAGAATGGTATGAACGTTGTTTTTGTCAAATATTCGCATATAAGTGAGATGTGTGATGCGTTGTCATGGTGAAGAATTTATGAGTTGTTTCTCTACAATTCTGGCCTCTTGCGACTAACTTTTTCCCTCAAACGCTTTAATATGCTCACGTCATACTCCTTAATTACTCTCTGGCCTGGCGGAGAAATTCGGAGTGGACCACACTAGGGTAAGTCAATCATACTGGCGCATTGACGACCGAAACGAGGCAAAGCATCAACCACAACACCGCTCGCTTTAAACTCTTTGTAGCATTGGTACGCTTATGTTTCCGACATTGTTGAGTTCCCGTTGGCTATCGTTACCATTTTCAATGCATTCGCACATAATATTTTGTTAGAAATACAAAATTTCATACAAATTCAACTAAATTCGACACTGCAAAATTCATAAAACACAACAAACACATACAATCGTTATTTCAAGAAGAAGTATGTAATAGTTATTATAAACATGAAGATCGTCTTAAAAAGTGTTTAAGTAACACAGGTGGAGTTGAATGAAATATTTGTCTTCTTCGTAAAAAATCACAAACTAGTTGGC
The DNA here is from genome assembly GCA_034092305.1 of Diaprepes abbreviatus. Lineage (NCBI taxonomy): Eukaryota > Metazoa > Arthropoda > Insecta > Coleoptera > Curculionidae > Diaprepes > Diaprepes abbreviatus. The sequence continues at coordinate 255,805 of JASJET010000069.1, forward strand.
CTTAATCAAAATTTACCAAAACAGTCGGGGGACAATTAGCAAACTGTTGTCGGACAATCCGATTGTCTCTGACTAGCTTTGAATTGTTCATAAAGGAAGTTATTGACATTCTCTATGATTTACAAGCCAAACAGCTTCGCACTCCCTCCAGGGATTATTCACTCATACCAGGCATACAAAGATACCAAAAGTATGAAACTCTATGGGAACCCTTTCCATGTTATCGGGTCCTAGGTGACGTTGTCTGCTGTATTTCCTACGAACTTTCGGACGGTTCGCGCGGTTGCTAGGAGAATTGCTTTCTGCATCGGCTTATATAGATGCTCACTAAGGCCCAGTCCCTTGATGTTCTGCAGGAGGTTCTTTGCTATGACTCCAGTTGTTGACAGTATTATGGAAATCGTTTGGACGCTGTTCATTGCCCATTGTTTTCGGATTTGGACCTCCAGATCTCTGTATTTGGCGATCTTCTCGTTGTATTTTGGCCTTAGGTTGTTATTGTTAGGTACAGCAATGTCGATTAGTGTTGTTCGCCTAGAAATTTTATGTATTAGTATAATGTCTGGTCTAGCTACTGTTTGATCCGTCAGAACCGTTCGGTCCCAATATAACTGGAACTGATTGTTCTCAAGAATAGGCTCCGGATTGTACTTGTAATAAGGCACTTTTCCTACCTGTAATAGGCTTAACTTTTTTGCTAACTCTTGATGGAGTATCTTAGCGGCTGAGTCGTGTCTTTCCTTATACTCGGTTGCGGCAAACGCTTGGCATCCTCCAGTTATGTGCTGAATTGTCTCCGATGTTCGACAGCCATATCTGCATTGGTCATTTTCTATTGAGGGATCTCTAATGATGAACTTCCTATAGTTCTTCGTCGGAATAACCTGGTCTTGGATAGCTAACAAGAAGCCTTCCATTTCCGGAAACATCTGTCCTGAAGTCAACCAGTAGGTCGATGCTGAGTTGTCGACATTGTCTTGATTGACCTCATTTGGATGCCGTCCATGAAGTGGCTTCCGTAGCCAAGTTTGTAACTTCTCTTGGTCGGTTTGGTGGTGAGAAGTAATATCTTGTTCCCTCAACTGTAGCGGCGTTGAATCGTCTGCCTCGCATATTGGAAGCATTGTACGCTCGATAGCACTCCGAGGGTGATGTTTTTGTGCTTTTGTTAGGAGTGTCCTTATTTTTCTTTGCAGGTTTTGGATGTCCGTCCTGCTCCACTTTACAATTCCAAAAGAGTAGCTCAGCGCAGAGCAAGCATACGTGTTGATGACATTCTCTATTATTAATGTATTATTAAATTTCTTGTTTATTTTTTTATCAAATCAATCAATCAAATATAATATAAAAGAAAAGTTTAAAATAAAAAAAATTTTTGACTTATTTATTAACCAGTCTTCTCAAAATTTAAAACAGTGGTCCACTTTTAAAGAATTTTACGTTTTATTAATTTTTGACCACCCAGTATCAGCGGCCAATCAAGTGCGGGGGGGGGGGGGAGAGGGCGATAGTCGCCGCGCAAGCTTTGAATTTAGAAAAATAGACGCGACTCTGCTTCTTACACTAGGAATATGAATGCTGTTGGCATCTCCTCCCCCGTCGACAACTCGCGTTCGCTTGCGATCGTCCCCCCCCCCCAAGAGCTTAAAATTCAGGAAAATAGACCCCACCCTGCCTTTTACCTAGACATGTGAATGTTGTTGGCATCTCCCCACCCCCCACCGACAAATCGCTTTCGCTTGCGACATTTTCCCAAAAAAAGCTTTTAATTCAGAACTGCTGGTTCTCCCCCCGTCGACTACTTGCTTTCACACTGTATTTTTAGAATATCACCCTCACCCCAGAGGCTGGATCCACTGGTGCTCTGTATAATGTGGAAGTTTTCTCCACAGATGTTATTTTTAAATAAAGTAAAAACTTTTATCAAGAATGACTTTTATTTCAAAGATTCAATTTTCAGTCCATTTGTCCTCTTATGAACCCCATCTCGGGACATATTATACTCGTATAACTATACCCTCTTTTTTATCTACACTTTTAAAAATAACCTTAAATTTAATGCAAATTTAATGTCGATTCTACATTAAATTAAAAGATTTTTTTTACCTAAAATCGTGAATAATTTACATTTACTTTAAATCTAAAGCATTTCATTCAAATATTAGTTTGTTGTACATTAAATTTGATTAAATGGTATCTTAAATTTCAATAGAGTAACTGAAAAGATATTTTAACTTTCTGTGCATTAAAATTAATTCACATGTACCTTAACATTAAAGGAATTTATATCGATATTTATGGTACACTGCATGCGATTCCGAGAGATGGCGCAACTTGTATTAAACTTTTTGTTTAGTATGATATAAGATGCTTAAAGCACTCAATTTTCTTATGATGAGGTGTACATGTATTCAGATGACGGTACAGTACCTATGCGAAAAATTTCCACTTTTTCCTGGTAGTAAAATTTTGAGTTGATATTAGAGATAGACAAAACCGACTTTTTGGCGATTTGGACCATCCCGTCACTGATCCGGGTCAAAGAAGCTGTTCAATTTTCCGTTTCTCGTCAAAAATTCCAAAGTTCCAACGAATTTCCCATTTCATATTTTTAATAAACAATTTTAGGAAATATTATTCTACAGATTATTACGTTTCGATTATGTTTTTTATGTAAAATCCAATTACATGTTTTACTAATTTTTTTGTTCAAAAAAAAAAAAAATTTAAGCTTAAATGTAACTTTTCTTACAATTTAGGGGATAAAATAAGAAGACAAATGCGACATTTAAGTTTCATTTTAAACAAATAGTAATTTTGCAGCTCTCTCATTAAACGGCAAATTTGCGCATTCACCATCCAACATGAATTCTCGCAAAAAAGCAGTTATTGACATAATTTTGCGGCTATTGAAAAAATTCCGGTCTCGTGAATGTTTTTGAAGCAATATAGGTTGACTCTACCGGAAATTTCGCTGGACATCTTAAAAGTAAGTATCCATTAGGGATTCTACTTGAGCCACAAGAAATAATGTACAGTGATATAACGCCAAAAATCAACTAAATTTATAAAAAATGAATTTGCCTAATACTAGTACGGACCAATCAGAACAAGAACAATCGTCGACAAGTATTGCAAAATTGTAAAGTAGTCATAACTTTAATTTTGTGTTTAATAATAAAAAATTAAAGTTATGTTTTTATTATTGTCACCTTTCCGAGATACTTAATTTATTTTTTTTTAAGAAAAATTTTCAGTTTTAGAAATTTTCCTCATTTTTTGTTAATAATTTTTATTATTAAAACCTAAAAATACAATTAATTGTCATTTTTATGGTTTTACAATTTTTGTCGCCGTCTTGAGACCCAAACAAAAAATAATAAACGGAAAAACAGGCTTCTCTCTATGTGTCTACATCATGCCAAAATAAAAAGAACATGTACGGCAAAATAGATTTCTCTATGTGTCTTCATCATACCACTAAATTATCATTTTCGGCAAAAAAAATATATGTACCTACTTTAATAATAGTAAGAACATAATTCTGGTAGTTGGTTTAAAGCCCTGTAAATGTGGTAAAATATATTTTAATAAACGTAGTATGGTGCAGTATAGTACGATGATGATACAAAGTATTTATTATTATTATATTTAAAATTACATCCACTTTCCACAGTATTGCAATTAAATATCCTTATCCTATCCAATTAAATTTAAAACAAGCATTCTTAATTCATATTTTAACTACCGAAATACTATATTCGTAAGTATATATTCTACTAACGTCCTAAAGAAACATAACCTAGCCAGAGCAATCCTAAACCCTGTCCGAGTCCGATTTTTTAAATTTTTGTAATCCAGATCTTTCGGACTCTAAACTGATCCTTGTAAAAAGAACGGGTTTTTCAAGTCCGACCCACCTCTACTCAGGGGCAGATCCAGCCTCTCTCTTTGGGGGGGGGGGGTGTTATCACAAAAGTACAGTATGATAAGCGAAAGCAAGCTGTCGTCGGGGGGGGGGGGGGAGACACTAGCAACATTTCCGTTTCTAGTGTAAAAGTGTCTATTTTTCTGAATTTGAAGCTCTTGAAGAGGGGAGGGCGATCACAAGAAAAAACAAGTTGCCTACAGGGGGGAAGATGCGAGTAGCGTACACATTCCTAGTATAAGAGGCAAAATCGGGTCCATTTTCCTGAACTCAAAGCTCTTGAGGGGAAGGCTATCGCAAGAAAAACAAGTTGTTAACTGAGGGGTGAGTGCTAGCAGCAAACACATTCCTAATATAAAAGGCAGAATCGGTTCTATTTTCTTAAACTCAAAGCTCTTGGGAAGGAGAAGGGAGATCGCGCATACACATTCCTATACTCTATTCAGGAACTAGAGAGAATAATAAAACTGTTACCGAAAGCTCCAACGTACCTGCTCCAGTGCCACAGGAGGACTGCCGTAAATCTAATTATATTTAAATATTATATGCTTTTATAAATTTACTGCAACAATAAAATTTCTGATAATTTAATTTAATTTCTGTCAGTCAGCAAGGTACACCTTATAGGGTGTCCTTAGTGATTTATCTTGTTTATGCTTGTTTTTATATATTAATTGAGATTAATGAGATACCCAAAAGATATGGATTCCACCTTTATATTTATTCCAAAATCGTTAAAGCGGGGCATTTTTCCTCAATGAAAAACTTATTACGCTGAATGTTTATGATGCCTTAAGATATTAATATCTAGATAATAATGTTAAAAGCTCTGTTGATATGTGTTCTTACATGACAAGAGTTGGACAATTAACTTCGTAATGAATTCTGAAGGAGAAAAAAACAACTGGAATTGTTAGTACTCCCAAGCCACATTCGATCACAGACAGACGAAAAACCTCGTTGGAAGAAGAGATGTAATCTGCAATAAAAGGAGTTGTTCATACATTTTATTATGAGAAGCAGATCCCAATCGTAGACAAAATTCTAACTAAAATCATTGAAGATGGGGATTTGTCTAAAATTAGAAGGACTGAGCTCTGGAAATTGCTCAGAGAACTTAATTTTTGCTGAGAAAAACCAAATAGGAAATCTGTTCTTATAGATCGTCCGGAAAATATCCGTTGGAGAAGGAAATATCTCTCTCAAGTAAAAGGTAGAGTTGTTAGAAATAACACAACTTACAAAATTAGTAATTTAACTAAATTTTTGAAAGATTTTTTTGAATAAAGCTACTGCAGAAAATTGGGAAAAATCCACATAATAAAAGAATAAAAGAAAATGTGGAAACTCGATCTCATAATCGGTGAAAGAGGAATCAATTATAATTAATTTGAGGGAAGATAGCTTCACTGACTTTGATTACGAATTAGATACGTAATGTTTACCAGTGTAAACACAATTTTTTATTTAAATTTTTGTTTTCGTTGTATTTTATTGTTTAATGTTGTTTATATATTTTTATTTTAGTGTGTCCCACTCTTTAATTATATATATATACATATATATATATATATATATATATATATATATATATATATATATATATATATATATATATATATATATATATATATATATATATATACACATATTTGTTTATTTAATTCCACTTAGCCGTAATTTTTTTATTATTGTATTTGTGTCTTTTTTTTAAGCATGTGGAATTAACAAGTTTATTTTGTTTTTTTGAGGCTATCGAATTTTCATCTAATAAAGTAAGCTAAATTAAGATGTCACTGCAATAGAAATAAAAATTAGTAGGTCTAATTTTAACTGTAACATATAAAAATTAATTACATTTGAATCCCTTTTTAGTGTTTAATTGTAATTCTGCAGATGGTTTACGAAATAACTAAACTGAAACGTCAAAAATCCTAAAAAATAATATTAATTAATAATAAAATGACCGATAGCCCCAAAAAAATTTTAATATTATATAGACGAATTTATTTTTTTATATAGGTTTAACTTCTTGCATTTTGGACAATGAGTATTTTGTAAGTATTTAAATTATAACTTGGATTTTTTTGAGAGAGCCTAAAACGGTTTCTATGTCAAAATTAAAAATAATTCAAATACAGTTGTGATTTGTGTTAAATATGTCAAAATTATCTATATTTTCTAATATATGTAAATTATTAAGCAATCATCAAAAATAAAATAATATTATTAAAACTTTTTATTTTAAGTTTATTACCGAAATAATATTCTATATCATAAATACTTAGTGATAAAGGAGACCTCCTTCCGACGTCTATGACAAGGATTAAAATCTTTTTAACACTTCACACTTCCAAATATCTATTGTTATCCAACCCAAATAGTCCATTATTATAGACCGGTATTTTTGATCATAAAATTTCTAACCCATTCCAATAAAAAATATACGTGTCTACAGATTTTGCCAAAAACACCGGACTAAAGAACACAGGTAGTTTGCGAAGAAAAAAAAGGGTAAAAAATGATTTATTACTCTCTCTAGTTCTTTAATAAACTATAGTATAAGAGGCAAAATCGGGTCTATTTTATCGAGTCTGCTTCTACTTCATATTAATGTTGGTGCATTAAATATGTAATAACATATCTTAAATTCAATGAACATTGGCTGTATATTTAATGTACGTAGCCACCTTAAAAAGTAATGATCAAAACTTTAAATTTAATGTATGACTATATTAGATTTAACGGAATAAATTAATTTAGATTAATGTAAATTATTAAATTTGATGCATTACATTAAACGCATTTAATAAACGTTTATGAAATTTTCTTCCAGCACATTTACCTTAAATTTAATGCATTCCCTTTTTACAGCGTAAGTTTGTCTTACCTTAAATCGTAGATCGCCTGTTGGTGGTTTGGCATAAGGTATCCCCAAAAATTTAAAAAAAGTGTCGCCATCTAAGCTCTTACCAGTACATCCTTGTAAAATTCCCTGAGGTAATTTTACCTGTATTGATGGGTCCATCTTGAATAATCAGCAAGTTATGTAAACAATTGAGTAAAAAAAAATATGAGAATTTAATGTTGTTTTAACTAAAACCTATTAACAACTACTTGTAATCTAGAGTACCATTTTTATTTAACAAATATTTGCTATATATGCGACCAACATTTAGAAATATTATTATCATTGCTTTTTAATTCGTTTATTTTGAAGTACACAATAACGTTATCATTATCAGAGTAAACAAGGAAACCTTACGAAAGGTCACCTTTCTAAAGTTTATTATAAATGAGTACATCTCATATTAGGAAACAAAATAACTTGCTTTGTACGGTCCAAGCATAATTTTTTTTTTCGAAATTAATTTCTATTTCATTTTCTATGGTTTCAAAATATCTGGTTAAAATTTGTATATCCTCGGAAATTCTCTGGAATTTTTAATGCAACCTATAATAATTATTGTCTTTATATATATATATATATATATATATATATATATATATATATATAACGTCAAGCATAGAATAGTAGTATTAATTTTTGAAACCTAATCCAAAGAAGTTACCATACATTTATATATATATATATATATATATATATATATATATATATATATATATATATATAAATAAAATTGAAGTATCTGTTTGTCTGGTACGGATTTATGTTCGAAAGACTGAACGGATTTTGATGAAACTTTACCGATATGAAGAGGAGGATATCAGAAATTATATTGACTTTTTTTCAGTCTGTATGTCTGTTTGTTTGTTGACATGGGCTAATCTTCGAAACGATTTAGATGAAATTTTACAGATATGAAGAGGAAGTAGTCAGGAGTGATATATTTTGATTTTTTTCGGCCTATCTTTTTGTCTTCGATACGGCTGAACTGATTTCGATGAAACCTTACAGACATGGAGTGAAGGTTCTCAGGAGTGAAAAAGGGCTGCTTTTTCTATCCGTCTGGCTGTATGTACTAATCTTCGAAATGGCTTACCCGATTTCAATAAAACTTTACAAATATGAAGAGGTGGTTACCAGGAGTGATATGTCTGTTTGTCTGTACGCGCTGAACCGATTTCGACGAAACTTTACAAAAATGAAGAGGAGGTTGTCAGGACAGATATAGGATACTTTTTGCTATACGGGTTAATCTTCGAAATATAAGAATATAATTCAAGAGACTTCTATTTTTAAATTTTTATATGGTTGCGGGTAAAAGCTAGTCCTACATAAACGACCGATTCGATTCTAAATCATGTAGTGAAAATAGTCAAAAAAATAAAATGCTTTCGTCGTGAAATGTCTTATTCTAGAATCCAAAAAAGTGTACACGTAGTTTACCGTTTTGTGGCAAAATCATTTTCAAGGAAGTTATCGAGATTTTAAAGTTGAGCTTAGAGCTTTTGCAGTGAGGAAAAATGAAAGTTATTTTAATTATTTTACAATAATTAAATACAGAGAGAGTGAAACATAACAATGTGATATCTATAATACTATAACAAAAGAGTGTTTACAAATTAAAAAAAAGAAAAGTGTACACCTGCCAATCTGTAACAGCGAAAACATAAACCATCCATCGACAATCAATTCCAATAGTTTTTGTTTAAAATTATTCAAGGATATATCAAAGAAATTCAAGTTATCCAGCTCATTAGCACATCTAGCCACCCTTGGTATAAAAGAATGGCTAGCATAATTTGTTCTGTGAAAAGGCCGGTGAAATATATGAGAAGTACGAGTACTCCTGGGAGGGACTCACAGACCAACATTAGACAACAGGCGCGGGTAATCGAAAATACTGTTTATAATTTTAAAAAGAAGTTGTACTTCTCTACCCTTTGTTCTATTAGCACGGAGGTGCCAAATCAACTCGGAGAACAAAGCAGCATAATCAAGATCAGTACCCCCGTTGAGTTTCATGTTAATATATCTGAGAAACCTTCTCTGTATCTGTTCGAGTCGGTACACATGTGATTCATAGTCGGGGTCTCAAACACAAGAAGCATATTCAAGGTGTGTTCGAATTAACGAGCAATAGAATATTTTAAGGGACTTCACAGTGGAAAGCTCCTTAGCATGACGTTTAATAAAACCTAACATTCTGAGGGACTAGCTAACAATGTCAGCGATATGAAGAACGAATGAAATGATGGAATCAAAAAGGACTCCCAGGTCCCGCACAAAATCAACGGAGGTCAGCGGCCTACTATCAAAGTGATCGTGAAAGTCCAGTGGATAACGCGATTTAGAAAATTTAATGAATTTACACTTAAGAATATTCAAACTCATCCCATTCACTTCGCATTAGGAAAGAAATTTATCAAAGTCTCCTTGTAGCTCCAAGCAGTCACTGTAATTGTCGGTGACCTTATATACCTTTATGTCATCTGCAAAGAGTAAGAACTTGCTTGACTTAAAGTAGATACATCATTAATGAATAAGTTGAACAATAATGAACTGATGTGGGATCCCTGAGAAACACCTGAAGATACTGATATCTCAGAAGATACAAAATCATTCCCCCGCACTACGTGACGACGATTCCTCAGATAGGTCCCAATTCAACCAAACAGTGGACCAGAAATACCCAGTCCCCGAAGCTTATCCAACAGAATCTCATGAGGCACCCTATCAGAGGCGTTCAAGAAGTCAGTATATACCGAGTAGATCTCAGATTCGTCCTCCAAAGCCTCAGACAAACCACCCACACAAGAGATCAGATTTACCTGTGTTCCTACCAGCTCAAAAACCACACTGCTCCTCAATGATGACAGACTTAAAAATAGAGACGAGAAAGGCATTAACCAGTTTTTCGAAGATTTTAGGAATAGTATTAATTATGCTGATAGGTTCATAGTTCCGAATATTAGCGCTGCTGCCGCCTTTGTGAATAGGAACCACAAAACTCGTTTTCCAAAATTGAGAAAAAATACCCCGCCGAACAGATTTATTGAAAATGTAATTTTATTCAATATTGTATATCTTTACGACATATTGATGTTTTTCAGTTTTATCTTTTGATTAAAATCACATGAACCATAAGCTTTCAGAAAAAAATTGGAAAATCGAAAAATTTCAAAAAAAGACAAACTCGATTTGTTCAAAAACTACGTTATTTTTTTTTTGAACAATTTTTCAAGATTTTCTTATTATATGCTTCTTCAGTTACAATTGTTTTCACGGGTACTAAAATGCAGGGGGAGATATAATTATTTTTTTTTCTCTTTTTAATGACCGAATCTATTTCAAATCATTTAATGAGATTTTTTCAAAAAAAAAAAGATTCCCCGTGAAATATATCATTACAGAAGCCAGAAAATGCTACAGATATTTTGTGGTTTTGCGAAAAAATCATTTCCAATGAAATTATCAGGATTTTGAAGTTGAGATTGGAGCTTTTGCAGTGACCAAAAATGAAAGTGATTTTTTATTCAATATCGTATATTTTTATGACTTATCAATGTAATTCAGTTTTATCTTCTGATTAAGATCACGTGAGTCATAAGCTTTCAGAAAAGAAATTTAAAACCGAAAAACTTTCAAAAAATTACATAATTGTGACCGTAACATAATAAAATAAGTTAAAAAATTTATAAAAAGTGAAAAAACGCACTTGTGGAAAGTTTGAAAAGATTTTTGTTATTTTTCATGGCACGCTTATCCACGAACCTCTAGAAACAATTGTTTTTTCAGTCAACGTAATATCATTTATTCTATCTGCTAAAATTCCCAAGTAAATAAAGATATCGAATTAATTTTTTTATATTCTCTCTTGTCAAATTATTTAACTTTCCGAATATGATATAAAAACGGTCTTTCCATTCAAACTTTCGGAGGTAATTTGGAAAAAAAGGGTTCCAAATAACGCCCTCTAGCAAGGTCCGCGAAAGTCATTCTAAAATAGCTATTATTTCGTTTTCATTTTCAAACCTTTCTTTCGTAAATGAGACCAAGCTTATCAAATTCGGTTCAGCCAAAGTTATGGTGGTGACTTTTATCAGTAGACTTTCCCCTCCTCTCCTGCCCTAACTTTACATCTTACAGCAAAAAGTGTAAAAAATATATATAGAATTGTAGTAAAATTATCGGTGTAATATTTTTTTGATAGCTTATAGAGGGATATTTTCCAGACAAATGTCCTTTTTTATATGACAATAGCAATTAAGCCCCCTAGCTACAGAGTTAGGGACTTAAAAATTATTTCTAGCAATTTCTCTTGGCCACTTTCCTCAACCGGATTTTTTTAACAAAGTTCCTGGACTATCACTTCTTGAGATATGGTACCCTGTTACCGGTAATGCAACACCCTGTATAAAGAAGTTTGTTTTCCGCCTGACTACTTTTAAAAAACCAAAGACCAAACATAACAAGATAGAAGTAATTCTTTTAAGATATCATATCAACAAGTTACTTGCTTAGTTCAGTGAAGATAATAAAATAAAAAAAGATAAATAAATTGTATTTTTCTTAAGTCAAGTCAAAGACTTTATGATTCATTAAATACAATGATCGCTTTATTTTTGTATATAGTTATTTTCTGATTTAACCCTTAAACTTTTTTCCGATATTGCCTTATTGCCTTTCGGCTCAGTGTAACAAAAATTTTACATATTTTTAGCCGCGGTATTCATATCTTTTTGAGGTGAAGTATTTCGAGCGAATAATATGTAGTCCCTAGATCTGTGAAGCGGAGTTGCAGAGAATGAAAGTACTTTTACTACCTATTTTGCACACATATCTGGGAATACGTTTGCAGCCGTGTTGGGATATTACGGTTATATTATTTGCTAGTGGCGTAACTAGGTGAGTGAGATAGAGGCTTTGCTCTAGATGTAAAAAGATATATCAAAAAAAAACTACTGCAAAATATTCATAACTGGAGAAAAAATCCTAATATTCAACAATACCTAAAAGAGTCTAAAAGTTATTTTTTTCAGTTGTTAATATTTGTTTCAGCTAGCGCTGGCATCCAGCTTTTTAAAACGTAATTACTATCTCGAATCTATTAATATGATAATGATTTAAATATGGAGATTCGTTGTATTTCCTACTTTTTTTTTTAACTGAGACGAGAACAAAAAAATAAGGGCTTTAGTCTATACATTTTATCTGATTTTGTAAAAGGGGTGGCAAGCAAGTAATTTAAAACGAGAAGTTTGGAAAAAATGTCATTGCTTTTGAGCTCCCATCGATGTTTCTCAGAGACTATGTAAATAGCAAGTTGAAATTTCTCATAGTCCAAAAGGTAAATGATGAGTTTTAATTCATAACTTTCGAAGTCAAATGAATCACTACTTTTTGTTTGTATAGAACAGTAGTTCGCAACCAGTAAGTCCATGCGAAATACGTAGTACACTTTGGAATACAAATATAAGTGTACAGATGATTGTCGCCCTCAGTAAACTTATTACCTAATGACAAGTTTTTACTGTATTGTCTTTGTCATTTTTAAATGACTAATTCGTTGTTAGACTTGTCTGATACGAAAAACGTTGCAGTATTATTATTATACTAATGGTACTTAATTCAATATTTTCCAACATTTTTTAAAAACTGTCCAATGTTTATTTTTAACTATCTTCAAAAAGGTTGATAAACCGAGAATACTAATAAACAATCATTTTTTATTGAGAGATCCCTTATGAAGAACTTCCGATAGTTCTTCGTCGGAATAACCTGATCTTGGATAGCTAACAAGAAGTCATCCATTTCCGGAAACGTCTGTCCTGAAATCAATCAGTAGTCCGATGCTGAGTTGTCGACATTGTCCTGGATGAGCTCATTTAGATACCGTCCATAAAGTGGTTTCTGTAGCCAGACTTGTAACTTCTTATGGTCTATTCGGCGGTGAGAAGCACTATCCCATTCCCTCAGCTGCAGCGGCATTGAATCGTCTGCCTCGCACATTGCTCGATGTAATATGGAAGACTCCGCTAACCTGTGGAGGTTTATTATTTGTTGATCAAGCTGCTTACCAATATCGCCCAATTCTCTTCCTCCTTGGTGTCTTGGAAGCATTGTAAGTTTAATATCACTCCGAGGGTGGTGTTTGTCTGCTTTTATGAAGAGTGTCCCTATTTTCCTTTGCATTTTTTTGATGTCTATCCTGCTTCATTTTACAATTCCAAAAGAGTAACCAAGCGCAGAGTATGAGTACGTATTTAGCGGCTTAAATAAATTTCTACTATTTAGACTAGTTCGTAACACCCGTCTTACCCTCTTGACAAATTCGTTTGTAAATTTCGCCTTTACAGTGCGATGGTCATTTCGTTTAGGCCATTTCATACCTAGGTAATTGTACATTTGTTCTGCTTCCATTACAGGTATAGTTTTGCTGTTCTGCATCTCAAGTGCCCCCAGTTGTATATTTCCTTTAACGATGTTAAAATACGGCACTTGTCAACTCCAAACTGCATTCCGATATCCCCGGAGAACTCCTTTACAATTTTGTGAATTTGCTTCAACTGGTTTTTTGGTAGCAACCATCAGTTTAAGAGCATCCATGTATAGAAGATGATTCAATCTTAATGCCTCTTCGTTGTTATTTCTAATTCTAAAGCTGTATCTGGTGGAGTTTAAACGGCGTGATAGTGGGTTTATTGCAAGATAGAACCACAATGGGCTTAGTGCATCGCCTAGAAATATTCCCCTTCGTATTGGGATTGTATTTAATTTTATCGCTTTGTAAAGTACAAAATAAAGAATTCAAAAATAATAAAAATCATTATTAATCTACCATTATCAGACTTCTCGGAGCTATCATTTTCAGTTTTGTTACTCGTTGAAGCATCATCATCATCCGAATCATCATTTTCATTAATGTCTGCATCTGTAAAATTGTTAATTTATGAGTACAAATTCTAATTATTTAAAATCAAATACATTAGGCATCTATCCAAATTACTGATATAATACCTGCAAGATAATTTATGTTTCCAAAAGAAAGATTTCGGGGTTTATGAAACCAATAATTTTGGTACGTGTTATCTGCTATCATAAATCCCCAATTTTCAGGTTTGAGAACAGTTGCGCATTATATGTGAGTTTACACTACACACACGTGAAATATAAATTGTTCCTTTGCATTGCTGCAATAATTCTTCACTCATTTAAGGTGCACTCTTCTGAGAGCATAGCTTGAAACTAGTACAATATATATATATATATATATATATATATATATATATATATATATATATATATATATATATGTGTGTGTGCGCTGTGTGGCATGTATGTGAAATTTATAACACCGGGTTTTTATGATAATGGAAAAAGGTACCGCTTTTTTCGTCAGACAACTCGATAATCATATTCTTTTTTCGTTTCCATAACCAAAAAACTAAAAAAAATGTTATTAATAATAAACGCCATGCTATCATGGGAGCGACAAATCCAATGCATAGTACTGGAAAATCGGAGAATGTACTTTGTCGGACAATGTAATTGGTGGCTTTTATATATTTTTTTAAAACAATTTTGAAAAAATTAGCATGTAAATCCCCAAAATTCATCATATCGTAATGTTGAGAGAAGTGCACACCCTTTATAAACTACAATTTTTGTCGGGCAATTTTTTTGTCACTCTTTTTTTGTTCAATAATCTAACAGCTATGAATATGTTACGGAAAAAATTGGAAAGCGAATAAACCGATTACGAGAGTTTTCGCAAAGGAAAAAGTTGTCAACCTACTCATAATTAAGCCACACAAGAAATTACAAAAGTATATTCACGATTCTTCTTATATGTGGGCGAGCTAAAAAAACTATACTGCAAATGCAAAATAATTGTTGCGACGCTGTCAGGTGTAAAATACTTTCGTAGTATAAACTAGAATATTTGTCCATCTCAGTTAATAACATAGTTTCATTTTTGCAATGTAAAAATAATAGTAAACTTAATCTTAACCAATTAAAATTATGGTTAGTTTTAATTAGTTCATTTTAGTCCAGGCTTAACTTGGTTTTAGTTAGTTTGCAAAACCGAAACTAACCTAAACTGATCTAAATATATTGATTAAAAAATGTTATAGTCCAGCAGAGGCTACGTAGAAGGTTAACAATCCCTGCCAGGGAAGAATATTGGGAAAGATTCGAGTTAGTAGAGAAACAGGCGGTTTAGTATCTCTTGCAAAAAAAATAATTAATAAAATTATAAGATCAAGATGTATAAAAATGAATTAGGATTAAAGTGGATGAAAGAAGGGTATTATCTGATACGAGGACAATAGAAGAAATAGGCAGCATAAAGAAATATCTATTAAAAACAGATTATGAATGTTCTTCCTCATTCTTATTAAAAGAAAGGGGATAAACTTGTCGTATATATTTAAAAAAATTATAGTACTTTTTTGTGGTTGGAATATTCTTATTCCTGACTTCCTTTTTGTATTTTCTTGTTCAACACTTTATACTAAGAGTGGCACAAGCCTTATGAACCTCTTAAAACCGTTGATATTTGAAGGGAAGATCATGACGAATATAAAATTAAAGAAGGGGAATAGAAAAGAGGAAATATGATCCTTAAAACCTTTAATATTTGAAGACCTAATCATGCATACTATAAAAATTAAAGAAGAAAAAAATGTTTTTCGGGTTTTCTTCAGATATCCTATTTATGCTCTGGCAACAGCGCCCTTTCAAAACAAGTCGCGTCATTATTAGATGTGACAAGCCATTTTATTTTGATTTGTTTTTTTTTCTTGATATTTTCTATTAAAAAAGTGAAAATTTTTGAAGTTTTTTATAATACAGAAGGTTCCATTTGTGTGAAAGTTGTTGTCGTAATAAAATTTTATTGATTTAGTGTAAAAAAGTCAATCTAAAATAAAAATCCTATTTTGTCTATTTTCACGGAAAGAGAGGAAAATAGTAAAAAACCAAGGTCAGAATATGCGAGCTTAAAATAAGGGGTATGTGTTGAAATTTTTCAAAAAATCGTCGTTTTCCTAAATTTCACTTGATCGAAATAATTACCAATCAGTTCTCACTTACCCATATAGCATTTGACCTTTCTCATGTGTCCGTTAATTGACATATGGGTTAGACTTAAAGAATAAAAAAAATAACACATTTAAACATAATTTCGGAAATATAACTGTCCAAAAATTTATCTGTTGTTTTTTTAGGGATATTTATCATAAAAATAATATATTTTAAACTTTCGTATATATTTTATATGACGTAAGTCATGGATTTAATCCTTTCATTGTATCTTTTTTCGAAATGCTTGATTTGTATAACAATAATACATTACTATTTATTTTTCTAAAAATAAAGTTAATTAAATAGTTGCATGGTAAATATTGACATTTTAAATTATAAAATTCCAGATGACAATGAAAATAGTATGCAGGCTACGGATAGAAACAACAACTGGAGACAAAACAAACGTTAAACAGGTCAAGGTAGGGGACACCAACAAATTATAAAGGGCATATTAGAACATCCGATATTTAATTTTCCTAACTGAGTTAGGAACTCAATTCAGTTTAATGTAATAACATCTAGGGCAGTGAGGAACATAATTAGGACGGTTTGCCGATGCCGTTAGCTTTAAGAATATTTAGTCCAAGTAATAGGCGCCCATAGAGCTATTATAGATAGAGTAGGGTCGCATGTAAGTGAATGCATTAAGGCGATCGAAAGAGAGAAAAAAAATTTCTATCTCTCTTCTATACTCGATACGCAATACAAAGCTCTGCCCCATTAGCGGATTAAGGCTTCACGGACACTTCGAAATCCCATAACCGGGAAAGAAAGAGCTGATATGGGGTCTTCTCTAAGCTGGAACGTGGAGCTATGGCCACGTAACCTCTAACTTGACCTGTTTTCTTCTTAAGACAAAATATTGATTTTTAACGAGATAATATGGATGATTAAACAGTTAGATATGCAATAATCAGGAATATAATGAATTGATAACATATATACCGACAAAATCACTAATTCAACTTAAACCATGATTAATTTCAAATAACTGGACCCTGATCTTAACTTATATACATGTTCCAAACATTTATTAGGTTAAATGAATGAATGAAGAGATGATACTTGATCATGTATGCCTCATTGGTCCCTTTATATTCCATCATAGCTGCAGGCTATTCGAGGCTGATCGCCTTTGCGAATCCAAACAGCTTCGTTGCTTGAACTGACCTAACGCCTTCCGGTCACATAATTGTATCTTCGAAATGTCTCTGCCTCAGTCTGTTGAGTGCTGGGCACTCTCTGAGGACATGGTCAACAAAGCTGTGCGCTAGGTCTAATTATATGTTCCTTGGTACACCTTACTCCAGAAACTTCTCCTCACGATTCAATAAATTTACTTTTCAGCACAATTTTAATTTCCTTTCACCAATGGTAATTGGGACAAGTAGAATTCGTTGGGTTCATATGGTTCAATCGCCTTTGGCAGAAGGTCCTATTTCTCATTCCCGTGTATACCCATGTAGACCAAGATTCACACGATTCTCATTCTGTAGTAGCTCCATTTCAGATCATTTAGTACATTCTTGCACTTAGACACCAGTCGTGAATTTATGCTACTAAACTTCTGTGTCATTATCGCAGCCCTACTGTCTGAGTATATGTTTATTACCCTATTCCTGTTTATGACCTTCTCATAGAGACGAACGCATTGTAGACTAGCTGTATATAGATTTAAAGATGTAGCTGTTTGATCAAATCATTTTACTCAAACTCAGGCAGTTCAAGATCACACCGATAGGTTCGCAACTTCGACCGTCGGGTTGCCCGGTTCCTCACCCTAACTGAGCAGTTGCTGTTATCTGTCAGAGTGCTCTAGGTGTACAATGAATTATAAATTTATTGTTACTGTTGTAAATTATGAATAATAAAGAATGTTGAAACACAAACAAACATTCAAACGTGCATGGGTTTGAGTTTTCGAATGATAACATTTTTCTCTATAGGTAATTTTTCATGCAAAGTAATGAAGATGTCATCTAATTTTTTATATTTCTTAAGAAATGTATTTTTAATGCAATTATTGATTTACAAGTGGATGATAGATTGTAAATTGTGAGTGGATCATCTTGACCTATAAAATCTACTGTACGTTGTCTTAGTTTAATATAAGCCCGGAAAATTTAAATTTTTCACGAAGTGGATTATTTGTGCTGGCTGTTTTATTTCTTCAAGCATCAAAGTGATGTCCAGAAATTTAAATCTCCTACTATGCCTCACATTAGCAGAGTAGGTGTTTTGCTTTTTTGGCTGCGCGATCTTAAAAACGGTAAATCTCCTAATCTGCTTTAACCATCTTGTTGAGACGATATTTCTGAGGACAGTGTAATGTAAATAAATTCGTTATTGCTCGAATATCTCTTCTTGAGAGATTGAGAAGCATTGCTTTCTGTAGCGACGGATTTATACATTTTTCACTTATCTGCGACCTTATTGTTTCACTTTAATTTTATTTAATTTTTTCCCACCCTCAAGGTTCCTCTTTAATGTCACTTTTTGGTAATCCACAGAAAAGTTTCAAGAAAAATAGTTTTTGCCTATTCCTGTGCGAGTCTATCCGCTTCCTCGTTTCTTTTTTGCCCTAATACCCATTTCAAGGTTGTCCTATCGGTCTTTGTTAATTGCTTCAGACCTTTCCTAGAGTGTGTAAATCAAGGTATTATATGTATCAATTAATTTTAAAACAGTCTTAACTTTAACACCCTGTATTTCAAAAACTATCACTATTTGGGATAAGTCAAATTTTGCTAGATGCTGATATCTTAACCTTAAAAATGTATGTATTTTAGAGGCATGCTGTGTATGTCAGCAATGCTGGCATAAAAAAATGTTTTTAGACTTATTTTTCCGAACGCTGGGATGACCTAACCTCTTAAATTATCCTTTGTAATTAACACATGAAAATGTCAATATTATATACGCCTATGTAACGAGAGAAAGATAACCAGCGTTCTTTTTAACATTATTTTTTAAACTATTTTTTAAGTACGAAATAGTAGTAGGGGAGCCCAAGAGCCTAAATGAGTAGTTACTCGAGCGTTGTCGGGACCTATTGGATTGTGAAGATTAGATGCTAAATAGAAAAAAAGTTTATATGATCTTTGCCCCAATACTGGTGGGGGAAGCGAGTATAAATTTTTAAAAATGTAAAAAAAATCAGTCACAAAGACATACTCAAGCGCGTCAGACATTAACAATGTATACGCGCAACCTGTTTCTGGTAACGGAGGGATGCTAATCTGACGGCTTGCTAGATAGGGGTAGCCACACGAAGGGGTGGAAAAAATGAAAAAAAAAAAGGTATCCGAGCGCGTCAGATATTCAGGGAGAATGTTAAGTGAACCCTTAAAGATGTCATATTAGAAAGACTGACGATTTTGACGCAACTAAAACTCATAGCCGATTTTTGAAAGTGTAAAAAAAACCTGACCTTGAAATACTCGAGCAGGTCAGATTTATATACAGTCGGTTCAGCATGATGTCCTTATCGTGTAGACCTATAATCTGACAATTGTGTGGAAGAATTTTTTAAATCTGACAGTCTAATTTTTTTTTATTAATGATCCGAATAACTTCAATGAACAGCAAATAATATATAATGTCATAAAAAATATATATATGTACAATTTTATCATGTATTTATGAGAATAATGTTGAATGAAAAAAAAATTCAAAAAGAAGATTACTTCATCATCATCAGTGGAATCGGGAGTTCGAATAAATCACTTTGGACATTTTCATCTACATCTTGCGTATCTGTAATCAGAAATGGTTATGAGATTTAACAATATTTAACTTATTTCATGATTGTATTAGTATTCTAAAAAGAAAACATACCTGCATCTGGAGTATTTCCTAAAATATCAGATGTTATGACAATATCTTCATATGCTTCTGGGAGTTGATTTCCAACGAACCAAGTCATCTCCAACCGGCTTGGTTCGGCGATACTCCAAAATCACCATGCATTTTTTTTTAATGTTTCTGGTGTAAATTTTATTAATTTTTCATGTATTTCTTGACCACAAAATACACAGTTCACTCTTTTATCACTATTATCACTCATTGTAGTAATACATTTAAAACTTACTGTATTTAATTCACTAAACTTTTTGAAAATACAATAAACAAACGTTATACATCTAAGAGCACAAACATGTTGTGATCAGCTGTAATAACATCATGGCGGCAGAAAGTAGTGTGGGGACGGTGCGAGAGGGTGAGAAATAGAGAAAGAGTGAGAAGGGGAGAGAGGCGCGGAGTGAGAAATACATTATTCTCAGCTCCTGCACGTACTACACTTGACTGATGAAATTAGCTTTTTCGGCTTCTGAAAATCGTCAGATAATATTATTTCCGTGATCCTTACATGATTTCCATTAAAATAAAAAAAAATTCAACCGCGCTCAAACCTGTCCAGGTGACGTTTTTTTGCGACTTTGTCACTCGCTCATTTTCTTATGTCACACTAAAACCGTCAGAATATTGAAATGTACACTTTTCTTCATGTAATTAACTTACATTGTCTTAATCTGACGAGCTCAAGTTACTTTAAGGATCGATTTTTTTTACTAATCTGATCGGCTGCCCTAGACGCATCCCCCTATATTTAAGGTTCATAACAAGTTGATAGTTCATAACAGGGTACAAACTTTTTTCCTTGGGCTCCCCTACTATAGTCCTTATTTTCCAAATATAATAATTGTTTTCCACATATCTGTTCACTATCGGTTTCACTGTCATTCATGCATGAGTAGACGTTAGACAAAATGCTTGAACTGCTTTACTATCTATAAAATATATACTAGTATATTAAGCTTAAAACGGTACCATATTGTAACCAAGGACAAGGGGAATTTGGTACTAATGTTTCTAGTAGAATTCTAGACTTTTAATCGACTTTATTCTATAGGTGTATATAAATAGGTAAATATGAATTAAGTTAGTTGTATTGGAACAGCTAAGGCGTTAATTAACAAGTAATTATTAAAAAGATTATTAGTGAGAAGTGCAATTTTTATTCGAACACATTGTCAAACCAAGAAGAGATAATCGTAACAATATTTTCAGAATTATTTTATTTTATTGTTTTATAAACTTGTAACCTTTATTATATGTCCATTGTCTCTCCAGTTTCCCGTAAAAAAATGGCTATGTCAACTAGGATTAGAGATAATACCGCACAAAAGACTGGATCGAGCTTTTCACTTGTTGCTAAAACCTTAATCATTGTGGAAATATTTCCTCAGAGAAATAGAATTATTTAAAACTATTTCAAGAAACATCGTCAGAAGTGAGTGACATTATGAAGTTGCTAGTAACCTGTTGATATAATATTAGATTTACATTTTAAAATCTTTTTATATAGTAGTTTGTAAAATAATGTACTGTGACAGAATTTGATTATAGACTCTGGCCAATGACATATTGAGGTAGCGTTAATCATTTTATCTATAATCATTTTTTGCCCCACATTAATTAGTAACTATTTTAATAACCTACAATTAAACATCACAGTAATAAAAACACTCTGGAAGTCTGGTCGTTCAACTTCTCTCTTGCAGCTTTAGTACCAAACACTACGGTTATTAAAGCTTACCACAACCATGACTCAGATCTTCAGGACTCAGGAAAGGCTGCTAATTAGTTGGTCAGAAGACATCTCTTGTTTTGTTGGTCTCGCAACAGCTCGCCCGCGAGTTAATTCGCGTGAAGGTTTTAATTAAATTGAATAAAACAATTTTCTCAAAAGAACTTAGTCTATTAACAAAATAAATAGAATAAAAACGAACTATTTACAATGAGAAATTTAAAACTAATAACAATTACGAAAAAAAACTAAGATAATTGCTCTTTTCGGTCGTTATTTTAACCAAAAACGTAAAACCCAATTTTGAAAAAACACGTATAAATAGCTTAATAAAATATTAAACCAAAAAAAAAAGAAATAAAACGCGAAAAACAGCTATTTATATTACTTAATCGAACCGTATGAAAATCGCGAAATGCCCCACTAAAATAACACCCGATAATCCCTTAATTTCCCAAATTAAACAAAGACAAATTCAACAAAGAAAACCTTCATTCCCGCCGAATATACACTACGGCACCGGACTTAAGGAACGGCACCGATCACCCTAATTCGACTTTCAGATTGGTACTAAAATTTACTATTCCTTAAAAGAGTGTCTTCGAATCTTATACCCCCTCTCCCTCTGTTTCCTGTTTGTACCCATATTACACGATGGAACCCGGTAAACGTCAATTTCTTTCCCTTAAAGTTCGAAGGTTTCGATCGTTACGTGCTGAGGGCTATACCAGATGCTTGATTCACGAATTGACCTGTGAGCATCTTAAGCTTAATTTTTATTTAAACACAATTGATAATTGATATATTTTTAAGAAAACATTTAAACAACAAATATAATAAAAGTTAAGATCGATAACTGATTTATTTTTCCTTTAGTCTTTCGTGGATAGTGATAAAAAAATATAACAACCCTATTCCCACGGAATATCTATTCACAGAGTGATTATTTAATTATTTATTTTGACAGAATATAGTTGACATTGAACAATGAAAAATAACTAACATTTGTTCCATTACAGTACTACAATATTTTATTTGACTACGTTAATAAGATTTCTCTGTCAGATGGCAGCAGTAGCCCAGTCAGAAATAACAACAGCTGTATCTGTAGCCGGTCTTAGACCTTGGTAAGTTGCAGCACATTTTAAGTTAACAAATTTAGCTAGCCTTCGGCAGATTCATAAAATGCGTTTTGGTTAGAGATATTCTGTAGGTCTCGATTGGGTTTAAGCTATTATTTTATAGTAGAGTTGAACTTACTTAAATGTGATTTTTCAGGGGAAAAATATTACAAAATACCCCTGCAATGTTTACGTTTAGGGCTGTAACTTTTGAACAGCTTTGTATAAGCCCAAAATTTTGATGGATGTCAGCTTTCAGTATAAAACTCGATTTTTTCGATATATTTCGGGAAAAATATTCTTTTTTGAAAAAGATCAGTTTGTTGAGTTAGAAGAATACATTCTTGATGAGTTTACTGATAATACTTCTAACAGCTTGTAACTACAATCTATCTATCTATTCAGCTCTTTGCATCTAACTTTGGATATAGGCCTCCCCCTCTTTCTTCCATCCATCTCTATCTTGAACTTTTTTATAACTATCTTGGACCGATGTGTCTTTTTATGTCATCAAGCTATCTCATCTGCGATCTTTCTCATTTTCTTCTACATTCTCATGATCGCCACTCCATTCTGAAACTTTCCATTTCATAGATGTAACTTGTTCTGTTACATCTTTCACTTTTGTTACGCCTAGGATCCATTGATTTCCTTTTTCGGCTGATATTAAACATTTGTCTTCCCATTCTTGTTTGGGCTTTCGCCACTTTATCCATATTATTCCTAGTTAGAGCTCAGATTTTTGAACCATAGGTAAACACTGGAAGAACACAGTGATTGAATATTTTGGTTCGAAGATACAGGAGGTATTTCTGTTTTTCGGGATAGAGATCACTTTTCCAAATGTTAGTCAAGCAAGTCTAGTATATCTCTTAACTTTTGCTATTTGATTTTCTTTGCAAAGTTTCATAATCTATCCGAGGTATATGCAATGCTCCAATAGATATAAAAAATGGGTTGTCCATGAAAGTTTCCAAGAACAATTGCTCTATTCTTTCTTGTTGGAAAAGTACACTCAATTATCTTGTAGGACTTAATTACTCAAAATACAGGGACGAAACTCGCTTCACAAGAAATGGCGTTATAAATTCCCATGATTTACCTATTTGTTATGAAGAAAATCCCTGTGTAGTAATACAAATTATGCACGAACAAAAATTTTTAGTTATTGAGTGGGAATTATTAAATTTTATTTGATTGGGTCTTTTGTACATTTTGTACCAAAATTTAAATATCATTTTAGAAGATGTACGATGGCAAACCTGTTTTATGGCCATCGAAATCTCGTGACCTAAATCCTTTATATATTTTGGGAGGGGAATTTTAAAGGACTTGTTTATTTAACTCTAATAAACACCATAGAAGTCTTGCTTCGTAGCAAAATACATGATGCAATTTTATTTGAAATGATCTTGGAATGTTATCTCGAGCACATCGAAAAAAATCTGCAGAATAAGAAACTGTATTGAAGTGCAAGATGCGCACTTTGAACAGCGGCTTAATTGTACACAAAAAAGATGTACTTCATAATTTACAGACAATTTTGGAAGAATCTGGAGATTTTCAAGATTTTATGAAAAATAAATTTTTATTTTCGTTAAAGTTTAAGTTACGTTCCATCTTTTTTGTTTCTAGTAAGTTATGATGCATCCTTCCAAATGTTTTTTCGTGCATATAGAAAACTTTGGTATATTAGCTCATAAATTGCATACATGCTACATGTTAGCATTACTCTAAAATATTAAGTCCGTATCCATCTCACTAGTGTTATTTAAGTCCATATCCATCTCACTAGTGTTATTTAAGTCCATATCAATCTCACTAGTGTTATTTAAGCAATATTGTAGTTGTAGATTATTATTAGGTTTCATTTAATTACATAATCTAACAAGTTGATAACAGAGTAACTAATTTCTGATTTTGTGTAATTACTACTATTTCTAAAGTCTGCAGATGTTTTTTAAAATGGTTGAATTCTTTCGAAGTAAAAGTTCAGTACCTTATTTTTAATAATAATAGTATATTAACGGATCAAATAAATACAATCCATTTCAAAAATAAAAAATACAAACACTATTTAAAACAGTCAGAATTTAAAAACTTACAAATCCAAACATGCAGTAAAGTGCTTCAAAAGACAAGTATTGACAATTGACAATTTCCATTTCAAAAATCAAAAATACAAACACTATTTAAAACAGAAATAAAAAAAAACGTACAAATCCAAACATACGTCAAAGTGCTTCAAAAGACAAGTATAGACAATTGACAACATTAACTATTTATTCAAGAATTGTAAAATTTTTAATTTAAAGACATTAATTGGCAAAATATCAATCTCGGTAGGAACTGAATTCATTTCCCTACACATTCGAGAAATAGGACCGTTAATGCCATAATTCGTTTGGTGATATATCACATCAAATAAATTGTGCACTCTAAAAGCTCTTTGAGGGACCGATAATCCAATATTATTGAGTAGTTCAGGAGAATCAATACAAGAGTTAACAATCTTATAAAGTAGAACGAGGTCAAGATATATGCGTCTCACACACAATGGTAACAACCCCAAAGCATCGGCAGTATCATCATATACAGATCGCTCCTGCTGCATTCCCTGTTTAAAAGCAATGAAACTTAAAAACTTTCTTTGTACTCTTTCTACTTTTTCTTTGTATGTAAAATAATGAGGTACCAAACTTGGGACGCATATTCTAAGATTGATCGAATTACAGAGCAGTATGTCACTTTAAAACAGTATACACTATTAAAATCTGTAAGCATTCTCTTCACAAACCCGAACAACTTCAAACCCCTGTTCACAATATTATCAATATGTGTGTCGAAGCAAAGGTCCCAATCAAATATAACACCCAGATCCTTCACACATTCAACACGATTAATCATGTTATTATCAAGAAAGTAATCAAAAGTTATCCAATCCCTTTTACGATAAAAACTTATAATGGAGCATTTATTAACATTGAGGTGCATAAAATTTAACTTACACCATTCAAAGAATCGAGCTAGATCCTGTTGAATGCCCTCGCAATCGTTGCAACTTCTGACAACCCGAAATATCTTTAAATCATCTACATAAAGATGACATCTACTGAAAGTTATGATGTTCTCAATATCGGTAATATCTGAAAAATACAGTTCTATTCTGAAAACTTACACCTGTCAAAATTTTTGGTCTATGAGTTTAGTCCGTTCTCTGGATCTGGAAAGTGAGGAGAATGGGCTAGGTTTCACAGCACTTAGGGATCATTAGACCTATTATGTAGGTGAGTTAGGCCTGTCACCCAGCCTATAGGCGACGATGGTGCCAAGCAGCATTGCTCTTATGTCGGCATACGCGGGCGAATACTCGCCTAACATGAATTTTCTTTTTAGTGAAACATAGAACATATTCTACAGTCTTATCCTCTGTTTCACAGAATCATCGAACAAGAATAAATATAATTGTTTCTATAGCCCTGTGGGAATCCCTGTAGTTAAGCACAGTTTTCCTATGGATATCATCAGATATCTTTTGTGCTTCTCCATCTCTGGACAGTTTGATAACTATCTCTAAAATTTCAAAGAGATAATAGGAGTAATCTTTGATTAGTTTTGTCATTGCTGATTTAGTCAGAGCTGCTAGTGGATCTGGCTCCAGCATCTTCATCTCAGTTATCTGTTCGACTAGCGAATCAGCAATGCGGTTTTGATCGGACACATTTTCAGCTGCGATCACGGCAAGATCTAGTAGCATTTCAGCACTATATAAAAGGAAATGCGTGACTTGTTTAGGGCTAGTAGTGTTTGCTTGCTGGCTGCATATAATTTTTACCCGCTTTCTAGAGGGTTTAATCCGTTCTTAACTTCTTTAGTACGGAAAGGTTTTTATGGCCTGGATTCGGGAGTCTTCACTTATTTTACAATATGTCAAAATTTTATTAAAATATATGGGTCTGTTCAAGAACTATAGTTCAAAATATAAAACGTTGGGTACTTTTTTGGACTTTATGTCTCCCTGATGGAAGGAAAATAGATTATATGAAACACTACGATTATTTTGGTGCCTACCGAGAATTTAACATACACCTACTGAAGTATACATTTTTACTGTAGACGAAATAGAAATTTTATTGACTAAATGTAAATACTTTTTATTTTCCATTATTTAATTGTTTCATATTTCCAGACGCTGTATATTATACTTGTATATACACACTAAAGTTATAAATTCCATAATACTATAAAGTCCGAAACAATTTCCTAAAAGGCAAAATACACATAATCTAGTACCCAAACTGAAATAATAACAAATAAAAGTGGAATTATCATTTATTTCAACTTTATTCTTTTATGGGCCTTCTTCCTTGTTCTGGAAACATAAATTCTCTTGGTCAAAAGAATGAGATAAGAAATTTGGGCCGGAATTGGAATGTATGTTTTATTTATTTATATGTTTTCCTCTTTTATCCAACTTCATATTGTCGGCCTTGTTTTCCAGTTATGAAGTACGTTTCCAAAAATACCTTACTGTTCTCTAATAAAATATTTCTGTAAATAAAAGTGATAACAGTTGTTTTTTCTTCACTTCCGCAACAATTCTTTTATTAAATTTTCCTTGAAGGTTTTTGTATTCCCTAATATTTTGTTGTTTATTCTATTTTATCTGCTGCTCTATGTAGTGGGTTTATTATAGATACAGAAACGTAGGCACTCTGAAAGTAGCACATTATGAGTATTAAAATTTGTATTTTTTCGGATTACTAGTTATATAAATTATAGGTTAACACTGGGTGGCAGTGCCGTCACCCCAGTGGACACTGAAGCTTCTCAAGGGGCGGTAGAGGATCCATGGCAACTGAGTAGTGTTAAGGTGGTGAAGGTGAGCAGAGGATTATTGAAGAAACTAATAATACATATTTTGAATTTATTTTGAATTCTTTCATCTTATTTTTTATCGTATAAGTTTTTAGAAATAAAATTTAGCATTATAAATTATTTTAGTATTATTTGTAACAAGTTTCGGCAAGTTTATTATTGTTCAAGCCATATGTAAATCTAGTGTGGAAGTTCCGAGATGGATGAGACTTACCCAGGGGTGTTAGGAGCAATGTAAGAACAATCCCTGCATAAAATTTAACAGCAAACAATAGGTTGGGGCCAAGAGAGGCGAGTCAAAGTTGGCTAAAACAGGTTTTTTCAATCTACAAACCAAGGAACCCAATTTGGAAAAAAAGATATCAAATAAAGATATAAAGAATTTAAAAACCTATAATATCTTGTTCGATCATTTTTGTTAATTTGTAATTTCAAAATTGCCAAAAAAATTCTCAAAATCAGTCATTTTTTTCATGTCAATTATTTATTGCAAAATTAACTTTTTTTACATTTTTTTGCTTTTAAAGGGAAACCTCCGTCTTTCTGAATAATACAATACAATATTAAATAAGATAATTTGTTGCTGAGATATTGCTAATTGTTTATCTCGAGACGGAAAACGTTCATTGCTATAACTTTTTTTGAGTGAACATTTTAACCTCCACAAGGGTTCAATCTCTTCGTGACGGCCTAAACTTTCATATCTTGTTAGGGAAAAATGAAAAAAAAAATTAACCTCTTAAAGATTGTTTTAAAAAAGGGAGCATTTTTTTATCTCTCGGTCGCGTTAGAAAACTGAACTCGCAGATTCAAATCAGCAGCGCACGGAAAAATTCGCCGTATTTCAACAAAAAAGGGATCAATTTCGGTGTTTTTTTTTTAATCTGGGGTAGCCCAAAAAATAATGAATACAGCGGACCCCCTTTTTTAGAGCGATATTTAAGGGTTTAAAAATTAATATTTTCATTTAACCATAACAAGATATAAACACTTATGTCTTCACGAAGAGATTGAACCTTTGTGAAGGTCAAAATGTTCACCTAAAAAAAAGTTATAGCAATCAACATTTTGCGTTTTAGGACAAGCAAATAGCAATATCTCAAAAAACAATTATCTGATTTAGTATAATAAAATATAATTTTGTTCACAATGACTTCCCTTTAAAATCAATGGCTTCCCTTTAAAATCAAAAAAGTGCAAAAAAATCTAATTTTGCAATAAATAATTGATATGCGAAAACTGGCCAATTTTAAGTGTTTTCTGTCATTTTTGCCATAACATATTGGCAAAAATGATCGCACACGATCAGCTCATATTGTAGGTTTTTAAAATCTCTATAACTTTTACTTGAAACTTTTTTTCCAAAACGCGTTCTTTGGCTTGTTGATTCAAAAAAATTGTTTTAGCCGACTTTGACCCCCCCCCCTCTTGACCCCAACCTTTTTTTGTTGTTACATTTTATGTAGGGTTTCTTCTTACATTGCCTCCAATACTCCTGAATAGGTATCATCCATCTCGGAATTTACGTCAGAAACAACAATAGTTTTTATCTATCTTCTTAAAGTGCCTATCCTCTTTGGATGTTGGCTATCACATTGGTCCATATTCATCATCATATCATTCCAGTCCATGTTCGTAGGTTGCGCAGCCATGATAATCGTCTTCGTCCAGCTGATCTCTGGCCTTCTATTTTCCCCTGTAGGATAAGTTGGAGCAGGTGATATTTCTCATTCCGCATGATATGTCCAAAGTACTCCAATTTTCTGCATTTGACATTTGTAAGGTATTCCAGTTCTCCACCGATACGTTGTAAAATGTTTTCGTTTGATACGTGGTGTATCCAAGGAACCCTAAGCATGCGGCGGTAGCACTACATCTCAAATGCATCTATAAGTTTACATGAAGCATCGGTAAGGGTCCAGGCTTCTGCTCCATATAGGAGAGTTGAGAGTACATAGCATTTCAAAATCCTGATCCGCATATGTATATTGAGGGATAGGTTGCAGAGTATGTTGCGCAGCTTATTAAAAGTACCTCTTGCTTTCTCGATTCGGCTTCTTATTTCTCGAGAGTGGTCCCAGTCCTTATTCAACGTGCAGCGTGGCTCATCAAGCTGATTATTCTATGATCGGAGCACTTAGTTGCTTTCGTTTTTTTGGGAATCGGGATGAATGTCGACAGTAGCCAGTCTTTTGGTATTTGACCGTTCATGTAAATTTTGTTAAAGAGAGTGGTCAGTAGTTTTATTTGTTCTGAGTCAATTAATTTGAGAACTTCTCCATGTATCTGGTCTGGCCAGGAAGTTTTGTTATTTTTGAGTCTATTTATCGCTGATTCCACTTCCGCTTGTGTGATTGTATGCCCCTCCCCGCCAACGACTGTATTCACAGTACTGTTGTTTTCATCTCCAAACAATTCCTCCATGTATTGCTTCCATCTTACAAGTTTTTTGTCAGTTTCGGTGATGATGTTGTTGTCCGAGTCCAAGATTATTCCAGGACTCCATTTACGGTAACTTCCTGTTGCTTCTTTTATTTTTTTATGGAGGTTGAAGCTGTCGTGTTTCGCTTGTAATATCTCAATTTCAACACATTTTTCCTGTAGCCATCGTTCTTTAACGTCTTTGATTGCTCTTAATACTATTTTGTGTAGTTCTTTGTATTTCTCATTATTTCTGTTTTTATATTGTCTTCTTTCTTCCATAAGTTCCAGGATAGTGTCTGTCATCCATTCTTGCCTTTTCATTATTCCATCAGGTTTCAGGTCTTCTTGTGTGATTGAAGTTATAGATGTTTTTATTTTGTTCCAGAGCTCTTCTACTTCTGCTTCATGGTTGTTGTTCTCTGATACACTCTTAAGTTCGTTGTTTATCTTTTCTTTCGTTTGCTGGAATATGTTCTGTTGTTTGAGTTTCCGCACATCAACCCCTCTTGGTGGTATCTTCTTTACTATTTTTTTTAGTCGAAGTTTGGTACGAGCTAGTAGCAGGTTATGATCTGATGAGATGTCTGCACCTGGGTATGTTTTACAGAAGACAACTGCGTTGCGATATTTTCTGTTTATCATCACAAAGTCAATCTGATTTCTCACGATCTTGTTGCTGTTATCAGCTGGAGATTTCCAAGTGTATAGTCTCCTGGGAGGTAGTTTAAAAAGGTGTTCATGATTGTAAAGTCCATTTCTTGACAGAACTCTATCAATCTCTCTCCTCTCTCATTTCTCACTTCCAGTCCAAAACCACCCACCACGCAATCAACCTTTCCCATTCCAATCTTGGCATTCATGTCTCCTAAGATTATGTTAACTTCTTCTTTCTCTGTGTGTTTGAGAGTAGTTTTAAGCTGCTCATAGAACTCCTCTATTTCAGTTTCACTGCTGTCAGATGTCGGTGCGTATGCCTGTATGATATTTAGGTCAAATGGTTTTCCCTTTATCTTGATTAACGCGACTCTACTTGAAACAGGGACAAATCCATTAACAGCTGCGTTTGTTTATTTATTAAGAATTATTGCTACTCCGTTTTTATTTTTACTTGTATTGTCTCCGGAGAAGTATATGTGATATTCATCTATGTTGCAGTGGCATGAATTTGGCCATCCGGTCTCGCTGCATCCTAGTATATCAAGTTTGAGTCGCTTCGCCTCTTTCACTACGTTGACCGCTTTGCCAGATTGGTACATACTTTGTACGTTCCACGTTCCTATTCTTTTTTCTTTGTTCACTTTGGAGACATCATTGGACGACCGTGAGATTCTTAGCACCCTCTCCCCATTTAAGGGGTGCCCGGGACTGAGGGCCTTTGCTTTATTTTGTGTATCCATTGTGATGTCTTGGGAAAGATATATAAGTCAGTTAGTTTCCCGTTGCTTTCCTGACTGTAGTTTCAGCCGCTCCTACATGGAAAACAGACGCTGTCGGATCACCGCTCCTAACATAGAGACAGACGTGTCCTAGGTGCTAGTTTTGGTCCACCCCGGGTGTTTCATTTCCCCGCTACCACCCATATCTGGGAGGCATTCCCCTATCCGCCGCCTGGGGAGGCGCCCGATGGAGGACTAGCAAGCCCGCACGGGGTTACCTATGGCTTCGACTATTAGTAATAATAACTATTACGCTATTCACCAAATCTAGCTAGCTATTACGTTAAGACGGCTTTACAAGTGTAAAATAAATAAGGCAAGTTACTAAATCAGATTAAAAAATTGTTCTTTTGTTATGTGTTCGTCTACATGCATTTTAGAATGTTTGTTTAGTGTATCGATTTGAATGTGGACGCAAGTACATTTGTTCAAGCATAGATGCAGAAATGTATGTGTGAAATATGTGGTGGATCATTAGAAATAATTCAGCAGAAATTGACAAAGAAAATTAATGATGGGCATAAAACTGGTTGAGTCGGAGGGAAACTTGTGATGCTTCTTTTTTTTGAAATATTTCATATAGGGGCACAAATTTAAATCCTTGATCTTTTTTTCTTCACTTTTACGATAGTCTTGCTCGAATATTAATGTGGGTTCTTCATCCTAACTAGGCATGTTGGACAATTCTCCGAATCTCAGCGCAACTTTACAGTAGGTACTAATAGACTTTATTAATCTGAATTGTCTTCACTTGTTTATTTAGCGTTTAGTTGCTGCAAAATAGGGGTGGGGAGATTATTGGCTCAAGTAAACAGAAATTAATTGTATTCACTTGACTAAACTGTTTACTAAAAATAGCACTTGCAAAAGTACTAAATTAAATTATGTACATGATACAAGTGACCAAATTTAGTTACTTGATATGGTAACTCGCTTTAGCTACTTTGCAGGTGGAAAATTTCAAACAAAAGTTGTAGGGATTTTTTAAAATCTACAACTTGAGTGTTTGTACGATCATTTTTGTCGATTAGTTATTGCAAAAGTTCAAAAAGACCCCAAAAATTTTTGAATATTAATCATTTATTGCAAGATTATCTTTTTTGGCACTTTTTTGCTTCCAAAAGGAGGCCCACTTCATTGTAAACAAGATGATATTTTATAATAGTAAGTCGGATAATTTGTTGCTGAGATATTGCTATTTGTTTATCCTAGGAGGCAAATATCGCTTTAATAAAAGGGGGTGTTTTTTCTTCATAGAAAAATAGAGCTTGAGCCTTTCCCTTACATGTTAGATAATTCTTATTTAAAAATTCCAATAGTTCAGTTCATAACGAAAATTTTGAAAATAAATTTCTGGGATCAATAAGAGCCGAGCTGGATTTTTTTTCAAAAAAGTGCACTTCTTTTGTTTATAACAATTAAAAAACAATGATGTTTGATACTTAGATAGCTACATATTTTTAAAATCCGTGATCAGATTTTACAAAGTATACGTAGAGAACAGATGTACGTTGAGAAGTGGAGCGATACGTGTATAAGAACAAATAGAGGGCGGCTTGGAATTCCCAGCCGTATAGCTATGCTTGGCCTTAACAAGCGTTATAGTCTCTAGCATGATCAATAGTTTTATACTTTTTGACGGATATAAAACAGGAGGTACGAAATCAGTGTGTCTTCTTCGACTAAGAAATAGTTCTGGATGCGAAATTAAAATAGATAAAAATGCGAAGATTCCGCTGAAAACAAAAAGAAATAAAAATAAAATGCAGTTGATAGATCTTCTAAAAAATAACTAGAGTTAAAAGGTTATTAAACGAAACGCTGACAATTTAATTGTTAAAATTGCTCTGGAAATATCGAAATAGGAAAATGTTTTTATTATAGTTGGTAATGATACTGATTTATTAGTAATATTGCACCAATTAGCAGACAAAAATACTATTTTACAAAAAATCGATGAAGATACGTTAATCGATCTCGCGAGTACCTTTTATAATTACTCGGCTAATGGTGCAATATTAAGTGATCTTTTTTCTTCAGGTTTACGGAAGTCTTGCGCGAATATTAATGTGGGTTCTTCATCCTAACTAGACATGTTGGACAATTCTCCGAATCTCAGCGCAACTTTACAGTAGGTTCTAATAGACTTTATTAATCTGAATTGTCTTCACTTGTTTATTTAGCGTTTAGTTGCTGCGAAATAGGGATGGGGAGATTATTGGATCAAGTAAACAGGTATTAATTATATTCACTTAACTAAACTATTTACTAAAAAGGGAACTAGCAAAAGTACTAACTTAAATTATATACATGATACCTGTAACTAAATTTAGTTACTTGATTTAGTAGTACTTGCTTTAGCTACTCTACAGGTGGAAAGTCGCCTTAAAGACGAGAATACAGAATCTTATAATGATTTGTTTATACAGCGAGTACGATATCATCGCAAACAAAAGCGGGCATGGAAGTCGATGCATGTACGATTCAAATCTATAAAAATTAGTGATATATTAGTATCGTTACTTATGCCAATTATCCTTAGGTGTGAGTGATACATGATGTAAGTTATTATTCATGATCGATGGATTGTATGACGCAGCAGGCCAGGGTTAAGAAGTCCTTACACTGCAGCCTTCAGACTTATTGTATTGCCTGCTATATCGCTTCTAGGCGAACAGGTTGGTTGCCTTAATCAGGTTTAGAAACCTGCTTTCAAGTTTATCCTCTGGGTATAAGCCTTCTGGACAGACTGGTTCCTGAAGGTGTCTCCAGTAGGCCAATGCTTCGCACCCAAAGATGATATTTGAGGCCGTCTCGTCCTCTTTATCACATAGTCTACATAGTGGTTCTTCATTGAAGATGCGCATTATATGTTTCTCAAGTTGTCGCCAGTAATAAATCCTGTCACCAACCTTATTTGTTGTCTGCTTAGGTGCAGAATTTCACAGCTTTGTAATTCCAAATACTGGTTCTCGTCCAATAAAAGGAGTAACAGACCCTTGTCCTGCAAGTTGGTTCGCTTTTCTTTGTTCTGAATGCTCTTGTGCCCTGGTACCCACGCAAGAGTGATCTTATTGTGTTTTTCCAGAGCAATACGATTTTAAAGACAGTCTCAAACCCGTTTTGATGTTATCTGATGCATGCTAGAGCCTTCAGTACTGCCTAACTGTGAGAAAAGATAAGGACGGTCCTGCCCCTATAACCTTGTCTAAAATTCTCCCAACGACAGACACTGTGTTAATTTGTGTCTGAAATTTTGTGGTATTCTACCCTAGTGTTACACTTATATTAAGTTTGGGGATATCCACGTGTGTTTCGGCGCCTGTACAATGGTCAGGTTTGGACCCGTCCATGCACCAGAATAGGTTTCCTGGCTGACTCACCGCTCAGTCAGATTCCGCCTTCCAGTCAAGCTGAGCGGTGTAATGTCTGGCAAAGTTGTAAGTTCTTGGCATGGTGTCCCTGGTCATTTCTAACAATGAGTTTATTATCACGCCTTTAATGCTGGTGTATCCGAGGGCAGATCTAGTCCACCGGATGCTGTTTCTTTTAAGCCTGTAAGCCCCTTTTTGTCGCCTCAGACCTCATTATTATATCAAGGCGAGGGAGGTTTAGTAGCGTTTCCATAGCTGCTGTTGAGGTGCTCCTAGTGGCACTCGTGATATATAGGCAGGTCAGACTTCGGAGTTTGGAGAGCTCCAAAGTGGTCTGTCTTTCGTTTTTGTCCACTATACAACCGAGCCGTAGGTTATTATGGGTCTTACCACCACGTTGCACACCCAGTGCATAATGTGTAGCTTTAATCCCCATGTCTTTTCCAGTGCCTTTCTTGCAGCCATGATGGACCTTTCACCTTTAGAGATAATTTTCTGCAGGTGTAGGTTTCAGGAAAGTTTTGCATCCAGGGTTACACCTAGATATTTAACCTCTTGGCTTATCTGCATTTGTGTATTAAAGAGAATTGATAATTTTAATTCACACAACTTTCTTCTTTTAGTAAAGGGCATTTTTATCAGGATTTACCGTAAAGTGCTCAATACACCACTCCTCCACTATAATCATAGGCCCTTGGATGAATTTCGATAATATATTGCCATATTTACCCACAATGATTGTGACTATATCATCAGCATAACCCTGGGTATAATAGCCTAGGTTGTAGGGATATACCAGGAGCTCGTCAACTCCCAATTCCCACGGTAGTTGGGATAGTAACCCTTCCTGCGGCCAGCCCTTGGCTATCCACACCTCTACAGTTTCCTTCAACAGTTTAGGCTGTGCTCATTTGTTTTGAAACATATTCTGGATCCACCTGCAAAGTATGTCTTTAATGTAATGTATTCTAGTAGACATGGATGCGAAGAAGGTGTGATCAAATTCTCCTTCAATATCAAGGAATGCTGTCAGTTCTATTTCCTTACTATTCGTGGCAGACTCCATTCTCCTCACTAGGTAATGTGTTCTTTCCTCCCAGCCATTTCAGCGAAAATAATTATTTTAATAAACACTATATCACTTCACTGAATCAGAACACAACCAGTTATATAACAAAATGAACATGAATTATTACCCTTTAACAATTTACAAACAAGTAAGCGAGTCCTAACAAGAATTTTCTGACAGTAACAGCAGACAAGACAATTTTGACAAAGCAAAAAAAAAGAAATAAGTAAAAAGTGGTTTAGGTTTTTAATTATAAAAATATTTTTAACCTATCAATTGGCTTTGGTTATTATTGATAATCATAAATTAATAAATTTTGGTGATGGACATCTATAAAAATAAAAATGAATTTTACTAATTTTTCTTGATTAGAATAAAGACATACAGAAAAATACACGTATATACATACTTGTAAAATATAAGTTTGGTAATGTAAATAAAAGTATATAAATAATATACCAACAACTGGAGTGGTACCAAAGAATCTCCTGCAGAACATCAAGGGACTGGGCCTTAGCGAGCATCTGTATAAGCCGATTCAGAAATCAGTTCTCGTTGCAACCGCACGGACCTTCCGAAAGTTCGTAAGAAATAAAGCAGACCACGTCACCTAGGACCCGATAACATATGTAAAAAAATCAGGAGCCCCGAGTTGGAAATGGACACAGACCATATGAACTCGAGCTACCGTTATAACATACCGTTTGAAGTCACAATAGAGGATTGAATGGTAAGTAAAAGAGAAAAACCGGAAACATTCTCGATTGCAAGTATTTGGTACACTGACGGTTCAAAAATTAGTGAGGGTACTGGAGCTGGGATATATGGGCTACAACGAGGAAGGAATTAACCCTTTCCCTTGGAAAACACACACAGTATTCTAGACAGAAATATACGCAATCTTACGGTGCGCAGACGAGATAAACTGGAGAGCTTACAAAGAAAAGCAAATCCACATTTTCTCTGACAGCAAAGCAGCCCTAAAAGCCCTCAAGGGCCAAAAGGTATCATCGACGCTGGTTTGGGAATGTCAGAGTGAGCTGGAAATTCTGGCAAAAACAACAGAGTTATGTTCAAGTGGGTACCAGGACACGAAGGCATACATGGAAATGAAAAAGCTGACGAGCTAGCTAGAGCAGGATCAGCATCTCAATACATTGGTCCAGAACCGGCCTTTGGAGTACCGCAGTGCGCGGCCTGAGAAGCAGTCAAAGAATGGATCAAAAGAGAGCATATAAACCACTGGATGACCAGACAGGGTTTAAACCACAGCAAGCTATTTATTGGGAATCCTGACCCGAAACTGGCAAGGAAATTACTCCAAATGAGTAGGAACCAATTAAGGACTATTACGGGTATAATGACGGGACACATAGCCGTCAAAGTATATCTGAATAGAATGAATCTATATAACGGAAACCTCAGCTGCAGACTATGTGGACAAGCCGAGGAAACGGTGAAGCATATCATATGTGACTGTGAGTCTCTGGAGAGATTTAGGCAACAAACATTCGGGTCAGTAAGACTGGAACCGGGAGAAATACTCACTCACTCCTTTGCAGGACTGTACAGATTGAGCCAGGGGCTAGGTTGACAGAGTGGCTGTAATGTCTAGGGTGATCACAATAGGCCTACTCTGGCCGCAGTGCGTCCGGCTTTAGGACGGACCCGGGAGGATAAAAAAGGGACCCGATAACATGGAAAGGGTTCCCACACAGCTTCACAGCGAAGCCGTTTGGCTTAAAATCATAAGAAAAATGAAATTATTAAAGTAATATGAATTATTTATGTGGTTGTCTCTTACTCGATTATAAAACATATTTTATTAATATGATTAAATCCGACTTGCTCCCTATGAGTTTTTATGTAGAATACAATTTTAAAAATATGATTTCTTTAATTAAATCAATGATTTTTGATTTTCGAACCAAATCCTGTTTTGCAATGTCTTGTTTTCTATCCTGTTATAATGTTCTTTAGTTTCATATTTTTTTTTTTTGTGATTAAGGATATCCCTTTCTGCATTTTTTATGTTAAATAACATACTCATTATCGTCAGAGTAAGTGGAGCTTCATTGGCTCTTTAAATTAATATTTTGTAAAAACTTGCCGACAAATTTTTTAAATAACAGGTAAAACCATAAATATGGGAGCATTAGGTAATAAAATATTAGGTTGAACACGAGAAGAGAAGAAAAAATTTGGACGTAGACCAGTTGATTCTTGGCTTTTTTCCCCTGTGCAAAGAATAAAATTGTAAACCGGGCGTATATATTAAAGCAGGCTTTGGAAAGCCAACTATGTCATGAAATTGATAAACATCTCAAGCGCTAGCTGCTCTAGATAGAAGTTGGTTTTAAAGCTATTTGTCTGAATCATCTTTACTCTGTTTGACTCAGTATCAGATTTCCTTGGAAACAGAGATAAAGAACTACACTGTATGGGAATAAGTGTTAGTTACGACTTCTATAACTATTTATTTTAGATTGATTAACTTAAAATATATTCGACTAAATAGAAGAATTCTTTTGGGCCACTCTGTATAAGGATTCGGACTTTTGCAATATCTAAAATTCTTTATATATAAAGAAAATAAATCGGCAATCAAACTTAAGCATAAACTCTGCTTTATTATTTTTGGTGTCCTTTATCTGTTTCTAAAAAAAATTGTATATATAAATCCGGACAATTCGGAAAGGCATAATACTAAAACGGACGTACCCTCGTTAATATTGTAAAATAAATATGTCAAAGAAACTCTATATTTGTTGATAACCAACATGTGGTCGGGATCACCAAGGGAGCGTTCTTTGTAAACTGAGCAAATTTTCTCATCCTAAGGAAACAAAAGGATATGTAAATAAAATCTCTACAATGCAATATAATTGTTTGTTTGTGTGTGCAAAGCTTTCGTCTTTTGACAAATTTTTTTGTCAATTCGACAAAAAAATACGAAAAATTAAAATGAGAGAAATGCATAAGAGAGTCTTTTCAATGATCTATGATTGGAAATTTTATATATTGATAAGAAAACGTACAATAGTTTAATTAACTTTTTTTGTATAAAAATTATTGGTTTAAGATTCTGGAGCCAAATTGCGAACTGACGAAAGATCAAAACTTTCGGGTACGGAACCGCTCTATGGGTAGAAAGATCACAAGGTGGTACTAACGCGGAGGGAGGTTCCGATGGTGGTAAAGTTGAGTATATTTTTCAAAAAATAATTAATATTAGTTTTGGCGGGTGTACGAATGTCTAACCAGAGTAAAAAGGTTTGCCTTTGCTGTGTTTTCTGTTATTTAATCTTATTTTTTTAAACATTTTTACAACATTAAAGTAAAAAGGCAAATTTATCATCATCATTACGGGAGGAGTCCTTACTTTTTTTTTTAATTTAAGCATTTTAAATAATTACCTTGTATTTCTATTATTTTCTTGTCCATTCTTTTCAAGAGTTATTTAAAAGCTATCTATTCAAAATTGGGATTATATTATTAGCGGGCTTAATATCGGCCTATAAGACCTTATATTTTAAGTGCTGTTCACTGCATTTTACATATTATCTTTTAAGTTTCTTAATTGGAAATATAGTTTCATTTTTCCCTTGTGAAATAGAATTTAAGTGCTTTTGAAGAAACTCGTCTTGGTTTTAATCAATAAAAACCTAATTGCGGGTAATCACGCGGGATTGCATTTGTGTACCAAGTAATACCAGAAGAATCTTGATCTAGTTAGCTAGCCGACCGATTTTCCTGAAATGTGCAGCAGTGTTTGAAGTACTATAAGCTCTTATAACTCTTGGCAATTTAGTACTAGAAGAGCCCAAGAAAATGGACTAGGCTACGAGAATATCTTTGTCACAGTGTGTTTGTAGTATTGAATTATAAGATAGCTACTAAAGAAAAGAGAATAGCAGTAAATCCTGGGCAAAATGAACATAGGCTACCAAAATATTCCGCTTGTAGTAATCAGGGTTCAAATTCTATCACAACGCGTGAACTTAATTATTTCCAATAACGATATCGCTTATTTGAAAGACATTTATCAAGTATTTAATGAAGTAAATTTACAGTTGCAAGATGAGGATTTAAATTTAATTAGAACAGAAAACGTCATAGCTGATTTTTTGGAGAAAATTCATTTGTTTAAGCGGAATTTCTGTGGAGGTGACTACAGCAAGTATTCAGCATTATTAGTAGTATCTGCTAAATGGAAAGATTTACTTACTTACCCCTCCAACATTGGTCTGTAGAAACTTTGCGGGAAAAAGGTGGAGTACAACCCCAAATTCCTGCAGTGGAGGTACACTGCAATTGTGATATCAATAATCACATATGGGGCAGTGATCTAGATCAAAAGAGCCAGTCTGGCTAATACGGAAGCTAACCTCTCGCCTGTGCGTGTATAACCGGTGCAATGAAAACCTGTCCAACAACCACCATGAAAGTATTCCTAAACCTCACACCTCTACATATATTTCTAGATAACATGGCGAAGAGGACGATTTATAGGATGATCAGCGATGAGGTCATACAACGAAGGCCCAATCTCTTATCCAGAAATAAACAAATCCATTGCATGATATACAGATGGCTCCAAAACAACGGAGGGAACTAGAGTAGGAGTGTATGGACCCGGCACCAGACACTATGAAAGTTTAGGTAAGTCACCAAGCATTTTCCAGGTAGAAATACATGCCATTAGGATATGTATTCAATTTAACAAGGAGAAAAACTCTCAGGATTAAGAGATTATCATCCTGTTATACAGTCAAGCAGCTATCAGTCAGCTGAGCTCTCAAGTCATCAGTTGCAAGATGGTCTGGGAATACCTAGAGGAATAAAATCATTTGAGCAAGAGCAATAAAATCATCTTTATACCGGGACATACCGGGATAGAGGGGAATGAAATAGTAGATAGGCCCGCGAGAACAGGGGCTGAGATACTATTTCTGGGGCCAGGGCCTTTCTGTGGAATCAGTAGCAGCGTAATGTTATAACAACTAAAGATAGAAGAAGAAAGCAGGAATCCAATTATTGGACGGAGCTGCAAGGATTGAAACAAGCGAAGATACTTTTGGGGAACTACGATCAGAAGAGATTCAAAAAATGTATAAGTTTAAGTAAAAACCAACACAGAGTTCTGACAGGGGTCCTGACGGGGCATTTCTACCTGAAAGGACACCTAAAGAAGCTCGGATTGGTAGAAAAGGAAGTGTGCAGATTCTGTGAGGAGGTGGACGAAACCTCTATTTATATATTTTCATAGTGCAGCGCTCTAGGAAATTCTAAGATGCGGTTTTTGGGAATACGCCAGATCGAAGAAGTGGAGCTACCCACCTTGGAGCCGTCCAACATCCTAAGATTTCTGAGGGAAACAGGACTGGAGGACCTGTTCTAGCCGATATGGTAACTCTTACGACTGTGCAGCAGTAGGGGGCACAATAGATCTCCCAGGTTGCAGTGCACAGACCCCCAACTCTACGCACATATATATCTCCAACACTTGAACGTTTTTCGTACTAATTTTCCAGGATATTCTAAACCCGAATATACCGAGATGGATTTTAGATTTGTCTCCATCAGGATCATCTATTTTAGAGGAAGAACTGGTAGAATTCACAACTAATGAAAAACTCAGAGTAAAATTTAGGTTCATGGTTAGCAAGAGTTGCGGTTTGAAAAGTTAATTGCAATTTAATCATCCTATTTGAGTGTGGTTTCAAATTTACTTTCAAGAAAAGAACAGACTACAGATTATTAAGTGTAGTGATTAGTGACTCTTGCTGTCAATAATAGTATAGTATTTCAATATTAAGTGAAATTTTTTCCTGTAAAAAAACGGTGGTCTAAAAAAGGTTGAAAACCTTTGATTTAGATTTTAAATTCATAATTTAAAAAATACACGTACATCATTTTCGTTTCCAACCAATGTTATTTATGCGCTTGTTAAATTTACATTACAATAAATTATAATTTAGTCTGATTATATTTAAGAGAATAAGCCTTCTGCAGTTAAATAATATATTTTATCTTACATATCTCGGATGATAGAGTTCTTTTTAAAAGTTAATTTATTTTTTTATCTTACATTATTTATCTAAAAGTATATTTGCCCACAAAAACTGTTAATATATAATTAAAATTTATACATTGTGTCTGAAATAGGTTTCTCTATTCACTCATAAATTACGGCTAAGCTCTCACGGAGTTTTTCTAGGGCATTTTTTTTTAAACAGAAAATGTAGCACAATTGTTTTCATAGACAAATCACATTAGTTACATTTTGCGTCAAAAAATACGCTTTATTTGTAGTCCATAGAAATACCTACAATCGCATTTGCGGAATTTTTTCAGAAATGTGCTTTTGGCTGGCGTTATATTTTCGACAAGCTGCGAACATTCGTCAGCTGAAAATAAATCGTAACTCACGTTTAACCTAATAATAGGAAAATATTTTTACGAACATGCTAAATTTTCCTCATTTTCAATCCATTTTATGTTTATCATTTTTGTCTTATTGACTTAGGTTTTGATCTGTGTTCCATTTTTTTTCTAGTTAGGAGTATTTGTGTGGTTTTTGTAAAAATATGCTCCATTCTATCCACAATTTCTTTTGGAGAACCCACGAAAAGTTGCATGGAAATGGTACTAACTTTTTAGCTGAGAGAAATTTAAAAATTTATCTATTATTTCAAGAAAAACTATTCCTTTTTTATGGTGAGAAGAAAAACAGGAGACCCTGCCCTTATTATATTCTTTAGCCGTTATACATTTATCTGTACCAGCTGATAAACAAGTTAGTAGGAAAAAAAGGAACCCAGATACAGCATAAAGTTTAGTATTTTTGCACCATAATACTGGTAAACAAATTCCATAATCAGAAATCAGACTATCTTTTTTCGAAGATTTATGATCGATGCGAACCTCAAGTTAGAATTGACCTGTTGCTCCGCGTTTTCGCGATATTTTAACTTAAAAGTTCATTGATCTCGGTTATTCGCTATTTTTGAGATTACATAACAGGGCAAGTTTAATTTTTAGCATTAAACTCTATAGGGTAGTTAAAAGTATCAGTCTTCCCCCTCAAGATTTACTTGGATTTATATTTTTTTTCTTAAATATCGTCAAAACTATCGAAAAACTGCCATTTTGAAGATGGCGCATTCAATATGACGAACTTAAATTTTTTACAAACCGGAATTTGTAACTCAAACTTTGTATTCGGGGGTTTTTGGGGTCGTGGAATACGGAAATCAATTAAAATTTTCCAAATTCTCATATTTCAGATATCCTCTTTACTTCAATTCTTAAGATAATAGATATCACGCACGTAGCCTTAATCCGATGCTATACGTTAGTGAAATCTGCTATCTTATGAATTGAGATGAAGACGTCATCATAAATATGAAAATTCGAAAAATTGCAATTGCTTGCCATAATCAGCGACCTCGAAAGCCCCTGAGTACAAAGTTTTAGTCACAAATTTAGGTTTTTGAAAAATTTTAGTTCGCCACCTTGAAAATGAGCGTTTTGAAAATCTTACTAAATTTTTATTTTCACATAACTCGAAAATTCTCTACTAAAATTTAGATCTCGCTGCGAGTTCGCTGTTTTTGCCTGAATTCGAAAGTTTGATCAGAAATTAATTTTGAGCCACCATATTGAATTTTACATGAGATATATGAATAAATTAATACCACCAATCGAAAGAGTATCCCTTAAGATAGCCAGGGTAACATATAGATGAGAAGGCACCAACTTTCTTGAAAATGAAAGACTGGACTGTTGCCATTAACGGGTTAATATGCCAAACTAACCAATTTCAATTGCTTATATTCTACAGGCCAAAAAAGATATCGATATAAATAAGTAAGTTTTGAAGGGAAAAACTAGTAATTTTAACTATGGTGTACTCTGTTACATAACCTCAAAAATAGGAAAAAAACATGATTTGCGCACGTTTAGGTTAGAATATCACAAAAACCCGAATCAACAGGTTAATTCTGACCTCAGATTCGGATTTTGCATGTCAAAAATATTCGTAAAAGTAAAGTCTGGTTTCCAGTTCTGAGCGTAACCGGTGTAATGTGCCGAAATTTAAATTCCCATATTAACTTTGACTTATTTTACGTTTTTTTATGGTTTGTTGAACCTAAAGTCCTTTTTGTATAATTTCTTGATTATTTTTTTATTTCTCTTTAGGTAAATTTTAATTTCTTCTTTATTAGTTGTCAGATTATCGTTTTTGTCTTTTAATTTACTT
Organism: Diaprepes abbreviatus; assembly: GCA_034092305.1. Taxonomy (NCBI): domain Eukaryota; kingdom Metazoa; phylum Arthropoda; class Insecta; order Coleoptera; family Curculionidae; genus Diaprepes; species Diaprepes abbreviatus. Next base: position 299,889 of record JASJET010000069.1, read on the forward strand.
ATATTTTTCTTTCCTTCGGGGAGATTTTGCCTAAACACTTTTAAACTTCTCTTATTTTGTATAACTGTATTGATCATTTCTGTCTTATATTTTCGTGAGCCGGCTCTAATTGTTTTTGAAATATCTTTGCTCATCTCTCTCAGGACCTGAATATTTTCTCCAATTTTGTCTTCTAATTCCCATCTTTCTTTCTTAAGATTTTTAGTGTTAACACTTAATCTTTCTTTTTGTTTGTTGGGCAGCATTTTTCTTCTGCGTGTATTCTATAGGTATTCAGTTCCTCTAAATCGTTTTTATTTCCCATCTGTTGTACCATATTCAGTTTTGCATCAATAACCCTAAATTTTTGGACGGGGTCCATCTTTTAACTTTCGTTTTAGATATTAGCTTTCTTTTTTCTTTTTTGGTGCTTAAGCTAATTTTCGTTCTTACCATACGGTGGTCGCTTCCAATCTAGATTTTGTTGAGTACTGTTACATCCTGTATTATTTCCTTTTTATGTGCGATGATATAACCTATCTCGTTTTTTGTTTTTCCGTCCGGGCTTGCCCATGGTCACTTCCGTTCTTGTTTTTTACTAAAGAAAGAGTTCATTGGATATAAGTTGTTTTTTTTTGGGCAGAAGTTTAGAAGTCTGCATCCTCGTTCGCTTCTTTCCCCGTAACCATCATCTCCAATCAGTCTTTCAGATTCATCTTGTTTTTTAACAAGCTTAGCATTAAAGTCACTCATTAATAAAGTGTAGTACGTGGTTTTCTATTTTAGGGCCTGGTTGATGTCATAAAAAATTTTCGGTTCGTCGTCATCAGAGCTTGATGTTGGTGCTTTTGCCAAATCATTATACTCAGAATTGTACAAGGGAAATGAAAACAATACTATAACTTCCACATATCGCAAGGTCTTGAATCAGGGCTCAGAAGACATCCCGGAGATTACGATAGGTGAAATTGGTAAGGCAATCAAAGAAATGAAAAACAACAAGTCGCCTGAAGAAGACGTGATATCAATCGATGCTGTCAAGATAGGTGAGAAAAAACTTCTGAATTCTCTTAAGATATTTAAGGGCGTCGCAATGGAATAACGTGTCGTACATAAGAAAGAATATATTACAAATCTAGCAAACTACAGACCCATTAGCCTGCAGTCCCATATGTACAAATTATTTACGAAAATCATAATAGATTAGGTTCGAAGTTAGATCTGAACCAAACAAGAGAGCAAGCTGATTTACAATCGGGGTACAGCAATAATGATCATATACAAATGCTAAAATGTGTCATAGAAAAGTCAGTAGAATATAACAAGCTGCTAATTCTAATATTTGTAGATTACAAAAAGCTTTCGACCTCATAGACCAACAAAAAATGATGGAAGGCTTAGCCAACTGCCGAATAGATGATCGGTATTGCACTCTAATCAATACAAATATCTTGTGTTAGACTTCATGAGAAACAAATAACTTTAGAGGGGTTTCCGTCAGGGCGACACTACCTCCCTTAAATTGGTTAACACTGCACTACATACAGTACATGTATAAACAAGTAAACTTCGACAACATTGGTAGAAACATAAATGGTTAAAACCTATGTCACCTAGGATTCACCGATGATATAGTTCTATCTGGCAAGGTAGAGTAAACACTGTCTCAGAATAAATGGATTTAAAGATAAATATACCAAAAACCCTACTGAAGATACATTTAATAATTGGTAGAGGCATCTATCTTGACGGAAAACAAGTCAAAGAGACCACGTCCTACAAATAGTTGGATCATGAAATTCGCATTGGTAGAGAAAACCAGACCTAGGAACTTTCCAGAAAAAATGTTTAATGTGGGTAGCCTTTGGTAAGCTAAACTACATACAGGCAGATCTACCAATATACCAGAAAAGGAAGGCCTTTTACCCGTGTATATTGCCTGTTCTAATTTATAGTTCAGAAACTCTAACTTTAACGAAAAAGGTCCTTAGTGGGAAAAGGATAACCCAGAGTTTAATAGAAAGGGTAATGCTTGGAGATAAAGTTCCAAACACAGAAATATGCCGAAGAACAAAGTTGGCGTATGCTGTAGAAAGAATAACTATCCTAAAAAGAAATTGGGCTGGTCACATCGCGAGAGTCACATATGACAGATGGACTAGAAAGATAATTGAATAGAGACCACGCCAGGAGGCATTTAGGAGCAAAGACCGCCCATTGATAAGGTGGCACGACGATTTAAAAAGAATCCACACTAACTGGATACTGGCAGTGCAAGATAGGAGGTTTTGGAAGCAATCAAGCGAGACTTATGTTCAGCATTGGACTTTGGAAGCTGGTTGATGATGATGATGAGGATACAATTTCAATCCTATTTGATTAAAAGCATAATTTATTGGTCGAAAAGCCAATACACTTTGCGCATATTGAGCGATTTCAATAATCGTCCTTTTAGCAAACATAACCGTTATATCGGTATCGATATCTGTGGATCACTGATGAAAACTATATGGTGCCGACTAAAAATGAATTTATAAAAGTTTGTTATTCTAGGGTATTAACTCTAAGGGAGCTCAAATTTAGTTCACTCTGAGTATGTCTTATGAAGCGTAGGTAAGAGCTTATTTCCAATATCCTCAAATTTGTCAATAATTTAAAAGCATAGTCATTAAATGTCTTGCGCGCATCAGCAAACTTGCATCCGTGTGAAAAAAGAAGTTTGTAGAGAGCCATATTGAATAAAGTAATAATATAATTTTCTAGATCATCATTCTTTTCTGGTTTCAATGGTACCGGGACATTTAACATATATGTCAGATATATTGTATCTTTTACTTGTGTTACAAAAACCTCACTTCATGAAATAAAATACAGAGCAAAGCAAACCAATCAAATTTTTCGATTTATTTTTTTATATTGGAAGTTAAATCAAATTAACTATGTTACTGGAGCCTTCCCTATTTCGATCCAAGAAAACTGATCGTTGGATGTAAAGGAAACAGTCAGTCATATTTAGAATTTAGGTGTTGATGCTGCATTGTTCTATTGTGGAAACTTTTGATTATATTTCAATTTACATTTTAAATAGAAGATGAAATGACATAATTAGTATTATTTGAAAAAATGACAACCTAAACATCTAAAAAAATTATGTGGAAACAGTTATTTAAAATATTAGTCTCAAAGGTGAAATTTTAACAGATACATTATACGTTATTTTCTCTGTAAACATTTCCAGAGCTGCCTAAAAAGGACTAGAGAATAATAAAAGATAAAAATTGCCAAGTTTATGTCTTATCATTTACATAGGAACAACCGTCTTACGGTTGTTAGTTATAGAAGACAGTAAACGTTACGTTGTCTTAAATAAGCGAATTTTTAGATGACAATTTGTACTTGTAACTAAAAAAATGAGGATTAAAAGAGATGTCACCTAAACTAAATCATAATATTTCAAAGAATATGAGCCTTAACAAAATAGTAAACTATGGAAGTTAATGAATAGACAAAAGCAATAATGTATATTTGAAGGTTGTAGATAATGTTGAAGATTGACTAAAATGTGAATATGGGACTTGGATTGTTTTTATTTTTGTTTGTTTGTATAATGATTCGATAAGGCTGCATCTCCAAATGTTATCAAGTGTACACTGAATGTTTTGGCTACCAGCTAACATAAGAAACATGTCTATTGAAGTGCCAAGTTTCGCTTCACTGTACACACATTATTGATTTGATATTACAAAGTACTGGTTGCTGAAGACTAGGTATCTTAACACCTGGCTTACTGAAAATTCCATTATTATTTTTAGTGTAAGCTTTTTCAATAAATTTTCCGATGTTCATGTTGGGTTCCGTATATTCTGCTGCAGCTTCAGGCCGTTTTATATAGTGTTTATCCCAGACGCGTTCTGGAATACGTTTCCCCCTTTTGTGTCTGAATTATAGGTTTAAATGGACGCTTGGTTTCTTCAGTATATATTTCACCACACTCACATGGAACTATGCAAATACATTATTTTTTATGTGCAGTTTTTGGTTTTATTTTTGTTAAATGAGTTCTGGGTATATTTCTCAATTTGAAGGCTGTAGTTTATCTTGTAATTGATTGCAATTCATCTTATTTTCTCCGAGATTCCCTTAATATATAGAATTAAGGAGAATGAAGTGTTTCTTGCTGTTTAATGATCTATATTCTAGGGTTGTTACGGTAACCATACTGTTATAAACTGAAGTTAATATTTGCTACCCCTCTTCATAGTGAATCTACATTGTTGCATATAGATACTACGCTATTATAGAGGTTGCATATTATTCTGCGTTTTATTACAACAGAATCATTAGATCCATGACTGAAATATTCTCCAGTATGTGATAGCTTCCTGTATTCTGAAGTTTTCATAAGTTCGTTTGAATGGTTTACCATAACATCCAGGAAAATCAGTTGATCATTTACATTTTTTTCTATGGTAAATTTAATCGTAGATCGAATGGAGTTTAGATGTGTCAAGAAATTATTTAGTTCTTGATCATTACCCTTCCATACGATGAAGGTATGATCGACACATCTCAGTCAGACTATTGGTTTCACTGTTACTGTTTCTATGGCATGATTTTGGAACCATTCCAAATATATGTTGGCCATGAGCGAGCGAGCGAAAAACTCTTTGAAAGTCCGTCGTTCTGAGCATAGAACTTATCTTTTACTTGAAAGTAAAGCTACGAAGGCAAGACCCCAAAAGTCCATCCATCATCGGAAAGTCTAGTTTTGATGATATTAGTCGATTGTCTGGCTCTAGATTGATGCTACTAATAATAATAACAAAATGTGTAGAATTTTTATGATACATGTTCGTCTTAACTTCCAAAAGTTTTATGATTTTTAAGAGAAACTTCGCTAGTGCACTTTTTGGGATCCTTTGGAGCTGGTTTTTGGTCTCAGTAGTATGTAGGTTTTATGAATTTTTGGTAATCCATAAAGATGTGGTGTGTTGTGAGCGCCGATCTTAGTTTGTCAGCTATATGATTTTTGTATTTCTTGAGGGTTTGGTAGATTGTTGACTCTATAGATTTAGTAATTTATGAATTGCTGTCTATATTTTTCTTTTTCCAGAATATTCTGGACTTTGGATCATATATTGCGATATCCATGACTAAATGCATTTCTTTTATTTAAAGATAATCCACATTTAAAACCAGGTGCAATATATATACGAATTCTAATGTAATACCAATTGTTTTACAAGTACATCCAGTGCCGGTGCTAGTACGGAACCTCCAAATTGTAAAATCATCATGTGTAAAAATTACAAGGAACTAACTTAATTTTACATAAACCATTGACAGAGTTACTCGTAGTTGCAGCTTTTTCATACACGACGCTAAATAATCTTGCTACATATTTGTTGGTCAATGTTCGCCCTAGGTTAATTCGCAGCCACGTTTCTATTTCTTGGGAGTAATAAGCTTTTAGTGGTTTCATGAACACTGCATTGAGTGTGTACAATGTGACGGTAAGCAGACTATTGTTACATTATTTTCTCGAGCTAAGTGTATATAATCAATGTTTCTTGAATATGTGTAGTGGCCATCTGGAATCAAGATTATGGGATCATCGTCACCTGGTTTTGTGAAATTTAGAAAATGCTGAAACCACTTTGTGAATAAGTCTGTTGGGATTCAGCCCGAATAATGACAATCAGCTATAGACCCAAGAGGTGCACCGTCCATTAGTCCTTGAGCCGTATTTTTCCTTGGAAAAATTACTAATAGAGGAACATAGCTACCAGAAGCGTTTATGCACGTCACTATGTTTGTTAGTTTTCCTCTTTCCAGAGACGTCAACGCACTAACCCGCTTCTTTCCTTACATGCTAATGATTTTGGAGCTGTTGTACCACTGTTATTTCAGTCTCGTTAACGTTATACACTCGGTGTGAGGTTTATTTTATTTTATTAATTTCTGGCTCATATAAATCCAAGAAATTGTTGACGGCAACTGGATTGAATCTTTTTACTCTTGTAGCAGAAACTGCTTCAGGGGTTCTAACTGATAAATCAGCATGCCTGCTCATAAACCCACGTTGCCACTTTTTACCTGTAGAGTTATGCTGACGGAATGCTTAAGATTATTTTTATCGTTAATTGAAGCGCCATGTAATGGATGTCCTTCAGGCATTACCTGTAAATTCGTTGGTCGAATTCTTTACAATATTTTTCTAGTTCTACGTCTAAATATTCAGGCAAAGCTGGATGTCTCCCCGTACGAACCTTGACAAGTACTTCTGCATTGGCATCCTCATTGACATAATGTTCTAGAGTACCCTAAGGAACACCGAAATGTTTTGACCCTCATAAGTAACCCAATTGATTATATCGCACTGCATTCACGGCCCGCATTCTGGCATTGTGGTCCCAGAATTTCTTTTTTACATGGCGTGTAGAAAAAGAGAATTTTTGAAATAATCAAGTATGACCCTTATGTGTATCCTGATATGAGATATCTCATTTTAGAAGCCCCAACGTGTCTCATATTAGAAAAACATCTACATTCAATAAAATGGCTGCCAATTATTAGTTGACAAAAAAAATAAAACAAAAAAACAAAACTGCAAATCGATCGTAAAATTAATCATATAGTTGATACAATGACTGTGAACTGAAAGAATTTAGTGTAATTATAAAGTTGTAACATAACTCGTAGACATTTGAAGACAAAAATTTGTTTTTGTGGTTCCACAAAAATCCATGAGTACACAAATTAAAGTCGCCTTGAAGCACTAACTCACGTTCCGATTTGTTACTGTGTTACTTCTGGCGATAATAACGCCAAGTGACTTTGGCGACTAGTTTGGCCAAAACCTAACTATCTCATATTTGGCGACTTATCCCACTATTTGGCCCTGAAAACTATAATCCTCTGTGGTCAAAATTCGTGAAGATATCTATTTGTTTCTAATTTTTAAACTCAATTCTCAAAATTTCAACCTTTTGAAACAACCATAATGATTGCTACGACTAACGCTAACAGCTAAACTACAGCTAATATCGAAAATGTTTCTATAAACATAGAGAAATTTCCACTAAACTAATAAACCAATAGCGGTCGCTAGTGAAGGTTACATTCATAGCGGAGAATTATGACTTGTGAATTTTCTAGCGAATTTCCCGAACTTCAATTCATATTTTTTCTTATTTGAAGAAATAGGTATTTTTGGCTTTCTACTCAAATAGGGCACATTGGAACAACTCAACCTTATGTAAAATCATCTCAGGACAAAAAAGTACTAAACAGCTTTTTAAACTGAAGTTTACGTTCTGAGCTATTTCGCCTCTTCGTGGAAACGAATGTTTCTATCTCACAAATTATTCAATGAAAAGTTTAGCAAAACTTTTTCACCAATACTAAAAAGATATTCTTATTTTACATGTTATTTAGGTCTTATTCCACCAAAAGAAAACAGCCACCGACATGTTTTGCATATTTTTGAACATATTTGGCTTATCTAGCTTTTACTATCAGTATCTTGACCTGGTTCAAGCAGCTTGTCACTACATTCTTAGAAAACTTTTCTTAGCTCGTTGTTCGTTAAGTTTGTTGTCTTTTTTTGTCTAGTAAAAGGATCTTCTTTTATCTAGCGGAACACTTTGAATAGCTAAATCTGCCATACCTAAAAAGCGGTAAATCTAGATACCTTACATTGAAAGTTCAATTAGCACGTCATCACAATTGACTATGTAAATACCTAAATCCTCCTATTTAATTTACCTTCAAACTATATAATTTAATTTAAATAAGCCTTGACAAATTATCGGACGAAAAGTTCTTTCAGGTATTCAGACTGTATAATTTATCAGACTTATTTCAGACAGATATTGCACAAACGCAGGTGTACAAAGCATTCGACAGTTTAAGCTGGCAAAAGCTAATAAATTTATCCTTTGATCCAGCTTGTAATCAAATAATTCATAAATAAAAAAGAAGTTTAAATTATGTTTCCAGACAGAAACAGATCGATGGGTTTAGCATGAAAAGCTCGCTTGCCAGCTTGTTTTTGTAGTTATTATCTGCATTTAGAGATCAGCATGGCTGAGTCGCGAAAATATTTATTTCGTACTGTTTTTTTGTAGGCACGTACAATATTTACTAGGGAGCCTGTACGCGGTTTATTTCCAGATTACAGACAGGGAGAATTATTATGTTATTGTTGATTTTAGCGCACCCACTGTCTCTCGAAGATAAATATTTATCCCACCAACGTTAATAATGCGTATAAAGGGCTATAATTTTGTGGTTTATATCTTGACGGTTACGTAAGACCTACCGATTTATTTGTTATTAGTTACAAAATATGTGGTAATAAACCCACAAAAACTTATTTTTCCAATGTGTTTTTGGAATTAGGAAATTTAAAGATTGTAAGAATTGTGTAAGTACAAATGGTTAAAATGCTAGTGTACTTACTGAATTTTTACCTGCTGCTAGCTTATCATATAAAGTCTCCGAAATATTTAATGCTTTTGCAATAATACACTTTCAACCGCCGATCTTTTAGTACCATCATAATTATTTCCCTGTCATCAGAATTGGATGGGTCTGAAGACCTTACGATTTTTGGGTCATCTTAAATGAATTTAAGTCTTCGCTGAAATTGAAGTGTTCAAAATTTTACTTTAAGTATGATAAAACTCCATTTCAATATACGGCAATCATTCCCTAATGTAAATTTTTCGAAAATTTACGGTTTTTGGTTAAAAATATGATGACACCAAGGTGTTTTTTTCAATGTCACAGAACTCATTTTTGGTTACAAAATGCTTTGAAAAATAGACGACAGTAAACGAATTGTTTGTTTGAAGGTCATAGACAATGATGTTTCTTGCGAAGTAGTAGATATCTGTTGGACTTCCATTGTCTTTATTTTTGTTGAATATCACGATGTTTCGGCTAGTAGTTATCTCTAGCCATTTTCAAGTGAAACTAAATAAATCCCTTAGCTACATGACTATTTATACTAAAAGTAAATGCAGTAGAGTATGACTGAGATGGGTGCAGTCATGCTTGCTATGGCAAAATCATATATTCTTTTTTATGCTGAATTTAGTTTTAGTTTACAATTACTAAGAAGTGGTTTCCACACTTCTCTTATATCTAAAGATGGTTTACTAAAACAACTCGGGTTCTGATGTATAACCGCGGCTTCTTTGAATTTCCGTTTTCTCCAATGTTGTTCTCGGTGTAGTATTTTAGCTTCAGACCATTTTATGTGGTGTCCATGAGTCCAGGCATGGTTGGCGGCACCAGATCTTTCTGTTTCTCCTCGAGATGTGCATTTTTGGTGTTCTTCGATCCTTACGTCAAAAGGTCTCTTTGTTTCGCCAACGTAGGAATTGCCACATTCACATGGTATCTGATATACAGTTCTTCATGTCTCTTTGAGTTGTTGGTTTGAACCTAGTGAGCCGACTTCTCAGAGAGTTATTTGAATTGAAAACAACGTTGATTTTATATCTTTTTTCTATCCTTCTAACTTTTTCTGAAATGCCTTTAACATAGGGGATGTTCAATACTGGTTTTCGTTCTGCATTCGTTATCGATATTGTCCTATTTCTGCGTTGTTCAAGAAATTTATCCACTAGATATATTGGGTATCCGTTGGCTGTCAGATCATTTTTAATGTAATCTATCTCTTTCATCAAGTTCTCGTTGGAGTTGCAGAGAGTTAAGGCTCTATCTACGAGATTTCTTATAATTCCTTGTTTGGTGTTATTGGAATGATTGGATGAATAATTAAGGTATTGTCCTGTGTGCGTGGCTTTTCTGTAAACCGAAGTTCGAATTTGTCTGCCATTTCTGAGAATGGTAATTAATTTTCTACTTCTTTCTCCATGGCCAGTTTAATAGTTGGGTTGATATTGTTGAGATGAGAAAGGAAGTTTCGAAGTTCTTCGTCGTTTCCACTCCAAATAATAAAAGTATCGTCTACGTATCTGAGCAATAACTTTGGTTTCTTAGATGTGGATTTAATTGCAAAAGTCTCGAACCATTCCATGAAAATATTTGCGACCACCAGTGAGAGTGAAGATCCCATCGGTAGTCCATCATCCTGGATGTAGAATTTTTCCTTTTCTTGAAAATAAGAATTAGTCAAACAAATTTCCAACAAGCCCATAATGGCGTGCTGTGGTAAAGATGTTCTTTCTGCTAAGGTCTGGTCTTCTTCAAGTTTCTTTCTTATGATTTTTAGAGTCCTTAACTGGAACGTTGGTGTACAGACTTTCCACGTCAAAGCTAATAAAATGGTCTTCTGGTTGTACTTCTATTTTACATATAATTTCTACGAAATGTTGCGAGTTCTTAACCCAGGACGATGTATTTCCTTGTAATGGTCTCAGGATTGGAAGAAGAAATTTGGCAAGTTCAGAAGTCGGAGATTTCCGGGAACTCGTGATAGGTCGTAAGGGCATGTCTTGCTTATGTATTTTCGGGAGTCCATAAAGGTGTGGAGTTTTGCTATGGTGTGGCGTCAACTGAGTCCGGATCCTCTCAGAAATATACCGTTCATGAATCTGAAACACAGAAAATATGATTTTGCCATAGCAAGCATGACTGCATCCATCTCAGTAATACTCTACTGCATTTACTTTTAGTATGAATAGTCATGTAGCTAAGGGATTTATTTAGTTTCACTTGAAAACGGCTAGAGATAACTACTAGGCGAAACGTCGTGATATTCAATAAAAATAAAGACAATGGAAGTCCAACAGATATCTACTACTTCGCAGTAAACGAATTAACAATACATATAAAACACAAGTCGAAAAAGGTTGTCACTATTATACGTTACTAGGAAACAAGCAATCATGACTACATAGATATTTTAGTAACCTTTGTATATTTCCCACGTAGTTTAACCCTACAGTAGTCGCGCTAAAAGAATCTGAAACTATAGTCGTGATTGATTTTTTCTGTTACATGTTTTGTTTATTTAATAATAATTTTTAATACATAGCAAATAGTAAGAACTATTTTTACACTCACTACAAATTCCTACCAAGTGTTCTAGAAACAAAAATGTACCACACTGTACGCAATTATATCTGGTTTTTCGATTCTTTTTGGAATCATAAAAGTCACATCTTCCAATTTCAGCCCGCTCAACTGGAGGTTCGACTATTACCTGGCGCGTTATTTTTTTTAGCTGTAGTCTTAAAGATCGTGGAATATTCGGACTATTAAATCTGTTTCGCAAAGGTCCCTGTTTCGATAAACTAGGTATAAACAGAATCGAGAAAGTACAGAAGAACTGCTCGCACTATATATTAGATTTATAATAGCATTCTTATTCTTATTAGACTTTATCTTGCAGCCCTTTTTTATTATCACAGGCTGTCTGGTGTTGGGTGCTATTGGATGCAAATCAGCGTCCTCTTGTTTTCCAAAGGACAAATCAGTTGGAAGAGTTGAGCCTAGGGAACGGAAGTCTGAGCTCCTGAAACCTAATTTCTTTGATTTTAAATCACTGTTGATTGGTCAGCAAGCTAGGGGAGGGCCAAGTTACTGTGTTCGGCCTCAGCTCCGGTTGGTTCGTCCGTTGAAACAGGTTAATGATAGTGAAACCATGCAGAACACTGTATCTAAATTTTTTTGTTTGTGGCTGGAATATCCGGTGCATTGGGGTAACACCTAACCCATCTTATATTTTGGTGAGTGCTTACATCTCACTCCCTTATGTTTGACGGATCATCTGGGCTGTCCATCTTTGTTTTCTTAGCTTTTTTGTTTACTGGTTAGTTTTCTTTTCGTTTTAGGTTCTCTCTGCTGCAGAGCGCTTGGAGGCAGCTGGTGTAAGACTAGTAAACGAGGTTTCCAAAACTTTTTTCGTGTGTTACGCAATGCTAGCTGACCTTCCGGTCTTTGGTCGAAAGAATGTTGTGCATATCTGTAGGCCCCTTCGACGAACCTTGATACACCAGATGCCTCCATGGAGGTCGCCGAGTTCCTTGCTTTAGGGAGACCAAGGAGATATATGTTTTTTTTTGGGTACATTTTCTTTTTGGTTTATAACTGCTTAACTTATCTTGCCTTGATCGATTTATCCTTTTAATATTATTGGTTTAATCAACATTTGATAATTACTTTACCTTACGAGGTTTGCTGTTTTTAACTTTACTTAATAGTAGATCACCATATAGGTTCATTATGGTTATTGAAAGTTACCAACAGTATTTATCATCGTCGGTTAATTTTTTGGACAAATTACTCTCCTCCTGAAGGAGAATGGGAGTTGCCAAGGTTAAAATTTCGGGTTAAGCTTACTAGGGCTATTTTGGTTGATTTTTACCTTATTTTTGCAAATACTCACGTTTTGAGCATCGTAATACCATTTCTCATTATGTATATTTCATGCTTCAAGTAACAGCATACTATTTGTTGCATGTTCGGTTTTCATATAGTGCAAGCATTCCTAAGTTCTTCCATGTAAATTTTCTTCCCTACTCGATTATTTGCTTTATTTTTCTGTAAGATGCCTACAGACTTACACTACAAAATATAGCCTAAAGTTAATTTTTATTTTTAGTTTGATTCCTAAGGTCGTTGACACTATGACACTGTACTAGGTTGTTTTTATTTAGATTAAAAATTTACATTTATTTATTTTTTTGATATATATTGTTTTTTCTGCCTGCTATTCGAGTGAAATTCTTACTTTTATCCTTTTTTATGTTAGTTTTCCTGATACACAATTTATTCATTAAGATATGTTTTATCCTTTCTCTAAAAATTGGAGATATAAGACTTTTTAGGAAAGTAGGAATGCTATTATAAATGTTATAAATATTATAAGAAAAGCTTCTTTTGCACTATATATATATATATATATATATATATATATATATATATATATATATATATATATATATATATATATATATATGAAGTAAAATGCGAAACAGTGAATGCAAACTTCGCTCCATCATATCCTTTCTGTGTTAGAGGTTGCACAGTTGGAATAAACTGTAATAAAACACAATTCATCCTATTCCACCACCATCGAGATGGTGGCCTACCTCTACCACCATACCGAGAAGAAAATCAAAGCTTACCCTCCCCGCCACACCTCTAACACAGAAAGGATATGATGGAGCGAAGTTTGCATTCACTGTTTCGCATTTTACTTCACTTACATACGGAGTTGCATATAGTTGTACGTTAAATAGATTGTACAGTTTGAAGTCTTGTACGTGACTCTCACCTCATTGTGAGGTATTGTGCCTTTCTTTCAAAACTAGTGTTGCAAATTGGCGCCCAACGTGGGGCCGAGATAAATTTCTTGTTAAAAACGTGCTTAAGATTAACAAAATCCCTGTGTCCAGGTTTTATCTCGGTAAAACAGCCAAAAAATGTCAATCAAGCAAAAAATATTCAAACCAAACAATACTACACTGTTACTGAGACCATCTAAATAGCATTCCAATTCCAAATCTTTCGGGATGGAAGTCTTTAATCTTCTATAGCTGATTCTAACAGGAAAAAGTGAAAATGGAGTCAATTTGGCCGTTTTATATGTAAGCCTCAAGCATGCGCAACAAGCTACTTCTTTACAAGTGTCAAAGAAACTTTTAAATGAGCTCCAACTCAACAGAAATAGCCGCACAAAATTAACCTGGAGCGACCAAGAACAAAAAGAATGGCCTTAAACAGATTCGTTAATTACTTAATCGTTACATTTTCGGCATTTTATAGATTATTTATTTTTTATTTTTAAATTAAGAAATATGTATTTCCTGCCAGCCATTAACAACACGGTATTACTTGCCCGTCAAAACTTCCTCCTAAAATTACAAAACGGAAAATCACAGCTCAACATTCAACCGCCTACAAGAATAAGAATTTCCTATACTTGAAATGACACACTAGACAGTACTAAAGCAACCTCAACAAAAATGTACACAAAGTCTATGGAATTATTCAAAATAATATCAAAATAAGAAAATATAAAAGTAAAAATTTCACTCGAATAGCAAGCAGGGGAAACGATATATATTTAAAAAAAAAGGTAAATGTAAATTTGTCATTTAAATAAAAGCAACCTAGTACAGTGACGAAGCGTCGACTACCTTATGAATCAAGATAAAAATAAAAATTAATTTTAGGCTGTATTTTGTAGTGTAAGCGTATAGGCAACTTACAAAATAATAAAGAAAACAATCGAGTTTTGAAGAAAATTTGCAAGGAAGAACTTAAGAGTGTTCACACTATAGTAAATCCGAAGAAGTGAGAAATGCTTACTGAAAAATGACATTTCAATACCAAAAACGTGAGTATTTGAAACAATAAGGTGAAAATTAACCAGATTAGACCTAGTGAACTTAAGATGAAAATTGAATCGTGACACAATTTTCAAATTATATTTATTAGCGGTTTTTCTAATGATTAGCTCTCCTTCCAGTACATCTGAGATTGCAGATTGCAAAACCATCAATATTATTAATCTCCGTTTTTTATTTGGACGTGCGCACGAAATGATGAAGTCAGAAATTATTCACCGGACAGGGTCGATTGATAAGTGTCAATGTGCATTCTGAATGGTTATATCAACTACTTCCATGTTACTTTATTTTAATTAATAATTTTACACGTAGGTATTAAACAATTATAAACATTACAACTATTACCAAATTATGAAGGATATGTACTAATCATATAACATAATATGCAATTGTCAACACGAAATTTGCCAAACAAAATCACACGTGAAGACATTGACAATATTTTACTTACTTAAGTCAAAAACAAGTTTATGCTTATGGCCATATCAATGTACACCTTCTTCCCCTACAATTGACCAAAGGGACTCGCATTGTGAAATTTTAGATTACAGGCATGGAGAATTATTATTTGTTGATTTAAGCACCCTAATTCATACTTGTGTATCACACCAAAAATAAAAATGTGAAAAATGAATGAATATGGATTCTTTTTTATCTTTTGTGGCGAAAATAAATCCGAACGCCACATTAACTTTTAACATTAATATTTGGTACCCAATTATTGAAATAAGTTTAATAAAGTAGCCTCTTTTCACACTTTTACTCGGTAAGTTTTAATATTCCCTTTATAAACTTCATAAAATTGAAACCTTGCAGAGTAAAAGGGCAAAGAAGTGATACTTTATTAAAAATTTTCGATGAATATTGCTTAAAATAACAATTTTTCTCGAGTTTCTTTAAGAGGCTTATGAAAAATGCTTGAATTTTTTTAGTGGCAATGATAAAGCTATATTTAAAAATATATTGAATTTTAATGCACCTAGTATTAAGTACCATAGCTATGACACTTGAGTTATTGTGGACAGTATTTGAGTAAGATAGGATTTTCTATATTATTTTCAATATTAGGTTTTATTAAAAAATTTGCAAGAATCGAAATGCTTCATGGCGTGATTTCAGTTAAAAATTTTTACTTAAATTACGAGAATAACATAAAATAATTCCTAGAATATCCATTTAATCTGATCACTTATCCATAAGAGAAAATTTACTAGAGTATCAACACAAAAGAATATCTATGAGGGACTTTAGAAAACTTTTCGCCATAAAAATAAAAGAAAGGACGTTCTTTTAATGATTCTATTTTTCAGCTAATTTGTCCAATGCAGTTACATTACCTAGTCTGCAACGTATTCGATACTTCAGAAAAATGATCATTTTTACTTAGTATCACAAATTTTATTCTTGTTTTTCTTCACTTAAAATGAAGCACAGAACACACTGAAACAGAGGAGATCTCATGGTTTCCGTTCATTAGAATATCTCGGGAAGTAATGCGTTTTCAATCCTGCAAATTTGGATAATGGGGCTTTCGGTAAAGCTCTCTTCAGATAAAGTAACAGCGATCTTTTGCGACTTCCGGATCCCTCTGTATTTTATATTTTTTTTTGGTATTCCTTGCTTTATTTCCGAAAATTTTACTCAATTTTTTTTTACTCTACTCTAGTCGTTTTGAGGAAAAAATTATTTTTTTCAAATTTTAACCTTATATCCTTTCAAAAATAAAATAGTGAAACTCAGAATTCCGGTTATAGCTTTAGATATAATTGGGCTCAATAATGACTTCTGAAAATAACGTTTTATATACAGAGAAGAGGAAAAGTAACAAGTTTTAAGCTCTACCAAAGATTTAAAAAATTTTAAAAAGTTTTTCAAATACGAACCCACGTTTTTGATTCATTCAGTAGATAGGCATGGACATCTCCTCTCTGTCTATATAGGGTGTCTCCATATACTGTAAAAAGGAAATGCATTAAATTTAAGGTAAACGTGCTGGAAGCAAATATCATAAACCGTTTCTTAAATTCATTTAATGTAATGCATTAAATTTAATAATTTTTACCTAAATCTAAATAAATGTATTCCAATAAATTTAATGTAATCATACATTAAATTTAAAATTGTATCATTACTTTTTAAGGTGATTATATACATTAAATATACAGACGGTGTTCATTGAATTTAAGATATGTTATTACATATATAATGCACTAACATTAATATGAGGTTAAAAAATTCTGTTACCAGGAAAAGGTGGGAAATTTTCCCATAGGTAGTGTACCGTCATCTATACACTGGCTTCGAACTCATTGGTTTCCGTCAGTACCGGTAAATATGTACACCTCGTCATAGGGAAATTGAGTCCTTTGAGCAACTTATATCATACTAAAAAGTTCAATACAATGTTGCGCTATCTCCCTGAATCTCATGCAATGTACAATGAATATTAAGATTTCTTTAGTGTGAAGGTACATGTGAATTAATTTTAATGTACAGAAACTTGAAATATATTTTCAGTTACTTTATTGAAATTTAAGTTACCATTTAATTAAATTTAATGTAAAACGAACTAATATTTGAATGCATTGCTTTAGATTAAAAGCAAATGCAAATTATTCACGATTTTAGGTAAAAAGTCATTAAACTTAATGTAGAATCGACATTAAATTTGCATTAAATTTAAGGTTATTTTTAACAGTGTACGATTTTAATTCATGTGTGGTCGCGAAAAATATTGCCAAAAAATTAAAAAATAATACGTATACAAACGCTGACGTATTAAATTTATTTTTTATTCATGGCGACTGCAACAGAATTGTAAGTCGTACATGCCGAGTTTACAACGTTTTTTCGGCATTTTATAGATCTACCATTTGTTTAAAATTTCTCTTAAAAGTGTGCGTCAAATCCTTTGAGCGGTGGCCAATTTGCAGGCGCACGATTTTCGCAGCTGATCCATTTATTTTGAAAATTCTGATAAATGATTTCCAACATTTATTGTGAAGTATGGACGGGGAACCATCGTGCTCGAAACATATATTTTGTTTAGTACCCAATGTACTAGGGGGTTTAAATAATTCAAACCAATAATAAATATGTCAATGATTCCTGTCATAAGCTAATTTTAAATTCAGGTTAATAATGCACACCCTTTACTGTATGTGAGTTTTCATCAACATAAATTTATTTGTTTGAAGGTTGTAGACAATGTTGAATATTGACTAGAGTGTGGTTGTCGGACTTGCATTGTCTTTATTTTTATTTATTTTTACAATGTTTCGATTAGGTTAGGGACTGTGTCCACTGAAGCGCAAAGTTTCACTTCAGTGTACACACCTCAATGACTCGCTTTACTGAAGATTCCATTATTGTCTTTAATGTAAGCTACTTCTATAAATTTTCTTTTTTTATGTTAGGTTCCATATATATTGCCGCAGCCTCAGACCATTTTATATGGTGTTGCTTATCTCAGGCGTGTTCTGTAATACCTGATCTCGACGTTTCCCCTTTTGGTGTATGAGTTTTATGTTCCTTAATTCTAACTTCTAGTGGTCGTTTGGTTTCTCCAATATACATTTCGACCTACAATTAAGTTTAGAATGGAAAAAGAGGTAAATGATCAATTGCTTTTCCTAGATGTTATGGTGAATCGCTCAAACGAAACTATTAAAACTTCAGTATACAGAAAGCCAACACATACTGGACAATATCTTAATCATAGCTCCAATTATTCTGTTGTAACAAAACGGGGAATTATACGCAACTTCTATAATCGCGCTATATCTATATGAAATAATGCCGATTCATTGGAAAAAGAGGTAGCAAATATTAAATCCGATTTACAACAGAAGGGTTATCCTTTGAAACTAATTGACGATGTTATAAATAACTTTAGAACAACGAACACTGGACAGCAGTAAACACACTTCTTCTTCACAATTCCGTACATTAAGCGAACTTCGGAGGAAATAAGACGAATTGCCAGTGGTTATAATATAAAAACAGCCTTTAAATTAGGAAATACACTTAGAGCTCATTTAAGAAAAAAAAAAACAAAAAGTACCAATAAGAAAGAATATGTTTACAAAGTTCCATGTGAGTGTGGTGACATGTATATTGGAGAAACCAAACGACCACTAGAAGTTAGAATTAAGGAACATAAAACTCATACACAAAAAGGGGAAACGTCGAGATCAGGTATTGCAGAACACGCCTGGGATAAATAACACCATATAAAATGGTCTGAGGCTGCGGCAATATATATAGAACCCAACATGAAAAAAAGAAAATTTATAGAACCAGCTTACATTAAAACAATAATGGAATCTTCAGTAAACCGAGTGATAAGATACCTAATCTTTGGCAACCACTACTTTGTAACATCAAATTATTGAGGTGCGTACCGTGAAGCGAAACTTTGCGCTTCAGTGGACACAGTCCCTATATAAGCTCGTAGTCTTAAGACAAAACATTCCGTTTATACTTGATAACGCTTATATAACCTAATCGAAACGTTGTAAAAATAAATAAAAATAAAGACAATGCAAGTCCGACAACCACATTTTAGTAAATAAAAGTATTTGTTATGTAAATTTGTTATACTCCTTCTTGTAAAGCAACATTCATCGGTAAACTCCCCGTTCATTAATGAATCAACAGAAGCCTAATCTCAATTTGATGTCGGAAGGTAAAAGCTTTTGTACTCTCTGGAGGTCGAATGTATGCAACAGCTGTTCTTTCAAAGGCTCAGTAGCTGTATTTTTAAAAACTCTAAGTTTCATACCTCAGTGTCTGGTGGTGTCTCGAATTTTCTTCAATTAGTTTCAAAACTATTCCCCATTTCAATCATTGCAGGAGCAAACTACCGATTTCGGGTACAAGTCTATCGGAAAGTTTTCTCTGTATACTTAACAATAACCGCAAACTAATATCATATCGATCACTTTGGCATTAGTGAAATATTTGTAAATTTAAGAATTAGATAATACATTTTATGATTAAATAATCGAACGAGTCTCAGTACGTAATAAAATATTTAAATTCGATTATCTCAAAAATGACTGTTTGAAGCGACACCAGCCAGGTATAACTGATGCCAAGAAATAAGAATTCTTAATTAAAAATTTAATATGTCGAGGTAAAAACTTATGAAGCTTTAGATGTAGGCGCAGTGCTGTTGGTGGCGGCGTCTGAAATGTACATCGCACCTCTTCCTAGACCTTAATTTATTATTTGAAAAAACTCCAAGTACCAAATTTAGTTCAAATTAAACTATTCAAATATGATAAATTACGTTAATCATATTTTAGCTTCATGAATTTGAGCTTATGTTTTGTATAGACCTTTTTGAGACGTCCTCTATATACTCTATAGTGCTGTTCCAAGCATACTGAAAGAAGTTAAACAAACCTGCTGAAAACAACAGATAATTTGTTTATAATAAACTTAATCGCGTTTAGTGTGTAAATATCAGAGAGAGCCCTTATATTTTTTCAGTGTACTTATTTATGAACAGTTCAGTGCGATAGCTTGTTGTTTGTACTTAAGTGAATGTAGAAAATGATCTAATAAATCTAAATTTGTGTATTATTTACCAAGAAGACAAAAAGATTCGTAAAACTACTACAGAACGCAGATATCAAAAATTAAGAATCTGCGCCGATATTTGCGAAAATGACATGTATTTTTCACCATAAAATACGATGGAGCCTGATCCTATGTATTCATCTATTCGTAAATATTATTGGACTTCTGCATTTCTTTCTTCAAAATTCAATGACACAGCGATATTCCAATTTTACAAAACACATTTATCGTGGCAAGATTCTTCATAAAACACAATATAATTAATGAATTAAAATCAAATTTGACTTATACGCTGAAAAAAGGTGTCACTATTTAGAGTTCCTAGGTATAGTCAGTTGGTTCTATAATGTCAGGACAAAATATTTTTTCTAGTAACTTTCGTATATCCATCTACATCCTTTTGATGTAATTCCACCACACACCACAACTAATCAATGTCGAATAATATGAGAATGACGTCAACCTAATCGAAATAGTTGGAACTGATATTAATTTGAGTGATACAAAACCGCTTAAGCGTAAAACTAGGTTGAATTGATACTAAAATCATGTGAATGAACATGAAAAATATTTGATTCTAAAGAAGCAGGAAATTATTTATAGTATTATTAGAAATTCGAGAGTTAAGACCAAAAATGAGTATAGAGTATTCGATTTTATTGTAGTACTTCTTAACTCAGGATGGAATCAGACAGGGTGTCCGGAAATTCCTTTCGTATACTTTGGAGGGGAACTTTACATATGAATATATTAAAAAATTGCGAATGAATATAGGTTCGAGATCCGCCAAAGCATCGTAAAGAAGATAAGGATGTTTAAAGGTGGTCCTCTAACATGGGTTTTTATTTAATATCTTTGGAACTGCTTAAAGCACTAATGGGTTTTTTAATATTTGAACTTATAGCAATAAATGCTATTTTTTGATGATAACAGTAGGCGACAAATTTAGTAAGGGGAGTTCGCTCATACCATTTATAAAGAATTCAGGGGTTTTAACATCAAGATCAGTGAAATGCCGCAAAAACTGTTTTTTTCTCAATATAGTTTACTGATGAAGCAGGGTTCAGACGTGAAGGCATTGTAAATTTTAATAATAACTATGTGTGGGCATGTAATGGAACAAATGTTAATTATTTTTCATTGTTCAATGTCAACTATATTCTGTTAAAATAAATAATTAAATAATAACTCTGTGAATAGATATTCCGTGGTAAGAGGGCAGTTATATTTTTTATCACTATCCACGAAACTCTAAAGGAAGAATAAATCAGTTATCGAACTTAACTTTTATGATCTTTGTCGTTTAAATGTTTTCTTAAAAAAATACATAAAGTCAGTTAATTTATGAAGACGTAATAGGACCCTCTCTTAGAATTGCCTATAAATCTGTGTAAGTAATCCCGCCCTGATTATGTAAGTAAAACCAGACGTGTGAAGGGTAGTTTTTAACATATGGTATATGAAATACCGTTAAAATGTATTAAAATATTGAACGATTTTCCCATTATTAGGAAACAAAAGAATAATCAAATAAACTCATTATACTGTAATAGAACATTTTATATGTGAAAGGAGGTATGTAGCGTCTGTTTTTCCTGATTGCAAGAAAGAATGATTCAAATACCAGCATTATGAATAAAAGGGCACTCAGGTTTTTTTACAGACGTTATATTATCTTATTCTTTTAGTTATAGAGAGAAATAGAATAGTTTTATCAATTGTGTTTATATAAAAAGTAAGCTTAAGATGCTCACAGGTCAATTCGTGAATCAAGCATCCGGTATAGAATAGCTAACGCCCTCAGTAAGAAAACTCCCAAATCTTCGAGCATTAAGGGAATGAAATTGTCCGTTACAGGACGTACGACCGAAAAAGTCACTAAAAAGAGGGAGAGGGGTGTAAGATTCGAAGACACTCTCATAAGGAATAGTAAATGTAAGTTCCAATTTGAATGTCGGTTAGTACGGTACCATACCAGTGCCGTAGAATAATTACGTCACGGGTATAATCGTCGGGAGGGAAGGTTGTCTTTGTTTAATTTGGGAAATTAAAGGATTATCGTGTTATTTTAGTAGGGCATTTCGCGATTTTCATACGGTTCGATTAAGTAATATAAATAGCTGTTTTTCGCGTTTTATTCCTTTTTTTTTATTTTATTAAGCTATTTATACGTGTTTCTTCAAAATTGGGTTTTAAGTTTTTGGTTAAATAACGGCCGAGAAGAACAATTATGTTAGTTTTTCGTAATTGTTATTAGTTTTAAGTTTTGCACTGTAAATAGTTCGTTTTTATTTTATTTATTTTTGTTTAATAGACTAAGTTGTTTTGAGAAACTTGTTTTACTCAATTTAATTAAAATCTTCACGCGAATTAACTCACGGGCGCGCTGTTGCGAGACCTACAAAACAGGAGACGTTTACTGACCAACTAATTAGCAGCCTTTCCTGAGTCCTGAAGATCTGAGTCATGGGTGTGGTAAGCTTTAATAACCGTAGTGTTTGGTACTAAAGCTACAAGAGAGAAGTTGAACGACCAGACTTCCAGAGTGTCTTTATTACTGTGATATTCAATTATAGGTTATTAAAATAGTTACTAATTAGTATGGGGCAGAAACTGATTATAGATGAAATGGTTAACGCTATCACAATATATCATTTGAAAGAGTTTATGATCAAATTCTGTCACAGGCAGACAAAAATGTGTACCTAATATTGAAGTTCGATTTTAAAATAAATTTTCAATCAACGTTTGGATACGTGTCCCGGAAGTCGAATAATAGGGCTGCATATTATGTTTTAACGTTTAGTCAGACCTGCTTATTCAGGCTTTCGGAAAATATTTTGCCAGGCTTAATTGAAAGTTTTCTTTAAAATCAAAGACTGAAAGCATTCGTTACGCATGATGGGACTCTGCCTCATTTCAGTGGTTTTAGTTGAGAGTAGTTAAATCGAACGTATCCAGACCGATCGATAGGGAGAGATGAGCTCATTGCTTGACCTCCCCATTCACCGGTTCGAAATGCACTAGACTATTTTTTGGAGTTCTTTAAAGTCCCTAATTTGTTTAGTAACTGTCGAAAATGTACAATAAATAGACCAGCGTGTCATGCATTGTTGTCAAGAAATTCGTAACAAACAATTAATTTTTGAGAGAATAAGAACTTCAATGAGAAATCATCTACCTATCTGCATTGACATAAATCGATATCATTTTCAACTTTTTTTAGGTTTTTCTTTCTTTTTTTTTATTTCTTGTTCAGCCAACAGTTAGCTTTAAAGGTGCTATAACAAAAGTAAACTTATTACTTACTTTTTTTTTGGAATTCCTTAGTTTGTTTTACGTTTGAAGCTAATAAATAACAAAAAATATTTTCTTAAATTTTTATTGTTATAAGTAAGTCAAACGTTCGGGTATGTTTTCTTATTAGACCTTAAAAACAAAAATTTTCAAAAAATTCTTTTGACCGGAGCTCTCAAATAAGGTAGATAATTGTGATTTTCAATTATTTTGATATTAACCATAAACAACTTGATGTTTTTCACTTCAAATTTATAGTCGTCATAAGTTTACTCTCGTGTTTGATTTAAACGCAAATAAATCAAAGGTTATGCATTGGGTTGTTTAATGTAACTTTACTCCCAAACTATTGGCAACTAAATCATTCCTCAGAGACGTCTGGTGGCCAAAGCGAACAGCTTTTAGAGTCATGTGAATTCAAAAAATAAAATGGAAAATGAGGTAAAATTAATTTAAAATAATATATGTTGAGTTGAAATCTTAGATTTATCAATTGGAAATATAAATTGACGACCTACTAAAATTTATTTAATTTTAAAATGATTAAAAACTTTTCTATTTTTTTTTATTATCTGAGAATGAAATTACAAATGCGGCGAGCATCTGTAATTTATTTAATTGTTTTTCATGTGTTATTATATTTAAAAATTGAGTTTTTTGGAAGGTTCCACAGAAGTGAATACAGGGGCGGATCCAGCCTCTTTTTTTGGAGGGGGCGACGATATCACAAGAGTACAGTATGGCTAGCAAAAGGGAGTTGTCGAGGGGGGTGGAGCAGGGGCGGATCCAGGCTCTCTTTTTTTTTTGGGGAGGGGGCGGTGATATCACAAAAGTACAGTATGGCAAGCGAAAGTAAGTTGTCGACTGGGGGGGGGGGGAGGTACACCAGCAACATTCCCATTTCTAGTGTAAAAGGCAGAGTCAGGTCTATTTTTCTTAATTTGAAGTTCTTGGAGAGGGGGGAGGCGATCACAAGAAAAAACAAATTGCCGACAGTATAAGAGGAAGAATCGGGTCTATTTTCCTGAATTCAAAGCTCTTGGGGTGGGCTATCGCAAGAAAAACAATTTGTCAACGAGGGGGGTGTCAGCAACATACACATTCCTAATATAAAAGGCAGAATCCGTTCAATTTTCCAGAACTCAAAGTTCTGGGGAAGGGGAGGGGCGATCGCAAGCATACACATTCCTATACTCTATTCAAGAACTAGGGAGAGTAATAAAACTATTACCGAAACCTCCAACGTCCCTGCTCCAGTACCGCATGACTGCCGTAAATTTAATTATATTTATTTACAATTAAACATTATAAGCTTTTATAGAATTTCTGGTAGTTCAATTTAATTTCTGACGGTGAGCAAAGTACACCTTACAGTGTGTCTTTAGTGATTTATCTTGTTTGTGCTTGTTTTTATATATGATTTGAGATTAGTGAGATACCCAAAAAATATGGCTTCCATCTCAATATTTACTCCAAAATCGTTAAACCAAGGCGTTGTTTCCTCAACGAGAATTGGAAAATCTATTATGTGCTGAATACTGAAGGGGAAAAAACGACTGGAATTGTTAGTCCTCCCAAGCCACATTCGATCACAGGCAGACGAAAAACCTCGTTGGAAGACGAGATGTAAACTGCAATAAAAGGAGTTGTACATACATTTTATTATGAGAAGCAGATCCCAACTGTCTAATTAAAATCAATAGAGATCGGGATTTACCTGAAATTAAAAGAACTGAGCTCTGGAAATTGTTCAAGGAACTTAATTTTTGCTGGAAAAAACTAGAACCAGATAGGAAATCTGTTCTTATAGATCGTCCGGAACATGTCCGTTAGAGAAGGAAATATCTCTCTGAAGTAAAAGGTAAAGTTGCTAGAAATAGCACAGCTTACAAAATTAGTAATTTAACTTAACTTTTGAAAGATTTTTTTGAATAAAGTTACTGCATAAAATTGGGAAAAATCCATATAGTAAAAGAATAAACGAAAATGTGGAAACTCAATCTCATGATTGGCGATGGACCAATAATAATTAATTTGAGCGAAAATAGCTTCACTGACTTTAATTACGAATTAGATACGTAATGTTTACCAGTGTAAACATAACTTATTATTTAAATTTTGATTTTTGTTGTATTTTATTGTTTAATGTTGTTTATATATTTTTTATATATTTTTATTTTAGTGTGTCCCACTCTTAATTTTATATAAATTTAATTCCAATTAGTCATAATTTTTTTATTATTTTATTATTGTATTTGTGTTTTGTTCTTAAGCGTGTAGAATTAACATGTTTATTTTATTTTTTTGGGGATTTGGAGATTTCCATGTAATAAAGTAAATTAAATTAAGATGTCAGTGCAATAAAAATAAAAATAAGTAGGTCTAATTTTATCTATAACATATAAAAATTAATTAGATTTGAATCTCGTTTCAGTGTTTATGTAATTCTGCAGATGGTTGAAGAAACAAACTGAAACGTCAAATGTCCTAAAAGTTTTTTTAATTAAAAATAAAATAACTGACAGCCCCAAAAAAATTTAATATTATATGGACGAATTTATT
Source organism: Diaprepes abbreviatus (assembly GCA_034092305.1). Classification (NCBI taxonomy): domain Eukaryota; kingdom Metazoa; phylum Arthropoda; class Insecta; order Coleoptera; family Curculionidae; genus Diaprepes; species Diaprepes abbreviatus. The sequence goes on from JASJET010000069.1 coordinate 325,646, forward strand.
TTTTTATATATATTTAACTTCTTGTATCTCTGACAATGGATATTTTGTAAATATTTAAATTATAACTTAGAATTTTTTGAGAGAATAAGGCTACGTTTTTGTCTGAATGTGCCTAAAAGGGTTTCTATGCCAAAAATAAAAATATAGTTGTGATTTGTGTTAAATAGGTCAAAATTATCTATATTTTCTAATATATGTGATTTATTAAGAAATCATAGGAAATAAAATGATATTATAATAACTTTTCTCTATTAACGCTGTAGGTTATTTTAACCTTTTCCCTTTGTTACCCAAAACTTATTTATTGCAAATTCTCTATTCTGCTTCAACAATTTGTTATTTATATACTTAAGACACCAGTCATGTAATAGCTTCGTGCAAAAATATACTTATCAATTGATATGCAGAATAGAAGTAAGAATATGCCTACATTTGCACGAATAACCTGCATGACAAGAATATTTATAAACAATCGACTTATTTATACCCCTCAGTGAAGCTTTAATTTCAGTCTCATGTGGCTTCTCATTAATTTTGGAGGGTTGCGTGATATATGCTACGATAACAATTTTTTATCAGTCTTGCATTTATATTCACATAAAATGTGTCTTTCCAATAAAATAGCTTCTCTTTAGCTAATTGTGAAAGCTTTGATTCGTCTACAATCAAAATAATATCTTGAAAATCCACTTCTCAAATTATGAAATACGCATTTTATATGGTTTAAATGTAACAATACATGAAGCCTGCGGAAAACAATGAAAATATTGCAAATGGTTGCTGTTAAGACATATATGGTCAAAGTTTACTATTCCAGAATATAAAAAACTGAAAAACTTTCAAATAATTTAAAAATTATATAAATTCTAATAGTTCACCAATTCGCGTTAAGAATTGATTATCTAGTCAACAAATAATATTTTAAATTATTTTAACATCAATTCCCATGTTATTTTTTAAATTCACATGGCTCGGAAAGCTTTTTGTTTTGGCCACTATGGGTCTCTGGGGAAGCGTTCAATTGCCAATTCGTGTGACGATTTTTTACATGAATATCTCTTTAGTTAAATAATTTTTCAGAACCATTATTTTTAGGTAAAATTAAAAAAAAGTGAAAAACAGAGATAAATAAACTAGACCGTCCTCTATCTGATCGCCCCCGACTAGATTTCCCGCTCACTCTTAATATAAAAAAGTAGCATTTATTGATGTTATTTTGAAAACCAAAAAATTCTTCATTGCTTCAAATAATTTTAAACATATTAAATAAAAACCTATGTCCAAGGGCCACCTATAAACGGCCATAGCCCCCTAATGACACATTTGCGAACCTATATTCATGAGAATTTTTTTTCATTTTTATGCTAAAGAATGAAATGAGAAAATAAGAGAAGTATGTCTTTCATATTTAAAATTCAACTTTGTTTCCGCATCGTTGTTTTGCTAAATACTTGAAAGTTCTTAAAATTTAAATAAATCATTTATTTATTATAATTATTTATTTCGATAACGAGAACTAGGCCTTAAAATTTAAAAATTAAAATTTCATTAAGAAATAAATAAATTTATTTTTCTGACCTATTTAAAGAGTTGTTAATATATAAGTATATTCCTTTCAGGTAGGTAAAGGAAAGAATATATACAAATAGTTTGTTTTCTGCAAATACAACTCTGGTCTTCTTTCCATACATGTTTCGACCACCTAATGGTCTCATCAATGGAGCTGTATCGAACCTAGAGCAACATTTGCAGGAAACAACTCTATATAAAATAAAATTCCGAGACATATCGGTGGGATATTAAAACCTGCCGACATTTCGATGTCAGACTGAAAAGTATCGCCAGTCGAACAACATTTACCTGGGTAGTGTGAAACTTAATAATTAAGATTTCAGTAAGAAATAAATAAATCTATTTTTTTATCGTGTTTAAACAGTTGCTAATACACAAGTATTCTTCTTTCAGGCGGATAAAGGAAATAATATACACAAACAATTTATTTCCTGCAAATACAACTCTAGTCCTCCCTCCATACACGTTTCGACTACCTTATGATATCATCAGTGGAGCTGTGTCGAACATTCGCAGGAAACAACTGTCTATATAAAATATAAATTCCGAGATATAAAGTTAGAATATTAAAATCTGCTGACTTTTCGATGTCAGACTGAAAAATATCGCCAATCGAACGACATTCACCGAAGTAGTGCGAAACTTAAAAACTAATATTAAGAAAGTCGGTAGATTTTAATATCCTGCTAATATATCTTGGATTTTACATTTTATATAGACGGTTGTTTCCTACAAATGTAGCTCTCGGTTCGATACAGTTGCACTGAGAAGGTGTTTGAAACGGTTATAAAGAGAGGAACAGAGTTGTATCTGCAGAAAATGAACTGTTTATATATATTCTTTCGTTTATCAGCCTTAAAGGAGAATACTTATATATTAGTAACTATTTAAATCCGACAGAAAAATATATTTATTTATTTCTTACTGTAATCTTAATTTTCATACTACCCCTGTGAATGTATAGATGTCATTCAACTGGCGATATATTTCAGTTTGACATCGAAAAGTCGGCAGGTTTTAATATCCTACCGATATGTATTTGAATTTATATTTTATATAGACAGTTGTTCTCTGCGAATATTGTTCTCGGTTTTATACAGCGCGTATGGAGAGAAAACGAGAGTTGTATTTGTAGGGAATAAACTGTGTATGTATTCTTTCCTTTATCTGCCTGAAAGAAGAATACTTATATAATACCTTAAAATGTTTCTTAAGAAATTTACGTTTAATATCACGAAATGTCGAGCTAGTGACAATCGTGTCTTTCTGTTTGCGCTTTAATTTGACTTGAATGAATAATAAACGAAAATGCTGGTAAAAAACTAAACTAAAAAAATGTTGTTAAAATGCAAGTAGTGTTTCTGAAGAAACTTTGTGATAAAAAGTTAGACTCAAAACTGACAAATCACGTAAGGATTTCTAGAAATTTGAGGTTTAAGCTATTGATTATGTCATAAAAAACAGAGCAATAAGGAACTAAGACTTTGAAGGTTTTTTATTATATAAATCATTCAATTGACCTTTTGAGATGAGTGCTGTTAAACTAGATAGTGCAATTTGGAGATAGGGGTGAAAATGCAACCCTTTCAGTTTTTAAATATAACTCGAGAACGAAGTAAAAATCGGGTATAGTTAATAGTAAGTAATTTCGATTAAAATTGACTGAGATATAGTCATTCAAAGTAAGCCATTTTCTTCGATTCTTATCGCGTTTGCCTTGATATTATCTATGATATTCATAAATGAGAATATTATTCAACTAAAATCATTTATGGACACATTTTCACTCGACAAAGCACCTTAATAAGATATAGATTATGACTGTCAGAATACATTACAGCGTCTTTATATGAGGCAAATTTGGATAACACTCTCAGTAGCAATCGTTTCCAACTTTTTTGCATATTGTCCAAAAGTGCAAAGTGTTGTCTGGCTCAATTACTACCAACGCGTGGTAATCTTCTAAATTGGGGTTGGAAAAAATCCAAATATTGTTTGATAGCTAATGGCATTAATGAACCTCCTGATCCAGAGATCCTGCTTAAAAAAATGACTTGCGTATACTACAGGCTGCCATGAAAATTGTGGTTGCCGAAAATTAGAATAAGAATGCTCTATGTTTTACAAATACTGTATGGGAATCAATTGCGATAATGTACAGGAAGCAGAGATTTTAGTAGAGGATGTCATTGAAGAAGTGGATGAAGATATTGATATTCAATTTGAAAATGTTTTCGAAGAAATGTTATAAAATGTTGTTAATTTATATGATTAACAAATATTGAATAATTTAATATAATAGTATTTTTATTGCACAAAGAAGTCATCTTAATATTTTAGATAGAAAACAAAGCAATATTTTAGTTAAATTAACTATCCCATTATTTAAAAACCCATCACAGTTTAATAGATTTGTTGAAATTCTCATTCATTATTAACAAATTAACTTGAAATGCATTTTTTATTAAGTAAAAATTTTGTGGTAAAAAATAAGAATGAAAACAATATCAAGGCAAACGCGAAAAAAAAATTGAAAAAAAAATGGCTTATTTTAAGCAATTATATCTCAATCAATTTTAATCGAAATAACTTTTCCAATACAATATTTAAAAGGAATTTTTTTTGGGTAAAGCAGTACCTATACCTATCTTTGCTCAAAAAAAGTTACAGGTAAGAAAGTAGAAAAGACAAAAAATTGGATTTTTAAGTGTTCCATTATCTATACCCGAATGTTGCTTAATTTTCGAGTAACATTTAAAAAAAAACTGAATTTTTACCCCTAGGTCCAAATCGCACCCTCTAATTTAATAGCACTCTACGTTTTTCTCATCTTAAATGACCAATTGAATGATTTATTTAATAAAAACCCTTAAAGTCTTGGTTCCTTTCTATATGATATAATCAATAGCCTAGTTAGATGACCAAGAAATGTTTTTTTTTTGTTTTATGTGGAGCTATGTATAGGAAATGTTTAAGCACTCGGAACACGAAAAACAAACCAAGGAAAAGGAGGACTCAACAAGACCTCCTGGTTCTGTAAAGAAGTTAAGGAGCAATGTAGAAAAAAAGAGAGCCTACTTAAAATACAGGACAATGCAGTCTTCGGAAGATTATCAAGAGTACAAAAGAATTAGAAATAGCACCAATACATTAGTAACACAAGTTAAAAACAAGCACGGGGAAACCTTTTTAAAAAGGATGGAAAGCGATTTCTATAGACTCCAGAAACAGATATGGCGGCTGATCAGAGACCAAAGAAAGGAAACACATGAGTTAATTAGCAGTAACCGCATGCCGAAGGGAACTTGGGTGAACCACTTGAAGGAATTATGCAAGAAACAACAGACATAAATCAAACCTAACACACCCGAAATTATAATTAACGACGATATATTTGTAAGGAAGACGTAGAACTAGCCTTAAAAAAACTAAAAAAACAGGAAAAGTGCGGGACCTGACAGAATTACCAGTGAACTACTTAAATACGGAGGAGAGAGCCTGACAGAACAACTGAAAATTCTCATCAATAAAATCATATACCATCACAGAATCCCCGATGAATGAAGGACTAGCGCAACCATACTCCTATTCAAAAAAGGCGATAAAAAAGTGCCGGCTAATTACACTGGAATCCATCTTCTCTCCACCTCGTTAAAACTAACCACAAAAATTCTTACAAGCAAAATTAATGAACACACTTCCTTAGCAGACGAACAGCAGGGATTCCGGTCGGGAAGGTCATGCACCGATGCCATATTTGTTATAAGACAAATAACTGAAAAGTCAATTGAATATAATCGTCCAGCCTTTATGTGTTTCATCGATCTAGAGAAGGCGTTCGATCGTATACAGTTGGAGGATGTAACACAGCTACTTTACGACAGACAAATACCTCAATATATTATCAAAACGATTAAAAATATATATCAGGCAAATACGATTGAATTGACCGAAAAAATAGGAGTAAATAATGGCAGCCGATAAGGCGAGTCTCTTAGCCCCCTACTACTTAACATCATCATGGACGAGTTGACAAAGCAGGTGCGTAGATTGAAAGGGTATAAAATGGGAGACATGGAAATCAAATTACTGTGCTACGCCGATGATGCAGTGTTAATAGCTGAAAGCGAAGACGATTTGCAAAGACTACTGCACCAATTTAACATAACAGCGAAAAAGTTTAGCATGAATATATCAACGTCAAAAACTAAAGCCATGACTACATCTAGAACACCACTCAGATGCAAACTAGAAATAGACAACAAAATTATACAGCAAGAAGTGAAGTTCAAGTATCTCGGAATAGAAATATTCGGATAAGGGGATGTTGAAACGGAGGTGAGGGGACAAGCAGCAAGAACAGCTGCATGTCTTAACAGTACCATATGGAGCAATAAACATATAGGAATCGAAATTAAATCCAGAATTTATAAAAGAGCAATAAGAGCCATACTAACATACACTGTAGAAACCAGATCAGAAACCTCGAAAACAAAACAAATATTGGAAACAACAGAGATGAGGGTGGTGTGCAGGATAGCTGATAGGACACTTATGGATCGGAATAGGAGCGAGGATATAAGAAGAGTGTGTAAAGTCGATAACATCAATGGCTGGGTATTACAAAGAAAAAGGGATTGGAACGAACACATCAACCGCATGACCGACGACAGAATAGTAAAGATCATGAGGGACAAATCACCAATAGGACGTAGGAGCACCAGAAGGCTCCATAAACGATGGAGTGATAACCTCGCAATAGACTAAAACCAGGCAAAGAGACGAAGAATAACAAGCAAATTGCTTATATATAAGAAAGAAGAAGAAGAAGACTCTGTGCGCTTGGACCTTCAATTTAAAGTCATGGTACCTATATTTTTTATATAGGGAAAAAACAATTTCAAATATTTCAAAAAAAAAAAAATCTGAAGCCAGACTTATATTCTATATATAAAAAAACGTAAAAAATGTTCCAGTTTTTACTACCCCCTCCCTCATTTGAAGAATTTTGCTTTAAATATAAGATATATAATTTTTAGACTGGCTGAATGACTGATCAGCTGAATGTAAAAAAAAAACGTTTTGACAGAACACAGGTTCGTGCTGTAGTCACTAAAATACATAAATACAATATACAGTTGTAACTAAATTACATGACAAAGCACTTGAAATACTTGGTTAAAAGAATAAATATGTGCTAAAATTTTACATTGGCAATATTTAAATGATACCTCCATTGCAATTACACCTAATATTACCTCGAGTCTAATAAATCACACTGGATTAAACATCTATCATAGCTAAATTTAAATACCTGTAAACGATATAATTCAATTTAAATTAAGCTATCTAACTGAAAGCTCGTTGTCAGATATATTTTAGATAGGTATTGTACGAACGCAAAGGTACAAAGCATTCGATAATTTAAACAGACAGAATTATCCTTTGAATTAGCCTGTAATCAGAACGTTCTGATACAACGAAAAGAAGTAAATTTAAATCGTGTGCACAAACAGACACCGATCGATAAGTTGTACATGAAAAGCTCAACTGCAAACATGTTTTTCCGGGTGTTATCTACATTTGCAGAAAAGCTTGATTGTATCGCAAAAATATTCGCTTGTATGCGGTTTTGTTAAACAGCCAAAACATTTACTAGAAAGATTGCACGCGATCTAATTCCAGATTACAGATACGGAGAATTTTTTTGTTATTTATCTCTAGATTTATTTTCTGCACTTTTATTGGCGTTTTTAAATAAATATTTGTTCCACAAGAAATATATACATGAAGTATATTTCATTTTTTCCTTTAGTCCACGTTAAATGGAGTACTAAAGTTGAAGTTTTATATTTTTCTTTTATTTGTCGGATAAAGTTATAAAATTTCTTTATTAAAATTTACGTCCAGTGTGTACATGGCTTTATGAGATTTTTAATGGCCTAACCGTTTCCCTGAATGCAAACATATTTTTTTTTCATGTTATTTTAATTCTGAGATATCGTATTCTGTAAATTTAAAACTTTTGAATTGAATTAAGAATAAAGGAAGAGGCAAGTTAATTATTTTACCTACACTGTGAAAAATGACCTTAAATTTAATGTCCATTATACACATAATTTAAAGATTTTGTACCAAAAATAGTGAATAATTTACATTTGCTTTTAATTTAAAGCAATTCATTCAAATATCAGTTAGTTGTACATTAAATTTAATCAAATGGTATCTTAAACTTCAATAAAGTAACTGAAACCTACGGGAAAAATGTATATATATATATATATATATATATATATATATATATATATATATATATATATATATATATATATATATATATATTGTAACGAACTTTATAGCGTTGCACATTTCATAATATTAGTTTGTGTTCGTAGTTTGTAGGGTTTAAGGTATATTTTCTAATGTAAGGAACTTTGTAGCATTTTATATTTCATAGTATTAGTTTGAGTTTACAGTTCATAGGGTTTTAGATATATTTTCTACAAGTTTATAATTTATTTAAGTAATTTTACCTTTGTTAATTTCCTCAGGAGACGACTATGAAAGAAGGTCTGGAACTTTTTAGAGAATTCGATTTCCTTATTTTTGACATGGAACGCCTATGATGGAAGGTCTAGAAATCGCCGGATTATTCCTTTTTCTTATTTTGATTACCCCATGTAGTATGGAAATCCTTCTAGAGAATTAGGGAATCTTCCGGCATCGACCAAAAGGGTATATAAAGGGTCCAGATCTGCTTTCTCGGTCAGTATATTCTGAGAGTTTGTCGACGCAAGTTGAAATAATTTGACAAGTGTCAAAAGTAAGGTTGACAATAAAAAGTGATTAAAAAAATACAGGGTGTGTAGTTTGATTGGAGACCGGCCGTCCGGAACAATATATATATATATATATATATATATATATATATATATATATATATATATATATATATATGTATATACTTTTTTGTAATATTTTCTTGGGTATAGGTTTTTAATCAGAGAAACAAAAGACAACAATTTTTCTGACGTTTCGCTCTACATAGTGAGCTTCCTCAAAGATCTGTTATATTTATTTTAATTCTACAAAATTACAAATTTTTTCTTAATAAGCATATATAACAGAAATTACACTTCACATTTATATTTTCAATTTAATCAAAATTAATAAAAATAAAACAGGTTTTACAACAGTCTTAAAGTTTAATAATTTAAAACAATACAACAAATTAAAATAGTAAAAATTATAAAATAGTACATACCTTGAAAGTAGTTTCGTGTGTGGTTAAAAATAAATTCAATTATGATGCTTGGTATGCAATTGATATGGATAGATTTCTTTTTATAAAAGCAAAAAATATAAAAAAAAAATATTATTTCTTTTTTAATACAGTTCTTTCATTTGCATGAGTGTATACTAAATCGTCCCAAGCATCCTTATATTATACTATATAATAAATATGAGAAATAAACAGTTTGACTCTTCCTTCCTTAATTTGAGTTTATATACATTTTTGTTAAATAATATTAATTATTTAAAAAAAATAAAGCAGCTGATCATAAGTAGGCTGGGCTAAAATAAAAATAATATAAACCATACCTAGAAATAAAATACTAAACATTCAAGTACCACACTTCCCACAAAAAGATTTATTCAAGTATTTAAAGGTCATTGCAAAATTACAATCCAGAAATTTCCCAATACATAATACGCTACTGACTTACAACAATTTAAATACATGAGTAATTGCCATAAAAATTGATGATCTAATGGAAAAATTATATATATATATATATATATATATATATATATATATATATATATATATATATATACATATATATACATATATATACATCAAACATATAAACTGAACAAATACAATAATGGACGGCGAGATCTAGCATAGCTACTCATCTAACCGTCTGTTTTCTTAAATTAAATCTAAGATAAACTAAAAGTAAATATAAGATATAAAATTATTTGAGAAAAAATAAAAATGTAAATTCTAAAACATTCATGTTCACACTTTTGGGCTTTTACGTGCAAGTGATCCAGAAAATCACCGCACCCGACCACGCGTACACGGTCTAAACCCGATATGAAAAAGTTGTCCACAAGACAGGTAACTCGGATACCTACAATACCCTAAAGATTCAATGGCAAACAGACAAATAGTGAGAATGTAACCATGATATGCAAAAGATGACATCTAAGGAGCATAAGTCACCAACAATAAGAGCATAGGTTTTAATTTGTTTTCTCAAGAAAAAAAAAACGAACAATTCTTTAATTAAGTTGATTTATGTATATATATGTATATATATATATATATATATATATATATATATATATATATATATATATATATATATATATACATATATATATATATATATATATATATATATATATATATATATATACATACATATTTCACCCGTTCTATAATTTATTACTCTTTCTTTGTCTTTTTATGGGAATGTGCAAATTAAAGTTAATGAACTATTTATCTATTAGCATGAGGGTTTTTCGTTATTCGGTAAGACGGCCGACCAAACGGCGTGAATATTCCCCATAAATGGATTAACAAACCCTAGTTTCCAACAATACCAAACCGCATACCGCACCAAAAACCACTAGGATTATTACTAAAGTGCCAAACGATTCACTTAATTCCTTTTTCAGGTGAAGTAAAATCTCCAAAAAGTGTCTTGATGGCTCACACACCGTTGCTTTTCCAATAGTCTTTAAGAAAAAGAACAATTTTTGTCAAAAACCTAATTCAGATAAAATGCATACAAAAAAAGCCCAATAAAATAATAATTAGGACTCTTTGCAATGGTATGCATACACTTACCCTGAATCAATAACTACCTAATTTATGCACTTCTCGAACCAACAAATAGTGCAGCGTAATGCACAATGTATAAAATTTTTATAAAAAAATTGAATAGACTTTTAAAAGTGCGCTAAAAAGTGAAAAATAACTAGAAATTTATATATGAAATTGAAATTTTTGAAGTCGGCGCCAAACTATACCTGAAAAATGTGATTCGCATAAACAGATCAAAAATACTTTATTTGTAATTGCTTTCTTACCATAATTAGTATATATTAGTAGTTATTTATTTTATTTAGAAATAATTTAGCGCCAACTTCAAAAATTTCAATTTCATATAAAAATATCTAGTTATTTTTCACTTTTTAGCGCACATTTAGAAGTCGGTTCAATTTTTTTATAAAAATTTTATTTTTCGATTTTTAGTTTTGACTTTAGACAAAATCGAGAGATGTTGAATCTTTAACCCTCCATCTTAGATAGGCCATAATTTTTTTTTTAAATAATATAATCATATCAATTTTGAAAAAAATCGGACAAAATGAATTTTTTATCCGCCGTATTGGATACGCCATATTGAATTTTTTAAAAATAATTTCAGATTTGTTATGTGTGATCCCGAAAACACCTCCGTACCAATTTTGGTGAAAATCGGACACAATTGATTTTTTTGTCTACCATGTTGGATCCGCCATATTGAATTTTTGAACAATAATTTCAAATTCGTTATGTGAGACCCTGAAAACTCCCCCATACCAATTTTGGAGAAAATTGGACAAAATTGATTTTTTCGTCCGCCATATTGGATCCGCCATACTGAATTTTTTAAAAGCTATTTTAGATTCGTTATATGCAACCCCGAAAACCCCTCTGTACCAATTTTGAAGAAAATCGGACATAACTAAATTTTTTTTGTCCGCCATATTAAATCCGCCATTTTGAATTTTCTAAAAATAATTTCAGATTCGTTGGGCACAACTCCGAAAATTCCTCCATACCAATTTTGAAGAAAATCGGACAAAATTAATTTTTTTGGCCGCCATATTGTATATATATATCTTGGATTTTACTGCACTAATTTCGTTCAAAAAAATATGAGACCACCGCAGCAACTTCTTGAATATAACGTAAAAAATTTCATTCAAATCGGTGCAGCCGTTCCGGAGTAATCGGTGTACATACATAAAAAAAATACATAGTCAACGAATTATGTACCTCCTTCTTTTAGAAGTCGGTTAAAAATAACAAATATTCGCCTCATCAATACTCTGTTACATTCTTTTATCCTTCGGGAGTTCTCCAGAAAAGCAATATTCTACCAGTGATGTTAAATGCTACGTCAGATGACGTGATAACAAAATAACGCTTTAGTCAATGATCGACAATATGAGCTTGATAGTTTTAATGTCACGAAAATGTCAGAACTAAGCCGAAAAATAATTCAAATTTTCTTTAAAGAAAGAGTAAATATTGGTAAAAGAACTATAATGGCTCAACAATAAATGAAAAACTAGCACTAGAAGAGTATAGAAAATGGTATTAATATCCAAAGTTTAGGTCTTATTTGACAGCTGTTCGTTTACATGTTTCCATTTTATATTTTCATACTTCTATAAGGCATTAAGGAAAGCAAAGGTTAAGAACACGGCCTTGAATCATAGAAACATACATTACAGAAAACTCATATCACGCTCCCTTGATACCCGGAGAAAAGTTTAGGGCTAGAAAATTCCCGGAGAATGGTCTCCATGCTAGCAACTTATGGGGTATCCTACGGTTTCAAAACCGTAAAATAGCATCTGTGATCAGTAACTAGTGGCTAGTGCAAAATGCAACCATCCAACAGTTTGGTATTGTAATTAGTTCTAGATCAAGTTCTCCTTCCAGTTATATTGAAATATTTTATTCAGATAATTTAGTTGTCAATAAGGATGTACTACTTCATTTGTTACTCAAGTGGAGTGATCGTCTGAAAAATTTAAAGATTTCCTTCAGCCCCATTCTCCAAAACATAAAGAAAAAAAATTACATCAAAAACTACTTACGCTATAACACCAACAGATGGGAAGTTTAGTCGACATCAAAAAATTGAGAAACAGAAGCTAGAATTAAAAAACCAAAAACTCGAACAATTAGTAAAGAAAAAAAATAGTTGAAAAAGAAAGAGAAATGAAAAAGCTCTCATAATTAAGAAAGAATAGAGAAAATGAACAGAAAGAAATATTAGCTAAAATTAAGGAAGATAAACCAGCGATAATAATAAATAGAAAAAAAGGCTAAAGACGAAGAAGAAAATGATTAACAAATAATATCATATAACTCTCAAAGTTTTGCTTATAAGCCATAACATTTTTAATTTAAGCCTATACAATAAGAGAAGACTTTGTTAAACTATTCTAAAATTTTTATTTATTTGAGAAAAATATGTTTTAATAGGCTTCGTTAAAAAAAATCTTATTATGTAAGCTTCAAAAATTATTATTCGAATGGTAAAATTTAAACCCTTCTTTAAACTATTCAGTTCATGATATGGTATGCCTATCGCTATACTTAGGTCACCAATAGCTGTCTCATTTAGGCCACTAATTATCTATTGTGACATGAGATCATTTCATGTATTTTTTAAATTATCGTTTATAGATTTTAACGAGGATTCATTACTTTTCAGGTACAAAAATGAACGTTCTACGTTAGATACATAGAAAAAACGACTATATTTAATTTTTTATACTCTTATTCATGCGCCTTAGATGGCAAGTCACTATATAGTTTTCCAAATCAACAATAAATTCTTCATGAAAAATATTATGTAAGTGAATATGGAAAAACTGGTTTTTTAGATACATTGTTAAATTTTAATAGCGTGATTTCAAGAACCGAGAAACGTTTCCATTTGGATAATTAAAGAAACAAAATTTGCTTTGTTAAACGTATCACTTTTATTATTAAATTGGCGTCGTCCTGGTTTCGTATCACTATTACATTCTCAAATGCAATGCCTTAATAATTACGGATGACGTACTTTTATTGGGCTTTTTTAACTCGTAAGTTTTTTATTAGTACCTACTATCTAAGTAGTAAAGGCAGAACATCGAATAAAGGAGAATTTCGTAGGTCTAGTTCATCAGTAAGAAGGTCAATTGACTGGTTTCGTTGTACGTATAAATTTCTATGGCCTCTAGAAAAATTAAATATTGTAAACATTTGAGAAAATTTAGCCTGTTTCTATGAAACGATTAGCGAATTTTGAAATATGTTTTTTAATAAAGATCCGGTTTTGTATCCCTTAAATCTTCTACGAAAATTTCTTCCCGTTTGTCCAATGTAACAGCTATTGGAATCTAACCAATTTAGTCTATGAATTCCTGACTTTTGAAGTGAAGAAATTTTATCTTTAGCATAAAGATGTATGTTTTTGTGATGATTTAAATGTAATTTTTAAATTTTGTTTTGTTAAAACATTAACTATTCTATCTGAAATGTGTCCAAAATAATTAAGAGTGGTGTATTTGGTGTTAATTTTGTTTTTGTTGAGTGGTTATATCGGTTAAGTTTAGTCTGTCTTTGTTTTTTATTTATTAAATTGTTAATTTTTACTTCATTATAACAATTGCTTAATGCGATCTGTTTTATTGTAATAAATTCTTTTTTCTTATCTATGTCTGTTAAGTGGATAGTAAATGCTCTGTATATCCTGTATAATTCTATGCTGCAAGTTTATGAGATACAGGGTGTATTGACTGTTGTGGGATAGTGGAGTCAGTGAAAGTAGGTTTTCTATAAATGTTAATGGAAAAACTATTGTCTATTTTGGTATTGGTGATATCTAAGAAATTATTATCTACCTCTTTGTCTATTGACAATTTTAATGTGTTGTGTATACTATTGAGATGTTTATCTGTATCTTATAGTTCGGTTTTATTGGCTGTAAAGCAAACAAGGATGTCGTCAACATGTTATGCCAGAAAAAGATGTTTAATGAAAAGTTTGTTCTAAGAAAGTTTCCGTCGATATTGGTCAAAAAAATTTCTGCCAGCAGGGGGCTTAGAGGAGAGCCCATTACTAGCCTGTCTTTCTGTTTGTACAAAATTGGTTATTCTGCTGAAAGTAGTTTTCAGAAAAGCAAAGATCAAAGCATGGTAAAATTTCATTATTTATAACTGGATTAACATTGTGATTGGGTAAAGTATTTCCAGTTACTTGTAGATAGTCTGTTTCTATTTGGGCCAGAAAAAATATCTCCTTGGGAAATTATTCTTAGAATTATATGCATTTGTTCATGGGAATAAATTATTACTATGTGAATGCGAAGTCAATATTTATGTTTTACTCAAAATTGTGATTTTAAATATTAGTATTATAAAAAATGTAATTAATTTTATTGTAATTGTTTACTATGAAATGAAGTATTAGAAAAACAAAATAAAAAATTTGTTTTTGAAAAATGAGCAACATTGATGTGTTGTCTTGTATTATTTTGTCTCAAACAGAAAAAATAAAATAGTTCAGACTTGAAAACGCAATTTATGATAACGAGCTGAAGATGGAATAAAAACGATACCACTGCATACGAAAAGCATTGGTATTACCAACAATATCGTAATTTGTACCATTCTATTTTCTAGCACACCAAACTGCAGACTCTTACTTGACTTTATATATTTTGTCGAAAATTTGAAAAAAAAAGCGAAGCTTTCTTCTCATTACTTGAGAAACTATTAGTAATCCTTTATATTTAAAAAAAAATGTAGGTTTTTATGTTGTAGGTGTTTTACCAGATTTCATTTTTAAAAGCTTTAATTTAAACGTTGATTATTTAAATTTAAAAAAAGTCTAATCCCTTTGTTTACCCCAAGCAAAATAAATCTTAAGGTACTCCCACGACTACCCTAAAGAAACATATTTGCATCTTTTTACAATAATATTATTTTATAGGAGTAAAATGCCAAGGACACCCGCTTAGAACAGCAAAATAATTTATTCTTCATTAATAAATTTGAAGTGTAAACATTTGCTCTGAAAGTGGTATGGTGATGTTTTGATGTTTATTTTTAGGTAATTGTTTTGTTAAGCGTATCTAAAATTTTGTGTTTACCTCTATATGTTTATAATTAGATCTTGGTTTTAAATATTCTATCCCCTAAATCGATATTGCATGAAATATAGTTATAAAGAAGACGGCCGAGTATAACAGCATATAACGTATTCATTTCAGCTTTTTCATGATAATAATATAGATAATTTTCTACATATTTAAGAGATGCGGCAAAATATCGATATATTTTTTTAAAAAAATATCTTAGCACAATATTATTTCTTTTTAATTTAATATATGTAGTATTTAGCCTGCTCCGGGATGCCCTTCAGGGCACGCATTACAACCGCTTCGATATTGTCTATGGACTCCAAATGCCGAACTATCCGGGCTCGTTTCAGGTCAAGAAACAGAAAAAAGCCTGATGGCGCTGCGTCAGGGCCGTAGGGAGGCTGGGGAATCACTGCCACATTGATCTAGGTCAGCTAGTCTCTGACGAGAAGGGCGGTGTGACTGGGCGTGTCATCGTGGTTAATTCTCCAGGTGCTCTTGATGATGTTCCTGACGCGGGTGACTCTCTTTTTTATTTTTTTGAGACTTCCACGCAGAAAGCAGCACTTACAGGTGTCCAGACCGGCACGAATTCGTAATGAACAACATCCCGGATGTCAAAAAAGACAATGAGCTACCTCTTTTCGACTATCCTGGATGAATTAGATAAGTCTTCGAAGCCGATTTACCTAGTTTCACACAAAATTTGATTGTGTAACGCTGCTCGAAAAAACCCTCCATCGAGCTGCAACATGGAGCCAAGCAAAAGTGTCCGTCTCGCTTCAAAGCTCGGAGCCGACTGCAGCATGGTTTTTCTCGAAGCTAAGACCCCCTCCACCTTTCCCGGCCGGTAGCAGTATGCATTATTCAGTCGCGTTAGAAAATAACTTGCCCCCTTCAAGTCACCTGGTAAGGATTTTATATTCCCAGCCTTCAAAATTCCTCCAAAATTATTACAGGTTATTTGGTACAATTATTTCACTCCCATTGGTACATGCCGAGGGCGAAGAAAGAAACAAATGAGGGTTTGTTTCTCTCTACTAAGCTGTATTAATCACCGAGGCCGACCCAAGAAGGCCATATGTGCTTTTTGGGATTGTAAGCGAGTCTTTGGGTACACATGGGGGCTGACACCTAGAGTGTTATTTTGGATATACACTATGGTGATCTGCCCCATGATCACGTACGCCGCTATCGTATGGTGGCAAAGCACAAACACAGTCTTGAACTTGACAAAGTTCAAAGAATTGTTTGTGCGGGAATAATGAGTGCGATAAGGACTGTCCCACCAGGGTTCTAGAGATCCTCGTGAACCTACCTTCGCTTTACTTATGCATAGAGAACGAGGCTCTGAAGGCTACATATGGTCTCAGCTGCCTAGAGCATTTCAGAATTGAAACAGATGGCTACTTACACCCCCCACTCAAACAGATTACATGACGCCGCTCTTGAAACCCAGTCACTCTCTTGAGATAGTTTTTCCAAGTAGAGAGGATTGGAAGAAGGAGCAGAATTTTGTGAGAAATGGATCCTGGTGGTTCACGGATTGATCTCAACAAGATGAAAGAGCTGGAGCCGAAGTGTTCGACCAGAGCACGGGAGTTAGAGAGGTCTACTGTCTCGGATAATGTACAACGATCTTTACAGTGAAAATTTATTCGATTCTGCAGTGCGGCCATCTCTGTGAAAGGAACATTAGCAGGAATAGGTTAATAAAACATATGCTCAGACAGTAGGGCTGAGCTAATGCTACTGAAGTCCAGTGTCTGTGACTGACGTCTAAGTGCACGGATACACTGAACAGTATAATAGGGAACAGATCCACGATCAGACTCGTGTAGGTTCCGGGTCACTCGGGTATACATGAAAATGAGGAGGCGGACAGCCTTGCATCGCATGAACCTCAACCAATTCTATCTGTTCCAATTGCTGTTGACAAAAGGAAGTAGAGAGAAGCTTCTGGAATGACGTGTGTCAAGGAATATATAAGTGGACCTAGCGCATGGCTTACTATGGAGCTTCTCTCCTTAGGAAGAAAAGAGCTGTGAATTGTGGTGGGACTGTTGACAGGACATTGTCATCTGTGGTGTCATCTTCACAATAATGGTGTTGCAGATGAACTGACGTGCAGATAGTGTCTGGAGGAGGATTAAACTAACGATCATATCCTGAGAGAGTGCTCAGCACTGAACGAATTGAGACAAAAATATTTCAGGGATACACTTTTGTTACTAGAAGCGGTTAGGCAAGTTTAACTAACGAAGCTGTTTGGATTCACAAAGGCGATCGGCCTTGAATGAGTTGCAGTTATGGTGGGATATAAAGGGTTCAACGAGGCCTAGATATCAATGATCGAGTATTGCCACCTTTGTGTCATTGATTCATTTATGCATTTATACCGAACAAGTAGTCTTAATTGAAGGCTTCTATTATACATTAGCCCCAAAAAAAATTTCTACTGAGTAAATATAATGATAACCGAGTTGAATCTTTTTTCTAAGGACAACCACGAGGCTAAAGATGTGCCAAGAATCCTTAGAACGTCGAATCCTCCGAAACCGAATCTAAGCAGAACAAAACTTACCGCTTTAAAAGATATGAACAAAAACATAATATTATCAGTAGATAAAGGCATAGAATCTTCATTATGGATACCTAAGATCATATTGCGTAAATGAATAATATCTTAAAAGACTGTGCTTACAAACCTGTGCCAAGGGACCCTACATATAGAACCGAATATCAAAGAAAAACTGATTTCACAGGAAAAATCCAGTAGGTACTACGCTGCGAACTTCCAAAAATCTATAAGCAAAATGCCCCTCTAAGACTCCTCGTTAGGGCTATAATATTCCCAATCAAAACTGGACTCATGCAACTAAGTGTGGAGAAGGCAACGTCTTACATGGAAAACTTGGAATAGTTCTTAACAATTCTACATTCCGTAAGACTTGGCAAAGATAACGTCTTAGACATAAAATCCTTGTGTCCGCGCGTACCGATAGATGAAGCACTGGAACACAGATGGCCCAAAGAGGAAACTTTCCAAGTTAAGGACGCATATTGCTAATTTGACGCTAGAGAAACAAATAGATAGATAGCACTGCCATGAGCTGAAAACTATCTCCAGCTGTTGCAATTCTATTCATGAGCTATTTCAAAATCAAAGCTTATAAAGAATCCCACCTCAAACCAAAACTCTGGTGTCGCTACGTCGATGTTGTATTTTATTCACTCTGAAACTTGAAGAAAACAATCAGTTTTCTCTCCTAGATGTCCTAGTATCCAAGAGAACAGATGAACACCTGCTCCATACAGTATATCGAGAACCAACCCAAACGGATATATACTTCAATGCTAATTCTCACCATCGCCCCTCACAACTACAGGGCGGAGACAACACTCTAACATCAAGATCTCTCCGCCTAACAGATATCCAGGGAAACGAAAATCACATACCACATAGCCTTCTAAGAAAATGGAACCAAACCACTGACTATAAACAAAGCAACAAAATTGCAACAGAACCCAAGCAAGAAATGAAACTATCTACCGATAATAGACAAATCACCATATTTCTATACATAAAATGCACAACAAATAGAGTTAGAAGATTGCTCAGGAAACATATCTTATCTCTAAGCAATTCAAAGGATAAAATCAGTCAGATCGCATGCGCATATATATAGGCCTGGCCAACAGAAGAATATTGGGAAGGCTAGAAGAACATAAATCCTCTGAGCCCTTTTCTATCATCAGCTTGAGACAGGTTAAAAATTGATTTTGACAATTGCCAGCAAATCGCCAATGTAGAACACTACAAGGCAAGATTGATCCATCAGACCATTGAAGTTGACACCACAAACTCTCAAAAAGGGGGCGGAGCCCACACCAACCAATAAATGTGAACTACTATTGCAAATATACAATTCAAAATCGTATTTTACAATTATAAACCACTAAAACTTATGGTGTTTCGTCTTAGTTAACGGCGGTGGACTCATCAGTGGGTTGCACCGTTGGCTTTCCCAGACATTTTTTACTTTCTTATCTATTTTTTGAATGTTATATTTGAATTTAACTCTTGCCGGAATCTATAAGTGAGATATTATTTAGGGGGTCATTCATACAACACGGCCCCGCCAAGGCCAAGCTTTATACGTAATTAAGATTTTATATGAATCTTAATTGCATGGGAAGTCTGACTCCTGAGGAAATATATGAACGGATACTATCCTTTTAGTGATTTACTTCGATTTTTGGGACCAGTGCTTTAAACCAACAGACAATGTAACGACGTCATAACGTCGTATTACATCGGTCCCCACCAGGGATGCTATTATTGCAAATATACAAATCAAATTCGTATTTTACAATTATAAACCACCAAAAGTTATAGTGTTTCGCTCTAGCTAACAGCGGTGGACTCATTAGTGGGTGTCACCGTTACCTTTCCCAGACACCTTTTATGTACTTAACTATTTTTTGGGTGTTACATTGACGGACGGTATAGGTGAGATATTCTGTGGGTGGTCGTTCATACAACACTACCACCATGAGTAAAGCACGCTGCACATTAAACTTTCTTAGTTGATATCTTCAACCAGCAAGCATATAAGATGCTAAATAAGATTTTAGCGAAACGCCTATAACCTCAAAATTCAGGAAAATCTGCTATCTACCTGGTCAGGTCAGGCCTCTTGGATTAAATTTCTTACATCGCTTCTCTGTACTGTGACAGAATTTGATTATAGACTCTTGCCGATGACATATTGAGGTAGCGTTAATTATCTTATCTATAATCATTTTTGTCCCATATTAATTAGTAACTATTTTGATAACCTACAATTAAATATCACAGTAATAAAGACACTCTGGAAGTCTAGTCGTTCAACTTCTCTCTTGCAGCTTTAGTACCAAACACTACGGTTATTAAAGCTTACCACAACCATGACTCAGATCTTCAGGACTCAGGAAAGGCTGCTAATTAGTTGGTCAGTAGACATCTCTGGTCTTGTAGATCTCGCAGCAGCGCGCCCGCAAGTTAATTCGCGTGAAGGTTTTAATTAAATTGAATAAAACAAGTTTCTCAAAACACTTAGTCTATTAACAAAATAAATAGAATAAAACGAACTATTTACAATGAGAAACTTAAGAGTAAATCTGGATTATAATTAAAAAGCTTAAAACTACAAGCTCTTTAGGCCGTTCTGATATTCCCCTTAATGAAATAAACCCAAATTTATTTGTTAAATTAAAAGTTTAAGGGATGGTGGACTCCCTTCACCGGTAGAAAATAAAGTAAATTTCCCTTACTATTTGAAATGCTGTCTGGAAGAATAATAAAAAAAAATATAAGACAAAAATAGCAGAAAAGACAGCAGAAAAAAACCTTCTCACACTGGTAAAACACTAAAATGCACGCCAAACTGACTTAGACGAATTCAAAATCGTAACTGCCCTTAATTAATTTCTCAAAATCGAACTCAACTTTCATCCCTTAGAACCGCCCTTCTCCCTATTAGATGCGTTGGTCCCGTCATGCGTGCTTTTCCACCAATAGAGCGCCCTTACGCGATGCATCCCCGCGCGCGAAAGGTAGTTTTCGTTCCCAAGCGTCGGTATGCTTTCGGTCCCCTGGTTCATAGATGGCATAAGTCATCCATGCATCGAATTTAATTTAATTTAATATTAAAACTGACCAGAGCTCAAAACTAATAATTACTTTATATAAATGTGATCAATAACTATTCTACAACTATTCTAAAAGATGCGTGAAAGAACCCATAAAAAAACCCCAAGGTTTTAACCATTTTCTCTCTTTCTTATTCTTATTTTCGTCAATTGGGGAAAAATGGGTAACAGTCGCGAACTTTGTACATAATAACAAATACTAATATTGCATTTCAGCGATTTTCTTTAAATATTCTTTTGTTTTCTTATGATGGGAAAATTTGCTCAGTTTAAGTAAAAGAAAGCTCTCTCACGGTCGCCACATGTGGTTATCACTTTACAACTTAACCTTAGACCCTTAACGATATGGTTTTTAAGATTATTAAGTTACTTTGACAGGTTTATATTAAAAACTTCGAGAGGGTGGAATAGTTTAGTTTTTGTGTCATATAAATTCTCTAATTTTATGTTGTTTTTTTCAGAAAAATTAACTACCCCAAAAGTAATAAAACTAGGCTTAAGTTTGTTAATGGATTTATATTTCCCTGATATGTGACTATTTTTGGCCAGACATAAGATATACAATTTAACGGTCCAAATCCTTATACAGAGGGGGACTCAAGTAAATTCTTCCATTTAGTAGAATTTAATTTAGAGTTAATAAATGTTAAAATTAATAAAAATCACAATAAACTTTTGTTCCCTTACATTTTACCCTCCCCCTTAGAATGAGCATTTTCCCACAAAAAAGAAAAGTAAAAGAATATATAACTCAACTAGACTGCGATAAAACCCTTTGTGGATTTCTACAATATTCCTTAACCTAATCCGTGTCTTGTTCTTTCTACAATCAAGAATTTCCTTTAAAACACAACTGCTAAGTGCAGTCTTTTACGATCGAGTTTCACTTTTTCACGAACACGCACTTTTTCACTAGTCTGAAAAAGTACCGCTTTTCACGATTCACTGTCACGACCTTTTGAGTCTTTAACCAGTCCCTGTATTGTCCCCTTCGTGTTCTGGACTCCTCTTGATGACCCGAACGTTGCAGAGAATGCAGCTACCTGATTGCTATGTTGTTCAAAAGCAAGGCTGCTCGCATGCTTGTTAGATGTTCTCTGTACCCATAGTTTTGCAATGAAATCCACTATTATTGAATCGTTACAAGCTTCCTCTGTCGTGACCTATGTGAAGTGCATGAACTCGATCTCTCGACCTTGGAAAATAGTTTCCTTGTATGAGGATCAGTGTGGTTAATCCCCATAAATCTTGCTGTCAATTGTTACTGCTTCCTTGGCAATGAATTCAATGTTGACTCCACTTCTTCATGTCCATTCCAAGCAAACACATCGTTGGAGTTAACCAGTGAAATCGAATGTTCCGTCGTGGAAGGTTCGTCAACTGCTTCTGCCTCTTCCAATGTCCTTTGCGTCATAGGTTGTTGTAATTCCAGCTCAACTGGATCGGTTTGCTGTGTCGCTTTCACTGAAGTTCCTGGACTCTCTCATGGCTTCATAGGAGGGAAAACGTGTTCGTCAAACATCACCTACGCAGTTGGATGACCCAATTTCAGCGATACCATTAGCTATCCACGGTAGAAAGTACTGCTTGCTCTAAAACTCCAAGACATTACTAATATTCTCGACAAATATTAACACCTAAAAACTCTAGAAGGACAAAAAAAATAATAATACCATCACCCTTAAAACAAACAAATAAAACAAAAAGAAATACTCTTGATGTATTACACAGTGTAACGTATCTTCTTTTAGCTATCTGGCTCTACTGTGTCACTCATCTCTGTACTTTGGAAACATTTCTTGCTGCGACAAACTGCTATTTATGATAACATTTGCAATAAAATTTGTAATAATATTTGCTATAATAATTGCTAACTGATCACTCGATCCCTAAAATAATCAAACCCATTTATACACGTATTTACTTTCTTTAAAACCCCCGTACGCGAACTTCTTTTACATCCGTACCATGTATCTCTCTAACATCTGTCACTACACCACTTAATTCGACAATTCGCTATGGCTTATGCTTTTCTCGGCCGCTTTTGTATCCTCCTATGTTCCTAGATTGTGTGATACTTAGTGTCCTAACTTGAACTCTTACAGTGTAGTTTTGTTGACTGTAATTTATTGACCGAAAAGTAACCCTTAAACTGTATAATTACCTAAATGAAATCCACACATTTGCGTTTCGAAGGATAATACTTTTACTATGCATATATAGTGTGAGTTGTCTACTGGAGTCTTTGATAAGAACTCTTGACAATCGTAGACCTGATGTTAAAAAAAACGGTAATTGTCAAATTGGTCTCTATCACAGCCAACTAAAACTGTCCATTAGCTGTTCTTAGGATGTGCAAATTATCCTTCACAGTCTTTAATCCATCTAAATTTGACATTTTCCTCGGCCAAATTCGCTAGTATTATTGCAAATTGCGAAAAAAAATAATAAGTCCTTTTTAACTCCTTACCACTAATTATAGCAATGACCGAAGATCATATTTCTATAACGGTGGCTGGTCTGGAATAGTGTTTAAAATTTCTACCTGTTTCGAGCAGGGACGGACTCCTTCTTTTAATATAAAGATAATTCCAATCATGGACTTTCATTTACATAAAAGTAGATCTTTCCGAATTGAGCTATAGATGAATATGTTGTTTTTTAAAACTTTATGTGATTTTGCAATGGCTGCTTAATGTGGCTTTATATAAATACTTTTATGCCATCCAAATAAACATCACAATGTAAGTCTAATAGATAGTGAATTACATACATCATTAATTACTGCTAGGTAAATGGAGAACTAGCTAGCCTAAAAGACATATGGTTACATTTCTAGTGACCCCAGGGACTGAATATACTATTTATTCTCTATTCCTTGGGTCAAGTTCAACCCGCCAATAGCCTTTAGTCGTGTCCGGTGTAGAAAATACTTAAGCTTCTCCTATCTGTCAAGTATACTAAGATTGGAGAACAAAAGTAAAGTATAATTTTACTATCTTGATAAAATCGATACAACATCTAAATTCCTTGGTCCGGTCCTGTCTTCTTTCTTATTAGGACCACTGCTACACTTCAAAGAGATACAGAGGGTTTATCAATCTATTTCGTCTATTTAATTCTTAATTTTTCCGCGAAACTCACACGAATTTCGATAAGGCGCTCCTTCGTCCATAGTTTCTAATGGCTTTTTTTCCACCTCGAAGATGTGGCCATAACTCTCTGAAACTATAACATCATACTACTTCCGCTTATCTTCCTCCTTGAAGATATCCCGTAACTCTCAAAAAAAACGTAACATTTTACACCTTTCGGCATCTTCTTTCCTGAAGATATCCACTAAAATAGTAACATTTCGCACCTCACGGCATCTTGCAAATGGTATATACATTTTCATAATGTACTCTATGCTGGCTACATAGATTCACCTCAAAAAAACAGCATTAACGAGAGACGCTGCACACTCCGCCCTACCTAGACTAACTACATCTACCAAATTTTTAAGTGAAATGTGGAATTATTAATGGTCTGGGGTATTGGATAGCAATAAGAATGAGGAGAACACTATACTTTGAACTGTTTCTTTGTTATGAAATGATATTTACAATATTTATAGTCGTGCAAATGCCGACAATGATATGATTTAATAGCTAATAATTATAATGTTCGCGCGTCCGCGAACGCCATAATCACAGCTGTGAAATGAATGAAATCTCCAAGTATTCCAACAGTCTTGCAAGAGTCGGTTGCCTCGAGTTTCTACCTCTCTTGATACTCTGATGGCCAGTCAGGAGTATTAGACCGTTGAAAGAAGAAAAAAAAAATTTTTACTATTGATAAACCAAGGGTTGTCCTCAAACTTTTCCGGGCTATTGAATATCTGTTTAATTCTCTGGACCACTTCAAGGTTTTCACTGACCCTGATTTGTTCCATAGACTTAAATAACGGTTGGTAGACCTGGGAACTAGACTTGCATACCTCAATTTTTCCGTGGTACCACTTTAACTACTTCATATAAAAACCCCGAGATAAGGTCTTGTCTCTCGCCAGACCCTACTCTAGCACCAGCATTTCTGCCCGTCGTGCTATCGTTGCATAAATAAGCAACACTCCGAGATATGCAGTCATCGTTAACAACGAAATCCTTGCTAGTTCACCAGCTTCACCGCCTTGAACGGCAGTATGATAGGGTCGTACTAGATAGCCATTCAACAAGATCAAGCTATATCTCTGTAAGTCCACTTTCTCTGACTGGAAGTAATTACAGGCTTGAATTTTTCCAAAAACTACATTCTAAATTTGGAGAATTTAAGTTGTTACAATAGGCTGTCCTGTACTCTTTCTAAACGGAAATTTTCCCAACGTGAATGAAATTTCTCTTGCCAAAATTTACTGTATTCTGTCTGGTTATGTCCAAAATATTGCAATTCAAGATATCCATAATACGTTTAGGTATTTTTTTAGACAATAGACAATTAATAACAAATGTGCGCTGCCACAGATGAAACAAATTAAAATATCGCCTTTCTTAATTATTATATGAGTCAACTAATGTCAAAGCTCAGTATCAACTCTTCTACTAAAACTTTGTCTCCATGCGTCACCTGAGCTAAATTAGCATTTCCTTCAGGAAACGCCGTACACATAAGTTTTGCAGTCGTTAAGCGTAAGCGCCTAAATCTTTTTCTGGCTTTTGCTGTAACATGTTAACTCTTCGCTTTTTCCCAATTGAAATATGTGGGTACCAAATACTCGTTCTTCCCCAGTTATTAGTATTTCAACCGCCTTGGGCCTATCCTTCCGTCTAAGAGCACAGAACTCCTCTTTTTCCCCAATTTGTTATTAAACATTTTGAAGTTTCGACTTCCTTCCAACTTTGTTGATTGACAGTCGAAATCACAGTTTCTATAATAGCCTCGTAGTTTTTTTTTCTTCTAGGAAAAGGATCAACATTATCCCGATCTTTTATTTCGGTTAATACTCATCTTAACGCCTTCAGTTCGTCTAAGCAGAACGATCTCGGCTCTCTTATACTAGTTTCTGACACAGAGTCTCCAACTACTAGTTGTTCTTTATTGTATTCGTTATCCTTTCTAGCTCTTCTCCAATTCTAGCCTGCAACTCTTCAATCCACCTCTAAAACGTCTCCACATTTCCACTATCTGGTTGACCATCCTGGCCGCCAGTAACAAGTACTCCTATTACAATCGTCATGCTCCGACATATTCAATAAGACATACTTTTTGTTATACTTCTGGACTTTCCGACAATTTCTTTAGATATAGCTTCATTTAACCGCTGTTACTCTTTACTCCGCTATATACCTGGATATAGCCATATCTAAACTCCGTTACGTACTTACACCGCCATATCACCACCAGATATTTTCGATATCTAGATATAGCACACAAAATACTTCCGTCTTCTTCATTCTAAATTCAAAAGAAGACAAATCGACAGAGAGCCGCCTTAAAAATTCCCTTAATAGGCGTTATTTCCCCCTTATTTATTTATTTTATTATCTCGCCATAAAAAAAAAATGAATTAACGCGATATTAACTGCCGCTCTAACCCAAATCTCGTATTATAAACAACCTCCGCAAAAAAAAATAATTAACGCGTTATAAATCGATAAATACTCTAACCGGGTTTTAATGTTATACACGCCCAAACAATTAAAAAAAAATGTTTAGCTATTATCTCGATCACAGCTAGCAAAATATTATCTATACTCTTATCCCTTGTAAAACCATCTTTTTGTTCTGCAGGTCAAATTTTCAAAACTCTAGTTTCACAAATCTCGGTCACAGTATCCAATTACCGTGAGCCTAACTTCGGACTTCTAACAGCGATTCTAAAATTTCACATAACAATAAATTCAGAAAAAACTGAAAAATCCCTCATGATAAAACGATGTTAACTGTGTAAGTGAAATGCTAGACAGAATTATGTAGGTAAACTCAAAATTCGAAATACTCTCAACAAATAGAATTTATTACACAAATAATAATCACTCCGGATTCGCTAATTAACTCTATCCTTTGTAAATTTACCGCAACACTCAAAATAAATGCTGTAAAATATAACAGTAACTTATTACGACAATAAAAATCCAAAAATAAAGTGTCCCTTCTGTCTAGCTTACACTACAGGTTAAAAGTAAAAGTTTTTGTGTAGAAAATATATAGGATATTCTTACGAATCTACTAAATTTTATCAAATATAAATGCAAATAAATGTTCGCATGCAACCTACCTTTGTTGCCCAAAAACAACAAAAAAAATAATTTGAAATAACCTGTAAAACAACCACAAAAATACGTAACTAATAAAATATAGATTTATGACGCCCTGTTAAATTCTCAAAGAACACCTGAAAGATACTCAAAACAACTGTATATATTATACTTTTTCCACGATATTCTCTTACTCAGCTACATCAACACTGCACCTGTAAAGAAGAAAAATAAACACTCCGACCTGTAACTCTCTTGTCGTTCCTGAAAGAAAAATAAATAAAAACTAATAAAACTAATCGCCAGTCTCTGAATCAGGAAACAAGCTGACAATCCGCGTCAATAAATCCCATTGTCCTCCTAAAATCGTTCTTAAAAACTGCTAACGAAAAAAAATAAATAAATAAAATTAACAATCAAATTATAACACAAAACTTTGCTAAATACAAATGCTGCCACCTTTTATGA
The DNA here is from genome assembly GCA_034092305.1 of Diaprepes abbreviatus. NCBI lineage: Eukaryota > Metazoa > Arthropoda > Insecta > Coleoptera > Curculionidae > Diaprepes > Diaprepes abbreviatus. The sequence continues at coordinate 353,547 of JASJET010000069.1, forward strand.
TAATAGAATGATCTTTAAAAATGCCTGAAAAGAAAAAATTTTAACATAATACTTCATATATCAAACGCTGAAAATAAAATATTACTTATAAATCGCTATTATAAATCACTTTGCATAAATTGATTAATCCAACTTCGTAACAATGCTATATATGTAAACTACTAGTCAGAACAATTTTCTTCCATCTCTTTCTAAATTTTAACCCGTTAGGATAATTAACTATTACCCTTTAAGACAAACATTTCTTGAAATACAGGAATTTATCTAAGACTCCTCGCTAAAATAGACAATATAAAAACAACGATTTCTAAATTCACTTGCACTTCACAGTACCGATTGTAAATCTTAACATTACACAAGGTAAAAACAAATTTGGAAGAAATAAATTGTTGTAACTAGAATAGTAAATTAACGTGATTTCTACTCTAATCACGGAATTACAATCTGAAATGTCGTTAGTCTCCAAAACTACTTAAAACTTGACACTTGTTGTAGTTATTAATTCACAGAATTAATAAAACCGGATGAAAACTACTTTTTAACCCTTTTAACTTTAAAATAAATTGATACTTTATCTGTAAAGTTACTAGGTATGTCCTTGTATTCTCAATAAAAATAATTACTCCTCAAAATAATCACCAAAATAAATGTATTTTTTTTCTAATAATATCTAGCTTTAGCCCGAATATTTTTTTTACAAAATACGCAACATTTATACTTCAATAAAATAATATTAATAATTTCCCAACAAGTGACAAAAGTAATTAGTATGCGTGCAACTGATGTCCTGAATCTGTTGTGGTTTTGTGTCTTTATCTAACCTGAAAACCCTAAATTTCCTAGCAACTTTCTAACCAAGATTTTAAATATTCTTACTTGAAATATTAACCTTTTTAATTAAACTGAAATAAAGAAAAGAGAATCCAAATAATGATATTTTCACAGCTATAAATTCACTAGTCATGAACGTTTCAAAACAAACAAAAATTTTAAAAAAATATGTAAATTTTCAAATCAAAATTACTGATTGATAAAAAAAAAAAATAGCTACTACGCGTTGGTTCTTTTTGTTAAAATATTAATCTTGCAACTACGCCAATTTTATTTATCAAAAATTTTAAAGCAAAAATTAATTTTTATTAACATCCCTTAAGCTGGCCACCAAATTTTATGTGACAGAATTTGATTATAGACTCTTGCCGATGACATATTGAGGTAGCGTTAATTATCTTATCTATAATCATTTTTGTCCCATATTAATTAGTAACTATTTTGATAACCTACAATTAAATATCACAGTAATAAAGACACTCTGGAAGTCTAGTCGTTCAACTTCTCTCTTGCAGCTTTAGTACCAAACACTACGGTTATTAAAGCTTACCACAACCATGACTCAGATCTTCAGGACTCAGGAAAGGCTGCTAATTAGTTGGTCAGTAGACATCTCTGGTCTTGTAGATCTCGCAGCAGCGCGCCCGCAAGTTAATTCGCGTGAAGGTTTTAATTAAATTGAATAAAGCAAGTTTCTCAAAACACTTAGTCTATTAACAAAATAAATAGAATAAAACGAATTATTTACAATGAGAAACTTAAGAGTAAATCTGGATTATAATTAAAAAGCTTAAAACTACAAGCTCTTTAGGCCGTTCTGATATTCCCCTTAATGAAATAAACCCAAATTTATTTGTTAAATTAAAAGTTTAAGGGATGGTGGACTCCCTTCCCCGGTAGAAAATAAAGTAAATTTCCCTTACTATTTGAAATGCTGTCTGGAAGAATAATAAAAAAAAATATAAGACAAAAATAGCAGAAAAGACAGCAGAAAAAAACCTTCTCATACTGGTAAAACACTAAAACGCACGCCAAACTGACTTAGACGAATTCAAAATCGTAACTGCCCTTAATTAATTTCTCAAAATCGAACTCAACTTTCATCCCTTAGAACCGCCCTTCTCCCTATTAGATGCGTTGGTCCCGTCATGCGTGCTTTCCCACCAATAGAGCGCCCTTTCGCGATGCATCCCCGCGCGCGAAAGGTAGTTTTCGTTCTCAAGCGTCGGTATGCTTTCGGTCCCCTGGTTCATAGATGGCATAAGTCATCCATGCGTCGAATTTAATTTAATTTAATATTAAAACTGACCAGAGCTCAAAACTAATAATTACTTTATATAAATGTGATCAATAACTATTCTACAACTATTCTAAAAGATGCGTGAAAGAACCCATAAAAAAACCCCAAGGTTTTTAACCATTTTCTCTCTTTCTTATTCTTATTTTCGTCAATTGGGGAAAAATGGGTAACAGTCGCGAACTTTGTACATAATAACAAATACTAATATTGCATTTCAGCGATTTTCTTTAAATATTCTTTTGTTTTCTTATGATGGGAAAATTTGCTCAGTTTAAGTAAAAGAAAGCTCTCTCACGGTCGCCACATGTGGTTATCACTTTACAACTTAACCTTAGACCCTTAACGATATGGTTTTTAAGATTATTAAGTTACTTTGACAGGTTTATATTAAAAACTTCGAGAGGGAGGAATAGTTTAGTTTTTGTGTCATATAAATTCTCTAATTTTATGTTGTTTTTTTCAGAAAAATTAACAACCCCAAAAGTAATAAAACTAGGCTTAAGTTTGTTAATGGATTTATATTTCCCTGATATGTGACTATTTTTGGCCAGACATAAGATATACAATTTAACGGTCCAAATCCTTATACAGAGGGGGACTCAAGTAAATTCTTCCATTTAGTAGAATTTAATTTAGAGTTAATAAATGTTAAAATTAATAAAAATCACAATAAACTTTTGTTCCCTTACAGTACCCTTCAGATTAATTGCGTGAAGGTTTTTATTGAATTAAACAAAACCCATTTCTCAAAATACTTCAATCTGTTAACAAAAATATATAAATAAAAACAAAAGGGTTTATAAAGGAAAACTTAATTTAAATCTTTAAGACAATTCCAAAGTAACTAAAAGGCTCTCATTGGCTGTTACTTTAATCCCATTTACTGTAATAAACCCAATATTGAAAAGAAAAAACATTTAAATAGCTTTCTAAAAGATCATTCAGGAAAAAAATAGGTACAACAGCTATTTAAATGATTTGAACAGAACCGTACAAAGGCCGCCCTTCCTCAATAGAGAAAAAAAAATAGAATTTCCCTTTTGCTCTATCCTTTCGCGAAAATAAATAGTAAGATTAAAAATAAAATCTCTCTTATTCGAACCGGTTAAGCACGTAGAACGTAACTTATTCAAACAGTATTCAGAACGTACTGCCTCTAAGGAAATTTAAGTCGTAAATAAAGATAATTACTTTTTAAAAACACCACCAAACTTTCCAACTTTCATATTATCTGCAAATTTCCATTTATAGTAGGTAAAATATGATCAAAAGAAACACGCTTTGTACAGATAGAGAAATGAATATATTACATTGTGGCTAATTTATATAAATATTCTTTTTTTTCCTTATGATTGGAAAATTTGCTTAATTTACAACAATTTTTCGATCACATTTTGAAAATATCCTTAACTCTCATCCCTAGCTATATTTGCAAAGTTGATTAAGGTAAGAATAGGAGTTTTGGCAGATTTGTGTTAAAATATTCAAGGGGTACGACTGATTTAGTATAATATCCCCACAAAATGTCCAGGTTTAGTTTTTTTTAAACCATACGTAAGTTAACATAAGTAGTAAAACTTCCTCTGTACTTAAGTTTGATAACTGATATATATTTTCTATTATGGGTAACGGGTTTTAAGTAGAGACGCAAAATATACACTGGATTGATCTAAATCCATATACAAAGTCGCAAAAGGATTTTCTACGTTTAGTGGAATATAATTTAAGTAAATCAAGATAAAATAAATATGTCATTAAATTTTGTTACAGTTTTTTCTCGAATACAAAATAACATTTGTATTTATTAAGATAAAATGAAAATCGAGCCAAATTCGGCACCACCTACAATGCAACGAGACCACGTATAAAAGATCTTATTGGTAGAATTGCTCTAGAAAGGCGAGTAAAACCTTTAAGACCCAGTCACAATCTACAATGCAAAGAGGCAGACATCCCCTCATTCCATTAAATATATAATTTTCCAAAATCACTTTGTAGTTTAGTTAGAATTTTGATCTTGGTTTGTTCAGTATCTTCATTGTCAAAGAGTGATACTATAGCGATTTGCTCCATTTCTTTGTGTTAATTATCTCCCACAACATATTTTTGCAGTTCGGTTGAATAAAAAGTTAACAATTCATCAGTTTCCGCATCACTGTTTGACGAAATCAGTGCAAGTTTAGATATTATTAGAATGAATATTTTTTTTAATTGTATCTAAAGTTTATCGGGGGCGTTAGTGACTTGGTAGTAGATTCTTATTTCGAACAAATCTTTTAGAACGAGTTCATACATGCAATGGCGACAGGTCAATAATAAAAGCTCTCTCTCTAATTTTTGTTACAAAAGAACCACAAGCTTTTTAGAACTTCTTACGTTCAAATCTGGTAATAATTTCCTATCCCAGTCAAATGTAGCTACTTCTGATATTTCACTGGTAGTAAACTGTTTCTGCATATTCTTTCCTGTTTGTCTGCTTAAAAGGGGAACACGTATAGGCAACTACTTAAACATGGTAGATAAATTTAATTTAGATTTACTGAAGGTTTGATTTTTAAAATTTCATACTACTCCGATGAATGTGTGGATGTCGTTCCACTGACGCTATTTTTCAGTCTGACATCGAAATCGGCAGGTTTCTAATATCTTGCCGACATGTCTCGGAATCAATATTTTATATAGCAGTTGTTTTCTGTAAATGTTGCTCTCTATTCGATACAGCTTCACTGACGAAACCATAAGGTAGTTGAAATGTATGGAGTATGGAAAGATGACCAGAATTGTATTTGCAGGAAACAAGCTGTTTCTATATGTTCTTTCCTTTTTCTCTGCTCGAAAGGAGAACACATATAGGCAACTGTTGAAACACGGCAGATAGATTTAATTTATTTCTTACTGAAATTTTGATTTTTAGGAAAATGAGAATTAAACAAACGGAGCTTTTCTGAATATTTTTATTTAAATGTGGGGTCGTTTATGATTTTGGGGCAATTTTTGCCCTTATAATTTGTAAATGACTTACTTCAACTTATAAAGAACATAAAGTAGTGTTTTCTGATAATACTACTTTGGTGATATCACGGGATAACCCTAAACAACTCTAGACATGTTCTAAAAGTACAAGAGAAAAATTTCAATATGGTATAAAAAATCAACTTAAAATTCACGATCAATTTTTTATATAAACTTTCAAAATAGAAAATTATTATCCACTAGTTGTTATATTAATGATTCTAACTTAATTCTTTCTGAACAGACTAAATATCTAAGCACGTTTTTGAACGACAGACTGTCATAGGAAAATATGATAGATTACATATATGAAAAATTGAGTTCATCCCATTATGTAATTCTTAAATTAAAAAAATAACTTTGGAGGAAAAAATTTATCAAAAATTCACTACAACTTATATTACAATCATTTATCTTTCAATATAATATTAAAGGGAAAAAGCTCCTTGGCAGATATTTTATTTATGAAACAAAAAATATTGTTACGCCTAATTTTCAATTTAAAACCAAAGCAGTCTTGTAGGGAAAGTTTTCTTCAAAATATGGTGTTAACTTTAATATCAGAATATATTTTTAATACAATTTCGTTTGTTTGAAAAACTTACCTATTTCTAAATTCTATTGCAATACGCATAATCACTGTACACGTAATAATTATTTATTAAAAACTGTTAATAATAGTATGATTTGAAAAGCCTCCTTTATACTCGGGTATGGCACTTTTAATACTACGATATTTTACCTAATTAGGAATATTTTTCTCATTCTATAATTAATGAGTTTGATTTAATTTATTATGTAGTAAATGCTACTGGTTGGTCACGGTTCAACAAATCTGTTCCATAGATGAAGTGTGAACGTTCGTCTGATACGGGAGGTTTGGAAGAATGCATCTGAAGTGTGACTAATATCATAAATTTGGGGGAGAGGAGGGATGTTTCTGAAGTAAGGCATCAGTAGCTTTAAAACTCTAATATCAACAGTAACAATAAAATAACAACTACACCTATTACCTCTGTATAAGCGTACAATTAACATCGATCAACATATTGCTAGATGTGAGGCTATCCTGATATGATATTTGATCAATAGTCTAGACAAGTTTAAATACTCTATTAACTCATTCCCTTAATACATAATATCATGAACTTACTAGTAATTTATTTTGCTAAGCTCTTTAAAAAATGTGTTATGGGCTGATAACTCCATCTCTTAAAAATTAATAATGGTTAATTGGAAATTCCATTTGGATATCTTGAGGGTTACAATACCGTTGATGACAGGCATAAATTGATAACTAAGTTGATAACAAGTTAAATTTGAGTAAAAAGTATACAGCTGTATTTTTAGATCTGGCAAAAGTATTTGATACTGTGCCACATAATAAAATTTCTTATGTCCTGAAAAATAATTTAATAAGAGAAGTGCCTTTGATTTATTTACAATTTACATTTTATAATTTATATAACATTCTTATTATGACTGTGTTTTGACGATTTAGCGATTTCTTATGATGATGTTATACACATTATTTCGAGGAAAACCTGGAAAATTGTATGCAAAGAGTACAGCATATAAACTCACATTGAACCTAAAAAATAAAACTACATAATTCTGCCACTAACTGGTGTAAATGAAAGATCCTATGAAGACTTTAATGTTGATAATATAGGCCGACAACATTTCAGACCCAGAAATGAGACTATACTTTTCCGAAGGTTTTTGATGCGCTCAATCCGAGTTTGACTCTTGATTTGACCCATTAGTTCTGGTTCTCGAGATATCCTAACCCAAAAGTGCAAAAAAACGTTGTTTTTTTTTGTTATATTGGACGTTATGTTTCAGGGTAGCATGAAACTTTTCGACATGACATGATGGGGCATCTAAAAGTACCATTCATTGCTTTCAAATATCATTTTGAATCGTATTAAAATCTTTTTTCCTTTCTGAGATATCGCTTGTGGAAATTCATGGTTTTGCCGACCATTTGCACCATATGAGTAAGGCAAGAAAACTCGTGAAATACTGAAAAAAATTTCACTTTTCAAAACATATGTAACTGGAAAAGTTGTCTAGAATGACCGAAGGAAATTGGCAGTTTTTTGAATCGTTAATCATGAATTTCTGCTCAGAATTTGATAATTTCAATATCCAAGATGGCGGATTTAATATGGCGGATATGAACATCGCAAAAACTATAAAAAATCGATGAGTCCTGTTGAATCTTGTTACTAGTGGTTTAAGTCACAAAATTATACCGGAGTCGTCGATTTTTATTCTTCTGTTATTTTAGATATCGAATTTGTCAAATTATGACCTCAGATTTCTCTGGGTTATTCCAGACATCCTTTCCTGTCACATATTTTTCGAAAAATGAATCTTTTTTCAGTATTTCGCGACTTTTTTGACTTACTTATATGGTGTAAATGTTCTTCAAAAGCATAAATTTACACAAGCGATATCTCAAAGAGGAAAAGATTTTGAGACAATTCATAGTGAATTTTGAAGGCAGTGAGTGATACTTTCAGTGGCCCCATTTTGTCCTCCAATATAACAAAAACAGGGTTTATTGAAATTTTAGGTTAGGATATCTAGAAAACCAGAGCTGATGGGTCAAATCGGAAATCAGATTCCGATTCAGTGCGTCAAAAACTTCTGAAAAGTGTAGTCTCGTTTCTGGGTCTGATGTTAGAGGAAATTTTGTCGGCCTGCGTAATCATTGTATTCACAAAATATGTTTGCATTATTATTAATCTTCTTCTTCTTCTTCTTTCTAATACAGTTAACTATGCTAGTAGGTTATTGTCTGTTCATTGGTGGTCTTCCCTGTTATCTTTTTCCTACTGGGTTATTCATTTTTGCGCTTTTAACGAGTCTACCGTCCTCCATTCTCCCTATATGTTTGTTCCAGAATCTGCGCCTTTGTCTAACCCATTTTCCTATGTCCTGTATCCAGCATTGTTGTCTGATATCTTCATTTCGTATTCTGTCGTGTAGAGTTTTGCCTTGTATACTTCTTAATGTTTTCATTTCGACTGTTTCCATCATTTATAGAGTTTTGCCTGTATCTGGTCTTGTTTCTGTCGCGTATGTTATGATAGGTCTTAGAGCCATTTTATATGTCTTAGTTTTGCTTTCGGTATTAAGGTGTTTTTTCTTCCACACAATTTCTTTTAGGCATCCAGAAATTCTAGCCGCTTTCATTGTTTGCTCTTTTACTTCATTAAAAAGGTTGTTATTTCTGCTCCCAGATATTTGTGAAGTGATTTACCTGTTCGACAATTTTGGAGTCGATTTTCAACTTGCACCGTATTGGTTCTTTGGATGTTACTAAGCATTTGGTCTTCTCAGTGTTGATGAGCATATTTAATTATTTTGCTTTAGTGTTAAAAGAGTGCAGTAGTCTTTGGATGTTATCTTCAGAGTCTGCAATAAGAACAGCATCGTCTGCATAGCAGACGGTATGGAAGAATATGTTTCCCATTTTGTATCCAGCTGTTCTGGGGAGATTTTCTATTATTTTATCCATTATTAGATTAAATAGGAAGGGGCTGAGCGAATCTCCCTGTCTAATTCCTGTGTTTACATATATGTCTTCCGTTTTTATATTTCCTACTCTGATTATTGTTTTGCACTGGATGTTAATATCGTATATTAGGTTAATTAGCCTATGGTTTAGACCTTTTGTTCTCATTATTTCTAAGACGTCCTTTAAGCGTACTCTGTCAAAAGCCTTGGTTATATCGACGAAGCACATGTATGCAGGTTTATTGAATTCTAGAGATTTTTCAGTTATTTGTTTGACAATGAATATTGTGTCAATAGTGGATCTGTTCTTTCTGAAACCTTGTTGTTCTTCTCGTATACTTATGATTTTGGTGATTTCTTCCAGTATAGAACGGCAAGTCAGCCTCGAATCTGATTATTATTAATTATTTTATTAAATGGTTACCCTCAACTGCAACAAAATTTGTAAACTCATTGATAGATTTTACTTATTAAGATAATTTTGAAACAGAAAATATACATGATGATTCACAAAGCGATTACTGAATATTTGATAAGAAATGGGAATTTGGTGTGGGATGAAAGTTATAACAATATTATATATAATACAAATATATTCACTAACCAGTAGTATTTTAAAATTTATGACAGGTATTTATTCCTTCTCTTTATATTATTATATAAATTTTAAGCACGGGTGTCCCATTTTCGACACTTTTAGGGGGTATTGAAGTTATTATCAAAGATATAGTGTTGCGGTTTTCACTTTAGTGTCTTACTTTTTACTGAGACCAAAGATTCTGGTATGCGTTAATTTATCAAAAAGATAACAATAAATTTTTATAGAGTTTTTTTACCTAAAGTTCAGTAGCACAGTCAGTTTTCTTCTAAACGGTTTAGTTTTTGACATATTAACCAAACTTATGATTTTTTAAATAGGACACCCTGTATATTATTTTAGATATTGATTAAGTATAATTCAGGCTTTTCAAAAATATGTAATGTGTTTTTTTATTTTGAAAAATAAGGTCAGAATTCGATATTTACAATAATTTACCTTCTTTGTAACAGTAGGCCATGGCGAATTTATAAGAAACAAAAGACAGATGTCCAAAACTTCAGAGTTCTGTTACGTGGGTGTTTTTATTTTACTTTCTATTTATTTTGCATTCACAATAGCCGTTTATGATAATTATGAAAAGTATGATATGTTAGTATGTTTTATACAAAGCAATGAAAATCCCCAAGAAGCTTCTGAATTATATTTTAATGGATAATGTATTTAAAACTTTATAATTAGAATAACTTCTCATATCTGGCGATCGTTTTTGTTCATGTAAGGAATCCAGAAAGAAGGCAACCCTTCCAGACATATTCCCTCATTTAAAAAGAAATCTAGTTGAACACGGATCTTTTATTTAGCCTTTCTGCAAAACATACCTAAAAGAAGACAGGGAGAGAAAAGAAACAAATGTGTTATTTTACACAGCAGCAACAACTTTATCATGCTATAGAAAAATAAAGGAAGAAGTTGGTGTAGCAAAATCTGACGCTGAAAAAATTTTAAAAAAGTATAAGTCTACAGGATGTATGAAGGGGGTCTCACACAGGTGCGGATCCAAGGGGGGCGGTAGGGGCGATCGCCCCCCCCCCCCCAAGAGCTTTGAGTTTAGGAAAATGGACCCGATTTTTCCTCTTATACTACAGTTTATTTAAGAACTGAAGAGAGTAATAAATCATTTTTTACCCTTTTTCTCTTCGCAAACTACCTGTGTTCTTTAGTCCGGTGTCTTTAGCAAAATCGTTAGGCACATATATTTTTCATAGGAATGGGTTAGAAATTTTATAATCAAAAATATCGGTCTATAGTAATGGACTAAAACATAGCCTTTCTCTCAAAAACTTCGAAGTTATAATTTAAATACTTACAAAATATCCATTGTCAAAATTACAAAAAGGTAAACATATATGAAAAAATAAATTCGTCCATATAATATTAAAATGTTTTTGGGGCTATCGGTCATTTTATTATTAATTAAAAACATTTTTAGGGTATTTGACATTTCAGTTTATTTAAACACTAAAAAGGGATTCTAATGTAATTACTTTTTTTTATATTGTAATTAAAATTAGACCTACTTATTTCTATTGTACTGATATCTTAATTTAATGTACTTTATTATATGGAAATACGATAGCCTCAAACAAATAAGTTAAACATGTTAATTCTACACGCTTAAGAAAAAGACATAAATACAATAATAAAATAATAAAAAACTTATGGCTAATTAGAATTAAATATATATAAAATTAAAGAGTGGGACACACTAAAATCAAAATATAAAAAAAAAATAAAAAAACATATAAACAACATTAAACAATAAAATACAACAAAAATTTAAATAATAAATTGTTTTTACACTAGTAAACATTACGTATCTAATTCCTAATCAAAGTCAGTGAAACTATCTTCGCTTAAATTAATTATAATTGGTTCCTCTATCTCACCGACCATGAGATCGAATTCTCACATTTTGTTTTATTCTTTTATTCAAAAAAATCTTTCAGAAGTTTAGTTAAATTACTAATTTTGTTAATTGTGCTATTTTTAGCAACTCTACCTTATACTTGAGAGAGATATCTACTTCTCCAACGGACAGTTTCCGGACGATCTATAGGAACAAATTTTCTATCTGGTTTTGCCCAGCAAAAATTAAGTTCTCTGAGCAATTTCCAGAGATCAGTTCTTTTAATTTCAGGTAAATCGCGATCTTCATTGATTTTAGTTAGAATTTTGTAGACGGTTGGGATCTGCTTCTCATAATAAAATGTATATACAACCCCTTTAATTGCAGTTTTCATCTCTTCTTCCAACGAGGTTTTTCATCTGCCTGTGATCGAATATGGCTTGGGAGTACTAACAATTCCAGTCGTTTTTTCTCCTTCAGTATTCGGTAGATAGTAGATTTTCCAACTCTTGTCATGTTGGAACACATCTTAACAGAACTTTTAACATTATTATCTAGATATTGATATCATAAGGCATCATAAACATTCATCATAATAAGTTTTTCGTTGAGGAAAAAATGCCCTAGTTTAACGATTTTGGGATAAATATAGAGGTGAAAGCCATATCTTTTAAGTATTTCTCTAATCTCAAATAATATATAAAAACAAGCGCAAACAAGATAAATCACTAAGAACAAACTGTAAGGTGTACTTTGCTCACTAACAGAAATTAAATTAAACTATCAAAATTTTTATGTTGCAGTAAATTTATAAAATGTATATAAAGATAATGAAATATAATTAGATTTACGGCAGTTCTCAGTTACCAGTGGCACTGGAGCAGGTATGTTGGAGTTTTCAGTAACAGTTTTATTACTATCTCTAGTTCTTGAATAGAGTATATTAATGTGTATACTTCCGATCGCCCCCCCCCCCCCCAAGAGCCCCCCGTTGACAACTTGTTTTTCTTGTCATACTGTACTTTTGTGATATCACCCCCCCCCTCCCCCAAAGAGAGAGGCTGGATCCGCCCCTGGTCTCACGGCATGTAGATACCTAGAAATCCTTGAGAAAACTATTTCATAATTGCTTGAAAATGTTCCACTAGTCCATTTCAATTTCATTTATCGTTAACAAGACGGTGCCCGAGCCACAACGTTGGGCTGTTAAGGCCCTCTCTGGACAATAACTTTCCTCAAAGATGGATGGAGGTACCAATGGGCCAGTGAGATAGCTCCCACGATCTTCCGATGTCTCCGTTTCGGATTTTTTTTGTGGGGTTTTATGCAAAATCAAGTGTATAGGGTACGACATAAATCTATAGCTGAACTTCCTGAAGTAATTGATTTGGACTTCTAAACTCTTCATAATAGATCTATGATTCTTTTAAATGCAATTAGATGAATAACAAAACTCTGTCGATATTGGATTCTAGAAAAAGGCCGTCATTTTAAAAATCATCTTTAAAAAAACAATTGGTTGTTTTTAGTTTCAGTGTTTCTTTTTGTTCTTGTTACTTCAATTTTATGAAATAATATTGTTATTGTTTCTTTGCAATCAAATTTCTGGTTGTATAATAACAATGTTGTGTAAAGTAAATGGTCTACTGTTACAAATAAATGACCTTGTTTTTCAAAATAAAATAAACATATTATATATTTTTGAAAAGCCTAAATTATATAAATAATAATAAATATAATATAAAATACAAGGTATCGTATTCAATAAATCATTAGTTTTGCCAATATCTCAAGAACAAAACTATTTAAATAAAAACTGACCATATCACTGAATGATACGTAAAAACTTTATAAAAACCTGTTTTTTTGATAAATTAACGCATAACGGAAATACGAGACGTGCCTAAAAAACAAGCATTTTTGAAATCACCCTGTAGATTAAAAATTAAAAGAGCCATGACAAATTTGACACTGGAATCTTTTGTTTCGTTAAAAAGTAGGACACTAAACTGAAAACCGCAACACTATATCTTTGATAACAACTCCAATACCCCCTAAAAATGTCGAAAATGAGATCGTTTTAAATCCTCCAAAAATAAAATATTGTCCTGCATAGTTTCCAATTTTCCTACAATTTTGTGCATTTTTTAATCATAATTTATGACAAAATACAAGCTTATAAGGTTAAATACAAAAAAAAAACAACACCACTTTATTCCGCATGATTTATAATTATTGAGTCTTTATATTTTTAGAACCTGAGTAGAATTTATATCCATTGAAACTTCTTTTAATTAATTTCGGTTCCAATTTAAGCGATTTAAATACCAGTCTTATCGAGACATTCCCAACGACCTTGTTCACCCTCAAGCAAAGTAATTCTTAAGACCCTCTAATGACTACTTAAAGGAATATATTTGCATCTTTTTACAATAATATTATTTTATAGAGTTAAAATATTAAGACACCAACCCCGATTAACAAAATAAATTACTACCAATTAATTAAAATAAATTTTTAATGGAAAATGTTTACTCTAGCACGTTTCTTTGAACAGTTTATCTTTTAATACCAACTGAAATTACTTTATTTATACAATTTTTATGTTAAAATTTGTGACGTTCCGCCTTTTCAATAAGAATTGTTCTTCTTGTCCATTCTAAGGCTTTAAATTATATATATATATATATATATATATATATATATATATATATATATATATATATATATATATATATATATATATATATATATATGTTATGTAAAATAGGCCCAAAAGATCTAGCTTTTCTGGCAACTAGATCCAACTAGACAAATTTTAAATGAATGTCTTAGATCGGTGGATCGCGGCCCACAAGTGGGTTGCCTTGGCTTTTTTGGTGGATTGCCACTTATCAACTTTAAAAACCAACCTTAAATTTAGAGGTAGTTGAAAAAATGTTAATAATTTATTTAGGCTTGGCAACACGCAAGATAAGCGTGTCATAATCAGTGGACGGCTGCCGTATGCATCTTCCCTTATGTCTGGGAAAATCCATTTAGTGCAAGTTAGCCGGGTAGTTCGCAACAATCGCGATATTCCGTTACTTCTCGAAGAAACGTATAGGAGAGAGAATTTTCTAGATGGATAGCCTGAGAGCCTGCATGCCAAGCAAAAAGATTTCATTACATACAGAAAATTTTCCAAAGCCTCTGCAAAAAGTGCTCGACTCTTTGGTAATAATTGTCAGTTATATAAAATGTAGTGATATTTAAATAATGATGGAAAAATATGAACTCTGCTTACAAATTTCCTCTTTTCTACACTGCTATTTCTTGATTATTAAAGGAAAATGTTGTTACTCAAGCCTCTAAATTGAAAAACGAACTAAAACGTTTGTGAAAAATGTAAGGAAAACTTGAATATATGGCACATTTTAATGATGGTGGATAGAGTAGCTTTATTTGATATCATGTATCAGCTAAACAAGCTAAAACTGAAACTGCTGGATAAAGAAACGCACATTATTTACTTCAAATTCTAGATAATATTTATAGTCAAAAACAATTAATTCTTTTTCAATCCGTTAGGCAGTAGTTCTGTTTTATCTTAGAGCTTCTGTTTAGAAATATTTCGAAGACCCCATAGTAGCACCATTTGTCAGTAGAAGTAGGAAAAATATGTGTTTTTAAGACAGTTTTCGGAGCGAAACATAATCCTTAAAAAAAAGCAAAACAAACCCATCCCGTCACGCGGATGACATCTTCATTATATGGCCGTACGGAAGATCCAATCTAGACATCTTTTTAAAGCAACTAAACGAACCACCAAGAAGAACTCAATAACATCTTAACAGCTTTAAAACAAAACAACTACAAAGAATACAATATCGAAAAGTCATAAAAGGGAACACAAATTCAATAGCAAAGAGGAAGATGACAAATCCAAACCAAAAACTACACTTCCATACATAAAATATGTAAAAGACGTAACTGGAAGAATTCTTAGGAAGCCTGACATATATACAATTTATAAACCACAAACAACAATACACAAATAATCGGGCAGTCCTAAAGACAAAATATCTTTGGAAAACCAGGGAGTGTACAGCATCTCATGTAGAGACTGTGAACAAGAATATATCAGCGAAACAGAAGAATCTCTATCAGAGTTCAGGAACATAAAAATAACATAAAGAATAAACAAATTACATCAGCTTTATTGCAATATTATCAGGAGACACACTATAAATTTTCAAGAAACCAAACAGATCGCACCCATAAAGCATTATTGAACGCATCAGTGAAGCTCTCGAAATAAAAAACACTAAAAACCTCAACAAGGGCGATGATGCACAAAACATCTCAAATACATGGAAAACCGTAATTAAAACCAAAAACAACACACCAGACAAAGAGATTTTTCTATTACCGAACATACATATATATATATATATATATATATATATATATATATATATATATATATATATATATATATATATATGTATATATATATATATATATATATATATATATATATATATATATATATATATATATATATATGTATATATATATATATATATATATATATATATATATATATATATATATATATATATATATGTATATATACATATATAAATAGTTTTTGTTCGTGTAATTTAAAATAAAATAGAATAAAATTTTGGCTACGCGGACGTGAAATTTGTCAATCATTCTCGTGTTAAAAATTGAGGAGCACTCCAAAGTATAAAAAAAACTCCAGGTCCGAAAGGTGGCGACAGCGCTGTTTCGTCCTAATATGGGACTCGTCAGGCCACCGCATTCGATACAAACCATCGTCTTGCCTTTGCATCCTATAAAGCTGAATTTAAAATCAAAAACAGCAAACAAGACGACAAAGCCACATCTCGATGGTTCACTTGATAACACAAGAACCACACAAATTAACAAAGTTTGTGAAAACCGCCATGTGGCGGCGCGACGGTGAATTAAAACAGAAATCTATACAATCGAGAACACGAAATGCGCTACCCAAAGGATAGGGGTCACATTATTGGGTACTGGCAACCAGGCTTACTGCTAATTTTAGCAGCCAAAGCCACTATCGCATCAAACAATCCCCTATAAGATCACCGTTTAGCATGTTTCAAAGCCAAACAAGTAGATAAGTTTATCTATTTATAGATAGATAGATATAGAATCTATGATGTTTCTGATTATTGTTTTACTAATGGTTTTTTTCCCTCCAGGTCTGTTCTGAAATCGGATGCACTGCGGCCAGAGCAGGCCTATTGTGCTCACCTTAGTCTTACGACCAATCTGTTACCCTATCCTCCTGGATTAATTTTTACAGGTCTATTAAGGAGTGACTGTGACTTCCCTCGGTTCCAGGTTAATTGACCCGAAGATCTATTCTCTATAGTGACTCACAGTCACATATGATATTCTTCACCATTTCTTCGGCCTGGCAACATAGTCTGAAGCCGAGGACTCAGTTATATAGGTTCAACCTATTCCGATGTATTTTGACGGCCATGTGTTCCGTCACTATATCTGTAAAGGCGCTTAATTGATTTCTGCTCATTTGGAGTACTTTCTTTGCTAATTTCGGGCCAGAGTTCTCAATAAATAGTTTGCTGCGATTCAATTCCCTACTGGTTATCCAGTGGTTTTTGTGCTCTTTTTTTGATGCATTGTTTGACTGTTTTCCTGGTAGTACACCGCAGCACTCCAAAAGATGGTTCCGGACGAGTATATTGAGATGATGAGTCAGCTCTTGCTAGCTTTTTTTAGTTCCATGTATGTCTTCGTGTCTTGGTACCCATTTTAACATATCTGTTTTCCTTTGCAAGAGTTCTAAGTTCTAACATTGTCAAACCAATGATACCTTTTTGTCCTTAAGAGCCTTCAGTGCTGCTTAGTTGTCAGAATAAATGTAGATTTGCTTCCGTTTGTAACCTCTCCTTTTTATCTCATCTGCATATTTTATAATTTCATATATTTCCCCCTGGAACACTGCTGGGTATTTTCCCAAGAGAAGAGCTATTTCCTTCCTTGTTTTTATCCATATATTCTAGCTCCAGTACCCTCACTAGTTTTTGAACCGTCAATGTATCAAATAATTGTACCAAAAGATGTTTCCGGTTTTACCCTTTTACTCGCCATTCGATCTTCTATTATGATTTCGAACGATATATTGTAGTAGTAGCCCGAGGTCATATCGTCCGTGTCCATTTCCAATTCTGGGCCCTTGAACTTTATTCCATGTAGTTTTAAATCAAGTCAACGGCATTTGTGTTATCAAGCCGGAGCCCCATTCTTGTCTCTCGCTAAGTAACTAAGTATGGCGGGGGTAGATCCATAAGCACGCGACTCTCTGTATACCGCTTAGCTTTGTCAGGATTGTCCTTTGTATTACCTTGGGCCACTAGATCAATGTAGCATATATGATGTCTGGTCGCACCACACTGGTGTATAACCAATGCACCATCTTTGGTGAGAGACTCCATGTTTTGCCGCATGATCTTCTAACGATCATAAGAATTGTTTCCGATTTTCTTGTTATATTTTCCACGTGCTTATTCCAGGTCAGCTTCGAGTCCAAAATTACCCTCAGATATTTTACTTCCCTGGAACGTGGTTTCAAGTTTCCTTGTAGAATGATGGGACCGACGTCCTCTAGCTTTCTCTGTTTTGTGAAGGGGATAAGGACCGTCTTTTGGAAACTTATATTAAGTTTTCCTTGTCCTGAACATCTTTCTACAACCCTGGGAGCTCGCTATATTCTCTCTCTTAGAGTCGTATTAAATTTAACTTCAATGGATTACCAAATCATCTGCATATCCTAGTACAGACTGATCCTCGCTACTCAGGATCCATTTCTAGGTTCTAAAGCAGTAGCGAGAGAACTCCCCTCTGTGGACACCCCAGTAATCCATGCCATCAGCGTTTCTCCAAGCAGTTCTGTGTAGTCAATTCTGTTTTTTAACATGTTTTCGATCCGCCTGCAACAGGTCTCTTCAAAATGCTCCTAGAAATACTTCTCCGTCTTCTAGCGTATTTTCCATTTTACTGACCAGTTTCTCGAGAGTTTTGAGGACAAATGACATTAAGCCTGCCTATTGATCTAAATGCCTTTGCTGTTGAGTAGTTTGGTTTTCCAGGTTTCTGAATAGATACTATCCTAGTTAACCTCTATAGACTTGGAATCTATCCTAGGGCCAAAGTAGCCCTTAATATGCAACAGAGTTTGCTAATTAGCAGGTATGGTCCCTGCTCTAGCCTTGCCGGATAAATCCCGTCCGGTCTCGATGATTTATATTAATCAAATGGGTTTATGATCCATTTTATTTTTTCTTAGGTAATCGCCTTTTTTGCAATCTGCCAGTTTTCCTTGGCGCTTCTTGCCGTGCTCCACTAAGTTTCCAAGTCTCTGGTGATTTCTCTATTATTGTTGACCCAGGGAAGTGTCCTCGGAACAGTTCGGTCATCGTTTCTTTATCGGTATAAGTATACTCCCCAGTATTTGTTTTTAGATATTTTATTGATGATTGCGTATCTTTCGAGAGTATCTTCCGGAGTCTGGCATATTCTGGAGTTTTCTCAATCTCTTCACCGTGCTTTCTTCATGATTCTCTGTTAGTTTTCAGCAAGTTTCTATTCTACTTAGTCAAGGATGTTCTGTATTCGTCCCAGTTTCCTGATATTATTGCTTTATTCCAAAATTCCCTAATTTGCCCTCTTTTCGCCTCTATGGTACATTCCAGGTAGAATTTTGAGTGATCTGTGGACAGCTTAATAGGCTGAAACTGTGGCCTCTGTAAGTTGTTCTGCCATCAGTTCTATTTCTGTTGTGTTACCTATCCAACTCTTAATTAAATGTAGTAAGACCAAAAATAATTTCTAATATAATATGGTTTTAGGCAAAAATTAAATTAACAATTTTAAATACAAACTAAATGTAAGCCCTTAAACCAAATCGTATATTCAAAATAATGCAATGTTGAACTGTGTTGTGTTCAGTTTTTGGTTTCTCAAAAGTTATTCTACATAGATGTCGTTTAACTGTTGACACATGGATATATATCGTTTGATTATTAATATTTTACTGTTTGATATCGAAAATTTCGGCGAGCTTAACATCCTGTCGACATCTTTGAATTTTATATAGACAGTTGTTTCTTGTGAATTTTGCTCTTGGTTCATTATAGCTCCACTGATGAGATCATTACGCAATCGAAATGCGTATAAAGAGATAACCAGAGTTCGATTTGCAGGAAATAAACTGTCTATCATTTTTCCTCTAACGGCCTAAAGGTAATTTCTTAAACTTGTGGTCGTAAAAGATGTCTTCATAAGTTACTGAAATCTTAATATCTAAGATCATTATATATTAAGTTAATGCACAATATTTCATAGTAGTTAGTTTAGCGTACAAAACATAAAATATATCATCAGTAACATTTACAAAAGCCGAAGTAAATAATGCTAAATCTACACTGAGTAACTTTTTTAAATACTTTTACAAATTCTGCAACAAGTTAATCAGTGTAAAATCGCAGTGCTTTTTTAATTTCCCTTTCCATAAAAAAAATCAATTTCATTTTCTTTATATTTTCAAGTAACATTATACAGTAAAAGTAAATTTTTAATGATATGTCAAAAATATCAGGATAACAATACTCTTCCCATCCAAAGTCATCATTAGAACTGAAAAGTATTAAAAGGCAAGAATAAGAAGCTACGAAACCGTAATTATGGTAAAGCGCGAGGACAAAGCAAAAAGGAATTTTTACACCCCATTGGGCTCGAGGGCACAAGCGAATTTTATAGCGGATTCAAAATTTGGATATATTAGAATACAGAGAACGACAGTGAATAAAAGTAACAATTATTTTCACTTTCTACCAGCCTTTAGGAGTAGAAAAGGATAATATTGGTCGAAAAAATCGACGTCGTGATTTGAAGAAAAATGATGGTAGTTAAATATAAAAAACGTGATTTTCCTGAAACCAACCGTAACGATAATATAATGATCAAAAATACCATTTTCGCTTTTTAAAGTTCCAAGTTTTGATTAAAGTATTGCTATATATATGTTTCGCATAGATGCATACAAAAAATGTTTATATGAAAAAAGAACATTGTACAGAACTTGAGAAAATCATAACAAACTTATCGAACATTTTGGTTAGTAAAAATGAAATGCAATTTTTGAAAAAATTTGATTGATTGATAGATTAAGTATCATAGCAGGACAGGGTCAAGGAGCTCTAACACTGCAGCTGTGAGACTTATTGTGCTGCCTGTTATACCTCTTCTATATAAACAAGTTAGTTGTCTTGATAAGTTTTAACAGCCAGTTCACTAGTTTGTTCTCTGGGTATCAGTCGTCCATATTAATCTAAACCTGAATGTGTTTACAGTAGGTTATGTGAGGCTAGCTCATCCTCTTCGTCACATAGTCTACATATTGACTGTTCAGTGGAGATGGAGATGTATGGATGTTTCCTTAAGCTTCAGTGGCTAGTTATTAGTACTATCGCCAGCCTAATCTGTTGTCTGCTTAGATGCAGGATTTCGCGACTTAGTTTATCGGATGGTTTGCTCAGCAGTAACCTAACCTATTGCACAAATAGCTTGCAATGTAATTCTAGTGGGTCTCTACCAGGATAATCACTTACAAATAGCAGTCTTAGTAATGCTAAATACTGGTCCAATAAATGTGGTAGCAGACCCTTGTTTTGCAAATTGGTGCATTTTTTCATTGTTTAGGACGCCCTTGTGTCCAGGTACCCATGCAAGAGTAACCTAGTTGTGTTTTATCAAGGTAATAAGATTTTGAAAGTAGTCCCAGACCTGTTTTGATGTTATTTGATATCATGCGAAAGTTTTTAGCGCTGTCTGACTCTGCCTCCGTAACCCCTCTTCAGATTATTTCGAAGATAGGTATAAATAGCATATATTTCTGCCAGAAATACCGTGGTATGCTGTCCCAATACTTCACCTATATTAAGTCTGGTTATGTCCGCGTATTCCAGCACATTTATCATGATAAATTTTTAACCTATCCGCGTACTAAATGAGGTTTCCTGACTGGTTTATTCAATCAATTTGAATGCTGTAGTATCCGGCAGAGATATAGATTCTTGGTATGATATCACTGGTCATTTCCCACAATGAGTTCGTCACCATGTCTTTGATACTTGTGTGTTCGAGGGCAGGTCCTTTTTATCACACTTTGTTTAGTTTTACGCTGTATGTCCCATTCTCGCCTCAGCGCCGGTTGTTATATCAATGGGGGGAGGTTTCGTAATATTTGTTACGGTTAAAAATTGATCTTAAATAATAAATATTTTCGTTTACATTTTTCTACATTAAATTACAGGTTCAGATTACTAGAGTAATAAATAGATTTTTGTTTTGTATGTTTTTCTTTAAAGGTTGTCAATGACATGCATAACTTGAAACGTTAATTTACAGTAAAATATGTTTTCTGCTATAAAACTAATGATTGCCTTTTG
Organism: Diaprepes abbreviatus; assembly: GCA_034092305.1. Taxonomy (NCBI): domain Eukaryota; kingdom Metazoa; phylum Arthropoda; class Insecta; order Coleoptera; family Curculionidae; genus Diaprepes; species Diaprepes abbreviatus. The sequence continues at coordinate 375,176 of JASJET010000069.1, forward strand.
TTTTTCATTCATTAATATTGGTTTCATCTATATTCAGATCATTCCTTTTGTTAACATGTTGAAATTTTGATTGACATCGAAACTTAACCTATTTCTATAATTGTTAAATTTCGTTAGGTACCTCGAGACAATGTATCACAGATTGGGAAAAGAGTTTTCTTAATCATTCGATAAATATAAACAGTATTTTTTGTTTTCTTGTTGATTTTCCTTCTTTGTAAAATATCTATTTATTGTCACATATCAGCTGTTTCAGATAAATAGTGAGGTCCACTGGATTGCGTGGAAAGTTTTTATGGTTGCCTATAAGATGGCACATCTGTTGAATATATCGAAATGCTAAATTCGAAATAAGATAGCATCGATTTTTTCATTATGTTGTTTTTAGTTTATTAGTAGATTATTTCCCTCTACCTTACTAGTTAGAATTTTTGGTAATTATAATATTTGAAATTAGACCCTCGCACTAATTCGAACTAATTGGATTTTATTTTTGAATATTTCGAATCCGTAAAGTACTTTGTTCATAGGATATTAATTTTGTAGGACGAGGCAGTTTAAATTATTAAGATATTGGTTGTCTCTGTTTGATTTGAGTACTGGCCAGTTTAAAATTGAGAAAGAAAAATTTTTGTATATATTTTCCGGAACTAGTTCAAATTATATGATAAAAATAAAGGACTCGAGATTATTGCCTTGAGATTAAGGTTATTTTTTTTTTGGAAGGATTTTTGATGGACTTTTTTTTATTAAGTTTTTTTGGTAACTTCCGTTGGAAGGAATGTGCTAGAGACTTGAGAAAAATCGTGTCCCAGAGTGGCTAATTAACCATTTAATAATTGTTTAAAATAATGAATAGTATAATGATAAATTTATGGAAAATTTTTATTGATTAACAATTCAATATTTTAGAAACTAGTTTTTTTGTACAAAATTGTAACATACTTTTCAGCCAAATCTTAATAAGATTTTAACCACTTGAACGACAGTTATAAGTTCCTTTCTATGATCTAATTTTTATAATTATCTATCACTTTTTTATGTAATTATCTATTGCTTATATTCTGGTAACTATCACTTAAATACTCATAATCTCTCACATTATCAATTTTCTAATTCTTTGCAGACATTTTTGTAGTTTTTTTGATATTGCTTATTTTTTTTATTACTACAAAGTTGATAGTCGCCTGCATTGTTGGGCTTATGGAACTTCATAGTCTAGTTTAAAATAGAGAGTGTTTTTATCTTCTACGGCTAGGCTATGTCGACATAAACCTTCCAAGTATAGTAGTTGAATTGTTTACTTTTTTAATCGGTTTGCCGTTCACTGTACAGGACCCTGTCAAGTTTAACTTACTCTTTTGTTTTAATTTTCACTTTTTCTACGTCATAGAAAGTTAGTAACTTTCGAATAAGTCAACAAAGTTTTTTTATGGTAATTTACCATTTGTAATCGCATTTCTATTAGATAGCCCATTAGAGGAGCTTGCAATAATTCACACTGGTGATAACTTTTTCCAGGGGTTGTACTTATTTTCTAGGAATGGGTATACCGTGAGGAATGAATGTATTGGCCTCTATTTAATTGGTTTTATTTTCTATAATCTTAAATTAGAATACTATTAAGCAGTTAAACGCAGCGATTTATTTGCCCGGATATGACATATTAAATATTTGTTCTTTTCCAAGTTTTTTCTACTACAAGTGCTCGTAGTATAATAATAGGGTAAAGTTTAAAATAAAATTTGGTGGCGCCTTTTTCCTGAATTAGATATTTATAAAATTTACACAGGCAATATATTAAAAATAGTGGAAATATATAAAAATAACGAATCTACCCTGAGATGAGCTAGCGTATAGGTAGACTCTAGTCAGCATTAGGACAAACGTTAGGTAAGTCTGAACTGAGCTACCTTACAGGATGTTGCCAGGATTTGGTAAGGCGTTTATAGCTTGTAATAATATATTACATGGCATCGTAAAATTTTATTATTCCATTAGAGTAAAAATTCAATTTTTCACATGGCTGCTGTTGGGGTGCATAGCACCCATGACTCTTAGACAGGCTAGTCTGTGAAGTTTGGAGAGTTCCACAGTAGCCTGTCTCTGAGTAAATTTTGTCTACCATACAACCGAACCATAGGTCATCATGGGTCTTACGACCGCAGTATACAGCCAGTGTGGCATTAATCCCCACGTGATGGAGATTTTTATCTTTAGAAACAGCTTTCTGTAACTTCCGGGTTCATCTGCAGTTGTTTGTTGAAGAGAGTTGATAATTCTAATTTGCCCTACTTTCTTCGTTTAGTGCAGGGTAGCAGTGTAGTTTTTCCAGGATTTACCCTAAGGTTTGCACCTTAGTGCACTACTCCTCTACTATAGTGAGAGCCCGTTGCGGGAGCTTCGATATTATTTTGCCATGTTTCCTCACGATGATTCAGCATAACCCTGGGTATCGTTGAAGTCTACTAGCAGTTCGTTAGCAACTAGATCTCACAGAAGAAAGGAGAAAACTTCTCCCCGTGATCAGCCCTTGGAAATCGACACCTCCACGATTTCCTCCAACAAGTTTAATTGTGCTGGTCTATCCGGAAGCATGTTTTATGTCCATCTACAGAGTTATGTTGACGATATAGTGAGGAAACATGGCAATATACTATCGCAGTTTATGCGACTATCGTGAAGCAGTGGTGTACTAAGGAACACCTTCGGGTAAACCCTGGAAAACTACACTCATACCCTTTACTAAAAGAAGAAAGTTGGGCGAATTAAAATTAAATATTTATGTGTAATCCTGGATGCAAAACTCACACCGATAGAAAATTGTCTCTAAAAGTAAAATGTCCAACATGGCAGCAAAAAGGGCACTTGGCAAGACGTGGGGATTAATGCCACATATTGTGTACTAGCTGTACACTGCGGTGGTAAGACCTGTGGTAACCTATGGCTCGGTTATGTAGTGAACAAAAACTATGCAGGCCACTCTCTGGAGCTCCCCAAACTCCAAAGACTGGCCTGCCTTTGTATTAGAAGTGCCGTAAGAAGCACCCTAACAGCCAGCAACTATTAAACCCTTCTTCCCTTGATATAAGAACCACAAGAAAAAAACTAAAAGCAAATTTGTATACCAAAATAGGATGTCTTACCAAATGCATATTGTACCAAGGGTGGATCCACTTTCTCTCTCTGGGAGGGGGCGATATTACCAGAATACAATATGACAAGTGAAAACGAGTTGTAGACGAGGAAGGGGGAAGGTGCCAACGACATTCAGGTTTTTGATGCAGCAGACAGGGGCGAGTATATTTTTCTAAATTCGAAACTCTTGAGGGGGGAGGGCGATCGCACAGTATGGCAATTGAAACCGAGCTGTCGACAAGGGTGAAGTGCGTCTATTTTTATGAATTCGAAGTTTTGGGGGAGAGGGCGACCACCCTCACCACCCTTTTCGCCGTATCGACTCCTATTTTGTAAAATAGGAATAAATAAATAAACGTAGACGATCTAGTTTTTTACCCTTTCGCAGTCTGAATCCGGATCATAGTCTGCAAATTGCTAACCCCTGCTATAAGTTGTAGATTCGCTATCGACGATTATGTTAGCACATTTTGAAATCAAATTTCTCTCCCTCATTGGGGTATTTTGTTGAACATGTACATTTAAAGCTATTGTCTTAAATTTTAAATCCAGAACACTTTTACAAAGTTTGGAGTAAAAGTAGACTTTTTAACAGCTAGCACTGAAACTTGTAAAACAATGGTAAGACACAGCCTTACATTTATACGTATTTGAGTTATACTGAAAACGTAATTATTGTTAATTTTCCTATTAAGACGGATACCTTTAAACTTAATTATCTTTTAAATAAACAATTATCTCCACAAATACATAATTAAGACACCCACAATATTTACCTTTTTGGTTTATGACCCTTCACAGGTACACAAATCTCTTGTGCCTTTATAACTCTCATACCTTCTCTAACAATGAAAAACAAACGGTAACTTTGTTAGTTTTATGCCATAGGGTTTTACTGTCATCAAGTTTATTAAATATGAAACGAAAACCTCGACGATAATGGTGCACTATCATATATAGAAAACTGTCAGGACAGGAATTTCTAGCAGATTTAAAGTTCTAATATATTAGAGGGGCAATACAAAAATTTTACAGTTCGATTTTAATTATTTGTTAAAAAATAGGACCAGTTATTTCCAAGAGAGAAAAACATTTTCATTAGCCCATTTTTATTTGACAGACAAACTCGAAATTTTCTTCTTGCTGGTCGTTGCAAAATTTTCTGACGCAAATTCATTCCACACTTCTTTTCTTTTTAAATTTTTCTCTTTAACTCACAAATTTTGGAATTATTTGCACGTAAGCAATGCTAAATAAATTTCTTTCACAAAGAAATTAAAATATCTTGGGTCATTAGTATCGCTGCAAAGTAATTTTTTTCAAAAAAGCATGCTATAGAGATGCTAGATGAAAAAATTATTTCGAGTTCGCATCAAAAACTCGTTGCTGGTATGTTGTAGGTTTAGGGCGCCATATTTGTCCGCAAATTCTTTGAAAATTTAACCCAAATTTAATATAACAATAAAGGCGCGACGCGCCCTCATCACGGGCTTGTGACAAGTTAATCACCGACACGTCACAGGCTCGTCACGTCATATTTATACACATCCTTAGAATATCATGCATAAAGGAAAACAAAACCTACATATCATTAAGATACTTTGAGCGAAATACAATAGGCTCAAAACAACAAACAAAATTTGCGATATTCCCTTAAAAAGGGCGAAACATGTCAATAGCATGCCTCTGCCAAAATCACGATTTCCCTTCTAGCTAAAATTGGGCAAATCAAGTTTTTTTCTCTAGAAAACACTTTGAATTGACAAAGAAGTGGAAAAGAAAATAAAAAACGACGACCTTTTGTTGGCGGAACAAAGGTGAAAAGATAAATGGGTTTTTATTTAAACGATCTGGTTTAGTTTCGTCTAAATTCGCGAACAAATACAGTAGGTTATTTACATGGCTTTGTTCTTTTTTCTTTTAAAGTTATTTAGAAAAAACGCCTTTATAAAAGTTTTCTAAATCGCTATCGATATAGCTTTCAGCAATATCAAAAAATACGAGAATAACTTTTAAACAACTTTTATTCCAATATTTAGAAGGTTCTCATATTCCAAACTCTTACCTATGTTACTTAAAATTACTAGTAGTAAACTTTTTCAATATATTTCCCAATTTTGATAAAATTCTGAACATTTCTTATGGAGCTATCTTGTACCTAAATTCATCGTTCCCAAAATATTATATATAAAATAATATATATATATATATATATATATATATATATATATATATATATATATATATATATATATGTTCTATAATCTCTCAAAAACTCAAAGTGTTATAATCAGTCTGCTTGATCGTGCCATCTGTCTAACGTCTCCAGAATCCCCACCAAGAATACTGCAAAAAGTGAAAAGGACACTAAAGATAATTTCAATGAAAAGACTATCACCGTAATAATAAATAAACGAACATATAAATTTTATAATAACCTAATTACAAGAAACATGCAATATAAACAGTAAAAATATGTAACGTTACCTTACACTACTGAGCTTTCGGAAAAAATAAAAGACATTTTAAAAGAGCATGATATTATCGTGTGCCACAGGTCTCACAATAAATTAAATACACTATTCACTAATCGAAAAAGTAAAACTCCTCTCATGAATAAATCAAATGTAGTATATTCGATCCCTTGCACCAACTGCCCCATAAAATATATAGGCATGACGAATCAATTACTAAAGAACAGATTGAATGGCCCTAAATATATGAAAAATGCCTCAACAGCGTTAAAGAAACACACACAGGACGAAAAATATACCTTCGATTATAAAAGTACCACAATTAAAAACAAAGAAATGAATTACCAAAAATTGCAAATAAAGGAAATGACAGAAATTAAAAAAGATAAAAACACTGTTAAAGATAGAACGGATATAGGAAATTTGAGCCACATTAACACCAGCCTAATTTTAAAAAAATAATGAGTATTCGATCCTGTTAATAAACATCAAAAATTGAATATCCTCTTAAAAATAAAATCAAATGTATGTTTTTTTGGTACATTGTAAAATATAAAAAATAAAACACACTCGCATTCCATGTATTTTCAGTACCTAAATGGATGATGTAAAGTTTGCATTTTATTATTAATAAATGAACAGAACGTCAAGGTATGTACTGGTAATATTAAGTATATTTCTTAGATTTTAAAAGTGATTTAAAGTGTTTATTTGTTTTCTAAAATTAATTAGATAAAAAATATTTTTAAGAAGGTAAATATACAAAACAAAAAATTTTTAAAAATGCCTTAAATAAAAAGCGAAACGTCAAATTGTTTTGGATTTTTTATTAAATAAGGAACCTAAACCCAAGAAAAGACAAAATAAATATATATATATATCGCTTTCACGGATTCCTCCGTGTGAGATGCGATAGCAGTGGATAAATCCACATTATGCCGTTGTAGTGCTGAAATCACATTCAGCAAACGTACAACTATATGCAACTCCGTGTATAAATGAAGTAAATTACGATCAGTAAATGCAAACTTCGTTCCAATCATATCCTTTCCGTGTTAGAGGTCGCACAGTTTCAATAAATTGCGATAAAACACAATCCATCCCATTCCACCACCATCAAGATGATGGCCCACCTGTACCACCATACCGCGTTCAGTGCACAGACAGGTGCATGTCGGTACTCTGATGAGTCTAGTAGAGACGAAACATGAACCTCTGCCGTATCACTGTGGCAGGGAGGGTAAGTTTTGACTTTCGTCTCGGTATGGTGGTACAGGTGGGCCATCATCTCGATGGTGGTGGAATGGGATGGATTGTGTTTTATCGCACTTTATTCAAACTGTGCAATCTCTAACACGGAAAGGATATGATTGGAACGAAGTTTGCATTTACTGATCGTAATTTACTTCATTTACACGGAGTTGCATATAGTTGTACGTTTGCTGAATGTGATTTCAGCACTACAACGGCATAATGTGGATTTATCCACTGCTATTGCATCTCACGCGGAGGAATCCGTGAAAGCCATATATACATATATACGTCATCCGGCGGGAGGTCGGCGAAGCCCGCATACTTCCTTCCGATCTGTTCTTTGCACCGCCAGGTGCATGTCGGTACCCTGATGAATCTAGTAGAGACGAAACATGTACCTCTGCCGTATCACTGTGGCGGGGTAAGTTTTGACTTTCGTCTCGGTATGGTGGTACAGGTGGGCTATCATCTCGATGGGGGTGGAATAGGATGAATTGCGTTCTATAACAATTTATTCAAACTGTGCAACCTCTAACACAGAAGGGATATGATGGAGAGAAGTTTGCATTTACTGATCGCAATTTACTTCATTCATATACGGAGCTGCATATAGTTGTATGTTTGTTGAATGTGATTTCAGCACTACAACGGCATAATGTGGATATATCTACTGCTATTGCATCTCACATGGAAGAATCCGTGAAAGCCGCATAAACATATATACGCCATCCGGCGGAAGGTCGGCAAAGCCGCGTTCAGTATTTGCATGCTTCCTTCCGATCTGTCCTCTGCACAGCCAGGTGCATGTCGGTACCCTGATGAGTCTAGTAGAGACGAAACATGTACCTCTGCCGTGGTACAGGTAGGCCATCATCTCGATGGTGGTGGAATAGGATGAATTGCGTTCTATAACAATTTATTCTAACTGTGCAACCTCTAACACAGAAGAGATATGATGGAGAGAAGTTTGCATTTACTGTTTATCGAGAGTTTATTATCTCGATGGTGGTGAAATAGGATGAATTGCGTTCTATAACAATTTATTCTAACTGTGCAACCTCTAACACAGAAGAGATATGATGGAGAGAAGTTTGCATTTACTGTTCGCATTTTACTTCATATATATATATATATATATATATATATATATATATATATATATATATATATATATAAGAAGCAGAATTTAAAAATTCAGTAATGAACTGGATATTCCACTAAAGAAGATAAATCGAGCCAACCATACATCTTCAATATTATGAAATAAAGTTAATATATAGTCGGCTTCGCTTATAACATTTCTATCCCAATGCCATCATGTTTATAGTATCCTGTATATAATTTAACTTATTTGTAATTGAACCGAATTCCTTTGTTGATATTGATTTATTCCCTGTGCTAAACTTGGTAGTTTGAATTAACTTGACAAAACTTTAGTATCTTGTTGAGACAAAACCAACACAAGAATGTTAAATAGAAGAACATAGGCCTTTACGAACATTCAAATTGATTTCGTTTGATTTTATCTTCAAAAGACTCTTAAATTCGGGGTCTTTTGAAATACGGACAATAAAAGCGTTTTGGAAACTCAACTTCTCAAACCGGTGGACAAGTAAATTGTAAACAATTACGGTAGGATAGCGTAAAGGTTCCAATAGCTTGAAAAAGTTGAAGTTGACGTAATTTATAAATATATATTTTTAAAATTTTTATTTATTTATATTAAATTTCCTACAGGAACAATTTTTTTAGTAATGATTTAGGAGAAACTTGAATACTGCATTTTGTTTTTGAATGTTTTAAACGAAAATATACTTAGAGAAAATTTTGGAATATAATTTTATATACAGGCTGTCCGGTAAGTATATCCTAATTTCTCGGAAGCAAATAGGGGAGGTCAAAATAACCCTACTTTGGCATAATAAAAAATTCCTAAAGTACCCCTTAATGAAGATACAGAGCCCTAAATGGATACTTAGCGATATATCTTGTCGGCTCTAATTTTTAAACCGACTTGTATAATTTAATGAAATTTTATTATTTTATAGAGGCTATAAAGATTTATTAAACCATACTACAGCAGCAAGGTTATACACTGAAAAAGTCCAACAAAGTGATAGGACCTATCAGGTGAGGGGTCGGTAAATTACAGCCTAAATTGTTTGGCAGACTAGCGCCATCTATTGAAATGTTTGCAAACTAAAAATTCCATCTTTGTTCTCTCATAAGGGGTGCCCGCACCTTGAGTGTGACCACATGGCCAATAATTTAATGAAACTTAATTAATATAATATATAGTGATTTATTTGTTTATTCTATTATAACTATTAGTTAAGTACATAGGTACAATCTTTAATGGCTATATGATGACATTTACGTTTGGTGATGATTTGCCGTTTAGGATCCACTTTCGTGGACTCCCATTTACGTTTCAGGGACCCTCAATTTTTTCCAGTTAACATGTACTGCTTGCAGGTCACAGTCGACCCCTGGAGATCCATATAAACCACTTCGGGAATTAATAATTTACAAGAACCCTTGTTTTAATATTGGTTAATTTCAGAATCTGTTTTTAGGTAAATTAATACGTAAATGTATTCAGTTTAAAGATTTGTCATTGCTTTTTCATCTGTGTTTATGTACTGTATTAAAACACTGAATATAAAATATTTTAATTTAGAAATAAAGCCTGTAATGTTTGAACACAATAAAGTGTTTAATGCTTCAATAAACACAAATTGATTTAAAAAGGAAATATATGTGTAATAATTCTGATGTGGGAGAATTATTCTTCCGGATTAACTGATAAATAAATAAAGAGCTGAATATCAGTTGTTTATTTGTCTCGTTTTTATTGAAATAAAATAAAACAAATAATAAAATGTAAAATTATTGTTAGAGAAAATTAACGGAGTGAGATAAATGTAAATAAAAAATAATTTTTTATTTTAGAGGGGTTATTTGGTAATTTTATCTGTTAATGTGTGTTAAGTGCTGACAAGATGTCTTTATCTAAATAAATTAAAAGATAAACCACTATAATTATATGTTTTTGGAATGTTGTCTAGCTCAATAAAATTGCACTTAAAATTTATTTTTATCTCATTTTTATTCAAAATATGAATTTTTTAAGATATTAAATCCCTAAATCAGTCATTAACCTTAAAAATGTAACATTAATTTCGATTATTGATAGCAATTATTATGAATTTATTAAATGCATTTCAAAAAGTAATTGTTTAATAATATACAGGGTACATCTAAAAGATCTAAACGCAAACGTCTTTGTAAATATTTATTATAATTGTAGCTTGACTTGCACTAAACTTGGTACTTTGGAGTTTTTAGGATTTAAAACCAAGATCTAAATCGATTTTGATGTGCATTACAGAGAGCTCCACTAACAGCACTGCCTATATCTAAAGTTTCAATTTTTTTTTGCTTTATTTAAAATATATATATATATATATATATATATATATATATATATATATATATATATATATTTAGTATGTGTCGCTTCGAGCAGTCGTTTTTGGAATAATCGAATATAAATATTTTATTGGGTGCTTAGGATTGGTTCAAAAAATTAGGCGCTTGTTTTAGGGCCAACAGGCTAATGACAATAAAAATTTACATAGCAACGCTACAAGTTATAAAAGAGTGTCATCAAACGATCAATCTGACAAACCTTTATCGTTTTATTTTAAAATTGGTCATTTAATTCTTAAATTTTTCGCTATGGCCGAACATTACACTAACTTAAAAATAACCGATATGATATTAGTTTATAGTTATTGCCCTGAAAATTGTCGGGAGTCGGTAAGGGTATAGAATCAGCAAGAGAAGACTGAAAACTTGAATCCCGTTTAATTTACAGCCATCTTGGTGGATTTGGGATAGGAATTTTATTTAGCGTGTCACGGTAGCAGTATAATGTTGTTTGGTTTGAGTATTTTTTGCCTGCTTGGCGTTTTTTTGGCTGTTTTACCGAGATATAACCAGGAAACACGGATTTTGTCAATCTTAAACACGTTTTTAACCAGGAATCAGTCTAGGTCCTAGGAAATTGGGGTCCATCCTAGGGGTTGGAACATTGCTGTTGTACAACCTACAGGCAACCACTCTACGGGTTTAAACTTCACACGTCAGCGAGAAATAAACAACTGACAGACAGAGGCAAACCATTTGTATTTATTTCCTTTTTCTCTGTATATTTAATTTAGTTTGATGTTCTTTTATATTTTGTAAAATCTAGCTGACGCTACAGTTGGATCATTTAATTGAATATTTTTATTTTAACGATTTGCATTAACTACTATTTCACCTCTTTTTGAAATCACTTGGGGCTCTTAAGCTCATCGTACGATTTAGTTCGATCGTACTCTTCCTTATACGTGACTGCGGCACGTTATTCTCTTTCATTCGTGCGCATTCGGAAAAAGTCTTGGTTTGCCGAAGTAGAATTTCGAGAATGTACTCGTATCGCTAGTGGCGTAGCGACTCGTCGTGTTACAAATTGTTGCCTGTTGCGATGTTTAATATAAAATTCTGGCATTACAATATTTTTTCGCGAACTCTCTTTATAAAGTTCGCAAACCCCTGGGGGAACACTGATCTAGAAGATCTAGTAAATTTGCTAAATTTATTGGATAATCTTCAACTGACTTTCTGGATGAAACATTTGATTCATGCACGACAGTGCACACCACCCTTCACATTCCATGTTACGAATTTTTTTAAATGAGAATTTGTAAAATCGATTGATCTGCAGAGAAAATGATGCTCCTGCCAATTGGCCATCTACTCAACCAAATTTAATGTATATGGATTACTTTTGATGGGGAACTCTTAAAGAGATGATATATTTTAAACTCATAAAAACCAAAGATTTATCTTTGTGTACTAGAAAATTGAGGTCATTTCGAACATTTTACTTAGAGCCATATTAAACAATTGAAAAGATAAAATTTTTCTGTTTTAGTTTATTATTTGTATATTATTTTCATTTTTTTAGCCAGTTCATTCTTGCATTATAATTGTTACATCCTTTTAATGTATATTTTTATTATTTTTAGCCTGTTGGTAACTTAAATACGCTCCATATGTCTTGGACTAATCCTAAGCCTGGATAAAGTGTGATGAGGTACTATAGAGGGTGTCAATTTGCAATAAAACATTTACCAGCCAGATTTCCAAGCGGTCTATTTAGTTGCTTGAAGCGACATCTACTAAGAATAACTTTTTTGGGTAGAAGATATCAAGAAATAAGAATTTTAATTAGAAATTCAATATATCGAGGAGCAAATAAGTTATGAAGCATTATGGGTAGGCGAAGTGGTGCTGATGACGAAATCTATCAACTTTTAATCTAAGATAAATTGGTATATTTCCTCATATTTTAGCGTCAGGAATTCGCACTGTAGTTATGCACAGACTTTGTAGAGATACCATGTATATATTAGTTTTTCTAAAAACCTTTAAAAATGGACACATCAAAATTAGTATATAAGAAATTTTTGTTTCGTCAATACTCATATACAGTTTTTAAAATTATTTATTATTAACCTCAATACATAAAATATAAAAGTCTACATTTTTCAAGCCACAACTATATATCAACGGATCTCGATTATGGGGTAGCAATAGTGATGGAAAGTAACAATAAAAATCGTTAGAAAATAACCGTTACAAACCAATCACTAAAAGTTACGAGTCCTCTATTTAGAAAAGACTCGTATCTTGGCAATGCGTTACTGTACAGAAACATCCTTAGTCCGGGACGAGAACAGAAATAAGTAAAGAAATATAACTACTATTTTATTTTCGCGAGCCCAGACCGGCATGGCGGTCTTCTTTATAGTCACGAAACTGCTGACTAGAGGAGTAGACGAGGAAATTCGAGGATAGCTCCACTACGCACTGGATTATTTTAACTGTTTGGTATTTGAGGTGTCGGCAATTTCGAAGTTATGGTTGTTTTCTGAACGGCAACCCACAGAACAGAAGCGTTTTTTATGCTTAGATGCAGGACTCGGCAGATTAAAATAATTTCGCTGAAATAAGATAAGAAATGGTATTTCTATTAAAAGGGATGGATCTTATTCTTTGTTGACGTTATATCCATTATCATATATGATAGTTCAGTTTTGAATTTCGTATGTTCTACGCCTGCCCCATTACGTTTATTATTTACTTGCTTGTTATTTCAAGTGTGGCATACATAAATAGGTAGTAATATATTGAAAAGTTTCTAATGAGGTAGGTAGTAAATAATATATATATATATATTCTGAATTTACTAAAAATACAAGTGCCAAATATGTTTAACGCACGATAAAATATATTGAGCAGATACAACAAAAAAAAATTTATGGCTGAGAAATGGAAACGCAAAGGAGAAAATCTGTTTGGATTAACTTTATATTATGCCAAAGCAAAGTGTATATTTGCAAATCTATAAATTCCTACAAAAACGGCAATATTTCAAACTTTTAAATCGAAATACCCAACAATGTAATTAAATGAGCGCTGGAAAACAAATCACTTTTTCAGAAGTTATCCTTGTAGGTAAAGGGTTGTAAGGAATTAAACTTAAAATTACATGTCAAAACAGAGAAGATTTGATAATTTTTTTAGATTGACTTGCTTCTCGTTTTGGAGACCTAGAAAAACAACAATGACTAAAGCGACTTTTCTTGATCCTCAATTAAAAACATGGGGTTTTGTTAAAGAAGATTGCTTGGAACGAGTAAAAGACGAACTTCGGGTTGAATTAGTTAATATAATAAAAAAGAAACGTGGACAAATTGCTGCAAGTCAGAGAAATGAAATAGAAATATCTGAGGAAAAGACAATATGCGAAGAAAGTGAAGATGATTCTATAACATCTTTCGAACTTGGAAGGAGTTCAACCACTTTAGCAATTGCAGAAATACGCAAGTACAGAGAAGAGGCTAATTTGTAAAAAAAGACCCTTTAGTTTGGTGGCAAGGCAGAGAAAGAGTAGACCCTTGACTATTTCAACTGGCAAGGCCATATTTATGTATATTTGCCACATCCGTACACTGCGAAAGAGTTTTTTTTAAAAGCTGGTCAAGTCATAAACGAACGATGAAATCGTTTAAAGGCAAAACACTTCGAAAAATTATTGTTTTTATAGCAGAATAAATATTTATAACATTTTTGTCTGTATTTCAAAATGCATATATTTTTTTTGTTTTTGTTAAATACGGATTTAGGAGATTTTTCTAAAAAATGTTTGTTTATTCTTAGCTGTTTAAATAAGTCTAGTTATTCTTGAATTTATATATGTTTTTCCATATATTGCTTTTTAACACTTATAATTTAAACCAATACATACTTAATATTCAGTATTAAATTTCATATTTACCATAAAATATAAATTATTCAATTAAAGACCTAAAAAATATATCGTATATCACTTGCAGTATTACTTATTCGAATAAAAGTAACTAAAGTAACGATTCCAAAGTAACGAGTCCTAGAGACGTACCAGTAGTTACAAGTCCTTAAAAGTAACTAAATTTTCCATCACTAGATAGCAATTAATATATTATTTAAAAAATATATATCGATATTTTCATAAAATTAAGTTTTGGAAAAGAGTCTACTTCTACCCTCTATATTATTTTTCCCTATTCTAATTTATACTAAAGCCAAAAAAATCTCAATTATATTTTGCGCAGTATATAATAAAAGAACTTGTGAAAGTTTCTTTTGAAATATGAATGAGCGGCAGAGCATATCAAAACACAAATTGGAAAAAATAACGATTTATTTTATGGACAGAGAAGAAAAGACCGAATGAAAATATAAATTATTTAATACTTGCCGAAAATCTAGCTCACACAGCAGCTTAATAAAAAAATTGTAATGGCGGCAATTTTAAATTTAAATGAACATATTATACAAAAAGACAAATATCAAGGGATTTAGAACTGTAATAAACTTTTTTCCTGTAAAATGTTTTTGTAAATATTTTCAGTTATCAAATTTTCAGCTTAAAAACATTTAATTATGTACCAAGGGTAATGACTGTTGCCCGACTATGCAAAGGCAACAATTCACCCAAAGGTTTATAGGTCTTACGCTATAAGAATCCTTAATTACCCAATGCTTAAAAAAGTGTTCCACTTAAGCCGTCTCGGCTTTACACGATTTTGAGTTGGGTTTATTTATTGTAGGCCCTATTTAATATACATTCTCATAATTTTCAATGTATATATAATGATTTAGGAAATTTTTGAGATTTTTTTTTCCATGTTGCCAGATCTGGCAATCACATAAACTTTATAAACCCAAAAATCCAATTCACCATGGAGACAGAACAGGAAAGAGAACTATCGTTTTTGAATATCCTACTGAAAAGAAAGGAGGATGGCTTGCTTTTGCACACTGTCTACAGAAAGCCCACTCACACCAACAGATACCTCAACGCCGATTCACATCACCACCCCGCCCAATTATTTTCAGTAGTGAAATCACTTGCGTTTCGTACCTTACAGATCAAGAAAATTACCACAAAGAGATGAGCGTACTGCGAGACGCCCTGACAGAAATGGTTACAAAAAAGAACATATAGACAAAGCTCTAAAAAACAAACGCTGGTCCCCGAAAAATTTCAAAAACCTCCAAAGCTTTTGTTCCTTATGTCAGAGGCACTACAGACAAAATCACAAAAATTCTCAGGAGATACAATATTGACACCATTTTCACCACAAACCGTAAAGTAAATGATCTCTTGCCAACATTTAAAGAAAAAACCCCTCTAAAAAACCAGGAAGTGTACGAAATTCCATGCGGAGAATGCAGCTCATCTTACGTAGGCCAAACCAACCGTAAAATAAGTGCCAGAAGAGTTAAACATATAAACGCTGTCAAGTAAAAAACAACTTCTTCTGCACTGGCCCAATACTGGTTACATACTGGACATAAAATACATTTCTCAGGAACAAAAATGCTATCGAGATGTGAAAACCTGTCCACAAGAGTTATAAGGGAAGCCATCAAAGCAAAGAGGCCCAACAACTTAAATAGCAGAAATGATAGGCACCGAGTGCCTAACATTTGGAAAAATCTGCTTACAAAACATCAACCAGTAGCACTTAGTAACGAAACAGATTACAACTCGGTGTGACAGAATTTGATTATAGACTCTTGCCGATGACATATTGAGGTAGCGTTAATTATCTTATCTATAATCATTTTTGTCCCATATTAATTAGTAACTATTTTGATAACCTACAATTAAATATCACAGTAATAAAGACACTCTGGAAGTCTAGTCGTTCAACTTCTCTCTTGCAGCTTTAGTACCAAACACTACGGTTATTAAAGCTTACCACAACCATGACTCAGATCTTCAGGACTCAGGAAAGGCTGCTAATTAGTTGGTCAGTAGATATCTTTGGTCTTGTAGATCTCGCAGCAGCGCGCCCGCAAGTTAATTCGCGTGAAGGTTTTAATTAAATTGAATAAAACAAGTTTCTCAAAACACTTAGTCTATTAACAAAATAAATAGAATAAAACGAACTATTTACAATGAGAAACTTAAGAGTAAATCTGGATTATAATTAAAAAGCTTAAAACTACAAGCTCTTTAGGTCGTTCTGATATTCCCCTTAATGAAATAAACCTAAATTTATTTGTTTAATTAAAAGTTTAAGGGATGATGGACTCCCTTCCCCGGTAGAAAATAAAGTAAATTTCCCCTTACTATTTGAAATGCTGTCTGGAAGAATAAAAATAAAATATAAGGCAAAAATAGCAGAAAAGACAGCAGAGAAAAATCTTCTTACACTGGTAAAACACTAAAACGCACGCCAAACTGATTTAGACGAATTCAAAATCGTAACTGCCCTTAATTAATTTCTCAAAATCGAACTCAACTTTCATCCCTTAGAACCGCCCTTCTCCCTATTAGATGTGTTGGTCCCGTCATGCGTGCTTTTCCACTAATAGAACGCCCTTATGCGATGCATCCCCGCGCGCGAAAGGTAGTTTTCGTTCCCAAGCGTCGGTATGCTTTCGGTCCCCTGGTTCATAGATGGCATAAGTCATCCATGCGTCGAATTTAATTAAATTTAATATTAAAACTGACCAGAGCTCAAAACTAATAATTACTTTATATAAATGTGATCAATAACTATTCTACAACTATTCTAAAAGATGCGTGAAAGAACCTATAAAAAAACCCCAAGGTTTTAACCATTTTCTCTCTTTCTTATTCTTATTTTCGTCAATTGGGGAAAAATGGGTAACAGTCGCGAACTTTGTACATAATAACAAATACTAATATTGCATTTCAGCGATTTTATTTAAATATTCTTTTGTTTTCTTATGATGGGAAAATTTGCTCAGTTTAAGTAAGAGAAAGCTCTCTCACGGTCGTCACATATGGTTATCACTTTACAACTTAACCTTAGACCCTTAACGATATGGTTTTTAAGATTATTAAGTTACTTTGACAGATTTATATTAAAAACTTCGAGAGGGTGGAATAGTTTAGTTTTTGCGTCACATAAATTCTCTAAGTTTATGTTGTTTTTTTCAGAAAAATTAACTACCCCAAAAGTAATAAAACTAGGCTTAAGTTTGTTAATGGATTTATATTTCCCTGATATGTGACTATTTTTGGCCAGACATAAGATATACAATTTAACGGTCCAAATCCTTATACAGAGGGGGACTCAAGTAAATTCTTCCATTTAGTAGAATTTAATTTAGAGTTAATAAATGTTAAAATTAGTAAAAATCACAATAAACTTTTGTTCCCTTACATCGGCAACGCAACCCCAAACACTGGCAACAGTGTCGATGACAACAGTAGACGCCGTACAATGAGCATTAAAAATGGTGAGAATGAGATTTCACCGAAACATCTGCTGCCTTATAGTCCTGAGAGGGACACATACACGAGATGCCCGAAAATTTTATATGACATATATATATATATATATATATATATATATATATATATATATATATATATATATATATATATATACATATATATATATACATATATATATATATATATATATATATATATATATACATATATATATATATATATATATATATATATATATATATATATATATATATATATATATATATATATATATATATATATATATATGTGTGTGTGTGTGTGTGTGTGTATGTAATAACGGTTGTTTTCAAGGATATAATGTTCATTCCAAGGTTTTTGGGTGTCTCGTGTGTATGATGAGTTCTGGGTCCTTCTCAGGGTTCTAGGGCAGCTGCGGAAATACCAGAAAACCTCCGATTAAATCTATACATCGTGCCCTGTTTCCTGCTTTTTAAGATGAAAAACAGCAGACAAGACACGAATAGCGACATCTCGATGGATCACTCAATAACACAAGAGTGACCTCCATTAATAATGTTTTTCAAAACTGCCATGCGATGGCGCGATGGTGAAGTAAAAATAGAAATATATCAAACTCGATATACGAATCATGCTACCCAAAGAATAATGGTCGTATCATTTGGCATCGACAACAAAACTAACCACGAGTGTTTGCAGTTCAATCAGCTTTCGAACCAACGATCTCCCTATGAGAGCACTCCATATTTTTGAAACTAACAAATGTAAAAAAGAGATAAGCTATCGTTTGTGTAATTTTAAATAAAATAGAAAATTCTCGGTTGTGCGGACATAGATTGTTAGTAAACATTACTCTCGTATTAAAAAATGCGGAAAACTAAAAGAGTAAATATATGTAAATATATATATATATATATATATATATATATATATATATATATATATATATATATATATATATATATATATATATATATATATATATATATTTACTGGGCATTCTTTGCCAAATCAATCACCATCGGTCCAAAATTTGACGCAACGTAGAGAGTTCTATGTGGCTCATTTTGAAACCCCACTTATATAGTTTTTTTAAACCGTGGCATTTTTGGAAAAATCAATACAGCGCTTCCAAAAAACAAACTTTTGAAAACGCAGAGAAAAACTATTCATAAAATTTTTTGTGTAGCAAAATATTCCGATTTAGGGAACTAATCGCAGTATTTGGGTGCGTTAATCACGAATCTGGCTTCAGCATATCGAAATTCAATATGGCAGCCAGTATCCCCTAAAATGCATATTATGGCTATAAAGAAGGGTACAGCCTACTTGAAAGTTCGGTTACGGGGGTATATGATATCACTAATTATTATTCTCGTTTAAGAATATCGAAATTTAAAAAGGGTAAAATCGATATGAAAGTATTTTCATATGGTTTTTTTACTTATTATTTTTGAACATTTCATTTAAGTAAAACAAAAATTACTCTTCAAAAAATTATTGATTTTACGATTACTTTTCGTTTCAAAATTGTTAAACGATAGAGTAGTTAATGTTTCTATTCTGTAAATAATAATTTTTCACAAACTCATTTATGATTAAATATAATTTTTCTGTCGATCACAGCTAAGGATGTAGAGTTAGACAGGGATGTTTTAAAAAAAGTTTTCCAAATTAATTAATAATAGAGGGAGGGTATGACATGAGGGATTTTTTTATTATTCCTTTTATAGCGCACTAAATACGACCGCCGTGCCAAATTTCAAATTTCTAGAATAACGAACGGCTCTACTCCCGGATTAATGATCTTCTTTATAACTAATTGTTTGAACTGAATTTATACTATTGCATTTTACACGAAAAATGCTTACTATCCCAAACATTTCCTCATTAGCAACAAATTTAGAGATATTAATAAATCAGAATTTTTACACCTCAAAGTCTCAGCAACATATTTTATCATTCGATTATTGATATGAACATACACATCTTATCGATTGAAAATTTCTTCTAATTTGCATTCACTTTATTCTAACGCTTTTGTCTACGTTTGAGACCAATTTACCAACATCTTTGTCATGATACATTCCAATATTATAAGTAAACATTTTACTATTTTTAAACTTATTTATTATGAATTTTGACTGACTCGGAACTCAATATAAATAGTAAAAACGCAACATTGCCAAGTCATACACTAATTAGGACCAGCTGAATTAAATGTGTCAAATGAAGTTCTGTTTTTATTTTTTTTTTAATTATTTTCTCGTCAAAACTACTTATTTTTTAATTATATTATTTTTTATTAGTATTCATTATTTGATTGATGTGCAGCTAATGGACCTCCTTAAATTTGTTTATTATAATATACAAGAAAACAATCAGTTGTTGTTTTTTTCATCTTATCAACCTAAATTATGTAGAAGTAGTATTGCTCGCAAATTATTTAAATAAATTCCCATGCAAAAAGAGCATTGAAACTGTATGAGAAAATGTTTTATGGAAATCGAAGCAAGTACTCGAGGACCTAATCTATCTTTTCTTTAAATTCTTAACTGAAAAGTTGGAAAAAAAATAAAATAAGGCCAAAAGCACTTATACTACAAAAAACAACCACCACTTAAATTGTCTTATAATAGTTTGAAATGACCTGGAGCAATAACTCCCAGAATACAAAAACACAGCGCCACTATGTGACGTCATCACAAGGGGCCGGTAAATCAACACATTATTATATGCTTTTTGTAGGATTTATGCATTTGTTAGTTGTTAAATTTACTTATGAAGTTTGGATGATCATATTTGTTACCAATTTTTAAGTAAATTATGTGCTGACAAGGTGAACACTATAGATGAAAAAAATCATAAGATAATGATTTGAGGAACACTACCGTGTTTTCAATTTTTGTAGTTTTTTTTTAGATAAATATGTTACGGTGATTATTAATGTAAATTATTACAGATAATACTTAGTATTTAACACCAAAATCTTATAGATTTTCAGTATTCTTGTAAAGTCCTTCAATGATTTACAAATAACTGGCTACTGAAGAAACTTCTCTGCATTTCATAATTAGATTACCTACACTTTTTATTGTACAATATTTACAGTTATTTTATTGATGTACTAAGTTTCTTATTATAACTTTTCCCTAACCGGTTTTTTTTTCTGTTACAGTAATTTTCATCAAAGTACTGATAACATTGGGAAGTAAAATATTAATAACACTTCTTAATAAATATCCTGTCTAATAAATGAACTCTAGCATTTCTTGTATTGGTTTATCCGTACCATGTTCTTCACTACAAGTATTTTTCAGTCTTTCGTCAATTTCATTAGAACTGCCTTCAATGCTGTCCACATTGTAACCTTTAGATGACAAGAGATAGCTTTGTGAAACTTTTTTAGTGCTTTAATAACAAAAGGACTTTGTAATTAAGGGTGTCATTGTCAACTTCACATTGTGTTTTTTCAAGCTGGATGGATTCAAAGCATTTAAATTTAAAGAGAGTATATGTTGTGTTCTAAGTTATACACTTTTTAAGAGCCGCAAAACATGAAAACATTTTATTGCCAGTAAAAATCGGGAAAAATGATTGTCTAATCAGGTTTTGAGTTTAGACAGTTATTGAAAATATGTTAAACAATTAATAGCCTCAAGTAAACCTCGTAATTCATTGACACTACTTGGTATATTTAATTTTAAAAAACAATCTCACTCGTTTTGGGGTCCTGCTGGGATATCCGATAAAATCCTGTTTTATAAAAAAAAACCTACAAACTAGTTACAAATAATGAATTGTCTTCTACCATTTTAACGGGCATTTTTTTTTTGAAAACAAGATACTTGCACCATCGGACTGGGCAGGTAATTCCCTTACAATCGTAGATACAACATTTTTCAATAAATACAAAATAAGCGATAAATAAATGTACTGAAAATTAAGCGCCTGAGCAGATATGCAACGTTGCCAGATCCAGTTTATCGTTTGTCCTGTTCAGGACATATTTATTGTAATCTTTTTTTCAATTTTTTCTTCAAAATGTAACAATAGAGCATAAAATATGAGTTTCTCACACAAATGCGAATATTATTCTTTTCTTCATCTTGGTAGCTTTCATCAGTCCATTGTTGAACAAAGGCTTCCCCCGTTCTCTTCCAATCCTGTTTCTTTTCTGTTGTCCTCCTCCACGCCAGTCCTGCCGATCTTTTTAATATATATCGTCTTGCCTTCTCAAATGCGCTGTGTGGTCCATGATCCTACCACTTTAGTATTTTGTCCAATCCGGGTACTTTTTTTTGATTTTCTAATTTGAAATTAAACGTTTGTCGTGTTCATTGCGTTCTTGCAATATTATGCATGTTCGTTTTAATTAGGGTCCATGTTTAGGCGTCCTAAATCAATACAGGGAGGATACATATAAATATATATATATATATATATATATATATATATATATATATATATATATATATATATATATATATATATATATATATATATAAATGACATTTTTCCAAAAGCGGCCCAGCCCAGCCGGACTCTTCGATTAATTTCAGCCGTTTGATTTTTCTTGATAATTATTATGTTTTGGCTCAGTTTGAGACAAGGAAAAAAGGAGAAAGAAAATTTATAGAAGCAGCATAGATTAAAAACAACAATGGAATCTTCAGTAAACCGAGTGTTGAGATACCTCATCTTTGGCAACTACTACTTTGGAACATCAAATCATTGAGGTGTGTACAGTGAAGCGAAACGTTGCGCTTCAATGGACACAGTCCCTATATAGGCTCCTAGTCTTAAGACAAAACATTCAGTTTATACTTGATAACGATTAGAGATACAACCTAATCGAAACGTCGTAAAAATAAAAATGAAGACAATGCAAGTCTGACCACATTTTAGTCATTCTTCAACATTGCCTACAAGCTTCAAACAAACAAATGTCAATATTGTTCTTTTCTTCATCTTGGTAGCTTTCATTAGTCCATTGTTGAACCAAGGCCTCCCCCGTTCTCTTCCAATCCTGTTTTATTTTCTGTTGTTCTTCTCCACGCCAGTCCTGCTGATCTCTTTAATATATATCGTCTTGCCTTCTAAAGTGCGCTGTGTGGTCCGTAATCCTACCACTTTAGTATTTTGTCCAATCCGGGTATTTTTTTTTTTTGATTTTCTAGTTTTTTTTTTCTAGTTCTTTTTAATTAGGGTCCATGTTTAGGCGCCCTAAATCAATACAGGGAGGATGCAATGGCTAAATCCTAAACTTTTCATAAAAAATATAATTTTTTTTTTAATATAAATGATATATTTCCAAAAGCAGCCCAGCCGGACTCTTCGATTAATTTCAGCCGTTTGAATTTCCTTGATAATTATTATGTTTTGGCCCAGTTTGAGACAAGGAAAAAAGGAGAAGAAAAATTGGTCTTATCATATGGAAATACAATGCACTTACAGGCAGAAATAACACAGGAAGGAGTTGGTTACTAAACACTAAATCTTTCAGAAAAACAAGAATTAAAAATTATTCAGGTATATGCCCCTACAATACATCATGAAGACGAAGAATTTCAGCTGTTCAACGACCAGGTAACAGAATCAATAAAGGAAGAGAACTGTAAAGACATTATATTAATGAGAGATCTAAATGCAAAATTATGAAAAAATAAAGAAAATAATGGAATAAGCTTTTTGGCGAAAGGAATACACTACTAAACTACTTAAAGCAAAATAATCTGGATGTGAAGAAAACGTTTTTCAATAAAAAACTGAAAATGAAATTGACGTGGATGTCTTCAAAGAATAAATTGACTACATTATTTTTTAACATACGTACATAATAAAAAATGTGTAATAAATTCTCATGTGATCACAGACTCATTAGAGGTCATATTTAAATAAATACTAGAATGTAAAGAATCAAAATGGTAAAGAACAGGAAAGAATCAAAATGGTAAAGAACAGGACAGTAAAATAGACACCACCAAATTAAAAGAAACAAAAATTAATACCAATAAATAATTTTCTAAAACCTATTGCACAAAAACATACTGCGAAACATGGATAACAATCAGATCAAAAAATACCATCACAAAATCAATCACAGTGGAAAAAGTTGTTAAAAAGAAAAAAAATTAATGCTTGGATTACAGCAAACAAAAGAACAACATACGGAAAAGAGAGATAATTGGAGCAAACAAAGCAGTAATGTAGAATTCGCAGAGATAAATAAACTAATAAAAAAATTTAAACAAGATAACAGCATATGAACAGAAACAAGGATTATAAAATTTATCGAGTAAAATAGAGGACTAAAAACATAAGAAATAGAAGCGGATGATCACAAATAATCTGGTTAAAGAAAAAGGAAAGAGATGAGAGAAAATAAATAAATTACACTACAAAACAATATTATAAAGAGACATCAAAATACAATCCAACAATCAGAAATTAGACAAAAATTAAGCATAAAATTACCAAAGTAAAATCAGAAGACCTACCATACATTGAAGAATATGAAATAGAAAACGCTGTCAAAAACAGCAATAATGAAGAGTACTGGTAGAGATCACATCATAAATGAACTATTCAAAAAAAAAGCGGAAAACCGCTTATCACGTCCCACAAAATATTATTTAATAAGTCTATTCAAGAAGGCCAAATACCAATGGACTAGGATATCGCAAAGATAATTCTGCTATTTAAGAACGGGGATTGAAGACAACTAAAAAACTATCGACCCATAACTTTCCTATCTCGTTTATATAGATTACGAACCAAAATACTAACAACTAAAATGGCCTAGAGGTTAGAGTATTACCAACCAGTAGAACAGGCGGGCTTTCAAAAGAGTACTCAACCCTTTATTTGTATATTTATTGACTTCGAGAAGGCGTTTGATACAGTGAAAAACTCAAGAGAGCTCTTCAAAATTACCAAATCGGCTCTAGATATATAAAATTATTGCACAACATATACGAAAACGCCAGTGCTATAATCGATTTGTACGAGCAAACAAATTCAATCAGAAATGGAAAAAGTATAAAATAGTTGAAAATTTTTACAACGGTATTAGAGGAATAAACATTAACCTGAAAGTAAATACAATAAATACAAAAATAACGTCAAACGTAGATGATGATTTCCAGTTAATATATAATATATATATATATATATATATATATATATATATATATATATATATCACTCTGTTCTGATTTATTGTTTAAATTTATGAACATGTCTTGTACGTCCTTCAGGTTGTCTGAAATCAGGTTAGTTCAGGTTAATCGGCAAACTTTGAGTTACTAAGACGTTTATCTTTGATGTTTACTCCTCTAATACCGTTGTAAAAAGTTTTGGACTACTGGTATCGCCCTATCTTATAACTTTTCTAATTCTGATTTAATTTATTTGCCTATGTAAATCGATTATGGTACTGGCGTTTTCGTATGAGTTGTACAATATTTTTACATATCTAGAGTCTATTAGACAATTCTGAAGAGCTCTCTTGATTGGTCAGTTTTTCACTATTTCAACTCATTCTCGAAATCAAGAAATATCAAATAAAGGGATAGATTATATATTTTTCTGGTGTTGGCTGTCATCCATTTCCTGGATTTTTCCTTTTTGACAACTTTTTTTACTGCCAGTGTTATTGTTCATATGATGATATTTTTGATCTCATTTATATCCAGGTTTGCAGTATGTTTGTGTATAATAGGTTTTCGAAATTATTTGTTAGTATTCTTGTGTTTGATATTAATTTGGTGGTGCCTATTTTTACTATATTTTCATCATTTTGGTTCTGTTCATTGTTTTTTTTTTCAATATGACCTCTGATGAGTTATTTGAGAATTTATTGAATACTAACACATTCTTTATTATGTAATTTTACATTTAGATCTCCATAACTATGTATTGACATATGCCTTTTTTTATTCCTTCTGTTCTAGTCGTAGAACAGCTCAACTTCCTCATCTTTATGGGTCTATTGTGGGGACATATACCTGAACAATTTTAATTTCTGTTTTTCAAAAGATTTAATGTTAAGTAGGCTACTCTATTTGATATGCCACCTACCTACATTCTTACCTATATTTTATTGAACTAAGAAACCAATTCTTTCCTGTGTTATTATCTCCTGTGAATACATTGTATTTCCATCAGGTAAGAATTATAATTGTTCTGATTTCCTCTTTGTTTCAGACAGACCTCTTATATCCCAATTTTATTACTAAACAAATAATAGCAAACAGTACAAAGTGAACAATAGTTTCATGCCGTCCTTCTCTTCTAAGACATTCATTTTTAATGATTGTTAAAGTATGTCTTATTGACTATTTAATGCAATAATAAACATAAGATGCAAAAAAAAATTTTTCAAGCTCTTGCATTCTTACAAATCTGGGCTAGTCTGACAATGTTGCTTCAAAGACATATTATAGGACTTATTCTAATATCATATTATCGAAGTTATTGCAACAGCAAAGGCCACCGATCTCTGTTTTCATTGACAATTTTTTTTCAGCCTGGAGTTCTACGCCTTCCGGTTCTCAGTTTCCATTGTTTTCCGATCTTCCCAATCCCTGGAAGTAAGTTTCTTTCCGACATGGCTCGGTTAATGCCCTTAATCCAGGTAACTTTTGGTCTTCCTCTTTTTATTTTTTCATTTGATGTTCATTTTAGGATTTGCTTTGGTAGACGTTCGTCTGTCATTCTCTCCACATGTCCATACCATATCAGCTAACGTTGTTCGATTTCATCGAGAATAGTTTTCTTTACGCCCATAATCTTTCTAGTTCTCTCAGTTAACTGTTCGATCCTTGACTTTCCGGCAGATCTTCGCCAAAAGTCCATTTCAAGAGCCAGCAGTTTACGTTCTAAAGTTTTATTTATCTGCCATGTTTCACATCCATGACAATACAACGCTTTTAAATATTGCGTTGTATAAAAGATGTTTTCTTTCTTTGGAGATGTTTGTTGACCATAATAGTGAGTTTTGGCATCCAATAGCTTTTTCCCTTAGTTATTCGCTCCAATATTTCTTCTTCAGTTCGTCTGCTTTGACTGATCTTTATTCCAAGGTAGGTATAATCAGAACAAGATTTTACTATGATATTGTCATCCACTTCCAAATCTGTTGCTTCTCCACCGATATACATATATTTAGTTTTACTGCAGTTGACAGTTAATCCCCCACTCTGCGTATTCTTTAAATAGTTTCCTCGTCATAAATTCGAGGTTTTCTTTATCTTGGGTCACTACCACTTGGTCATCTGAAAAATGAAGCGTATATAAATGTCATTATTTATTCTATTACTATTCTACTGCATGATCTTCTCCAATTATTTGAAGCTTCATTGGAGAGTTGGTGATAGACAACATCCCTGGCGAAGGCCTTGATTACATGAAAGCTTTCTGATAAGTTCTGGCCGATCTTAATTCTGGAGAACGCTTGGTCGTATAGCTGTTTGATGGCTTGGATCGCTGTATTGTTAATTGGAGACGTCTCTATCTCGTGTCATAATTTTTGGATTGAGGAGTACTTGCCAAAAGAAAATATCGCCAGAAGTCACGCTTGTTTTTCGAAAAAACAAGATAAACTTCATTAAGAAATATATTTACTCCAAGATTTCAAATACGGAGTTTTAGTTCAGCATCTAAAGATATTTTAACGAAATCTCATCATTTGTCAAAATATGCTTCACTTATTTTTTACTTTGAAATGTATATTTTTTCTTTCAAATCCACCTTCAGCAATGGTATTTGTTCCACGAGAACAAATTTTCCTTACCAAATATATTAAGAAAAAACTTCGCCTACTCACGGCAAAATTTTTCATTCAAGAATTAAGAACGGTATGTAGAGAGATCCAAAAAAACAAAAAACGTTTGTTGCGACCAGGCATAAAAGAAAACAAACCATTTTTATAAAAATTTTATAACTTTTAGAAAGGATCAGAAAGCGTTTTCTTATCCTTTAAATATGACAAAGGAGTCAAAGCAAACAAATTTGGTAAAAACAAAATAATATTGGTAATTTTAAAAGCCGTAAAGCAGCAGCAGAAAATCTGAAAATTGTTTGAGTTATCACGATCGCGGAGCATTATTGATATTATATTTATATTTTTATATCCTTAAATTAAAACAATTTTTCAACCTTATTGAGTACACAGGGTGGTGCAATCAAGATGGGGTGGAGGTTTTTCACACATACAGGGTGTATATAGATTACATTATTACCAACAAAAAATAATATTGTGTCCGATGTAACAACCTCAAAACAAATTCGATCTAGGTTGTGATTACAGACTCATTCGAGCAAAAATAAATATCAACATTAAAAAAAAGGAACCAAACGTATTATACTCTAACGTATTCCGACATCCGATGAATAAAAACAAAATAAAGACACATGTTAGGAGTATATCAAGAAAAAATTGGATAACTTAATACATGGACAATAAACGAACTAGAAATAAAATTCAAAAGATATACAAACTGCAGTAAAGAAAAATCTACACTGTTAGAAGACAAAGAAACAGTAAAATATCACAACAGAGCAAAGATCTGATAAATAAACGAAGAAACAGGAAAAAAGGCACAGCAGACTACGTACAACTAAATAAACAAATTAGAAAAAAAATTAGACACGATATCAGGAAGCATAACATGCTAAGTATTTGAGGCGACCATAGAAAACAACAAAAATATGAAGGTATTAAAATCCATAAAACCCAATTGGTAAAAAGCAATATAAACCAACTTAAAGATAAAAAAGGAGAAACCAATAATGGACAAAGCGAAGTGGCTAACATCGTAGAAAAATTATATTCAAATTGGTACACTTTCAGTTAACTCAAAACCAGATATCAAACTCCCCAATATTACAATGTTGGTTCAAAAGAAATATCTGACAATACAATCGAAGAGTTGAAACATGCTTTGTCACAAATGAAATGGGATCGTGCTCCAGAAGATGGTATCTAAAGAAATATTGGAACTCGGAGGGTCTGCAACGCTACATTCAATGGAGTATTCTTTGAATAAATGGCTTCAAACGATAAAATCCCTGATAACTGGTTAAAACGCCCGAGTCATTCTTCTGAACAAAAAAGGCGACAAATTAGATATCGAAAATTATCACCCCATAGGTCTTCTACCACATCCGTACAAATTGCTTATCAAGACTTATAAACAAATTTGACCTCCTATCAACCTTCAGAACAAGCTGGGGTTCGAAAGAGCTTTAGTACAACAGAGCAGATACAGAACATCAAATTACTAATGCACCGAAAATAATATTCAAATCCATCTAGCATTTCTTGAGTCTAGCAAAGCTTTTGACTCTATCGACATATGGGCCATATTTTCAAACAATGGACAATGCAAGGATTGACTCCAGATACAGAAATCTTCTGAATTATATTTATAATAAGGCGACACCATAAGTAAAGATAACAGAGACACAGAAGATAAATATTGGTCGAGGGATGCGACAAGGAGATACAATTTTCTCCTAATTATTTACTAACTAGGACATAAAGGCATTAGCATCGATGGTAGATATCTCAACCATTTATGTTTCGTGGATGACATGGTACTAAGAAGTGAAGGAAATGCTGTCTGAGTTGACAAATGCTTTAGAGAAAGTTGGATTAAGCATGGAATTTAGCAAAAACCAAAATAATGTCTTCAGAAGATACGCCACTTTATGTAGGAAACACGAAATATAAAGAGTCGAGGAACATGCATATTTAGGCCATCTAATTAGACCTTGGGAAAGAAAACCAAGAAGCGGAAATAAATAGAATGTCATGGCAGCCGTTGGAAGATTGGGATACGTTCTTAAAATCCCGATATTCCCATTAATTTGAAAAGAAGAGTATTTGACTCATGCGTTCTCCCCGTAATGACCTATGGAATGTAGACAACCACATTAACAGTTAAAGCAGCCAATAAACTGCGTACTACACAGCGAGCAATAGAAAAAATTATGCTGGGAATATCACTACATGACCGAATAAGGAATGAAGAAGAAAGAAGACGCGCGAAAATAGATGGTGTGATAAAACGCATTGCTACTTTGAAATGGACCTGGCTAGACAAGACTATACAAGGTGGAAAAAACATATATTGCATGGAGACATAGGTCGTCAAAAAGAAGTATCGGAAGGCCCCTAAAAGGTGGATAGACGAAATAAAAAGTAATACAGGTAGAAACTGGCATAGGATCGCAAAAAATAGGTTGGAATGGAAGACACTAGAGGAAGCCTATGTCCAGGAGTGGATCAAAGTGGGCTGCTAGAGAAAGAGAGGGGGGGAGTGTTTGATAAGGATATATTAAACCATCGATGGTGGACAGGAGTTGTTAAAATAACCTTAGAGTTTCATCTCATTTTTTTTCTAAAGTCGTCAAAAAGGGGAACGCAATGACATACCGTTTGAGCTATACTTTTTAAATAGACTTATTTATTTTAATGAAATTCTGTCATATGGTATTACGGATAAAGACTCACAAATCCAACCTGTAAACAACCTTTGACATTGACAAAGGAAACCAGAAACGGATTCACCACTAAACACTGACTGATGTCAATTTTATTAGCATTTTACTCGATTTATTAGATATTTTAGACATTTATGTATAAAAAGGTTCTCTACATTAATTTCGTAAAATCAGTCATTTCGAAAAATCTGAATCATGCATACTCTGGTAATAGCAGTAAATACGCATTCTATGAAATTATTTAAGCACTTGATTGCCAATTAATTAAATTACTATAATAGAACAAGATCAAATGTAATCTGTTATTACTTAATTGCCTAGTTAATACTAGTTGTCATTAGAAACCACTTAATATTTTGGAGTAATGCAACATGTATTTAATTTATGGACAAGATTGATGCAATTCTCCGCAGGCAAAAAATATTTATGTAAAGAAATTCCAAATCTATACCGGATCGAAAACATGTGAAAGGGTTCATCATAACTTAAGAAACAAAAAGTGATGAAGTGTAATTAAAAGTTTAACGGGAAATATTTTTTTTTTTAATAAAATCTTTGAAATCACTAAATCGTCCCAAAATAGTGTAAAATGTCAAGTACATTGTTTTTGTTTAATTAAGCAGATGTTCAAAATAGACGCCTTGTACATCAATACACTGTATTCACCTGCCGATTTTTATCCATTCAATTTCTTGGTACTTACTAGTGTTGAATAAACTGCAGAAATCTAACGGACTTGGGTCAGGAGATCTTGGTGGTCATAAAACAGGTTTGCTTCTACTCTACCAACGGTTACCTAAAATATTTGTTAAATACACCAAATTATTAATTTATGATAGATCCATACAAGTCCTTAGAGAACGCTGTGAGGATATGAACTGCGACGTTCACATGAGTTTTATAGACTACGCTAAGGCTTTCGTCCGCTGTCAAAATGAAACAATGGTGAACATTCTACATGAAACGGGTCTGGATGGAAAAGACATAAGGATCATTGCCAATTTATATTGAAATCAGAAAACAACCATAAAGCTGGAAAACATTTTTTGCAACCTTGGAGTAATTGCGAGGTACACTAATTTCAATTAGTACTTAGTTCTAATAATTTATGGATATCATAATGAATTCAAAAACAAAAATCGAAAAATAAAATTTTTATAAAAAAACTGAACCGAATTCTAGAAATCCATTGAAAAGTGAATATAAATTTTATAAAAAAAATTGAACCGACTTTTAAAACTGCGCTAAAAAGCGAAAAGTAACTAAATTTTTATATGAAATTGAAATTTTTGAAGTCGGCGCCAAATTAATACCTGTAAAAATACTTTATTTGTAATTGCTTTCTTACCATAATTTGGATATATTAGTAGTTATTTATTTTATTTACAAATAATATGGCGACGTACTCATTTTATCCAAAGTTGTAGATCACCCTAAAATGAACTACTAAAAATTCTTTGGTTTTTAGAATTTTCCAAATACCAGTAAAATTGTGTCAAACAAATATTTATTCTGTCATAGTAAATCCACTATCTTAAATTTCAAATTAATATTAGATTGGTAATATAGACCCCAAAACCTTCCAACATCGATGTTGAAAGAACCTGAGATGTAAATTTCTTTGGTCGATATATTTTATACTGCATATTGAGTTTGTATACGCCTCAAGAATTCTACAATATCAATTTTAGACAAAATCAGAATATGTAAAATTTTCTGTCTCTCATATTGTATCTTATCAACCTAACAGTTGTAAAAAATTAACTTCATATTCGTAATACACGACCCCGAAGACCCTCTAATACCAAATCTGAAAAAATGCGAATAAGGTAAAATTTTAAACCCACCATATTGCATCCGTTATATTGAATTTCAAAAAAATTATTTTAAGTCTTAATCTAATCTAAATCTAAACCCTTCAAAGCCCCTTAGTACCAATTTTGGATGAAATCCGGAAAATTTCTAGACTTATATTCGCTATTTACATCCTCAAAAACGATTCAGTCCCACCTTTTAACGAAAATACAAAATGTAAAATTTTTAGTCGGCTATCTTGGATTTGCCATATTGAATCCTGAAAAATACTTTTCTTCTTCTTCTTCTTCTTCTACTTGTATGAGATCTGTTGATCTGTTAATTCCGGTCGTGCCTCCCTATCATTTCCTGTGATGTAGACTGCCAGCTATCTCTCCATCTTTTCGGTGGTCTTCCTGGTGGTCGGTTTCCTGCTGGTTTTCCCTCTAGTACTATGCGGGGTAGTCTGTGTTCGGACATCCTTTTTACGTGGTGATACCATTCCCGTCTTCTTTGTCTTCCCCATCTTACTATATCCTGTATCTCGCATTGTTCTCTGACGTCTATATTTCTTACACGATCTCTTCTGGTTTTACCGACTATCATCCTCATTACCCTCATTTCAGCCACCCGTAGTATACTCTTCGTTTTACTAGTGTCTTCTCTCGTCTCTATTCCATATGTCATTATGGGTCTTATGCATGTTTTATAGATCTTAATTTTGCTGTCCATTCGCATATATTGATTCTTCCATACAAATTCTCTTAGGCATCCTGTGGTTGCTGCGGCTTTGTTGACTTGGCATTTTACGTCCTTTATAGGTTCATGACTGCTGGATATATTTACGCCAAGGTATTTGAACTGCATCACTTGCTCTATGGGTCTGTCCTGGATTACTAGTTTGCATCTAATAGGTTCCTTACTGATGGTCATACTTTTCGTTTTTTCGATGGAGATATTCATATTAAGTCGTTGTCCCACTTGGTATAATTTAAAGAGCTGTCTCTGCAGATCGTCTTCGGTTTCTGCGAGGATTGCGGTATCATCGGCATAGCCCACCAAGCTGATACGTGTGTTATTTATTCTGTACCCGATGTTTAATGTTGCCACTTCTTCTATGATTTTATCCATAATGAGGTTAAACAGGAAGGGGCTGAGACTATCTCCCTGTCTAATTCCTCCGGGCGTTGGTATGCTACCTGAGGTGTGTTGTTCTGTTTTAATTTGTGTTGTATTGGCAGTGTTCAGATTGCAAATTGTCTTTACTATATTGGCGGGTATTTGTTTATCAATAAGCATTCGAATGACGTCGCCTAGTTGGACTTTGTCGAATGCTTTAGTGAGATCGACGAAACAGACGAATGCTGGTGTGTTATATTCTATGGCCTTTTCTTTAATTTGTTTCATGATAAATATTGCGTCCGTAGTCGATCTGCCTTTTCTGAACCCTTGTTGCTCTTCCCTAGTAACTATTAGCTTTTCTAGCTTCTCTTTTATTATTCCTGTGAACAGTTTCATAGTTGTGCATAGTAAAGTTACTCCTCTGTAATTTTCGGGCAATGTCTTTTGTCCCTTTTTTAATATAGGAATTGTTATGCTCGTGTGCCAGTCATTTGGAATTTTCGCTGTACTCAGGATTTTGTTAAATAAAGTGGTAAGTTTTGTTACAAGTTCCGGGCCACCATATTTTAATAGTTCGTTAGATATTCCATCTGTCCCAGGTGCTTTTCTGTTCTTTAGCTTTCCTAGTCTTTCTCTTGATTCCGTCTCTGAGACGGTTGCGTTTGATGCTGTCCGGTATTCTATTTCTTGTATTTCTTCAGCGTTATATAGTGTACCAAAGTATTCTTCCCAAGTTTCTATTGCGACTCCTTTACTCTGAACATACTCATTCACCGGCTTCTTTCTGTTCTTTAACATTTTCCACACCTTTCTTTGGGCGCCATGTATATCATGATCCATATCGCTTGTGAATTTATTCCAATGCTCCCTTTTGATGGCCTTAATACGTGAATTGACTCGGTTTCTAGTTTCTATATATGCTTTGTTGGTTTGGTGTGCTTTTGTATGTTAAGAAGCTTCTTCTTTTTAATTCTGCGAGGTCCTTTACTTCCTGGCAAAACCATGGTTTGGCGTTGTTTGTTGAATTTATGTTTATTTTTCTCTTTCCAATGGATTCCTCAGCCGCTTGATGTATGGTATTTTTAATTTTTGTCCAGCAGGTCTCCACGTCATATGCGTTCCAGTCGAACTCCTTCAGTTTGCCTGTTAGTCTGTTTTCATACAGTTTTCGTGTGCTATCCGACTCTAGAGATTCTATGTTGTACTTTTCGATAAAGACTGGTGCTTTTCGGACTTTGTGCGGTCGTTCCAAGACTAACCTGCACAGTACGAGATTGTGGTCTGTTCTCAGGTTAGCGGAAGTCAGGGTCCTTACGTCAAGTATTTGTGTTGGCATTATTCCTTTATTGGTAATTATGAAGTCAATCATTGACTTTTGACCTCTGGTATTCATAAATGTGAACTTATGCTGATCTTTGTGTGGGAAAAAAGTATTAGTAATTCTCATTTCGTTTCTAGCACATAAATCTATCAAGAGCTCTCCGTTTTCGTTAGTTATAGGTTCATTGTATTTCTGTTTAACGCCTGGAATGATTTCATCTCCCATTCGAGCATTTAGATCTCCGAATATTATTATTTTTTCATTCTTGTTTATGTTTTCTATAGAGTCTTGCAGTTTTTGGTAGAAGTTTTCTGATTCCTCTATAGGTCTTGATATGTCCGGGGCGTATGTGCTAATAAGATGTATTATGGTTTGCTTTAATGTTAGGGATACTTTAAGTATTCTATCGTTGATATATTGTATGTCCTCAATGCATTGTTTATAATTCTCGTGGAGCAGTATACCGACTCCCGAATGGGCTCTTTCATGTTTGGCTTTCCCACTGTGAATTAGGATGTATCGGCCAAATTGAGATGTTCCTTTTCCTTTTCGTTTTGTTTCTGATAGTCCGCATATGTCTATTTTATGTTTTTCCATTTCCATGATTAATTCTTGATCCTTCCCATTCCATGAGGTTATATTCCAGCATCCTAACCTAGTGACATTGCGTTTTGATATCCATGATCGTTTTTTCCTTTTCATAGCGTGTGTCGTCATCGTATTGATCAGTCCTGGTTCCGAGGCCGCGTCTTCGGTTCTGTGAGCTCCATGTTTCTTTTACATCGAGCAGGTAGCTAGCCTCACTCGATAACCCTCCTTCTGTACCCGGGCTTGGGACCGGCAGTGGTTCCTTCTGAGCTACTCAATTCACCCATTACACACCACAGGCGTGTACTTTTAAATTCATAATTTACATCTTCAAGAGCCCCCTATATCCGTTTGGGAGAAGTTTGAAAAAAATAGAATTTTTAGGACACCATATTAAATCTATCAGATTGAGTTTTTCAAAAAATATTTTAAAGTCATAATTAACACTAACAAAAATACTCCAATACTAATTTTAGACAAAATCAGGAGATGTAGAATCTTTAATCCGCCATTTTGAATTTTTTAAAAATAATTTCAGATTCGTTATATGCGACCTCGAAAACTCTCCCGTACTAATTTTGAAGAAAACGGATAAAATTGATTTTTTCGTCGGCCATATTGGATCCGCCATATTAAATTTTTTAAAAATAATTTTAGATTAGTTATGTACGACCCTGAAAACTCCCTCGTAACAATTTGTGTTTTTTTGTCCGCCATATTGGATCCGCCATATTGAACTTTTTAAAAATATTTTGGATCCATTATGTGCGTCCCCGAAAACTCCCCCATACCAATTTTGTAGAAAATCAGACAAAATTAATTTTGTTGTCCGCCATATTGGATCCGCCATATTGAATTTTTTAAAAATAATTTTACATTCGTTGTGTACGACCCCAAAAATTCCCCCATACCAGTTTTGGAGAAAATCAAGCAAAATTAATTTTTTTGGCCGCCATATTGTCAGCGCCATCTTGGATATTACAGCACCAATTTCGTCCTAAAAAATATGGAACCACCGCAGCAACTTTCTGAATATAACGTAAGAAATTTCATTCAAATCGGTGCCGTCGTTTCGGAGTAATCGGTGTATATACATAAAAAAAAACACATACATACTCGACGAATTGAGAACCTCCTTCTTTTAGAAGTCGGTTAAAAATAACAATATAACTTTTTATATAAAATTGATATTTTTGAAATCGGTGCCAAATTATTTCTAAATAAAACAAATAGGTACTAATACAAGATATATGAAAACTATATTATATGTAAATAAAATATTTTTCAATCTACTTGTGCGAATATATTTTGTCAGGTGTTGTGTTGGTTTAGCGCCAACTTCAAAAATTTCGATTTCATATAAAAATTTATATTGATTGATTGATTTTTCACTTTTTAGCGCGTCTTTAGAAGTCGGTTTATTTTTTTTAAACAAATTTTGTCAGTTTTCTTGCAGCTTTATTATTCCGCCCATATAGAAATGTTGGTTCTTATCATCAAAAAACTATACCAAATGCGATTTAAAGTTATAAAGTCGATAAGGTGAATCGCTGGGTATCCCCTTAGGGCACTGTATTTCCGTTAAAGGGCACTTTAGGATTTTTTTTTCTATGACAAAATATAGTTATTTTGACCTCCTTGTATGATCCCGAGAAATTAGAAGAAACTTGCCGGACACCCTGTGTGTCTGTTAAAAGCTCAAAAATAAATCACTGGGAACCCCTTTTGAGCCTTAAATCTCGGTTGGTATACATATATATATATATATATATATATATATATATATATATATATATATATATATATATATATATATATATATACAAGGGCGGATTTAGGGGGGGGGCACGGGGGAATATAGTTCAATATAAACTCACCGGACACCTTATAGTTGTGGCAAACTTGCTTTTCATTTTGAATGGAATACCTATTAGTGGCTAAATTGCTAATTTATTTATTTTTGAAGTTATTACATCATTGAAATAAAAAATATTAATGTATAATCACAAAAACTATTGGTTATCAGGTTTTATAGATATTCAATAAAATATACTTTTTATAAATAAAATATCCTGAATACACAAGCCTATGCCAATGATCTGGTCACGATAGCCGGGACCTGGAGGGACCAATGATGCGGGCTCTTTGGATTTCTGAACGATGATGCCACAGGAAAGGGCTCATAATAAGTCCAGATAAGGCCAAGGTGGTACTCTTTACAAAACGGAGGAAAATAGGGAGACTTCCCACAATTACATTGGCAGGAAGGGCTCTTCAACGCAATTGAACAGTTAATTACCTGGGAGTAAGTTTGAACTTACAACTGAGCTGGAATGATCGTATTGAGGTTCGAACCAAGAAGGCCATATATGCTGTCTGGGCTTGTGAATGAGCCTTTGGTTCTACATGGGAGCTGACATCTAAAGTGATTTTTTGGATCTACACTATGGTGATCCGCCCCATGATAACATACGGCGCTATTATATGGTGGCGTAATACAGAAAAGCGCAAACATATGTAACAAATATATGTTCAGCGAGTAAGGCTGCGATAATGGTACTGAAGTCCACTGTCTTAACTTCGCAACTGGTGTTTGACTGCAAGGACGTACTGAAGAATATAAAAAGGAACGGTTGCACAATCAGACTCGTGTGGATCCCGGGCCACTCCAGCATATGCTGGAATGAGGAAGCAGAACATCTGGCAAAGTTGGGTTCGGCAACTGAATTGTATGGACCCCAACCAATTCTACCTATCTCAATTGCCGTTAGCAAAGGGAATAGGAATCGTTGCTGGAAAGCAAACTTATTTAGTCTTGGAGGGGAGTTCCAGGAATAAGACGTTCTAAATAACATATAAGTGGACCTAACATACGACGTACTATGGAGCTTCTTTCCTTAGTCCGTCGGAAGAGCTGCGAATTGTGGTGGGATTGTTGACAGGACATTGTCACCTGAAGGGCCTTTTTCATAAGATCAGTGTCGATGGTGATCCGATGTGCATATGATATTTGAAGGAGGATGAAACTGTTGACCATATCCTCAGAGAGTGCCTTGTACTCAGCGGACTGGGACAGAGATATGTCGGGGATACAATTCTGTTACCGGAAGCAGTTAGGCAAGTTGAACTAATGAGTTTGCTGGGATTCGCGAAAGCGATCGACCTCGAATGACCTGCCGCTATGGTGAGATGAAGAGGGTCTAACAGATGCCTAGGAATCGATGATCTAGTATCACCACTCTTTGATACATTCATTTATTTATTCATTCAATGCTGTGATTATTATTTACGAACAAGTAACATTCTAATTCTAAAATAGCAAAATTCCTAAAACCTTAGCTGAACAAGATGTTTGAATATTTTCGTTTTGATCTGAATGAATGAACAAAATGTAATGATGTTTGGGAATCGACGGTTAGGCCTCGTTGAGCCCTTTTCATCTCACTATGAATACAAGTCTTTCGAGGCCGATCGCCGTTACGAATCTAAGCTGCCTCGTTAACTGAACTTGTCTGATGGTTTTAGGTGATAATATTTCATCTCCGAAAAGTCTCTGCCTCAGTCCGTTGAGTTCTGAGTATTCTGAGTACATGGTCAAGAGTTTCGTCCTTTTCTAGATTCCATCCGCACACTTGGACATTCATGATATCAATATTATAAAGACGGCCTCTGTGATAATTCTATCATGTCGGTAATTTTAATCTACTCCAAATTTCACAGTATTTTCGTCTCTAGGGAAAAAAGTCGCTAGAAAGTCGCGTGTTAATTATATATTCTTTGTATATCTCATTCCAAAAGTATCCCTCTAATCGACTTGAACTCGATGAACAAAATGATAAATAATAGTACCTTTTCTAATAAAAATAGAACTAATAATTCAGTTTATACTTGTTCAAGATTAAAGACACAACCTGAATAAAACAAATTAAAATGAACAATGCGAACCCGACAATTGCCTTTGAGTTAATTATATTTTATTATTGGCGGACAAAATTTTTTTACTATTCTGCTTTATTTTAGACATAAAAGAATATACTTTTTGAAATATTATATCGTGCCCCTAAAATAAAATTATGCTTTAATACAGTCAAACACAATACTGAGTCAGAAGCTTTTATTACATTTTTTCCTATTATATTAAAATATTATAATTAACTCTTTGCCTACCGACATTCAAATAATGTCTTAAAAACATAATAAAATCTTTTTTAATATATATAATACTCCCACCAACGTAAAGTTCAATTTAGGTTTTAATAATAACTTTTATTAATAAGGAAATTTGGTTTCAAAATGTTTAAATTTTGCTTGAGGGAGATGATACTGAAATTTTTGTAATAATGCATTTATTGAAAGACGACACAAAGAACACAAAGAAGAATAGAGTTTGGAATAAGATTGAGGGATAAAAGGGATATACTATAATGTGGTATAATTTTGTGTGATATTAAAAATATTATTGGAATTTTGCGAACTGGGCCAATTAATCACTAACTAAATATTCTAAAAATAAACAAATAGTAACAAGAAAAAAGACAATTTTGATTAAATGATTGATTTCGATTTTACTCAATGGAGGATTAGAGATCCTCGATACTGCAGGTTCCTGGGCTTATTGTATCATCTGTTATCAACAGCGTGCTTAATACGCGATGTAGATCATACCTATTGGCTGGTATAGGCGTTGACTTCGCCTCATTCTTGAGAGCTGTTGGTGGTGTCAGTCTAGTCTCAGGTGACGAGCCGGTACAATGATCTCGCTTGAGGAGAGTTTTCCAGGTAGAAAGAAGACCGAGTTGGTCGTCTTTCCTATTCAGAATGTCGTTCTTTTCAGTTGCGATGGATCTGCAAATCACTCCTTTCCTTAGTTATCGGTTAGACAAAATGATCTTGATATTAAGATGCTGGCTACGCTCTGAATTTAAGGGGTGATAGTGGTAATCAGCACTGGGTTACCTATCTGTGTGGGTTGATTTTTGATATATTGTATGTTGCAGGTGTCCGTCCATATCTTGGTCATAAGAACATCTAAAAAAGGGGGCTGATTATTTTTCCCAAGTTCCAAAGTGAATTGTGTCTTCGGATGCATATAATTAAGAAAATTATGGAAGCAGTTGGGCTGCTAAATTTGCTATTAGGCCATATTAAAAATATATCATCCATGTAGCGACACCAGAGTTGAATTTGAAGTGGGCTTTTCACGAGCTTTGGTTTCGAAATCGGTCATGAATAGATTTGCTACAGCTGAAAATAGTGATGAATCCATGGCAACACAATTTATCTGGTATTCAAATAAGAAATATGTGTTCTTAAGAAAATGTCTTGTGAGATCCATAATCTAAGCTGGGAAGTCCTGTCTTCTGGCAATCTGGATTAGTGCTTCATCCATCGGTATGAGATCACCCTTGTTAAGTCTTATGCAGTGAAAAATTATTAAACACCTTTCCCAGTATTCTACGTAAGATGCGATCTTTTCTACGAGGGGTTACATGAGACTAGCAAGATTTTTTCCTGGTTTTCGAATACGTAAAAAACTAGACAAAAGTTTCCCTATTTTAAGACTAAACGTTTGTAACCTTAACACTGACTTTGGGCTTATATTTAAGAGTCATTTTAAGGTCAAGTTTCTTTCTTTAAATAGGAATTTTTATTGCAGAAATGGCAATTCCCTATTCAACAATATAAATAAGTTATATGCTTTTTCACATCTAGAGGTCATTTGAGAGCCAATGGCACTTGTCTAACAGAAAAACGCAAAAAGGCTTATAAATCAAAAGGTTTAGAGATGGACTTGGATTAAATAAATGATTAGATGTAACATCTATTTTTATCGCAATTATGAAAATTATGATAAATATTGCCTCCAGCCATTTGAAATATTAATAGCTTATGATTTCATTGAAACATCAGTTGAAGGTCCGAGAGACTTTCTTGGTTAAAGAATCCATGAACCATTGAATAACAGAACTAGACTGTTCAGGAACTTATAAAAAAATGGAGTTGATGATTTTAAAACTTCTGCGAATTACTAAAATATCAACGATCGGTATACCAATGGGTGAATTTAGTCATTATCCAATTATGGTTATACCAGTATGAAAACCTTCGAGGAGACGAGAACGTAGAGGCTTGGATTTCTAGACTTCATTTGTCTAAATACTTAAGGCAAGACGGTGTTGTTCAACTAGTTGGGGCCAGGCCGTGATATCCAGATAGGTAATTGTCCTGGGAATCAAATGGTTGAAGCATCCACCCTTGTTTTCTATGCAAAGTTGCAGCCTTTTTCTGAAGTTCTCCGTAAGTCATTTGAGATGTCACAGATTCACAAACTCTTTTGACCCTGCGTATCATATCGTCTCTGATTGTTAGAGCTGTTGCATAAACAATGTCCTTGTAATATTTTAAAAAAAGAGAATCGAAAATTAGGAGATTTTAGGGGTAAGAATACAGGATCATCACAAATAATGAGACAATTACGAAATATTAATACATGGTGATGTGCAGTTACATCATCTTGCTGGAACTATATTCTTCGTATCTTGTCATTTAACCGTTTAGTTTCTAAGCTGATTCACCTTCAAATGACCTCTAGATGTGGAGAAGGCATATGATATGCCTTGTAATAAAGATAGGGAGATAGTTTGAATTGTTTTTCCTACAGTTACGACTCCTTAGCCAGACAAAAGTGAGCAGCCGTAAGCCAAGTGTTCTGTAATCGCCACCCGTTTTTTAAACCATAGGAAAGTGGCGCCCAACGTGGAGCTTCTTGTTTTCGAACTTTTCTACAACAATTTCGCTTTAATTTTGAGTTTTGGAAGGTTGTTGATAATTCACATGAAACAGTACTTCTTTTCTGGCGTAGAGATAAGGGGGATCGATTTCAGTATATTATCCTTTTAACCACCTGCATATCTATTATTATATATGTATTTTAATTACATTTTGATGCTAGGTATAATTTTTGGGTATTTTTAAGTGCTTCACCCTTGCTTGGAGAATATTGATTACTTATAATAAGCTACTTTGGTCATTTTGTTAATTGTCTTTTATTGCGATTTAGGGGTCAACTGACCACATATGTAGATTGTTCGCGCATTTTGCTTCTCTATATAATATTGACGACTACTCGTGCTAAACCAATACTGATAATACGAGTGCCAGCCAGCTGCTTTTATAACCGCTCCGTGCTTCTGGCATTTTCTAGGAACATCGGGTATGCCTTTTACGTTACAGTCGCAAATTAGCTGTAAAGTAACGTTATTACCGTGCCCTAGTTCCAACATTATCACGAAGTTCTACATTTGAAAATGATTTTGCCAGAGTATTATAGATTTCTAGTGATCTGAGAATAATTTTTGGCATATGCTCTGAATTAGCAATTTTGAAGATATGTACTAGAGTTATGAATTTTTCAAATTTTGGGATTAATTTGCTATACTACAGTAAGAGATTATATGGAAAAAGCTCCAAAGTTTGATAGTGCATAGAAATATTTCAAATTTGGTAATAAATCTAAAACTTTGGATTTATTTAAGGTCGGAAAATGGCATGTTAGGGATGTTTAGCAGCAATATGACAAATATTTAGCAGATTCAGATCATCATCAGACTAATTATATTTTATTTATTTAGGGAGAATATTAAAATTTAGGGGTAATATTTTACTTTTTCACTTATTCTGCAAATTAAAATATTAGAACATTTTTGGAGTTAGATATTTTGGGTTTAATCTCTTGGAGATTTTTCTGGATCTCAATATTTTAGAAATATTTGGAGAGTTCAGTATTAATGGAGATACCTTTATATTACGATTCCTTTTCTGCTAATTATTGATGTAGATATTGACTAAAAATTGTGTTTGACGGATTTTTTCTTACATATTTACGTTCAAAAAACCTGCATTTTATATTTTTGAACAGGTTGTCGATTGTTGGGTGTCACCAGGTCTCATATAGGATATAGCGTTAACAC
This sequence comes from Diaprepes abbreviatus, assembly GCA_034092305.1. NCBI lineage: Eukaryota > Metazoa > Arthropoda > Insecta > Coleoptera > Curculionidae > Diaprepes > Diaprepes abbreviatus. The sequence goes on from JASJET010000069.1 coordinate 418,223, forward strand.
TTCTGGGTTGAGAGCGTGGGTACTGGAGGATCTAGCTTGAGGCGTTTGACTTTCGAAAAGCTGACACTATGTCAGGTTTAAGCTACTCTGCTTCACTTGAGTTCCCTCCTGGCCATTTCATTTTGGGGTTTAATGTCAGTGTTAGTGTACGAAACACCTCGTTTCATTTTGGATGTTTTTGTCAATTCTTTGTCGTGTTTCAGCTTGACAGATGTTATAGTTTGCTTCATTATAACGGATGAAATATTTGGGTCACCGTTAATATTTTGTATATATATTTTTGGGGGATGAATCTTAGAAAGGTTCACTTCGGTTCAGTTAGTGCGAGGTTATTATCTGAGGTGCTTTACGCTATAAAGAGTGTGACGCAATGCTAACTATTATATTATTTTAAGTTTTCACACTAAGTGATATAGGGGTACTTGTTCATTCGTTTGGGGAATCCATTAGCTTTTAATCATTGAGATATTTTCTGAAATTTATTTATATTGGATTATTTACTCTTCCTTGGTGCTTTTTCTTACTTGGAAAATCTATGAATATTTTATCATGGAAATGTTTTCTGAAATTCCTTTGTGTTAGTTCATTTCATATTAGAATTTTTCGAGTGCCTTTTCAGAACGTTTGTATTTAAATTTTTGGTTAAAATGGTTGTTTTTCTCTTATTGTATGTAAGTGTGTACACTATGACCTGGTAGAGTTACCTTATCGGCTAAAGCAAGTCCTCTAGGATGTTGGACCTCTTCAAGGTGGGTAGCTTCCCTTCTTCGATTTGGTGTGTTCCCAAGAACCGCATCCTAGGGTTTTTTAGAGCGCTGCACTCTGAAAGGATATAGAGGTTCGTCCTCCTTCTTACAGAATCTACATTCTTCTCTTTCTACCAGCCCTAGTTTCTTCAGGTGTCCCTTCTGGTGGCAATACCTCGTCAGGACTCCTGTAAGAACTCTGAGTTGGTCTTTACTTAAACTTATGCATTTTTTGAATCTCTTCTGGTCTTAGTTCCCCAGAAGTATCTTCGCTTGTCTTAATCCTTGCAGCTCCGTCCAATAATCGAATCTCCTGCTTTGTTCTTCTATCTTTAGTTTTTTCAGCATTACGCTGCTACTGATTCCACAGAAAGGCTCTGGCTCCAGCCGGCAAGTTTCCTCACAAGCCTGTCTATTATTTCATTCTCCTCTATGCCATTATATCCCGGTATCCTCATAAAGGTGACTTTATTATTCTTACTCAAATCATTTAGTTCCTCTGGACATTCCCAGATCATTTCTGAACTGATAACTTGAGAGCTCAGCACACTGATGGCTGCTTGATTATCCGACATGATGATAATCTCTTGGGCGTGACAGTTTTTCTCCTTATTAAATTGAATACATATCTTAATGTCATATATTTCTGCATGGAAAATGTTTGATGACTTACCCAAGCTTTCATAGTGTCTGGTGTCGGGTCTATACACTTCTACTTCAGTTCCCTCCGTTGTTTTGGAGCCATGTGTATACCATATAATGGATTTCTAGCTGAGTTTTTTAATGGTATATCTGTCCCATTCGCTCTTGCGACTCAACTTTGTGCTGAAGTTTTTGACAAAGTTGAATTTCTGTTTAATTTCATCTTAGGTTATATCCCAGATTTGTTGATTTCTGAATGAGAGGGGGCCTTCATTTAATAACTTCATCTCTTATCATTCTATAAATCGTCCCCTAAGCCATGTTCTCTAGAAATATACGTAGAGGTTTGAGGTTAAGGTTTACGTCCCTGGCGGCCATCAGGCAAGTTTTCATTGCCCCGATTATACATGCACAGGCCAGTCTTTCGGAAAATGTTTAATATGCATTTGAATGTATTACATTTTATGTCGAGATAAGTTGTACATTTGTAATATTGTGGCTAAATCATACAGATTAACTTTTCATTTTTCGAATGTATGCATTTATTTTATTTTTTTGGCGGTATATAGAGATGTTCTATGTTCATTTTCTTTGATTGTCTTCAGATGAACATTTTCATAATCTTGATTTAGTTCCGTTCTTTAGGCGGACGATGCACCAAGTCATCAAACCAGATAATCGGCATTCATGGGATATCATTAGAAGTTCTGGGGTTTTAGTGGTAGTGGAGAGCAGTCCGGGGAAATAATTCTACTAAATCTAAGAGGGTGACTGATATGGCCTCCAATCTTTATTCGTATGGTGTTGTTTTTCCTGCAAACAAAGCATGAGAAGCTATGTTGTAAAGTTTGGCTGAAAGAAAAGGTCATGCTCAATAGTCTCCACCAAAGGAGGGGAACTCCACATCTTCAGACACGCCTTTTTTATGACTGTTGTTAAGTCTTGCTATTATAGTTGTTTGACACTGGTCATCATGTCGATTTAAGTTGAAATGATTTAGTAAGACTCATTTTAATTTTTTTTTTAAACTAATCTATGTAAATAGCCAATTTTATTTTCGATGGGCGATAATTTATCATTTTCCTATTTAGACACATTAATGGTACATACAATAGTATTTAAATAAAAGTATCATGTAGTAAATGCCACTGGTTGGTCGTCCTCATCAAATCTGTTCCGACCAGTCAATATTACGAAAAGGTTAGTTTAAGCTAGACATGCGAAGTTCTAAAAAATACAACTGAAGCGAATGTCCTAATTCACGGGAGATGAAAGCTGTAGAAATGATGATGATTTTTGGTATTTATTTTTGGTTTTGGCTTTAAGACAACAAAGGGACATTTGCCGATTTCTCATTTTATAGAAACCAATGCCTTATTTAAAAAAGTAGAACATTCTTCTCATTCCATTTTTTGGTTTTTAGAGTTCCTCCTTTTATTTGTTTTATATTAACAAGATTCGGATTTCCATATTCATTCTTTTTCATGGGTTTGGCTGGTTGATTGATGGGGAGTTTTAATAGCTTCAACAGCATGATCTTGTCTTTAATTCTTGTAAAAATCAGAGCTAAGAAGATATTTTGAAAGATCTGAAGTAAGACAGTAACAATAAGTTTGAAATTTGAAAAACAAAACAGTGGCTTCTTTAATTTAAAATTTAAAAAAAATACATAAAAAAAGACCTAAATTACGAGGATGGTTCGATAAGTTTTCGGCCTGAAATAGAGAGGGCGCTAGTAGGATCAAATAACTATAATATTTTGTAAGCAGTAACCTTGAGATAACGCCCTGCAAAGTGCCAGTTGCTTGTTTGTGGCGATCGAGTGAACACACAAGGTTCGATATTTGGTGAAAGATGGATCAAATTGAAGTTTGAGCCATTATAAAGTACTTTGTTTTAAATGTCTTAACTCCTACATACATTAAAAATGAGTTAGATTCTACTTTAAAGTATTCTTCTCATTCATTTTCGACAGTAAAAAAATAGACTGCTGAATTTAATCGTGATCGTACATCAATTTAAAATGATGAGCGCTCGGAACGCCCAAAAACCGCTACAACTGATGAAATTGTCACAAAAATTCACATTGTCATAATTCATAACCGCCGATTGCAAGTATGAGAGCTTGTTGGTATAGCAAATATCTCAAAAGATCGTGTTCACTACATTTTATATGATGTTCTTGGCATGAAAAAGCTTTCTGCGCGATGGGTGCCGTGTTTGTTAACAGTCGACCAAAAACTCCTTCGAATGAATACTTCGCAAGAGTGTTTAGACTTATTTAGACGCAATCCTGCTGAGGTTCATCGACGTTTTATAACTGTAGATGAAACATGGATTCACCGTTACACGCCAGAGACAAAGCAGCAGTCTAAACAGTGGGTGGGGGCAGGTAAATGTGCACCAAAAAAGCAAAAACGGTTCCGTCTGCAGGGAAAGTCATGGTAACAGTTTTTTGGGATTTACATGGCGAGGTACTTATAGACTATTTTGAACAAGGCAAGACCATCACCGGTGAGTATTACGCTTCACTACTGGACCATTTGCAGCATGTGATTAAGGCTAAACGTCCACATGTTGCAAAAAAAAGTACTCTTTAATCAGGATAACGCACCTGCACACAAATCTATGGTTGTTGGTGCTTCTACATGCACGATATTGCCGGATCTAGCTCCCAGCGATTACCTTATCTTCCCAAACTTGAAAAAATGACTCGCTGGATGAAAATTCCCTTCAAATAACGAGGTCAGAGCAGCAACAACCGCTTATTTTGCAAAGTTGGACAAATCGCATTATATTACGGGTATTAAAATGTCAGAACATCGTTGGTTTAAATGTACTGGAGTAAAAGGGGACTATGTTGAAAAATAAATAAAAACATTTTCAAAAATCTTTTGTTTTCTTTATCAGGCCGAGAACTTATCTAACCATCCTCGTACATTTCCTTGCCGAAGTTTTTATATATATTATGATTTATAGATATGATGCTATCACCATCTAGGACTTTGGTAATTGATCTAGAGAAGCTTATATTTCATGAACCATTTTCCTAAAATAATTTGAACAATATGGTTTTGGTTATGTAGTAGAAATACTTGTGTTTTTTGAAGCTTCCAACATATGACTATTCGGTAACTTTTTCTCAGTTTTCAACCTTGTGAAACTGAGCGGCGCTCTCTATTAAAGTAGGAAAGATAATTTGAATTGTTTTTCTTAGACTCACGGACTCCTTAGCCACGCAGAAATTAAGTGTCCTACCCCCTGTGCACTTTAATGATCACTCCGGCCGTTATTTTTTTTTTTACGTTAACTGGTAAGTTTTCAATAGAACTTCACATATTTAACACGTAAGAATATCCAAAGGAGTCAAATCAAGAATTTTTGGCGCAAATGAAATCTCAAAATTTTACGATGCCATATATAATATAATAGAATGTTACCAACTATGAACGCCTTACCAAATCCTGCCAACACCCTGTAAGGTACCTCAGTTCAGACTTACCTAAGGTTTGTCCTAATGCTGACTGGGGTTCACCTATACACTAGCTCATCTCAGAGTAGGTTTGTTATTTTTATATTTTTCCACTATTTTTAATATATTGCCTGTGCAAGTTTTATAAATGTCTAATTCAGGAAAAAGGCGCCACCAAATTTTACTTTAAAATTTGCCCTAATGATTATACTACGAGCACTTGTAGTAGAGAAAACTTGGAAAAGAACAAATATTTAATATATCATATCCGAGTAAAGAAATCGCTGAGTTTAACTGCTTAATAGTATTCTAATTTAAGATAATAAGAAATAAAACCAATTAAATAGAGGCCAATACATTTATTCCTCACGGTATACCCCTTCCCAGAAAATAAGGACAACCCCTGGAAAAAGTTATCACCAGTGTGAATTCTTGCAAGCTCCTCTAATGGGGCTATCTAATAAAAATGCGATTTCAAATGGTAAATTGCAGTAAATAAAAAAACTTTGATAATGACTTAGTTGAAAGTTATTGACTTTCTATGACGTAGAAAAAGTGAAAATTAAAAAAATAATAATAAGATGAACGGCAAATCGATCCAAAAGTAAACAAATCAACTACTATACTTGGAAGGTTTACGTCGACATAGCCTAGTTATAGAAGAAAAGAACACTTTCTATTTTAGACTAGACTATGAAGTTCCATAAGCCCAACAATGCAGGAGACTATCAACTTTGCAGTAATAAAAAAAATAAGCAATATCAAAAAAAAAAAACTACAAAAATATCTGCAAAGAGAGAGATTTAGAAAATTGATAATGTAAGAGAAAATGAGTGTTTAAGTTATAGTTAACAGAAATATAAGCAATAGATAATTACACAAAAAAGTGATAGATAATTACAAAAATTAGATCATAGAAATCAACTTATAACTTTCGCTCACGTGGTTAAAATCTTAGTAAAATTTTGCTGAAAAGTATGTTACAATTTTTATACAAAATAACTAGTTTCCAAAATATTGAATTATTAAGCAATTAAAATTTTCAATAAATGTATCATTATAATATTCATTACTTTAAACAATAATTAAATGGTTAATTGGCCACTATGGGAAGCATAATAAAAAAAAACCTCAATTACAGTAGAGTTTCGCAAAATAAAACATTTAAATTTAAGGTTGTAGCGCCACGGAGTCGACTGTGTTTCACTTTACAAAGTTTACTGGTTCGCCGCAAATATTATGTGATATGGTAAATTTAGCAAAAGATAAATATCATTAGAAAAATATTAAAGTCCAAATATTTAAAATCTATTAATTAGAAAAAAGTTCAAAATCATTTACAGAAGAATCCCTCACTTGTTAGCCCTCTAGATAATCGAGAAGAAAACTTTGCTTAGTTAACTAAGCGATTAAAAATACAGGTTTAATATCCATCAGGCATAACAATCAGATACTCTCGTGACCATGTCTTTGGCTAAAAACTAGGCACTTAACTGAATCACTTTCAAACATGTGGTTAAACAAGGCCTATGACGTAGACGGCTTCACCAGAAAGGACGTTGACCTGGCTCAATGCGGAGATTGTCCCATTCAGAGGCTCACAATCCCAGAAGTGCAGCAAGATAACCCAAACTGCATATTACTTCCCAAAATGTATATTATAAAATTTCATCCAAAAAAACAAATATGAAGAAATCCAAGGACATACTGAAATTGTCCTAAGATGTACTGAAGGTATACCAAAGACCCTAAAATAAAGAAATAAAAATTCCTACTCAAGCAGTCGTACTACGCAAAGCCTAGCTAAATTTTGCTTAAACACAAAACTGATTGTTCCAAAAGAAATATGTACATACCTCGAACTCAAGAAAATGGTGGCATCTGATAACTGTTAAGCCGTTATTTCTGGCTTGCTGCGCCAAACTGGCTGTAGGGTGAAACGACCAAATCACCAAAAAATGTTTGCACCCCGACTTGGTTTTGTTACTTTAATCGGCCATTTATGACCAAATCCCTTCACTTGGGAAAGTAGTAAAACTAGACCACTTCTTCTAGCTCTTGCATCCGATAGCCAAAACAGAACGATTTTTCTCAAGTAACTACCACATTCCTTCCAACGGAAGTTACCAAAAAAACTTAATAAAAAAAATCCATCAAAAATCCATTCAAAAAAAATAACCTTAATCTCGAGGCAATAATCTCGAACCCTTTAAATTTATCATACAATTTGAACTACTTCCGGAAAATATATACAAATATTCTTCTTTCTCTATTTTAAACTGGCCAGTACTCTAATCAGGCAGAAACAACCAATATCTTAATAATCTAAACTGTCTCGTCCTACAAAATGAATATCCTATGAACAAAGTACTTTACGGATTCGAAATATTCAAAAATGAAATCCAGTTAGTTCGAAATAGTTCGAGGGTCTAATTTCAAATATTTTAATTACCAAAAATTCTAAATAGTAAAGTAAAGACAAATAATCTAACAATAAACTAAAAAGAACATAATGAAAAAGTCCATACTATCTTATTTCGAATTTAACATTTCGATATATTCAACAGAGGTGCCGTCATATAGGCAACCATAAAAACTATCCATGCAATTCAGTGGACCTGACTATCTGAAACAGCTGATATGTGACAATAAATAAATATTTCCTAAAGAAGGAAAATCAACAAGAAACCAAAAAAAAAAACACTATTTATATTTATCCAATCATTAAGAAAACGTTTTCCCAATCTGTGATATATTGTCTCGAGGTACCTAACGAAATTTACAAATTACAGAAATAGGTTAAGTTTTGATGTCAATCAAAATTTCAAAATCTAAACAAAAGGAATGATAGATGAAACCAATATTAATGAATGAAAAACAAAAGGTAATCATTAGTTTTATAGTAGAAAACATCGTTTACTGTAAATTTACGTTTCAAGTTATGCATGTCATTGACAACCTTTAAAGAAAAACGTACAAAACAAAATCTATTTATTACTTTAGTAATCTGAACCTGTAATTTAATGTAGAAAAATGTAAACGAAAATATTTATTATTTAAGATCAATTTTTAACCGTAACAGGAGTTCCAAAACCAAAACTTAAGGCCAAGGTAAAATAAGACTTTTTATGTCTGTTAGAAAGCAAGGAAATCGCCTCCGCACTGACCGTAAAGAACGTCTAAAAAACTTATTTTGGTTTGATAATATCTGTTGGAGTCTAATCGAACGTTTTTCTATTGAAGCCTAACGTATAGACTGAGACAGATTGGGAACTTTATTTTATATTAAATAGTGATTTGAATTTTTTATAAAATTCTAAGCTTATCGTATTTTTAAACTCAATAATTTTTAGAGCTTAGGCAAAATCATGCAATAAATATATGAAAAAATAAAATAGATCTCTGCTATAACCAGAAATATTTATTTCTTGTTATACCGGGTGTTAGTTTGTATGAATAAACCTCAAAAATATTGTGCTTTAGTGTCTACATCTCAAAAACTATTAAATTTATTTGTACTGTATTCATAAAGAATAAGAAAACGGCACAGAATTCAATTAAATTCATAAAAGTATTTTTGTCGAAATGATCAGGACAAGCGGTATATACATTTACGTAGGCTATAAAAAATGAAAATTATAATTTGTCTGTAGTTTAAAAGTTTTTTGATTAGAGAGATTGTTATTCCGAATACCTTTTAAACACTACATGAAGTTAGTTATGTTAAAAATTTTAGCTTTAAAGTTCTAGGCATACAAGGTTTTTTAGGGGAAAGAAAATTAAATATACCATGAAAATTATTGGAGTATTAAAACAGTTTACTTTTGTATTCTTTTGTCCATAATTATACCTAAAAATATTTTTCTTTTTAATTTAAGCAATATTAAATTTTTATTTCAGTTTATTAAGTCACTAACATTTATTATATTTTTTACTTTACTTTCAAACTTTCTTGAATACGAATAAAAATATGTATATAAATTCGTTGTTTACGTGTTGAAAATAAATACAGAGCAACAGAATGAAAAAGATCACCTTTCTTATTGGTTATTAGGGTAATTTTGTTTGGTGTTATGTTTTGAAAGGTGATTTAAAGATTTTTCAAAAGGAAATTGAAACCGTTCGCTGAAATACATTTTGAAAATTAAATTGGCAATGGATACAGTTTAAACGATATACAGTGACATTTATTTTGTGTTTTCTTCTTTAAGAGAAACAAATAATATATATTTTTTTAAAACTAAACCAACAGAAAACCTTTTTATTGAGCATTATTTTTCCCATATTATTATTATATTGTTTACATACCTTTTGATTTGTGTTTCATTTTTTTTGCCTTAGTTAACATTGTCTTTATGTAGTGTGCAGTTATTCTCTATAAAATTTAAATTTCTACAAAAGATGCTAATTAAATAAGTAAATTTACATTCATTAGATTAATTCTAATATTGATCAGCTGTTAATGTATTTTTCCCACGGCACTATTTCTAAAATCGCTTATTGTCTTTATTCTAGTATCACTGTTCGAATTTCAGTTTAAGTTTACTATGGTCAATTCAAATAATTTTAATTTTTTTCCAAATACTCACGTTTTGTGAAAATATAATATAATTTTCTTCAAGCATCTCTCATAAATTCGTTGAATAAAAACATATCATTTGTTAGTTGGTTCCATTTTTGATTTTTCTACTGGTTTTTTCTCTAGGTTTTTTTCCTTCCGTGTTTGCTTCAGTTAATCTTTTGCTATTACCTTTTTGGTAAGAACATTCAATTATAAATTAATAAATGGTGATATTTCACTAGTACCTACACACCATTACGCAGTTGAGCAGCGTTGCAGTCTTATTTGTTCGAGATCACAGAGCTAGAAGTTTTATCGTCGGAATAACCGACAAACTTAGTATTATTATATTTTATTATTTCTTTTGTATTATAATGATGACAGTCTATATAATTTTTTTAATTTATGTATATGTCATTCTTTTTTTTTGTAATGTTTTGCTCAATTTATTTTTGCGTCATGTTTTGGCGTCAGTAAGGATTGTAATGGAACAAATGTTAATTATTTTTCATCGTTTAATGTAAACTATATTTTGTTAAAATAAATAATTAAATAATCACTCTGTGAATAGATATCCCGTGGGAATAGGGTGATTATATTTTTTATCACTATCCACGAAAGTTTAAAGGAAAAATAAATCAGTTATCGAGCTTAACTTTTATTATCTCTGTCGTTTAAATGTTTTCTTAAAAATATATAAACTCAGTAAATTTATGAAGTCATAAAACTAAAGGACCCTTTCTAAGATTTGGCTATAAATCTGCCGAAATAATCCTACTCTGATTATGTAAGTAAAACCAGACGTGTGAAGGGTAGTTTTTAACATATGGTATGTGAAATACCGTTAAAATATATTAAAATATTGAACGATTTTCCCATTATTAGGAAACAAAAGAATAATCAAATAAACTCATTATACTGTAATATAACGTTTGATCTGTGAAAGGGGGTATATAGTGTCTGTTTTTCCTGATTGCAAGAAAGAATGCTTTAAATATCAGCAATAGGAATAAAAGGACACTCAGGTTTTTTCACAGACGTTATATTATCTTATTCCTTTAGTTATAGAAAGAAATAAGAAATAGAATAGTTTTATTAATTGTGTTTATATAAAAATTAAGATTAAGACGTTCACAGGTCAATTCGTGAACCAAGCATCCGGTATAGAATAGCTAACGCGGGAAAGAAATTGACGTTTGCCGGGTTCCATCGGGTAATATGGGTACAAACGGGAAACAGAGGGGTGTCGAGGGGTGTAAGATTCGAAGACACTCTTTTAAAGAATAGTAAATTTCAGTACCAATCTGAAAGTCGAATTAGGGTGATCGGTACCCTTCTTTAAGCCCAGTGCCTTAGTGTATATTCGGCGGGAATGAAGGTTTTCTTTGTTTAATTTGTAATTGTAAATAGTTCGTTTTTTTTATTTATTTTTGTTAAATAGATTTAAGTGTTTTGAGAAACTGGTTTTATTCAATTTAAATAAAACCTTCACGCGAATTAACTTGCGGGCGTGCTGTTGCGAGACCTACAAAACAAGAGATGTCTACTGACCAACTAATTAGCAGCCTTTCCTGAGTCCTGAAAATCTGAGTCATAGTTGTGGTAAGCTTTAATAACCGTAGTGTTTGGTACTAAAGCTGCAAGAGAGAAGTTGAACGACCAGACTTTCAGAGTGTCTTTATTACTGTGAAATTTAATTGTAGGTTATTAAAATAGTTACTAATTAATATGGGGCAAAATATGATTATTGAAAAAATGATTAACGCTACCTCAATATGTCATTGGCCAGAGTCTATAATCAAATTTTGTCACAGGACTACAGTTTGTTACGTGATTTTTTTATGGTATAACATATCTTCATTAATGTTTATATTTTTCTTTTTTTTTGGCTTCTCATTTTACAGTTTATTAATTATCGAGTATTAGGTTTCACAACTCTGAAATAATTTATTTTTTTTTAAGATGGAAATTGAAATTGTTTGAAGTTGAAAATTGCGTGTTAATTTGAGCTGGGTAATTATATTTATAACAAATCCAGGTATATGCTAGAGCAAGACTGTTAGACATTCAATTAAAGATTTTATTATTAACAAGTTTTATTTGACCCACATGCTCACCATCATAGGTATTCTTTTTTGTATTTGCGTATCTATAGCAGTGAAGTTGAAAGCCAGTTTCAAACGACATCGCGGAAGGTTTTTGAATTCAACCTAGATAGAAATGTAGTATCGCCTTGAAAAAACCCACTCCTACTCTCCGATTGGTTTAGTATTTTTCCTCAATGGCACGGCTACCAACTTTCGACTAAACTCTGGTAATTTTAATTTCAAGGTTTTGAAGTCAATATTTCAGCGTTCTAGAATTACTCTGCGTGTCGATGTCAGACTGTTCAAAATTGCAACCTGATTTTAACAAATTGTTAAAACTCTACCCAGGGACGGATCTAGTCTCTCTTTTTGGAAGGGGGGCGACGATATCGTAATACATAACAGTATGATAAGATACTATTAGGGACATTCCCGTGCCTACATTCCTAATGCAGCAGATACAGGCCCAGTCTATTTTTATAAATTCTAAGCACTTAGGGGGGAAGCATCACCCCTCCTCCTTTGGGTCCGAGCCTGACTCCACCAATCTCAACCATCTGAGTAATGTTATTATTACTAATTGATTTTTATGTCAATTTTCCAGTTTATAATATACACTTTTCTAAACTGGTGAATGAATGAACGAAACAAAGGCTGGTGATATTAGATCATCGATGTCTAGGCCACTATTGGACCCTTTATATCTCACCAGTCATGCAGGTCATTCGAGGCCAATCCCTTTACGAATCCAAGCAGCCTCGTTAGTTGAACTTGCCTAACTGCTTCCGGTAACAAAATCGTATCTCCAAAATATCTGTCTCAGTCCGTTGAGTACTGGGCACTCTCTGAGGACATGGTCAACAGTTTCATCCTCCTCCAAACACCATCTGCACGTCGGGTCGTCTTCGATACCGATTTTATGAAGATGGCCCTTCAGGTGATGATGTCTTGTCAACAATCCAACCACGAGTCGCAGCTCTTTCCTTTCTAAGGAGAGAATCTCCTTAGTATACCGTGCGTCAGGTCGAGTTAACACACTTCATTCCAGGAGCTTCCCTTCACGATTTAATAAATTTGCTTTCCTGCAACGAGTTTAATTCCGTTGTTCCAATGGCAATTTAGACAGGTAGAGTTGGTTGGGATCTATTTGATTCAATTGCCGAATCCAACTTTGCCAGACGGCCAGTTTCCTCATTCCCGTGTATGCCCGAGTGGCTCGGGTCTCACACGAGTCTGGACTTCAATACTATTATGGTAGCCTTGCTGTCTGAGCATATATTTATTACCCTATTCTTTTCTATATCCCTCTCACAGAGATGGTCACAATGCAGAATAGCATAAATTTCCGCTGTGAGGATCGTCGTATATTGTATGAGAGGGTAGTACTCTCTGACTCCTGTACTCCTGACAAACACTCCGGCTCCAGGTCTTTTATCTTATCGAGATCCATTAGTATACCATCAGGATCTATTTCTCGGAAGATTTTGCTCTCCCTTCTAGTTCTCTCTACTTGGCAGAAATATTTCCAAAAATAGGTTATGTTTTAAAACCGGCATCATGTAATCTGTCTGCATGAGAAGTAGACACCTCTCGACCGCGCTTTCCCAGACACCCGAGTAGCCGCCCGTTACAATTTCAAGATGCCACTGAGACGATAAACAGTCTTCAGAGTCTTGTTTTCTATGTATAAGTGAAGAGGAAGCAGGTTCACCAGGACTTCAAGTGCGAGCAGTCCTCACTACACTCAATATTCCTACACAAGCCATTCTTTGAATTGTCAAGTTGATGGCTGTATGTGCGCTTTGTTGTACCACACCACCATACAATAGCGGGGTACGTAATCATGGAACAGATCACCATAGTATATATCCAAAATAGCACTGTAGGCGTCAGCCCTCATATGCATCAAAGGGCTCGTTTACAAGCCCAGAAAGCCCATATGGCTTTCTTGGTTCGAGCTTCAATATGATCATTTTAGCTGTCCTCTTGCATTGAAGAGTCCTTTCTGCCAACATTATTGTGAGAGGTCTTCCCTTACTCCTCATTTCTCGATATTTTAAAATCTGATAAAATCACTACGAGTAAGTGGAACATTGGATTTATTTTCTCCTGCAAAGGTGGCAGTGGTTCAAAAAAGGTTAGGAGTCTATGATTTAATCGCCGATTTTGGCGTTTTTGTATCATCTTAGTAGATTTAGGTAAAACCTTGACCCGATGAGCCTTGGGATTTGGATTCAGCGCATCAATTTCATAGAACTAGACAGGTCTATTCTACCGAACAAAATACTTTTTTGCTTTTGTATGTCTATGTACTTATTCTCATATACTTGAAATGACTTGGCAAAACTTGGACTAAGGCACTTACACGACACTTTCATATCGGAACGACTTTAGAACTTTATTTACTTTTCTAATAACCGTGGACTTTCATCAAAGTAACAAAAAAGAAATATGTAAACATAAATTCATAGAATTCACCACATACAAGAACCCTCTTCAAACCACTTTGAGTTAGTTACGAATAAAATTTTAACTTTAAACTTTTAGCCGAACTAGACTTAAAATGGAACTGAAAATTAAACGTCATGAAAATTCCTAAATATTTCAGAACATTTAACTTTTACTTTCTTCTGTTTTTTAATTAAACCTAAAAATATTTCTTTCAATTTCAATAACAAACATATTAGATTTTTATTTTAATTTATTAAATCACTACCATCTGAAATATATTTTTTTAATTTAATTTAAATTTTCTTAAATGCAAAGAAAATATTTATATTTGTTGTTTACGTGTTGGAAATAAATAAAGGCAATAAAAAGGAAAACATCGCCTTTTCTAAAGGTTATTTCGGTAATTTTGTTTGATGTTATGTTTTCGAAGGTGATTTAAATATTATTTAAATTGCAATATAAATCGTTTTCTAAAATATACTCTGAAATTTAAATTAGCAGTGAATATCATATAAAATGTACAATTAAATGTATGCCTTAAAGTCCAAGCTCTGACAGCACAAAAACATACGTCAGAAAATACCTCGAATTAAAAGAGGTTAAACGATAAGTGGACATACCAAAATTAACAAATGCCCGCCAGATTATGAAATTTTTCTTGTTTTATTTTTAATGAAATTTTGATTGCCTTAAAAAGATTTGAAACTTACGTTATCAAATATCTTTTAGAAATTTGGACAGCTAATTACTATATATATATATATATATATATATATATATATATATATATATATATATATATATATATATATATTAATACAAAATTTAAGACACTGGGGATATTTGTTGATTTGGCTCGTGCATTTGACACTGTGGCGCACCAAAAATTACTGAGTAAACTTGAAAGTATTGGGATTCGAGGTATCGTGTATCACCTGTTTGAATCATATATAACTAATCGAACACAGAAATGAAACACTAAGTAAAATAGGTAATGTGGAGTTTGGGATATCGCAGGGTACCGTATTCGGTCCTGTCCTGTTCTCTCTATATATAAATGATCTTTTTACTGTTCTTCCAAGTGAAAATAGTGAATGTATTTGTTATGCCGATGATACAGTTATTTTATTTAAAGGTAAATCTTGGCAGGAGACATTCCAGAGAGCAGAGGATTATTTTTCGAGGGTACGATTGTGGATGGATCAGAATCTTCTGACTATTAATGTCAGTAAAACTGTCCACATAGCCTTTTCTATGAATAATAGAGTTAATACTCTATATCCTAATCTTTTAGTACATAATTATGAATGTGTTATGGGTGAAAAATAGTGCGGATGTATTGAGTCTGTGTCAGCGACGGACAAGGTTAAATACTTGGGGGTGTTCATTAACCGGAATCTCAGATACGACGCTCACGTAAACTATATCACTAAAAAACTTTTTAGTTATATAGTTGACTGACCAGGCTTTGATTGAATCAGTTCTCACATATGGTTTGAATGTTTGGGGCAGTGCATGTGGTGGCAACCCGTTGACTGTTACTCAAAAGTATATAATAAAAATATTCTTAAATAAATCAAGGAGGTTTCCATCAGGCTTGTTATTTGAACAAGCTGACCTTTTAACTATCAGACAATTGTATTTTAAAAATGTTTTAAAATTTATGAAGAAGTGTGATAAATATAAAAGTCCGATTATGCACGATGTTCATACCAGGTCTGTTCACAATGGAGGCCTTACCTTTCCTGTGGCATTATATACGGCTTCGCAGAGGCATATTATGTATATCGGTCCAAAATTATTTAATTTGTTACCTTTAGAAATAAAATCTATTGTAAATATATATTCTTTTTGTGTGAGAATATCTGAGTGGATAAAAGAAAACCAATATCAGATTGTTAATGCAGTGCTATTATTAAATTAGTATTGGAAATGGAGATGATTTTGGGTATTGTTTTTCGTGTTAATATTTTTGAATATGATTGATGTGTATGTGGTGTTTCTCTGTAATTAGGTGTAAGTTTAATTTCTTTAATTATTGTTAATTTGACTTGAATTTTAATTGTTATTTTGTGACAGTATATTAGAAAGTAAACGTTTGTTATTTGACATCCAGACAAGCTGCCTGTAGCTTATGGATTCAAAGAATACATGGATGTAGAAAATTATTGTAACTTTCTTATTTAGTGGTAATAAAATCATTATTATATATATATATATAAATATATATATATATATATATATATATATATATATATATATATATATATATATATATATATATATATATATTGTATAGGTAGTCACCTTTTCTTAGGTGTGATGATTTTTTGATTATGAAAATATCAAACAAAAAAGGACATGAATAATTAATTAATGCATTTATGTGGTGAGTGCAGATGGTAGAATAGATATTAGTTAATAGTATGTAAGAATTTATATTTGAATCATGTTTCAAAAGGACATAAAATGCCTATAATTGTGTAATGACATGATAAAATGTATAAAAATTAGTGTGACAGGTTGGACATTAGTGCATATAAAGTAAGAATAATAAACATATTTCACTCTGAAAGATATGAATCTTATAAACTAATAAATAAGTGATATTTTTAATAGTGTGTGAAGTGTTATTGATCAGAGATAGTGACTAAAAAAGAAATTTTAAAACAATATAGTAAAATCTACAAAGATGAGAATTTTAATCACCCATTTTATAAATAGTGGGAGTAAAGATAATATTAGTGAGAATAAGCGTCAAATAATAACCATTTAGTGAAGTATAGACACTATTCATCCTATGATTTATTTTATATTGTTAAGTTTTAAAATTTCTAATTGACCTTTTTTAATAGAGAAATCAGTCTATTTTAGTGTCGCGACAAAAGATCATGTTTTCTTTTATTTTAAAATAAAGTATTCGTTGTTTTTATCTATAGAAACTGATCTGTCAAGAAAAAAAGTATTGTACTATGACGGACTTGTATTGCAGAAGTAATTTCTTTGGAAAAAAAATTATATCTTATCGATTTTGACCTAAAACGCAAACGGAATAAGAATTTTTTTTATTACCTAATAATGTCCTCCATTATTTCTTTTCATTAGATAAGTTTTTTTGGAAATAATTAATTTTACCCGATTAGGCTTGATCTGAAGCACAACAATCTCTTGTTTTTATAGACAGTTGGATTTTCTACATAGTCGTGACAAAATATCCATTTTTCTTTTTATATTTTGTTACGATTTCGTCTCCTTAAAATCGTTCACTGGGTTCGGAAAATAAAACACAACACCTTTTATTAATATTTCCAATACTTATATTATCACAACATATTAACAAAACTATCTTATTACTACTACTTAATCTTTACTATTCAAAAACCACTTTAAAATACGACTCTTATACGACTGACTTCCAACTAACTAACTACGCTTATTCTATTTTTATTTATATACCTATGGAAGTTCCTAAATAAATCTAGAGCATAAAAGTTTAGATCTATCTAGAAAGATGAGTCATTCAGACCCTATTCCTTTCGGCACATTATAATAAAGATAACCCATCTCGTGGGAATATTTTTATATACGAGGGTATACCAATAAGTTTTAGTTATTCGTAACAATATGAAGCAGAGTACCAACACTGAAGTTAATAAATTAAGAAATAAAAATTAATATATATATATATATATATATATATATATATATATATATATATTTATATATATATATATATATATATATATATACATATATATATATATATGTATATATATATATATATATATATTGAATGCAAACTGAGAAGCTTAATGTAACAAGATTTCAAAAAAGTTTCTGTAATTCTAAACTGATACGTCCTTAATCTTCTTAGAACCTTGATGTGTAATTTGCTACAAACCTGAATGTAAGCTTCTATTGTCACGGTTCAGTTTTACGCTTAAGCTCAATATGGCTAATTTATTTAATTTAATCTTATTTTGCATATTTGTTATGGGCAACACAGTATCATTTTTCATAAATATTTCCCAGGGATTCTTTGAAGGAAAGCATTTCATCAAGTACAGTTTCAATTAATTTTATTTGCCATTATTTTGTCCTTTACTTTGGTATTTCACTACACTGTGCTTAGGTATTTTCTTGTCAATATCAAACTTATTGCTACCTTTTTTTGTATTCAGATAGATCTTGTTTTTTTTTCCGGCCATTTATATTTGTATTTGTTGGGATTTTAGGTATATTGGGTTGCAGAAATCAGGAAATTTCTATGATGTATTAATTTATATTTCTTGAATTTAAAAATAACTACTGGGATACTTATTACATTTAATATTCTTGTTTTGAGTGGAAAATGCTAATGATTAACGAATTGGCTTAACTAATTAATGAATTTCAGCCGACTGTGGTTGCTTGGTGTCTTTCTTTTTGAGCTGTCATTTCTTTCACACATGGTAATTGAACGCGCCTAACGGATGTCGATTAATATGCACCCAGGGTCATGTTTGTAAATGGAGGCCGTTTTGCCTTAATTTTTAAAAATTTTTCCTGGTTTGATTAGGCCGAAGCAGCTACAGACTTCCATCTAAGTTTTTAGTTACCAAACTTTTGGGATTTGAGATGGAAGTCGAAAACTATTCCGGTAATTTTGTTGAGTTTTTGTATACCGTAATTTTTGCCAGATTGGCGGTAATGGTTTTTTTTTGATCAGGATAAACTTGGAAGCAGGGACTTTGGGCAGTTTGCACGGGTCAACAAAGGAATCAGTCTGACCCCAGAAGATCGGGGTCCACCCTCTCGGTAGGGATACAACTGAGGTCCACTCTTAGGGATACAATTCAGGTCTACCCTTTGGAATAAAACTCAGGTCCACCCTTAGGGATACAAATAGCATATCCGCCCTTATGTATATAAACGACATAGATCCACTCTCTGGGCATTAAAACAATCCAGATCCACCCTTAAGGATATCAGGGGATAAAAAGTAAAATTAATATTAAAATTATTGAGTTTCATTTGACCCCCAGAACTTCTTGTCTTTTGCAATGCGTTACCTCTTATTTTTATATTTATTATTATGTACAGCAAATTAACTTTACTTATAATTTTTTTTGTGTGGCGATTTGAGAGCAGAGTTGAACGCTAGGCTCAAGGAACAACGTGGGGGGTTTCTGAGTTCACCCGGCCAAAAATTCGGTGGCGCCTTTAAAAAAAATTACCCACCCCTACTCTACGACATAGGGGATAGCTTGGCACTTTGCTTGCTAGTGCCGCCTCTAGCTTTCAACTCTGCTCTGCTCGCACGAGACAATATTAGGTCCTTAAAATAAATACCAGTGTGGCAAATTGGCGCCCAACGTGGGGCCCGATGATTACATACAATGCAAAATACTTCAATATTACCATTAATAAATTAATTTAACTGAAAATTGGGGGACATTGCGATACGTCTAAGAGGCAAAAAACATAACAAAATATAGTGCAAATTACAAATGATGATAAAATGCTCTCAAAATCAACTCTTACTGATAACAGATTATACAATTTAGGCACTGCATGGCAGAAAATATTAAAAACCCAAAAAAAAAACTTACAAATTTCAAAATTCAAGAACTATATATTTATCCCAAAAAAAGAAATGATCGGCCCAAAAACCCCAAAATATATCTTAATAATATTACACGTGGTTAATTTGAGGTCTAAATGAGACTTAGAATAATATAATGGTTGGTTTTAAATTATACTTTAATTTCAATAGGTAAAAATCAATTTTGAGCTGAAATCTTTTAATAAATAAAAAAAACTATGCAGGATCGTTTTAACAGTAATTATTTTAAAGTTCCTTACCCACGCCTAATGGAAGTCTATTAGTGCGCGTTCAATTACCATGTGTGAAAGAAGTGACAGCTCAAAAAGAAAAACACTGGGCAACAATAGTCGGCTGAAATGCATTAATTAGTTAAGCCAGTTCGATAATCATTAGCATTTTCCACACAAAACAAGAATAATAAATTTAATAAGGTATCCCAGTAGTTATTTTTAAATTCAAGAAATATAAATTAATACATCAATAGAAATTTCCTGATTTCTGCAACCCAATATACCTAAAATCCCAACAAATACAAATATAAATGGCCGGGAAAAAAATAAGATCTATCTGAATAAAAAAAAGGTAATAATAAGTTTGATATTGACAAGAAAATACCTAAGCACAGTGTGGTGAAATACCAAAGTAAAGGACAAAATAATGGCAAATAAAATAAATCGAAACTGTACTTGATGAAATGCTTTCTTTCAAAGAATCCCTGGGAAATACTTAAGGAAAATGATACTATGTTTCCCATAACAAATTTGCAAAATAAGGATAAATTAAATAAATTAGCTATAGTGAGCTTAAGCGCAAAACTGAACCGTGACTATATTAAGAATTCATGAAAGCAACGTGCAATTTTCTTTCATATTTTCCATACTGTAAATCTTGTGAAAGCTAACATCTAAGATGTATTTCCATATTTTCAAAAAGTTTTGTGTCATCTTCCGGTAAGTTTCTCGAAGTGTAAGCGACTTATAGAGTATATCTTTCTTGAAAGTCGACTACATGCGTCATGAAATCTAACGTGTAAGATGTATTTTCATGTTTTCGGAAAGTTTCTTGAAACTTTCTTGCAAGTTTTTTGAATATAACATGCAATATTCCAATCAAAGGAATTCATTTTTTGCAGGAAACTTTTTTCTTAGGAAACAACGCTGTTGGAAAGATCTGCGGCTGGCCAATCACCAGCGGGAGATATCAAGTCGAAACTTGTGTTACCGTGTTTATTATATTTATGCCAATTTTAAGATATCCATTTACAAGATTAGTAAAATCTTGAAAATATAATTTTTTAAATTATATTAAAATAAAGACTCTATAAAACTCTCAGATTCGTGAAATAATATTTGATAAAAATGTACTTTTACAGCCAAATTTAGTAAAATGGTTTAAGTTAAGGCGCATCTTACTATCATGGATTAGCCAATTTTGTTTTAGTAATAATATTGTTATGATTTGTATTAGATATCTTACAGACAAACATTTATATAGGAAAATGAAAGGAGTAACCTGGATTAAAGACCTTGAAATTAATAAGATGAAGATGCATTCCACAAATACACAAAATTTTTTATTTGTGACAGTTTGGTAATAAATTAATAAAATTAAACGATTTACTTATTCTTGTATTTTAAAGATGCTTAGTTGATGTAGTGTTAGACTAGTCAATTTTGAATTTTCATTGTAAATTTAAACCAGTTTTAAGATTAGACCATGTTAATGAATGGCCGAGAACGACGTTTGTGAGGTTATATCTTCATATAGTTGAACACTACCCCTGCGACACCATACGTAGGTAACTTTAACTTAATTTGTCAATGCATGCAACAGATTTTTTGCGTTTTGTCTCTTTATTTTGCGTTAATTTATAAAGGGGTCGAATGATAATTTGGCCAAACTTCATATTTACTTAGTAATGAACTTTTTTTTTTCTTGAAACCCATACAGTAATACAATTTTAACTAATGATGTGGCAATGATGTTTCCTAGAAAACGGCGTGTTTAATCTACGTTGACCGGCAGACCAACCTTTTTTTTTCCATTTTCTTTGTTATGACATGCAAAAGGTTGCTTGCTTATAGTGGTTGGTTCTAATTTGTTTTTCTGGTGAAAAATAAAGGTAAGAATTTTTCAAGTAAGTGTAATAGAATCAGAATAATAAGGCTGACGTATTTATGCCACTTTAAAGTATTGGGGAAGTATACTAAGTTTCTTAACCGGTAAAAGAAGCTTGGGAAGTTTTGAGGTACGCACCATCATTCGCTGTTTGTTATATGTAGACACTAAAGTTGGTTTATGTTAATTATTAGACGAGGAATCATTAAAAAAGTGTGATAATACTTGGTGAAAATGAAACTAAAATTAAGAAAATATTCTGACCGTTTCCATATAGGCCCCTAAAAATAGTGTTTTTTTTAGTCAAGTATAATAAATAATATGCTAAATAAAAAAGCCAATTTTTGAGCCGGCTTAACCAACAATACAAAATTAAAATGGGAAGTTCATTTATTTATCTATGTTTCGATTTATACATCAAAAGGTAAGCGTTGAAGAGAAAAAGTTACGGAAACAATGTGTTCCTAATTTTAAAACCTTCAAAATGAGCCAACAATAATTGTTAGTTTCTTAATATGTTAACAACTTTTACAAAATAGATCTTATAAGGTCTACACTGTGAAAAAAATTAATAATGTAATTTTAAATTATGATACCATATTTGAAGTGTCTACCTACTACGATTTTTAAGATAAATGAATAAAAATTCTAAATATAATAACTTTGTAGTACTTTCATATTTTACTAAGCCAATATAAAAACTATGAATTTTTAAATACAGGTGCTACAAAAATGAATTGTCTATAAAACTCCTGATATAATAATTAATCTTAACTGCAATTTTTGTCTGATCAAAATGAGTAAAAGTTGACGCATTTGATTTTCTACACTGTTAAAAATAACCTTAAATTTAATGTACGTTCCTTAATCGAATTTAATGATTTTGCACCTTAAATCGTGTTACATGTACTTTGAAATTAAAGCTTTGTACGTTAAATTTAATTGAATGTTACCTTAAATTTCAATAAAGTAACTGAAAACATATCAAATTTAATGTACAATTACATTAGATTTAATGTAAAAATTAATAATTTTTTTTAATGCATTAACATTAAATGCATTTAATAAACGGTACATGAAATTTGCTTTAAGCACATTATCTTAAAATTAATGTGAGTTTTTTTTCTTTATTTACACACACTAAGCAAGTATGAAAAAGTATATATATATATATATATATATATATATATATATATATATATATATATGTTGTATCGTAGGTTTTCACGGATGGTGGAATGTGTACTGGTGTTTTTCGTCGAGCAGCCGTCGAGGAAGCATCACTTAAAAATGCCAGCTGAAATGTTGGCGAAACGTCGTGAAGATATTTCTACTGATGAACGGATTGAAAACCGAAAAAACACCAGTACACATATATATATATATATATATATATATATATATATATATATATATATATATATATATATATATATATATATATGTATTTATCAATGGAAACTAACTGTAAGCTTACAACGAGACTTTATGCTTTCCTAAAGGTAATCTTTCCGTTAGTATTTGTCACGGACATTAGGTAATTACGGGAAGATTCCACGAAGACTTTTAGAAATATTTGTTGAAAGATTTCAGAAAGCTTTCGTGTAAGGTTATATGTACCAAATAGAAACTTTCAGAAACTGAACTCTTGGCTAAAAAGTATCTTAAGATGTGGTTGGACTTCAAAATAGGTGCCATATAACTGTTTGCATAGAGAATGACTCAATAATTTTCACATGAAAATTGCCAGCTATTTTCTAAATTTAGGTTCTTGATAAGATCGTCTATACATAAAGAAATAATTTTCAAAAAATAATTTTGTTCTGCTTATATTTACTTGTCGAAAATATAGCACATGAATACCATTTCTTATAGTAAAAAAGCGTAAAAATGGATAATATAAATTTGGCCCTGAATTAATTTTTTCGGCAGTATCATAAAAAAAGTTATGAATATTTAAATATTCGATGAAAAAACAATTAGTTTAATTGAGTTGCTCCTAAATGGCTTAATATAAGTAAGAATTTTGGAAGTCTGAAAATATTTGCAATGCAAATGTTATTCAGTCGTCTTCCTATCATAAACGTAAATTTATTTTTTTATACAATTTCGGAAAAGTTTTCTGTAAATAACCTGATTCTTGAGCAGTGACGTTTTGTCATTTGAAGAATTGGTAAAATACAGGGTGGTTTACCAAATATTATTTCAAACGAATTTATTAAAGTCATAATCCTGAAATTTCAATGCCCATCATAACGGAAAACTAATAAATGCTGAAGAAGTTAGCAGCGTCATTACCTGAATTTGCCTCATTAGTTCGGATGATAATATTGAATCTCCGAAATACGTTATTCCCACTGCGTTTACTGCTGGATACTTATCAAGAGTATAATTAACACTTACAGTTTTATCTCCTTTAGATCCGCAATCTACCAAACTTAAGTTTTGATTTTTCGGGGAACAGTAATCCTTGATAAAAAGTGATCAAAGTCATAATAATATATACAGGGTGTTCAAAATATTCAAAAATATATAATTAATCTTAAATTAAATAGTGTTATTTGTAATTTTTTTTAACTAAATTTTTCCGAAATCGATATGTTTTTTTTTTAATAAAAAAAAAGGAAAATTGACTTTATCTTTAATATATTTTTTACGCAATTTTGTGAAACCTTATCAATTAGTTTGAAATAAAAATATAGTCAATCTGCCTCTTAATTTCCAGTCTCAAGAATTTTCACAATTTTTTCTTTTAGTAAGTCGATGTCGTCATTAAAATCATTTCTGTTAATCTTTTTCTTGAAATAACTCCACAGAAAATAATCAAATGGGATTAAATCAGGTGACCGGGCAGGCCAGGTAATGGATCCAAAACGTCCGGTGTCCTTATCTCACAGAGTGTGAGTTGAAACTGCAGTCACTGTTCTCTAAATAAATTTAGTGGTATAAAACATAGTAGTTCCTTTTTAAACATTTCCCGAAGATAATTAACTACCATATAGTAACGGCTACCAGCATCAACTTTTCAAATTTTTGAATTAATTTACTTTATTAATTGACAATTTTAGGCAGAAAATCTATAATTATTTAATTAACTGATAGTTTGAAAAAAAATCTAGAATTACTTTAGTAATTCATAATTTTAGTTTCAAAATTGTTCCTTGATAGATAAATTGATAATTCCAATTTACTAATTAATAGTGAAATCTGGCGAAAAACCCTCGGAAAACTTCGGAAAATTACAGGTGGTATATGGAGATGACTGCATGTTGAAAACGCGGGTATTTGAATGAACGAAGAGGTTCAAGGAGGAGCGTGAATCGGTAGAAGACGATACACGTGAAGGAGTTCCCGACACCTTTCGTACCGATGTGAATGTCGACAGTTTGCTCGCGCAGATCACGTCTGACCGGCTCCTAAGCATTCCTGCGTTGTTTGACGAGTTAAATATGAAAAAGAACCCGGTCGGAAGAGAATTTGAACATGCGAAAGATTTGCGCAAAGATGATACCAAAATTTCCCACCTATGAACAGAAACAAATGCGGACATTGATCTGCGAGTATTTGTTCTCTCGCATTCGGAGCGATGACAGAGATTGGATGAGTCGGGTAGTCACTGGAGATGAGACCTAATTATTTGAGTATGACCCCGAAACCCATAAAGAAAGTCCGCAGTGGGTGAAAAAGGGTGGGGAGCAGTCAATGAAAACGAGCATGTCCAGGTCGCGACTGAAGGCAATGTTGATCGGTTTTTTAGATATTAGCGGAATCATTCATCGTGAATATGTTCCTGCCGGCTAGACAGGGATTCGACAGTTCTACGTTAGCGTGCTGGAGCGGCTGCAGACATGCATTTTCCGTGTGCGATCAGAACTCGCTGAGAACGACTGGATCGTACACCACGACAACACGCTAGCTCATTCCTCGTTCATTGTGTAAGAGTTTTTGGTACAAAAAAGACATTCCAACGTTGTCGCACCCACCCTATAGCCCCGATATTGCCCCTGCGACTTTTTATTATTCTCCATGATGATGTCGCACCTCAAGGGAACGTGTAACCGTGGTGCTAAACGGGTTAGCTTCGGAGGATAACCAAGGGTGCTTCCAATCGTGGGAGGAACGTTGGGATTATTGTGTAGAGTTAGAGGGAGACTGTTGTGAAGGAATGGAATTTTGCCCGAAAATTAATTTTCTTGTTTTTTATTGACAAATTCCCTGAACTAAATTGCCACACCTCGTATTGTTCCAATAAATGATTATTGGTTAATTACGATTTTTTTTGCCAATCGCTGATGTGAAACATTTCGTAAAATATTTCTACTTGTTCTACTTAAAAACAGTAATTATCTCAATAATTGATTAATTTTGTGTCTTGTCAGTAAACTTAATTTTAACCCTAAATATTCCAGTTAAAATAAATTATAGGAATTTGTATCTTCATTGTTACTATTGCTACATTTATTGTGATAACGAAGTTTGACTTTCAACGATTTTAAAGAAATTTGGAGATTTTTATAAACTCCTCGCATTATTTCTTAGTATTGAGTTATTTTAAATCCCGTTTCATTTTTTACGAATAAAATTTATTAATATTTATTTTTAAGATACTTAGCCACCCGTTATCGAAATAAACCGAAAATGAAAAGTAATAAATACCATATAATTTACACCATTCGAAACGCCTTCGGAACTGTAAAAAGATTTTCTGCCTACGCGGACAAATTCTCCGAATAAAATAGCCCGAGGAATTCTGGTTGCTGTTCCTAATCGGTCGATTACGATGCCAACCAGAATTTTAGCTGTCTGCTGATTTTATTAGTGCGATTTTTTTTATGACAAAGAATTTTAAATTCGTCCATGATTTTTTGAAAATTGTCTTTACTGAAATCAAATAAAAAATAGTTATTTATGTAATTAGTTTTTCAAATTTTGTTTTTGAAAATGATAGCAGGATCTTTGGGTTATTAATTTGACTAGTTAGGTTGCATTCATTGTGTTTAGTTATTTCTAGTATATGAAAGTTATCTAAGGAACACAATGTGTTGCTTTGTCCCAGTGGCGGTTGGTGCATTCTAACGGTACATTAAAAACATAGATATGTATAATATAACATCTGTGGATGAAAAATAAGTCTTTAAAAATTGAGTTAGTAGGAAATAAAGTTGTGTATTTTAAACAACTAAAAATAAAGGAGGTAGTAAACTTTGAAAAATATAGCTGTCAAAGCAGAATGCACATATAATCTACTGTGTAAATTATTTATAAAGAAAATTCATACGCTGATCTTTGGCATTAGTAAACTTATTAACAATCCGCTGATTGAAATCAGGTATGCATTCAATATAACCCCTTTCTTTAGAAAGATTTTCCAAAGCAGAAAGTATTTCTTGGCTCATATTATTTCGTAAAAACATTTCTATTCGTTTGAGGGTAGAAAAGCACCATTCTGCCTCAGCTGATGTCATCGAAATAGTAATTAACGGCTCTATCAGTTTTGAGTCAAATGATAATATCAATTTGTCTTATTTGAAACTTACCAAATAGCAGATCAACTTGAGGAATTATTTTGTAAAATAAGTTTAACCATAGAAGGAAACTCTTGCTTTTGAGGATTTTAACATATCTTGATGATTGGCTCGTTAGTAGTTTCTACTGTCATCTATGATTTTTCCATTTTGTCTAGAATTCTGTCTTTGTATTCAAATACGGTACAAACAACTCTAGAATTACATTTTGAATTCCTTCATTATTCCATCTTGTTAGGGACGAACGAAGTAAGCGTTTGTTAAAAATGCGGTTCTTTAAGGACTATTTGAAAAAAGAACAAATCCCTTGTAAATTGGAAAGAAATATGAAGACATTTTTATTGGCGGATTCAGCGTTAAACATTACCAAATTTAATTGATATGCATAACAATACATGTAAGCAGCCTGCTTATAGATTTTTGTATAATTGCTTGCACCCCATTCGATGAGCCGCTCATGTTTGCTAAAAAATAAAAAAGCGGTCACTTGGTTTTACTTACACATACAGAAAGCTAGAGAGCAGGAACTTAATTATATTTAACTGCTTTTTTAAAATCTTTCACAAGAGATTTTTAAAAATGTCGATGTTTTTTTAAATTTCTTCTTAGCTTGAATTCGGAAATTGAAATCGGCCACTGTATTGGTCTGCACAGTTTGCGACAAACCACGTTATTTTGGATGGTTTTTTCTCGCCAAACATTTTTAACCTCTATAAAACGTAACAAAATATCTTGATCGAAGTAAAACAGAGTCACTTTCACAAAAATTAAAATATCAGTACAGTAGACATCACGCATAGAAATACCGACACAGTTGACATCATGGTTGTAATCCAATCTGAACTAAAGGAATGGTTTAATTGCAGCTTGAAGAATAACCCTTTACTCGAGACTGAAATCAAAAGTTCAAATAACCGTCCAGTGTGTTGTATTAGAGAAATTTTTCTAGTAGAGGGATATTTTGTGGAGCAAACTGAACACAGGTTTGCAGGTCGACTTGCAACTTACATGAAGCTTATGAGACGAAATTTATCTCCACGTCTTAGATAGGTAACTTAATATATGCTCTAATGAATTAGCTTGGGTTGCATTAAAATTACACACCAGCAAAGTGATAACATTTTCAGGCTTAATAATGTAATAGAGACAAGTATTAATGATATATAGGCGAAGTAAGTTAAATTATATCAATACTTGAATGCTATTCGCGAATAATTTAATTAAAAAATTTATTTAAATTTAATAGTTAAATTATCAGTAGAAATTAAAAAAATATTTGTAATTACATTTATTAGCATGTTTTATTTTAACTTTCAATTTCTTTGGGGGTTACACAAACCTGCTGTGACAGAATTTGATCATAAACTCCTGCAAATGATATATTGTGATAGCGCTGGCCATTCCATCTATAATCATTCTGCTGTCCCATATTAGCAGTTATTTTAAAAAGCCTATAATTAGATTTTACAGTAATAAAAACACTCTGGAAGTCTGGACGATCATCTTCTCTCTTGCAGCTTTAGTTCCAAACAACTTTGGACGACATTTCTTGTTTACAGCTCTCACATCAGTGCGTCCACTAGTTAACTCGCTTGAAGATTTTTAATTAAATTAAATAAAACAAATTTCTCAAAACACTTAGTTTCTTAACAAAAATAAATAAAAAAAAAACGAATTATTTACAATGAGAAACTTAAACTAATAATAAATATCAATTGCGAAGTAACTAACATAATTGCTCTTATTGGCCGTTCTATTAACAAAAATGTAAAACTCAATTTTGAAGATATACCGTATAAATAGCTGACTAAAACTTTACACAGAAAAAGAATAAAACGCGACAAAACAGCTATTTTTATTACTTAATCAAACCGTATTAAAATAACTAAATTCTCGAGTAAAACAACACACGACATTACTTCAATTTCCCAAATTAAATGAAAAATATAACAAAACAAAGAAAACCTTCAACCCCGCCGAACATACATGTCATGCAATTTACTACGACTCTGGTCTTGAAAGATGGTACCGACTCTATAACGATTTTCAAACCGTAACTAAAGTTTAGTATTCCTTAAAAGAGCGTCTTCCAATCTTACTTCCGTACCCCTCTGTTTAATGCATTTTCAGTTGTATTACCTATAAGCGTCGATTTCATTCCCCGAGAGTTTCGGTCTTTTCGTGCTGAGGGCGTTAGCTATTATATACCGGATGCTTGGTTCCCGAATTGGCCTCTGAGCGTCTTAATAATAATTTTTATATAAAAGAATACTAAAATAAACTAATCTATGTTTTCCTATAACGAAAAGAATATATGATAAAGACTATGAAAAAAACTGTTCGCTTTTCTTAGCTCTTTCGGCAATAAACATCTTAACTCGTTATTTCTTGTGAATAGAAATAGAAATAGTCCAAGCTGTCAAACGATATATTTCTATTATAGTGAGTTTATTTGGCCATTCTTTTGTTTCCTAATAATGGGAAAATCGTTCAATATTTTAATATATTTTAACGGTATTTCATATAACGCATATTAAAAATCAGCCTCAGCCTTTATTTCTTCGATTTTATTTACATAACCAGGGTAGGATTTCTTCGACAGATTTATAGACAAATCTTGGAGAGGGTCTTTTACTTTAAATCTTCATAAATTGATTGAGTTTATATATTTTTAAGAAAACACTTAAACGACAAAGATAATAAAAGTTATGTTCGATAACTGATTTATTTTTCCTTTAGAATTTCTTGGGTAGTAATAAAAAAAATATGTATACTACCCTGTTCTCATTGAAATTTTATTAAATCCCGTTCTTGTATGCCAGTGAAATACCCTTACTCTAACAGCTTCAGCGCAAATAGATGAGATTAATTATCCACAAAATCAACGTAATCTATTACAGTATGAATATTTCAAAGAGTATTAAGCATTAAATCGACGTCTCTCTTTTCAAATGCGATTATCGAAAAAATGAAGAAATTAATTTTTAGATATTGTTATGAGCTATCTTTGGAAATATATATATATATATATATATATATATATATATATATATATATATATATATATATATATATATATATATGTATATATATAAAACTGTCCTTGGGATTAAGGTTCATATAAGGTTGAAACATATTTGTTATATCATTAAAATATATTTCCAAAACGTTTCGACCATTATACAGTCTTCATCAGTTATCTGCCATAATACAAACATCTTTTTTTTCTCACCTTTTCGTTATATTCATTGTTTATTAGTAAGTGCAAAATTAACTACATAATCAATGATAAAAAAAGAGATAAAAAATGTATCTCTTTTTTTATTATTTTTATCTTACTGTTAAAACTACACTTACATACATCTACACCTTAAAAGGTTTCTTTTAAAAACACGATACAATATTAAAAATAAGTTCATAATATACCTGAATATAAATTTACATTTTAAAATACCACCATGCTCAGTAGTTGAATTCTGACGATACAATATTAAAAATAAGTTCATAATATACCTGAATATAAATTTACATTTTAAAATACCACCATGCTCAGTAGTTGAATTCTGACTAGGTGTTCATCTTCTCTGTCGTTATCTGTATTTCACTTTCTGTGTATGCATTATTTTTGCATGATTTTAGTAACTTTTTATTAATTGTAAATAATAAGATGGGGCGTTAACCCTAACTTGTTGGATTAAATTATTAATTAATGAGGACATTGTGGTAGACTTAAGCCCTTTATGTCTGCTTTGCTATTTTAGAGTTTAAGTTTTTCTTTATGTAAATAATTTCTGAAATTTCACGTTTATATTGATTTGGTTCGATTTTAAGTATCTTTGTGAAGGTGAAGGTTTTTAAAAATTGATAAATTCAAGCAAACTGAAATATATATATATATATATATATATATATATATATATATATATATATATATATATATATATATATATATATATATATTGTCGTAGTACTACGGATAAAAATTAAAATCACGATGTCTGGTCGATAAAGAGAAATGCCACAAATAATCAAAATCCTACCGACACATTCCGCCCGAAAATAAGTACAAATATCAGTTCCAACTATATATAAGTACGTCAACACAGGGTGTCTGAGAAAGATGCCAGCGGACGCACTGATGAATCCAACCGCTGGTATAGTGGACGAAACAGCGCTATAAAATTTTAGGTCGATTTCTCAGATTTACGAATACAAGAATATATATATATATATATATATATATATATATATATATATATATATATATATATATACAGGGGCGGATCCAGGCTCTCTCCTTGGGGGGGGGGGGGGCGGTGATATCACAAAAGTACAGTATGGCAAACGAAACAAGTTGTTCCCCGGGGGGGGGGACATCAGCAACATTCCCATTTCTAGTGTAAAAGGCAGAGAAGGGGCTATTTTTTGGAGAGGGGGGCGATCACAAGAAAAAACAAGTTTCCGACAGGGGGTGGGAAGATGCGATCAACATACACATTCCTCGTATAAGAGGCCGAATCGGGTTTATTTTCCTGAATTCAATGCTCCTAGGGGGGGGGGGGTGCTATCGCAAAAAAAATAAGTTGTCAACGGGGAGGGGGTTGCCAGCAGCATACACATTCCTAATATAAAAGGCAGAATCGGTTCTATGTTCCTGAACTCAAAGCCCTTGGGAAGGGGAGGGGCGATTACAAGCATACACATTCCTGAACTCTATTCAAGAACTAGAGAGAGTAATAAAACTGTCACCGAAACCTCCAACGTACTTGCTTCAGTGCCCCCGGTAACTGAGAACTGCTGTAAATTTAATTATATTTAAAAATTATAAGCTTTTATAAATTTACTGCAACAATAAAATTTCTGATAATTCAATTTAATTTCTGTCAGTGAGCAAAGTACACCTTACAGTGTGTCCTTAGTGATTTATTTTGTTTGTGCTTGTTTTTATATATTATTTGAGATTAGTGAGATACCCAAAAGATGGAGGGCATTTTTTCCTCAACGAAAAACTTATTACCATGAATGTTTATGATGCCTTAAGATATTAATATCTAGATAATAATGTTAAAAGCTCTGTTGAGATGTGTTCCAATATAACAGGAGTTCGAAAATCTATCATGTACCGAACACTGACGGAGAAAAAAACGACTGGAATTGTTAGTAATTCCAAGCTATATTCGATCACAGGCAGGCGAAAAACCTCGTTGGAAGAAGAGATGTAAACTGTAATAAAAGGAGTTGTACATACATTTTATTATGAGAAGCAGATCTCAACCATCGACAAAATTCTAACTAAAATCAATGAAGATCGGGATTTGCCTGAAATTAAAATAGCTGAGCTCTGGAAATTGCTCAGAGGACTTAATTTTTGTTGGGAAAAACCAGATATGAAATCTGTTCTTATAGATCGTCCGGAAAATGTCCGTTGATGAAGGAAATATCTCTCTCAAATAAAAGGTAGAGTTGTTGGAAATAACACAACTTACAAAATTAATAATTTAACTGGACTTTTGAAAGATTTTTTTGAATAAAGTTACTCCAGATAAGTGCGAAAAATCCATATAATAAAAGAATAAAAGAAAATATGGAAACTCGATCTCATGATCGGTGAGAGAGGAATCAATTATAATTAATTTGAGCGAAGATAGCTTCATTGACTTTGATGACGAATAAGATACGTAATGTTTACCAGCGTTAACACAATTTATTATTTAAATTTTCTGTAACATATAAAAATTAATGACATTTGAATTCCTTTTTAGTGTTTAATTGTAATTCTGCAGATGGTTTAAGAAATAAATAAACTGGAACGTCAAATATCCCAAAAATGTTTTTAATTAATAATAAAATGACCTATAGACCAAAAAAAATTTTAATATTATATTGACGAGTTTATTTTTTTATATATGTTTAACTTCTTGTATTTTTGACAATGGCTTTTTTGTAAGTATTTAAATTATAATTTAGAATTTTTTGAGAGAAAAAGGCTACGTTTTAGTCTGAATGTGCTTAAAACGGTTTCTATGCCAAAATTAAAAATAATAAAACTACAGTTGTGATTTGTGTTAAATATGTCAAAATTATCTATATTTTCTAATATATGTGAATTATTAAAAAATCATAAGAAATAAAATAATATTATAAAAACTTTTTATTTTAAGTTTGTTACGGAAATAACACTCTATGCCATAAATATTTAGTGATAAAATAGACCTCCTTTTGACGCCTTCCGATGCCTATGACAAGGATTAAAATCCTTTTTGACACTTCACACATCCAAATATCTATTGCTATCCAACCCAAATAGTCCATTATTATAGACCAGTATTTTTGATTATAAAATTTCTAACCCATTCCTATGAAAAATATATGTGTCTAACAGATTTTGCCAAAGACACCGGACTAAAGAACACAGGTAGTTTGCGAAGAAAAAAAAAGGAAAAAATGAAAAACTCGCCGTAGTTCTTGAATAAACTATAGTATAAGAGGCAAAATCGGGTCTATTTTCCTGAACTCCAAGCTCTTGGGGGGGGGGGCGATCGCCCCCCCCCCCCTTGGATCCGCGCCTGTATATATATATATATATATATATATATATATATATATATATATATATATATATATATATATACACAAAGAGAGAGAGAGAGGGAGAGAATTAGTAAATAAATAAATATATAGAGAACATTCATCTCTTAAAAAAAAGAAGAAATGCGTGACGGAATACAAAAGTTTGTTCTGATACATAAAACGATATAACTTTTTCTTCAGATATTTATAGCAATTTTGGCTGTAAACAATTGTGGGGTTGAGAATACGCTTGACGGTCACTGTTTTAATATAAAATTTCTTTGGTCATTGTACAGACCAATGAATAAATTATCCTGTTTTAAGTTTAACCAAGAAAATGTTTATTTCTCTAAAATTACTTATTTTACACATGTAAACTTCTAAAATAGTATCAATTGCAGAATCTCAATAGCTTCCTCATTAAAGAAATCTCGACTCCATGTTTTTTTTTAATTAATGAACACACCAGGACATAAAATTTATACATTGAATAAGAATACTCATTTATTATAAATTTTGGGTTTAGGAATTTGAATCCGCTCAGGTTTTTTAAATATCCTAACCTAAAAGAGCAAAAAAAATTAAATTTTGGTTTACATTTAAGGTTATGTATGGTCACGACATTTTTTTTCTCCCAAAATTATACACAGTATCTTAAAGTATAAGTCGTACTCTTTCAAATGAAGCTTTAGTTTGCTCAAATATCTTTCTTTTTCTACGAAATATTCAATTTGGAAAATTTTAAATTGCACGAATTTTTGAAGTTTTGAAAATCTTCGCCGTGACCGATAAGCGACAATTCTGATAAGCCATGGATCCATAAAAGCATCCAAATTTATCATTAGTTTTGCAAAATAAATTTGTTTAAACAATTTGTTTAAACAAATTATTGCAAAATTTGTTATTTTTTAAATAAATGCTTCAATTATATTTTATGGAAATAAATACGTTTAAAGGAGTCGTTATCGTTATTACGATATATTTCGTTATAAGTAAATTATTAAGTAACAAATTTTGCAATTTAAATATAAACTATTTAGAGATCTGTGTTTGTAGATTTTGTATTTGTAAAATATGGTTTTGTGAATTCTGGATATATATTCTTAATTATTTTCTAATGATGGTTTTGGGGGTTTTTAAATTGCAAAATTAATTGTTTATGATTTTGTTTACAATAAAATATATCATGACACCGGTAATACTCCTTTTAAAGTATTTATTTTTGTAAAACGCAATGAAAGTATTTATTTAAAAAATTATAAATTTGGCAATAATTTGTTTAAACGAATCGTTTAAACAAATTAATTTTTCAAAACTAATGATAAATTTACAATTATCGATGCTTTGTTAGCCTTAAGATATTTATGGTTAATCAGAATTGCCGCTTAAAAGCTTATCGGTCACAAAAGGTGAAGGTTTCCAAAACTCAAGCAATCTGAAATTTTCAAAATTAAATATCTCGAAGAAAAAGAAAGATACGAGGCTTGTCCAGAAAGTAAGTGTACTGAATTTTTGTAGGCTACAAAAATTTTTATTTAAAAGAAAATTACATGGTTACATTAGTACATATGTAAGTTATTTTTCGACATAGTCGCCATTTCTCTCAATGCAGGTGATGAAGCGGGGTATCAACTTTTTGATGCCTTCGTCGAAGTAGTTTCCCGCCAACCTCTTCGTCCACTTCTCCACCTTCCCCTTCACCTCCTCGTCGGTTGAAAACCTTTTTCCGCCCATGTGCAGCTTCAGGGAGGTGAAGAGATAGTAATCTGAAGGTTGTCAGGTCAGGGGAATGTGCGGGATGGTTCGAGACATCCCATTTAAACGCAGCGAGCAGTTGCTTTCGTGGCATTGGCCATGTGTGATCTGGCATTGTCGTGCAGCAGGCAGACTCCCTTTGTCAGAATGTCTCTCCTCTTGTTCTGAATCGCCCTCCGCAATTTTTTTAGGGACTCACAGTATCTTACAGAGTTGATGGTCTCCCCTTGAGGCAAATATTTAATCAAAATTTTGCCTTGATAGTCCCAAAATACTGATGCCATGATTTTCTTGGCTGATATTGTGGTTTTGAACTTTTTGGCGGAGGGTGAAGAGGTGTGGCGCTACTGTTGAGACTGCTTTTTGGTTTCAGGCGTGTAGTGTACAAATCAAGTTTAATCTCCAGTAACAATGAAGCGGAAAAATTCATCTCCATGGAGTTTGTAGCGCTTCAAAAACTCTTACCCGTCCTCCACTCGATTGAACTTGTGTTGGTCTGTCAGCTGTTTTGGGACCCACCTCGCAGATAGTTTCCGGTATCCGAGGGTTTCTGTGACGGTTTCGTATAGTAGATATCTGGAGATTTGCGAAAACATCGCAGAAAGTTCATCCACACTAAATCTGCGATCGTCACAGAGCGCATATTCGATTTTTTCCATAATTTCGTCAGTCACAATTGAAGATCTTCCGCTCCTCTGATCATCATGCACAGACGTACGACTCGTGATACTACTTGTACACACTCGTACGATTCATAGTTGTATCACCATATGCAGTTTTCACCATTATAAATCTCAACCGGGCTTTTCCCTTCCAAACGAGATAGCGGATGACGGCGCGCATTTCGCACTTGGAGGGAGATTGAATCGACATTTTCCACGAAACGTGCTCTCGCATCAAGAGTTTTCAACATGCTGACCTTGAACCAGTCTCGTTGTAGAGGAGAGGAGTCAGACTACACGGCAGTGTAGCCAACATGTCGGAAAAAATTCCCTCCGACCGTGAGAGCCTCAGTGTTTCTGGACTGCTTCGTATTTGTACTAACTCAACGGCATTTAAAAAAGCAAGAATTATACTTTAAGATTCTAGGTGTAATATTTTTAGGAAAATAATGTGATGATACATAACCTCAAATATAGAAGAAAATAGCGTTTTTTGCACTTTTACGTTAGGATATTTAAAAAAAACCTGATGTGATGGAGCAATTCTGAAAATCTATAAGAAATGAGTATTCTTATTAAATGAATAAATCACGTCATGCTATGTAAATGTTAATAATTTTTTATTTTAAACCTATATCAAATATTTGCTTTTTGTGAATTTTGCTGGAATTACTTATTATATTTATTAACGCTTAAAGTTACCCTAACTGCAAATATAAAGATATTTCAATTTTCATAGGAAGCGTGGGAAAATTTTCTTATTAAAACGTTTTATCAAGTTGCTAAACTGACGGAAATGAAGCCCTTTTCATTTAAAGTTGAAGGTTAGAAAAAACATAAACTTCTGTGAAGATAATTTTAGTAAGATCAAAGATTCGTAAAAACTTCCCCGTGTTGAGAATTGAGATGTTAATTTAATAATTACATTTGAAGGTCGACTATAGAAGTTTAAATTTATAGAATTTGTTATCCATTCATCGAGTAAGTGATTTAAAGTTATATTTTAATTTTAGTTTCAGTCATAAATAATTTCTATTTAAAATATAAATGATATTAACATTTCACATAATGGTTTAATTTATTCACACCACTAAATTGAAATAAAATTATAGGGAATGTTTTCATGTTATTTATTTTTTGATTTCTAGCTTTTTAGTCTCAATCAGAATAGGAAATTTGACTACTGTTGGAAATTTATCTCATATTATTTTTTATTGCATTTAAATATTCTCTGGAGATCTGTTGTATTGTTTGAAGGTTATAGACAATGTTGAAGATTGACTAAAATGTGGTTGTCGGACTTGCATTGCATTTTCTTTATTTTTACGATGTTTCGATTAGATTGTATCTCTAAAAGTTATTAAGTATAAACTTTATATTTTAGTCAGTTTGTTGTATTGTCGGTAAAAACAACTAAAAGGTTTAAATAGTAAGAAAATGCACACCAGAAATAATCTGAGTAATAGCTCTGGGTACATAAAGCTTATAACGTCACATCATAGAAAACACATAAACGCTAAATGATGGTTTGCATGACTCCTTGAAATATATATATATATATATATATATATATATATATATATATATATATATATATATTGTTACGAACTTTATAGCGTTGTACATTCCATAGTATTAGTTTGTGTTCGTAGTTTGTAGGGTTTTAGGTATATTTTCTAATGTAACGGTACTTGTAGCATTTTATATTTCATAGAATTAGTTTGTATTTGTAGTTCGTATGGTTTTGGGTATATTTTCTACGAGTTCATAGTTTATTTAAGTCATTTTACCTTTGTTAATTTCCACGACTATGAAAGAAGGTCTGGAACTTTTTAGAGAATTCGATTTCCTTATTTTTAACATGAAACGCCTATGATAGAAGGTCTAGAAATTGCCGGATTATTATTATTATATATTTTGATTACCCCATGTAGTATGGAAATCCTTCTAGAGAATTAGGGAATATTCCGGTATCGATCAAAAGAATATATAAAAAGGGTCTAGATCGACTTTCGTAGTCAGTTTAGCTTGAGAGTTCGTCGACGCAACTTAAAATTGTTTGACAAGTGTCAGAAGTAAGGTTGACAATAAAAATTATTTTGAAATAATAGTGTGTTCAATAATACAGTGTGTGTTCGAAGATCGGCCATCCGGAACAAATTGGTGTCGGAAGTGGATTAAATCCAAAAGAGGTTAATCCAGATTAGAAAATTAGAAAAGAAGTGAACTTAAATTGTATGCCAGTGGAAACTAGGAAACAAAAAGCAAAAATAGAAGGACAACTTTAAAGTAATTTAAATCAGATGTTGATGATGATACAGGACATGAAAATAAGTCAAGAAGATATGAAGAGAAGCCAAGAAGATATGAAGAGAAGCCAAGAAGATATGATGAAAAATCTAGATGATATGAAACAAGAATTAAAGACAAGCCAAGATGATATGAAACAAGAATTAAAGACAAGCCAAGATGATATGAAACAAGAATTAAAGCCAAGAAGGTATGACGAAAAATCTAAACGATATGAAACAGGAATTAAAGGCAAGTCAAGAAGAGATGAAACAAGAATTAAATACAAGCCAAGATGATATAAAACAAGAACTAAAAATAAGCCTGGAGGACATGAGACAGGAACTTAAGACAAGTCAAGAAGACATAAAACAAGAATTGAATGAAGACATTAAAAAAAATCAAGACGATATGAAGCGTATAGAACAAGAAATGCAACAGAAGATTAACAAAATTATAGAAGACGTACATGGCGAAGTACAACATGAGGTGACAGGAATCCACAAACAGGTGCAACAGTTACATTTGCAAATAGAGAAGGTAGCTAGTACAGGTATAATAAAGGTAGATGGTGTTCCTGCAACAAGTGTGATGAAGCCACCTACGTTCGACGGCAAAGTACCTTGGCTTACCTATGTCCATCAATTCGAGGCCGCCGCCACCGGCAATCATTGAAGTTCACCTGAGAAGACACGTGCTCTTCTAGCTCTACGG
Organism: Diaprepes abbreviatus; assembly: GCA_034092305.1. NCBI lineage: Eukaryota > Metazoa > Arthropoda > Insecta > Coleoptera > Curculionidae > Diaprepes > Diaprepes abbreviatus. The sequence goes on from JASJET010000069.1 coordinate 457,402, forward strand.
GGTGAAGCTATGGAGGTGCTACATAACACTCCTGAAGAAAAACAGAATGACTACGAGTTTATTGTTGCTTTTCTGGAGATGCGTTATGGGGAAGCCCACCTCCAAGAAGTTTATGAGGCCCAACTCCAGGGAAGAACATAAAAACACAACGAAAGTCTGCAAGAGTATGAGGCCAATATAATGATGCTTATAAATTTGATCTGCCCATCATATCCGGAAGAAATGAAGCAAGAGTTAGCAGTGAATAGTTTTATCGAAGGTTTACGCGACCCAGAAACAAGTCAGACACTAAGAATGGCCAGACTGAAGAGAATTTCCGAGGCTCTTGCTTATACCCTTTAGTTCGAGATAGCCAAACAAACATCAAGGCACCAAGAACGAATCATAAGAAGAGTCAATGTTTCCCGAGATTATCGCAAGATCAACGAGAAAACTTTCATGAGGCTAATGAGGGAGTTGCAAGAATTTTTTTTGAATGAAGGGAAAACACGAGATATCAAAAATACCACCTTTCGTAGCAGAAATAGAATTCGTTGTTGTTGGAAGTGTGATCAAGAGGTGCATCTACAAAGCCAGTGTACTCGCAATACTGTTCCTGACAGAGTCCCTAATGGCTATCGGCTTCATATTGTCAAGGCTTGCGATGGGGTTGAAGTATGCGATTGTCGCATTAGAGTAACTTATGCCAGACCGAGAAGAAGTGGTCAGGGTCGCCAGTACTATTCGAATACCATGCATTGTTACCAGTGCGGAGACAAGGGTCACTTTTACAGAGATTGTCCGGAAATTACTGTTAGTGGAGATGATAGAAGAAAGGATCATTCCGGAAGATATAGAAGGAGTACTGGCGGCGACCGAGGAGAACGTGACGAGAGGGACCGTGACCGCGAATGAGGTTATGGAAGAAGAACGTTCTACAGGTTATTCTCGAGAAGGTACGTACCGCGACGGTGAAAGAGACTCCGGAAGAAGAACGTCTTCTAGGCCATTCTTGGAAAGTTACAGCGAGGACTACAAATAGAAAGCGACACAACGACGATCCGCTATGACGTCAAAGCCGATACTTGTGGATTCATGGTTGGTGAAAAGGTGTCGTTGTGCAATCGTAAATGAACCAAAAGGCGTTCACCAAAGCTTCAAAAGTCATAGGAACTTCCATTCAATATAGTGACCCGACTAAACGATCTAACATACTGAATTCGGAAAAGCCCTCATGCGAAGATGAAGGTTGTGCATTTGGACAGATTGGCCCATTATCAAGATCAAGAAGGTTGATCGGGACGATCAAGACTTCGAAGGAGGACAATATTATGAACTTTATAGCGTTGTACATTCCATAGTACTAGTTTGTGTTCGTAGTTTGTTGGGTTTTAGGTATATTTTCTAATGTAACGAACGTCTTTTTTAACAACCTGTATCACTACTTAGCAACGTTTTATTATTTTAATTTAGCAACCGTCCACTAGATGGCGTTACTGCAATTTAATATGAAAAGCGTGATTAATTTCACGAAATTTAGTTTATTTTAAACAAATTGTCGTTTGCCGTGATGTGATTCAAGTGGTTAATTAATATAGTGACACCTACTATTGGTGAAGAATATTATTTATGTTTTAGCAGGTTAATATTACAAGCTTTTACTTATTAGTTTAAATTTTCTAATCTTATGAAAAGTAATATTATTATTGACGCTAGTTTTGTAATATCTTCAAACAAATAAAAGCTTCATACTGCTTAGTCTATTATAAATACCTTGTTTTCGTTTTCTGTACCTTGGTCCCAATATCATAAAACACAATTCCAGTATATGATGTCACTTGTTTTCTTCTTTATTTTCAAATATCAAAAATATTTTATAGTAGCTTCCTGTTAAGTAAGGAAATTACAAATATTTATCCCATCGTCTCATATAATTATTTTCTTCTTTAAAAATATACCAATTAAATTTCCTCATATTTTTCAAATCACTATTTTTCATATTTGTTGTTGTTTGAGAGCTGAAATTTTAATTCACAGGACAACCTTTGATACTTTAATTACTTTTTAAATTATAAACTTGTTTTTCTTTACAAAAACAAACAAATAACCTCTTTTAAAAATAAAAAAAAAAACAAAATATTTCGCTTTTATCTTCAGATGACGTATGAAAACAAATGAAAATTTGAGATTATGGTAAATTTCGGGAGCAAGCTAGAAACAATGCTTTTAGCAACAGGATAACTTCAACTCTATCGAAATTCCTACCCCTCGGCTATATAAATCAAGCCGAAACCCATGAAACGTCTTCAACCTGATTGGTCAGATTTATGACACCAGGCAACTTGATAAATTTTACCACTTTGAAAAAATGCGTTTTATGAATGCTTTTGAATTTGACCAATTTTTACTGGAATTTTTATGTTTTAATGAATATATGGACCAAAATTTTATCATTGAGCATTATTGAGCTTGCAATAAATAAACTTTAGAGCTTTGTCAATACTTTGATATACATTAAAACCACTCTGACATACTATTTATATATTAAAATTGATAGAAATTTACGGCTTGCACATTGAAATTTATGACTATTTTACTCCAATTTTATACGAAAAAACTCTAAAATATTTATTGTTGCCTCGAATATTATTATCCACGTATTAAACAACATTTTCTTAATATTTTAATCCTAAATTTGCTAACAAAAAACTTTAATCTATCTTATAAACTAGATAAATCTGTATTATATTTTACAGATTTGTACCATACATGGTTTTAATTTCCACATATTTTGTTCAATAATCCTTAAAACTATTCCATTGTTGTTGGATACTGAACATTAATGAATGTTTTTTACTTATCACAGTGTTTTTTCTCGAATTCCGCACTAATATTCCACTATACGCACTTTTTGTGTCAATGTGTGATTGTTCATATTGGGACCAAATCTGATAAGTGACACATGATTCTTAGTTTTTTAAACGCATTCACTCACTTATTATTCAAACAAAAATATATATTAATTTACAATGATATTTCCTCTTTCTTATTCAATATTTTTAACAAAGTTTCTTATTGAACTTTTGTCTTTAAAGAGGAAAATAAGTCAAATATTTGCTGGAAAAAAATCAGTTCTAAAATTATATGGTAAGTCAAGCATTCTGGTAAATATTGACTTTTTTCTTCAAGCTATTTCTAATTATCTCTTTTATATATTAAACAAAACACCTTAAACTATACTTAATTATAATTTTTACTCTAATCTACTGATTTATTGTCTATAAATGATTGATCTGAACCTTTCGTGTATTATTTTTATCTTTGAATCTCAAACAAATATTGGGTTTTATCAATATATATATATATATATATATATATATATATATATATATATATATATATATATATATATATATAATCGGATGTTTTCACGGACGTTATGTGCAATCGAAGGTTTTCGGGTATCCCCGGTATGTGATGAGCCCTTTTCAGGATTGTAAGGCACCTGAGGTTTCAGAGAAATCTCATTCACCACTTTCCAAGCTCACTGTGCGACGTCTCGGGTGCAGTCGGTCCGGTATGTATGTGGGGCGCGTTTATTGGCCGGATGATTGCTAGCCCTGCTGCATGTCATCGGCCCTATTGCCAGTTTTTGAGGTCGTGTTGCCGAGTTATGATCCATTTATTTACTATCCACTACTGGTTAATGTTTCTTAAGCAGATTTTTCCAAGTATTAGACAATCGCTGGTTACCATCTCTGCTATTTGCTGCTGATCCTCTTTGCAATTTCGAGGGCTTCCTTTATAACTCTTGTGGACAGGTTTTCACATCTTGATAGCATTCTTATTCCTGAGAAGTTTATTTTATTTCCTGTGTTTAACAAGTATTGAGCCAGTGCAAAAGAAATTGTTTTTGCTTGACAGCATTTATATGTTGGTCTCTTCTGGCGCTTGTTTTACGGCTAGTTTGGCCTACGAAAGATAGCTGCATTTTCCGCATGAAATTTAGACACTCTCTGGTTTTCTAAAGGGATTTTTTTAGGTGTAGGCAGGAAATCTTCTACTTTACGGTCAGTGGTGAAAATAGTTTCAATGTTGTGTCTCTTGAGAATTTTTGCGATTTTGTCTGTGGTGTCTCTGACTTAGGGAACAAAAACTTTGGAGTTATTATCTTAGTTTTCACGATTACACGGAGCTAAGTCTCCATGCGTGTAATTTTAAAATAAAATAGATAATTCTCGGCTGTGCGAACATAGAATTGTTGATAAACATGATTCTCGAGTAAAAAGTGCGGATAACTCCAAGACTATGTATTTCTATTTTATTTTAAAATTACATGAACGAAAACTTATTTTATTTTTATATATTTGTAGACTTAAAAACACACAGCAGCTCTCATGGGGAGATTGTTGGTGTGACAACTTGCTTGAACTGCGGAATTCGTTGTTAGTTTGGTCATCGGTACCGAATAATGCGACCTCTATCCTTTGGTTAGCATATTTCGTGTATCAAGTTTTGATGTATTTTTTTACCGTCGCGCCATCACATGGTTTTTATACAACATTGTTGGTTTGTGTTACCTTTGTGTTATTGAGTGATCCGTCGAGATGTTGCTATTGTGTCTTGTTTACTGTTTTTTTAATTTTAGAGTCAGTTTATAGGGCAAAATTGCGAGAATAATGATTTGTATAGAACGCCATGGCCTGTTGAGTCTCATACTAGCACGAAACAGCGCGGTCGTCATTTTCCGGGACCGGAGCTTCTCCATTGTTTGTCAGCACCTTTTAACGCAAGAGTAAAGTTCATCGACAATCTTATCTCTAGGTAGCCGAGACATTTCTATTTTATTTTAAAATTACATGGACAGAAAGTTCCCCCCTATTTATATATTTGTTGGCTTAAAAACATCAGGTCTCATGGGGAGATCGTTGGTGCGACATCTTTCTTGAACGGCGAAATTTGTGGTTAGTTTGATCGTCGGGTCTCGTGTTAATCAGTAATCAGTTGAGATGACACTATTGTGTCTTGCTTAATGTTTTTTAATGTTAGAATCAGTTTATGGGATACATTTGCAAGATGATGAGTCCTATACTGGGATGAAACATACTGTCGGACCCGGAGCTTTTCCACTATCTATCTATCTATTCATCTATATATATATATATATATATATATATATATATATATATATATATATGTATATATATATATATATATATTGGCAGGATATTACCCGCAGAACTTGATGATGGACTGTTATCATCAACAGTACAAACAAACAACTAAATATATCTTGGGGGGATAAGAAATTACTACAGACAAATTATTTCTCCGCGTATGTATTTCGAAAAGTTATTTTGTTTTGTTTGTTTTGTTCTCTTTCCGTACTAGTTTCGACCACTAAATGGTCTCATCAGTGAAGCTATAATGAACCGAAAGTAAAATGTACAGAAAATAACTGCCTACTTATTGGCAATAATAACTATAAAGTATTTTTAAATACAAGAATTACAATAAAATTGCGAATAAGTTAAATGTTTGGGGTGTTTTGGGCCCCAGATTAAAAGTCTTAATGGGCACGAAACCCAAGAACCCCAGGTTTTTCGAATATCTGCTGATTATTTTCGTCACTTAAAGTTATAGCCGCCTCATGAACTGAAAATAATAATTAGGTCGACGTTTTATCTATAAATTATCAACGACTCTCATTGGGGTATACTTGGGTTTTTGGGGTCGCTGATTCTGAATCCGGTTCAACTCCATCACGTCAGGATCAAGGTCATTTAAAGGTCAAATAGAGAAGAACCGTTAAAATTTTCTGGAAATAATTATGCACACGAAACTTTTACTCTTGCTTGGGTAATGGGAAATAAGGATATCCTTGGCAATAAACTACTATTTGTGGGTAGATATCCTGACAGATAAACCATCAACGACAAATCCAGAGAAACCACATTATAGGCCACAGCTGAGCAAACAATCCTGCAAACTAAGCTGTAATGTTCTGCGTTTGAGCAGAAAACAGATTAGATTGGGGATAGGATTGATAACCAGCCACCCTAACTTAAAAAAACATCTATACAAACTGGGCATTTAAAATGAAGATACAATATGCAGAATATGTGATGAAGAGGACAAAACAGCGTTCCACATATTTTCCGAATACGAAGATTTAACCACTGAGGATACTTTCAAGGTTCGATCGATCCTCTAGGTCTATACTTAGAGGACAAACTAGTGAACAGGGTATTAAACCTGATTAACGTTGCCAACCTGTTCACATAGCACAGGTATAATAAATGACACATTAACTCGCTTGGCTGTATTGTAAGAGTATCTCAATCCTAGCCTGCTATATTATTCGATCAGTTATTCAATCAATTAATCGAATGCCTCTGACATAAATAATTACTAATTGCAAGGCTTCGCATGAATACTATGAAATGCAAAGAAAATAAAAGTGTATAGAACAATTTTTAGGTTTAAAAACTGCGGACTTTTATAATTAATGTCACTAAAAGGGGTTATATGAAAACAAATCTCTAAGGTCAAAAGTCATGTAAGAGGGTAAAATTGACTTCTCTAAGTTCAAAACAGAGACAGTTTGTATTTTGAACCTCCCCGGAGAGCCTTTTAGTGCTTCTGTGCTCTCATACATTAAAGTTTAATAAGTTATTTACCTGTTAAGCTGAAATTACCTTTTCTAGTTAGACAGTTCATCTTGGGACAAGGACAAGTTCCGCTCTTTTACATAACTTGGAAACATAACTGCTTTAAAATGGTAAATTTGGCACTAAAGTTTCCTAACTTTATGGAAACTGGCTTAGCCTACCTAACTGTATAATTAAGAGTAATGAAGCTTTTTTTTTATATGTATTTAAGGTATTTATAAGGATAGTACTTCTGCTGTAATATAATTATGGTATTATTTAAGAAATACTTTTTTAATATTTAAATCTATGTAATACTTTTTAAACTAGAAATTTCAGTTAAACGAATTATTGGGTCGTACAGAGGGAATGCGTATATGGCTCTGGTCATGCCAACTTAATTGAACAAATAAGACATTGAATCTATTAATATTTAAATCAAAGTTCATATACTTAACTTTTTGAGGTTGTTAAAGACGATTCTGCAATTAGAATTAGCAAATTAAATTTTTGGAGAAGTTTCGTGCAAAAAAAATACCTTCTATAATTAAGTGATTTAAATGAAAACATCGATTGTAAATACAGTATTATTATTGTTCGAAAACCGCGTTGAAAAATGCAAATTTTTAATAAAATTAATAGCAAGGATTTTTGAGATTTGAATGAAAATGTTACCAAAAAAAATGTTAAAAGTGTATTCTTTTGTGAACTTTATGCAAATAAATTAATTGTAACGTAACATTATATGAATTTGAATGATAAGAAAATGAGCGTCAACGGCCTTCTAAACCTTAATTTGTCAATTAACACGTACTTGCAATTATTTTTTTATTTTTTAAGATCCTTACCCACAAAACTAAAGCTTACTTTATTATTTTACATTTTTTACAATAATATATACGTAATAATACGCCAATTAAAATTCAGATTACTTAAATTATAAATATTACATCCCTTGTGCAGTACAAATATGGAGATAAATAGCTGTGCCAAAAAAAAATTCTCAAAAAGTTATCCTCTATCTCAAGTAAGATTTTGCCAGTGAGAAATAAGTAGATTTTGTCAATAATGATTTTTTATATAACTACAAAATATGGTAAACAAATTTTTATTTATTTTAAAATTCATGGTATTATTTTAGATAATACTTGTTTTATTTATATTAAAGTAGAATCGGTTCGCATCACCCCAAGCTGTTATCTTCCACAATAATCTCTCTTACTTTATTTAGATATTTATTAAGCCGTGAAATGGTATTATCATCGGCAAAAATAGTAAATAACCTAGTATAGCAAGAACGGCAAGATAATTAGGACATAATAAGAAGAAAGAGACCGAGTACTGTGCCATGTGGAACTTCACGCTGTACTGCTTACTTACCTATGATCATCAGAGTAAACAAGTATGATTTCTATTTGATAAATACGAAGAAAATTCCTGAAAAATATTTAGTGGCATAATATTACTGTTATATTGGCCTTATTTTAGTGCACACGTTTATATTCTCCAGGATGTTAAAAATTGCATTAAAAATACCATCCGAGGCTTGGAAATTAAAGTGATAATTAACCAAGATATTTTTACTGAATAAAACATTGTCCATCGTTTTTTTAACAAATATCTTTATATTTTGAGATAAAGTTGGAAGCAAAGAAATCGGAAAATCAGCTGAGTTTTGAGGGTATTCATCTTTAAACAAGGGAAAAACGATCACTGTTTCATAAAAAAGCAATTTACCTAAATCAAATGCCAGATTTATATCCCCAGCAAACACATTTTCTCTGGAATATTTTAAGGCCGAGGTCATCTATGTCGAGAAAATTCTTATTTTATATATATTTAGAAATATTATTTCACTTATATCTGTATGAAATAAGGTAAACGTATAATGATGCGGGTATGTAAAATATATCTAATGTGTTATCATCCAAATGTACTGAAGTGTTTAAAGACCTCCCTTTTCCCAGTCAATTATTTAGATTATTTCAATTTTCTCTAGTTTTATTTGAAGTTTGATTTATTATCTTTGAAACTTTAGAAAATACAGTGTTTTATTTGTTTTAATTTAAATAATATTGATTAATTGCCATATTCTTTAAAAAATTTTGGGTTTGTGGAGAAAGTTCTGATACCTGACGGTATCAATTGTATTTTAGTTTTTTTTATTATTACAGGGTGGCATGGAAAACTAGGCGAACAAGCAACATATATTTTTTAAGTGAGATACACTATATATTTTTACATATTTTTTGTCGCGTTGCGAAATTAATAAGAAAAATCTATACACTTTTTTTTAAAGAAAACATGGTGTTATAAAATATGTATTATTTTCTAACTGACAATAATGAGAACACTGACGCATGAAACTTTCAGTAAAAATAATGAATTTTTTTAAAACAATGTCAATAAAAAATCAAAATATTATCAAAACCAAACAAGATAGGCACAGAAGTGCCTTAACAAAAATTAAAGATAAATATCTATAGGACAAGCTAGAAAAACACAGGGTATAGTATTTGAAAAGTTTTAAATTTTGTTGCATATCTGCAATGCAAATACACTATGTACAAAATATTAATTGTTGTATGGGTTGAAAAAATTTTGTTCACATTGGCCTATAACAGCTATAGGTGTTTTGTTCTCATTGAAATTGAAAAATATTATAAATTTTATCATGTCATTTTTTTTCAAATTTTGTAAATTTTTTCATAAATTTGCATATATGTATGGGGGACGTTCGGAAAATACGTGTATAAGAAAATAATGATTTTTCCCAAATTTCCTGAAAACGTGGTAACTGAATTTAATGATTTTAGATGTGTAATCTAACACTTTAATATGATGTTTTCTAGTGGTATAGCGACCGGCTATAAAGTGGTGTAGTAAAAGTTCGTCACTTCTAAGCATCGCTTCTGATCTTTTATGTTATGACAACTTAGATATTTCTATTAGATAACCGCAGGCATTTGGAAGCTATTTTACCCTTTGAAAAATATTCACTGGATGGGCGGTTTTGCCAGAAAAGAATTATTTTCAATTACATGCATACACCAATTTACTTTAGGAATAAAAAATACTAGTATTGGAAAAACTTACCTATTTCTTATTGGCAAAATCTTACTTGAGACATGCGACAGTTTTTTAAGAATTTTTTTGGGGACAGCTATTTATCTTCTGTACTGGAGAAGGGAGCATCGACTTAAATTGACGGAATTACCTGAAATTTTCAACATATTGAAAGAAAGAGCGCATTACATCCTACCTAATATCTTGGGGATGAGAACATTATCAGCAACGTGGGTGTCGAGTTCGCTGACCCTAAACAAAAAAAAACGCAACGGTAACAACTCCTAGGTCCATAGAAAACCTTTTTAATTCTGTCAAATCCGTCTATCCATCGGTCTGCCTGGCTTGTTAAATACCTCCCCCCCCCCCAACTTTCCAACAGCAAATTTTAAAAACTTTAAAAAATGATATGATAGCTCTTGCTAAATATACCTAACGAAAATTTTCAAAATTATCATGGGTGATTTCTAAAATCAAAATATTTACCACAATTATTTTAATGACAACATTGTCCTAACTATAAACGGTGATATTTTAAATTATGTATAAAGTAAAACTTACGAAAAATGGCCTTTTTAACAAACTCAATTTCCATTGTTGGAAATCCTTACGCAGCAAGATTGCAGAATTTTTAAGAAACCTGGCAATTTAACGTATTTTGTGCTGTAATAAATGATGAAATAGTAGAACAACATTTTTATGGAGAAAACTTAAATGGTAATTGATTAATAATACAAAGAAAATTATATCCCAATTTTAAATTACGTATAAACTTTTTTTGGTGAAAGATGTTTAAATATTCAAGAAGACTTGGACAATCAATATTTTAGCAGTTGACCTCTGCTGAAGTACAGGCTATTTTTTTACCAAAACCATGGCGTCACATTACACAGAACATTTCCAGTTACCATCTTCATACAAACAATATTTTATGACGAGTCGATTGCCAACAATGGAACTTATTTTATATGGAGAACGATAATAAACATCGTTTATTATAATCCAGGGACAACGATGGATGTATAGCAAGATTAAGGGACACTTTTGGAAATTTATCTTTAGATTCAATTAGAGCGGTCGCCCATGATGAACTAACTCGGAGATGATAAAAATGGTTGGAAGTTCAGAGTAGAAACTTTGAACATTTATTAAAGTAAGCTGTTTTCCTATGTAGGTAAGCCGTTTAGCATTTTTACAATACAAAAATGTTAAATTGCTATTATTTCAAAAATTGCAAATTTTTTCCTTTACTTTTTAATGCTAAGCAAGATGACATTATAAAAATAGGGCGCTTACATGTAAAGAAATTGACTTTAAACGATTTTTTCAAGTTAATATTTAATGTTAGTTTTGATCATTCTGTATTTATTTATTATCAAAATATCTAGACAGTTCATTAAAATAGATCCCATATCTACAGTCTACAAGCCACCTAAAATAATAGGCCCATCTCTAAGAAACTCATAGGACAATCTAGAAATCTATATGTGCGCATTTCTTGTATCGAGTTTTGATACATATCATTTTTTATTTACCGTCGAGCAATCACATGGCGGTTTTATATAACATTGTTGATTTGTGTTGCTCTTGTGTTATTGAGTGAACCATCGAGGTGTCGCCGTTGTGTCTTATTTGCTGTTTTGTAATTTTAAAATCGGCTTATAAGACGCAAATGCGAGATGATGGTTCGTTCCGCATGCAGTGGCCCGATGAGTCCCATTATGTTAAACAAACACACACAGAATGAAAAACATACTTTTGATTATAACAGCACTACAATAAAAAACAAAGATATGAATTACCAAAAATTACAGATAAAGGAAATGATTGAAATTAAAAAAGATAAAAACACTGTTAACGACAGAACAGATATGGGAAATTTGAGCCATATTTACACAAGCCCAATTTTAACAAAAATAGTAAGTATTCGATTATTTTTTGTGCATTCTAAAATATAAAAAAAATGAAACACATTCGCATTCCAATAGATTAACAAAATGTCTAGGTGTGTACCGGTAAAATTAAATATTTTAAAAAATTAAAATACTGTTTTTAAAGTGTCTTGTTGGTTTTTTGAAATTGTAGATATGTGTTTTATGTGGATGTTTTAGTTATATAAAAATATTTTTAGGAAGAAAAAACCTTGAAAATGCCTTAAATAAAGGACGAAACGTCAGTTGTTTTGCATTTTTTGTTGAATATAGGACCTAGACCCAATGAAAAAACAAAATAAAGAAAAAATGATATATATATAGCGGCTTTATATGTATATATATCTCTATATATATATATATATATATATATATATATATATATATATATATATATATATATATATATATATATATATATATATATATATATATATATAACGCCTTTTACATATTTCTCCGTGTGAGATGCAATAGTAGTGGATATATGTTTGCATACTTTCTTCCGATCTGTCTTTTGCACAAACAGGTGCATGTCGGGATACCCGAAAACCTTTAATTACCCATTACATCCGTGAGAACATCCACCATAAAATTTTTGCTCAATATTTTTCTATTAATCAGAACATGTCATTGAATAATTTGAATTGATTAATGGAATTATTAAAAAAAAAATAATTACTAAAAATAATAAATATTTAACATCGGAAGAATCAATCCTTATTTACAATTTCTGTATTTTTCATTCACGAAAACGTGACAAATAGCGTGAAAATTTAGAGAATGGCATTTTCTGTTTCCGCTGTAAAATAAGAAATTAGATTAGCAACAAGCTGACGACTTTGAGGACTTGGGAGTTTCCGGAGCATTTTATATTAAACTTACTTTTAATAAAACTTTGCCAGCAAACAACTTTAAATTTTATTTTGGGCACCATCCTTCTGATCATAGGCGTTCGCGGGTAGGTGACAATAGATTGTCTGCCAGGTCCAAAGAATAATATTTAAAATAGATATAAATATTTAATTAATGTTAACAGAATACTATTTTTACTGCAGTTTTATTTTCCATTTCTAATTTCAATCAAAACTGCTTCTTTCGGTATATTTTAAATAGCTATATTTGTTACCTAAATATATAGGATATGTCTCTAAAAATATAAAACATATCATCACTATCAACTATAGAAAAGTTTCAATTTTTATTTTTTTTAAAGAGATTTATAGTAATGACAAATATTTTTCTGTTTGAGATATATTCTTCTTTTCTAGCTTTATCGATTCCATCTATGGACATATGCCTCATCTTTAACTTTCCAGTTGTCTTTATTTTGGATCCGGCCGATAATTTGAGGGCATCTATCCACCTTATGTGCGTCAAAAATATTGTAAATGTTGGAGAAGATATATACAGGGTGATTCTCCGAGAAATTTATCGATCGATTGTTGGAAAACTATAATTGGGAAGAATCTGAAAATTTGACAGTGTGCATGGGGACATCCGGCTAAACTATTTTCAAGATGGCAGCACTTCCGGTTATACTGGAAGTAGATGTTATTTTAAATGGAACACCCTATATATTATTATATTTTTCATTTCTACGTAAAATACTAGACATATTTCATGTATAATATTCTATACTTAAGTCTCACCGTTTTGGACATATTTAAATTTTTAAGTTAAAAATGACGTTTGGGTACCAAAACTTAACTATAATTTTTTCTTATAAGAAAGTATTTATTATTTAATTTGGGTTAGATTTCTTGTACACGAAGATCGACTTTAGTAGTCTTTTTATAATATTTTGAAAATTATTAGTACATACTGGTCAAAAAAAAGAATAAAAATTATATTTAAAAATCGTCAAAGGTCAATTTTTTCAAATAGAAATCACATATTTTTATAATTTTATCATATTAAGCATTAAAAATAAGAATAACTTTGAATAAGGTTGTATATTCCAAAAATTTGTAGTATTCAAAATATTGGCAATTCAATATTTCTCTATTGTAAAAGTCTATACGGCTTTTAGGTTTTGGCGTGGCGAAAATAAAACAATCCAACCCTACAGAATTGTTACTATTTCGTGCCATTTGATATTCGTTAATAATAATCATGCCGGGGCGAATATTTAAACTTATTTATTATTTATGGAGAATTGATAGAGTTATTTCAAGGACATCCGATACATTCGTCATCCGATATCCGATGAAACAGAAACCAACACTAGCAGCTGTTAAAAAGATTATAAAAAACTTCAAGAACTTTAGATCTATCAAAGCTTAAATAAATAGAAATAAATCAGTTGTTAATAAAATAAAGTTACAAAAATTATTTGAGTAAATGTTCAAATTGGCGCCCTTGAACTTACCAACATTTTTCGCATTTAAGCAGATACTCTTCATGGGTGGCTCTTCTTATTGACTGAGGATTAGGTTCTTCAAATGCTATTCTGACGTGCTGCATGCAATCTTCGATAGTGTTTAATGCGGTGTTGTATACTTTATTTTTGATTGTCCCCCAAATAAAAAAATCAAAAACTGTTAGTTCGGGGGAGCGAGGTGACCGATGATGTGGCCCATTCTTGACTATCCATTGATCATAAAACAAGTTTTGCAGATGATTGTTAACTAAATGACTATTATGTGGAGGCGCTCCATCATGTTAATAAAATAGATTTCGATGATCAGCCAGCAACAAGTTATCTAAATAGTGCACTTCCACATTTTTCAACATATCGAAGTAGCGCTCGACTATAAGTCAAAAAAAAGTATTTTGTATTTAGAAGTTTTCAAAAATAGCTAACTTACCATTCAGATTATCTTGGTTGAATTCTAGGGCGACGGCGCTGTCATTTCTTATAGCACAATATTCGTTAAATAGCCAAGACTCTTGAAAATTTAATTCTCTGAATGGATGTACGTTTGCGTCGCTCCAATAGTAGGAATTGCGTCAATTAAACAACCCATTTTTTGTAAATTTGGCTTGATTCGACCAGATATTATTCAAAAAACCAGCATTTTCTTGTGACCAAAGTAAAATAAATTGACAGAACTCTACTCTTCGTGGAAAATCAGTGCCCTTTAAATGTTGGATTATGGAATATACATAGGGATGAAAATCTTGTTTCCATAAAATCCTTAAAACTGATGTTCAAGATATTCCAAACTCTAATGCTACTTGCCTCGTAGATATTGTCGGATATGCGGCAAAATATCCCAAAATTGTAGTTCCAATACTTTCATTATTAACAACTGCTTTATTTCTATTTCTTTTTGCTTTTATTGATCCAAAGTTCTTGAAGTTTTGTATTACCTTTTAACAATTGGTGGTGTTGGTTTCTGTTTCTGCGGATGCCGGATAGCGAATGTATCGCATGTTCTTGAAATAACTCTATCATATTCTCCAGAAATAATAAATAAGTTTAAATAATCTTCGCCCGTGTAATTTAATCGTCCCGGAATGATTATTATTAATGAATGTCGAATGGCAAGAAATAGTGACAACTCTGTATATATATATATATATATATATATATATATATATATATATATATATATATATATATATATATATATCTGAAGTAAAATGCCAACAGTAAATCCAAACTTCGTATTCCACCACTATTGATGGCCCACCTGTACCACCATACCAAGAAGAAAGTCAAAACGTATCCTCCCCGCCGCAGTGATACGACAGAGGTACGTGTTTCATCTCTACTAGACTCATCAGCTTACCGACATGCACCTGTTTGTGCAAAAGACAGATCGGAAGAAAGTATGCAAACATATATCCACTACTATTGCATCTCACACGGAGAAATATGTAAAAGCCGCTATATATATATATATATATATATATATATATATATATATATATATATATATATATATATATAGCGGCAAATTATTCAATGTTCTGATTAATAGAAAAATATTGACCAAAAATTTTATGTTGGATGTTTTCATTGATGTAATGGGTAATCGAAGGTTTTCGGGTATTCCGTATATGTGCTGAGTCCTTCTCAGGATTGTAGAACAGCTGACGTTTAGGTGAAATCTTATTCGCCATTTTCAAAGTTCACTGTGCGGCATCTGGGGATGAACTGATGTCTAAGACTCAGATGCGACCAGTTTTGTGTCTTGGTGAAGCATGTTAATGGGCTGGATGGTTCTGGTTAATCAGGTTGCGAGTTTTGCTGCATGTTATCGGCCCTTCTATAGGAAGGCGAGGTATCTTAACTTTTTTTTACAACTTCACCCCAGTTCTGTTTTTGTTTTAATTCATTGCAAAATATGTACAACTTACGAATTTATAAGGCTGTAACATGCATACGGACAGATGAACACGAATAATGAAGAAGAGATGTATATCAAATTTAAAAGAAAAGGGACATAAGGATATACAGAATATCGGTCTCCCTGAGAATCTGAATTTAAAAGGTTTCAGGCGCGGGATCATTCTCATTTTCTCCAACACTCAGGCACCTGTAGACGCGTTTGCATGTCATCAAATAAAATCTTCGAAGGCAAATCAACTTGAAAGACAAGGTCTGCTATCACACTAATACCGCTATGAGTAAATATCCTGGTGAATAAATCATTAATACCAGAACTACCGTAAACACGTTGCGAGTTATAAACACTGCAAACTATTGTAGAGAAAATTATCCGTAAATTAAGTCGCAATGTCGTCTGCTAAAGCAGGAAATAGATTAGGCTGGTAAAAAATCTGATAACTGAGCACTATAGCTGAAGAAAAGATCTATACACAATGGGCATTAATAATGAACATCCTACATGTAGACTATTTGACGAAGAGAAAAAACAGTCTGACACATTATCTTCGAATGTGTAGCTCCAATTCACTAGAGACACCTTTAAGGATCGATCAATTCTTAAAGTTGTTATCCAAAGAAAAAAAAACTAGTGATCAGATTGTTATACCTGATTATGGCAATCAATCGATTCAGATAGAATAGATAAAACAGACAATAAAATAAGCCCCAAGCTGCAGTGTCAGGACACAAACCTAGTCAATCAGTCAATCACTTAAGGTTTATTGGCCTGCTAAATGCCGCGGTTACTACACCTGCATTCCATTTAAAATTCTGGTGTGTCTGAACTCCTCCTAATCGCCCCAAACATGAGTAGGTGGAAAAAAACGACTTCTACACAGCCATGTTCTAACGCAGCAAAAAACAAAACTTTTATAAATCCAGATTAGGAACATTTAAAAAATATCTTAAAAGAAGCCAAGTTTGTATTAAAATAATATTATAAAAATATTTATATATATATATATATATATATATATATATATATATATATATATACTTTGTTATAAAAAAAATTCCTAAAGTGTCCCTTAACGGAGATACAGAGCCCTGCAATTTACCGTTTCGGCGCTAAGTTTTTGACCAACTTGTATAATTTAAAGAAATTTGAATATTTTATAGAGACCATAAAGACTCATTAAATTATACTACACTACATGTTTTAGATCATTAGAGAAGTTAGGAACGGACTTGCAGTCATACTCCTTAGACCTAATTTTTGACAGGTGCCATTTTACAGAGCTGAAAACTGATTTTTTAAATTCTTTAGTCATTTCTCTTCCAAAAGGGTACCTTTATTTTGATAAAGCTGTCAGTTTTCGAGATAAATCGGTTTTTATGCAAAACACTCAAAAGTTACTAAACACAAACAGGTACAAATCAGGTTGTTATTGTTAATACCTACATAATAAATTACCATTGACGGAGTATGCTGACGCTCTCAAAATCTTCGAAGGTAAGAAAGCTCGTGAAACAAAACGATGTTATAAAATGAATTGTACATGAAACTCTAACAGAACAGTTACTTCATCCGCACCACGTTGAAATCTTCATTGTTAAACTCTACGTAGTACGGAATGTCAACTCGTATACTTTCTCCCTTACTTACAACTGTTCCCATTTATATTAAAATGTATAAGCTTAAATAACACTTCCAATTACAACAAAAAGATAAAAATTTTTGTATTTGTAGAAGACGAACTGTTCTATTTCTTTATTTGCAAAAACTTTCTTATATATATTTTAGTTATTTTAATAATTTTGTTTCAGTAAATTCTGGAGCCAAAGCATCCCTTACCCCTTCCCGCCAGAAGCCAAATGAAGGGTAGACATCAGTTTAGAAGACGGTTTAGTTTACAGCCTTCGTTTCTTAAAGAAGAACCGGATGAAGATGATAGACATCATCATAATGCAAACAGGTACATATTCATTTTCCCAAAACAATATTTAAATGAAAATAAATTGTTTCTTCCTGAAGTCTACTGAAATCAACCGAAAAAAATTATCGTCATATGATTTAATTTAATTCAAATTTGCAATAATTCGAATTGTGAAATCTATATTATATTCTATTGTAGTGTCTATAGCACGTAGTCATATTATTTGTGTTCAGTGATAAACTTGATCAATTTCACTGTTTTGCACAAAAATCCCTCCCGCCAAACTAATATGTAATTTCAATCATTTCTACCTATATTTTATGGACAATGACTTGTAAATTGTTGTATCCCGTAGAAAAATCTAGAGGACATCAACAACATATAATGATCAATTCCACAGCAGGTATAAGGATGTACCTATATGATATATAAGTTGTTATAGCATACCGGGGTACGACATTGCCAAATTTACGTTTTCTCTAAGTTTAGAAAAATTGTTTAAGATTCGGTAGCATCGCATGGGGGCGTCTAGGGAATGACTCTCCATCTACAAAATCTCAACCCTCTATTGCTTAAAATAACGTAGATGCCCATTAAACCCCGTATAATTCCAAATTTCACCATACCCTATAGTCGTTGAAGGATTAGCTACGTATCAAAGGATCTACTGTGTTTACGGCAGTGAAACATCGGTCAGTCGATATTTCTCGTGCAGACAGTCATTGGTCAAATGCTCAACGCAGGGGTATGGGTTTGACAATATCTACTTATAATCGGCATATCCCTGCTCTCAGAACTGGCCAAAAGTTTGACTGCCCGAAGGTCAAAACATACACTCGGTGGTCAGTTCTCGGGCGCCACCCTCGGGATTCATGTGGTCGAGGGCCCACTTATGCACCGGACAACTTGTTATAGTGGAGAACGGCAAGCCAGGGGTCAATTGCGTGTATTAGTGCTGGCTGCCGGTTGCCAATTATTATCTGTAATATTATAAATGGGACTAGGTAATGAAACAAACGGTTATAAAATATCATGAATCCCGCATTCCATTCTTTTATAAAAAAGACATGGCCTCAAACTAACTCACAATCTGAGAGGGACAATAATATAAACAAATAAACGGTCTGGAGGACAAGAGTATGTTATGAGAGCTGTTCACGGTAGCTCGTACTGATCGGTAGCGCTATAGACGATAACCCGGCGGTATCATTCCCGATGCTCTTTATGTAACCTCGTACTGCACGGTTGCGACGTTATTCTCGACGGCTCGTACTCAAATTATCGCGCTTCGTGTCTAAAATCCGTGGACGCTGTTCACGGCGCTTCGTACTACACTCAACTGCGGCGATAAACGTTGGGGCGGCAATTGTTAGGCGCCCTTCTAAACGGACATCGGAGGGCACCTGGCAGTAAAACACATTCCTGGTCAATACGGAAACAAAATCACATCTTACTGCATTTAGTGCGTGTGTGTATAGGTGATGGTAGGAAGGAAAGTAAGGAACTGACGCTGCCCGTACTTGTAAGAGTGCTCGACAGCGCCAGCAGTATGGAACGACATTGCTCGTACTTACAAGGGCCCTCGACAATGTTGACTAATAGCGGTAGGAAATTAAGAAAGGAACCGACACTGCCCGTACTTATAAGGGTCCTCGGCAGTGACGGTAGGATGACACAACATTGCCTGTACTTACAGGAGTCATCGACAATGCTGGCCATTAGCGGGGTAGGACGTAAGGAAGGAAGTGGATGGTGAAACACCATGCACACAAGCCTCTGTTGGGATTGTTGACCCGGGTGGAGAACGTTCAGTTCTCAGCGAAATAATGGTCATCTCGAGCTTAAGTAGTAGGCCCGAGCTTCCACCACGCTGAAAATCATCGGAAAATCGTATTTCCCGACATGACGCGGCAAATCTAATTATATCCGGTAATATTGACACTTTAAGAATTCTTTTCCCGCAAGAATCAGATTTTTCGGATATTTAATAAGTAAATTAAATCCCGACAAACATACTCATGCCCAAAAATAGAGTAACTTCGTTACAGATTATTCCGTCTAAAATAAGTAAGAAATCGTCAACTTCCTGTATAACCGGAAGTGCCACCATTTAGCCGAACTAATCGATTTAGTAAAGTGTCAAATTTTAAAAATTTTCCAAGGTCTATTTTCGGGGGAGTCGATCGTGGTGGTTTATCGTGGGACATCCTGTATTGAGCATAGACCTAAAACTAATATCTCTATTAGATACTAATATCTCTATTAGATAGTTATATTTTGTCATCATGGTTTTGTAAAACTATTGTATTTTACATTTACCTTTATAGATACCAATATTTCTGTAGAATATACAGAAAATTACACTCACAAGAAAATGTGAATTTTAAATGGCCAAAGTCTTTAATTTGATTTTTTTTTAAATGACCTATCATTACCCATTTTTAAATTGCGCTTTTTTTCTTTTCAATCAATACTGTTATCACAGTAGAAAAAAATAACCAATAAATGACCTTGAAAAAGACTTTCAAGATTGTTTCCCAAAAACAGATCAGTGTAGTGTTTTGCCTTTGAACAAGAATATTTTTGTAATTTTGCATGACTGCCTTTTTAAATTCCTTATTAATTTTAAAATGGCCTTATAGATGACAATAAGTCAGCAATCCCACCCTGATCTGCATTTCTTTCTTCTTCACGAAAAGAAGCTCCACTTAGTCCAATCATAAGTTCCTTTACCTCATCTCATGCCAGGAGCGTCCCTTCACAATGTCATGCCGTTTTCGAAGGACGAATTGGAGTTGATAATTTAAAGCTACGCACAGCCATTTTAACTTTTAATTAAAATGTATTAATTAACCATTACACTAAAACAAAATTGCGTTTTAATAAAACAAAAATATAATTTAATAATGTTACTGTCGCTCCTCGAAATGAACGAATATAAAGAAAGAAAAGTGTATGAGAAATGGTTAAATAATAATTCCACACCAAAAATTTCACAACTATGAAAGCCTCGAGTGTTTAACCTACTGTAGGGGCCAGGGGGTTCGCAGTGGCCTTTTTAATTTATATAGACCTACCCAGGTTTTTTTTACGTATTTTAAATCTCTGAACAATAATTTTTAGGGTGGAATATCGTCCGGGTAGAGATAAGATTGTTATAAATAAAGAATTGTTTGAATCTTTAAAAATGTAATTTTATAAAACGTATTCTTTGAGTAATTTTAAACGAAAAAGGTCCTTACTAACTTTTACGTATGATATTTAGTTTCCGAGATAATTGATGTTAAATATTTGAAAAATGTGATTTTTTCGATTTTTGAATGCTGTTAACTAAATGAACTTTTTTCAAATTTTCTGACAGCAATCGAAAATTTGAATCAGCATCTACACGTTACAATCAAACGAAAAAGTTACGTCTTAATTTTTTATTTCACTAATAAACAAATGGCTTTCGGCGGCTTACATATTTGCGCCGTTCCGTGTGACGTGCGGAGGGAAACCTACTTGCAGGCGCCTCGTTCGACTAAGTGCGGGCACTTAATACATCATAACTGAAATAAGTCTGTAATATAAGTTTTCCGCATTGCGTTAAATTTTTGTATTATTTAGGCGCGCTTTTTGACAGACTATCTTTTGTTTGTTTTGATTTTTTCGTAGACGTTTCTGAATTTACAATAGAAGAAAATGTGAAAAAAATGGAAGAATATTTATTCAATGCTGTACATAAAAACATAAATTGCTCATCATTTGATGAATTGAGAATTTGGTGTCATCATCATTCTAAATGTTCGCTGATAGAAGATTTGCCTCCGACGTCCAATTCTTTTTGACTACATATTCTGAGGGCATTTTACGTCGTATTTATCCATATACATTGCTTGAAGTTATATATGGATACATTAGACCCAATTTTATTTGGTGTCATCCTAGAAAACAATCTTTTAATTACAGAAAAAATTAATACTCTGATTCCCCCGGCAGATGAATTAATAACGGCTTGTGCTAATTGTTTAGTTTGCAATACGAAAGCAATGTCAATGCAGTCGCTGAGGCATGCCTTGCTGCAAATTTTGTTCGTGCATGAAAAAATAAACATGCAATAATAAACACAATCTAAAATAAATATTAATTTTAATCTATTGCTTACCCAAATTCCATAAATTTCATTATTTATTATTTAACATGTATCCAAATTTAAAATGATCTTTATTCAATTAATGCATGTAGAATTCGACAACGGTGTTAAAAAATTGACATTTTTCTGTTTAATAACAATCAAATTATCAAATGAAATATGTTTTTTAGGTTCCATCTAATGCAATGCGGAAAACTTATATTACAGGCTTATTTCGGTTATGATCTATTACGTATCCGCGCTTGGTCGCAAGAGGCGCCTGTAAGTAGACTATCCTCCACGCGCCACACGGGACGGAGCATACATGTAAGCCACCGAAAACTATTTGTTTATACCCAAAATAAACAATTAAGACGTAAATTTTTCATATGGCATTTGGTTGTAGCTTGTAGATGCTGATTCAAACTTTCTATTGCTTTTAAGAAAAAGTTCATTTAGTGAAAAAATATTACCATTCAAATATCGAAAAAATCACATCTTTTAATTGTTTAACATGAATTCTCTAGGAAACTCAGCGTCGCACGTAAAAGTTAGTTGGTTTTGCAAAAACTGTATTTTTAAAAATTTAAACAATTATTTGTTTACATTCTAAAAATTATTATTCAGGGACTCAAAATACATAAAAAAATTGTGTGGATCCATATAAATTAGAGGGGCCACTGCGGACACTCTGGCACACTAACTACACAAAAACAGGAAATTAAATATATATCCTATATAGAAATGCATGCCAACAATGATTTCAATTTAATTGAGTAACTTAGCCAGGCTACTTTATATTATAATATAAATTCCGACAATACAGCGAATGAACAAGATAACGATAACATATAAAATAACAATAAAAACATAGATCAAATTTCTACTATAGCATAATCCAACAATAAATTATTAGATAACCCGGCAGTAATAGATAACGGTGACATCACCGTTCATTCAAACAATAAACAAGATGCCATTATTTGAATCCATATCGCAAATATACCGGTAAATTATGGCATAAATCCAATTCTCGTCAAACAGGTATTACATTCACCAGTGAAACCCAAAAATGTAATTTTATACAAGAAACTCTCCAAATTTCTAAAAATAATTTCTAACAAGATATCAGTAACTTTATAAAAGAGTTCCATTTAAATTAGAAATTTTAAAAATGCAAAAATTTATTTACAAGGTATTTCACGGCGATTGTCCATTAAAAATCTCGGAAAATAATGCGATTTGAATCCTGAAAATTTGTATAATGGGGTTTTTGGTGATGCCTTCTTCAGATGAAATAACAGCGATCTTATTCGGCTTCTGGTTATATCAGAAGTTGTCTAAAACTTATTTATTTTACATGATGTATGTTATATTTTTTTGTATTTCTTCCTTCATTTCCGATATTTTGTACTCAAAGTTCCTTTTCCCTACTTCAGCCATTTTTGAGAAAAAAAATATTTTTTTCAAATTTTGAACTTTAACAGGGTTGACTAAAATATGGTTGTCGGACTTGCATTGTCTCTATTTTTGTTTATTTTTACGACATTTCGATTAGGTTCTTTCTCTAATCGTTATCAAGTATAAACTGAATGTTTTGTCTTAAGGCCACTAGCTTATATAGAAACACTGTTCATTGAAACGCAAAGTTTCGCTCAACACTGAGTTTACTGAAGATTTTATTATTATTTTTAATGTAAGCTGCTTCTATAAATTTGCTTTCTATCATGTTGGGTTCCATATATATTGCCGCAGCTTCAGGCAATTTTATATGGTTTTAATTACCTAGGCGTGTTCTGCAATACCTGATCTCGATGTTTCCCTTTTTTGTGTATGAGTTTTATGTTTCTGGTAAATGGTCAATTGCCCTTCCTAGATGTCATGGTGAACCGTTCAAATGAAACTATTAAAACTTCAGTATACAGAAAGCCTACTGGACAATATATTAACCATAGTTCTTAACATTCTGTTATAATAAAACGAGGAATTATACCCAAACTCTATAGTCGCACTATATCTAAATGCAATAATGCCGATTCATTAGAAAAAGGGGTAGCAAACATATGTAAAATCATATTTATAACAGAACTGCTATCCTTTAAAATTAATTGATGATATTATAAATAACTTTAGAACAACAACCACTGGACACCAACAAACACATTCCTTCTTCACAATTTCGTACATTAAGGGAACCTCGGAGAAGACAAGATGAATTGCCAACCGTTATAATATAATAACATCCTTTAAATCAGGAAATACACTTTGAGGGCATTTAACAAAACCAAAAACTACCGATAAGAAAGAATGTGTTTACAAAATTCCATGTGAGTGTAGTGAAATGTATATTGAAGAAACCAGACGACCACTAGAAGTTAGAATTAAGGAACATAAAACTCATACACAAAAAGGGGAAATGTCAAGATCCAGTATTGCAGGACATGCCTGGGATAAAAAACACCATACAAAATGATCTGAAGCTGCAGGCATATATATGGAACCTAACATGAAAAAAAAAGAAATATATAGAAGCAGCATTCATTAAAAATAATAATGGAATCTTCAGTAAAACCAGTGTTAAGATACTTGATTTTTGGCAACCACTCCTTTGTAACATTAAATCATTGTGGTGTGTACAGTGATGCGAAGCTTTGCGCTTTAATGGACACAGTCCCTACATAAGCTCGTAGCCTTAAGACAATACATCCAGTTTAAACTTCATAACTATTAAAAATAAAAAAAAACAATGCTAGTTTGACAACCATATTTTGGTCAATCTTCAACATTGTCTACAAACTTCAAACAAACTTTAACAAGGTGTCGCTTAAAATTGAATATCATTTCAAAAATAAAATAGTGAAATTCGCATTTTCGGTTTTGATTTTAGATACAAGTGACGTAACAAAATTTTGAGCTCGCTCAAAAAATTTTAAAAACTTAATACTGTTCAGATACGATTGATTGTTAATTCATCGAATCGACAGGCAAGGTCATTCCCTTTCTATCTCTATAGGGTGCTCCATACCTAGCTAGAACAGTTTTCAACTTATTTGCGATTTTTCGGTAAATCGAAAAATATCAAGCAGTTTTGGTGATTTTTGGCAAGCATACCATGAAAAACAAACTAATACTACGTTTCTGTGGTATGGCGTGTCATAATCAGTTGCAATTAATTATTTATCGACAATTTGCTATTGTTGTTGTTGGCGAAAAATATTTCCAAAAAAATACGTGTACCAACGCTGACATAATAAATTTATTTTGTATTCATGGTAAGTGCAACATAATTATAAGTCAAACACGCAGAGCTTTCAACGAAAGATATACTAACTTAACACCAATGAACACAAGAAAATTTAGAAACAGTATGAAAAATCATCTCAAATATGATAACATTTTATACAAAATTGCTGCGATGAGCAGTAAATAATGATTAACGGTAAGTAATAACGAGGAACAGCAAGTAATAAACTAACATAATCGCAAGAAATAATCGTAATCTAAATGTTCAGTATGACCCTCATTGATTTTTAAACACTTTCGAATGTTAAACATAACAGCTTCTGTTATGCTTTTGCTATTTCAAACGAATCGAGGGATCGAGTTGGTCGAAGGTTCTTCTTATTCGAGCTACTAGTTCTCCTATTGAGGTAACGGGCCTAGAGTACATCTATTGCGTTATTGTTCCCTAAAGATAAAAATCTCATGGTGTTAGGTCTAGGAACCTGGGTGGCGAATTCCACCACCCTAGACATCTAATCCATCTATTCTCAAACAGGGTTTATCAATTTTCTACATTGTGGTGGGGCATCTTCCAGTTGATACCAATAATTTCTTCTGTCCAACGGCAGATTATTATATATAAGAGTGCCATCACCAACACTTCAAGAAGTTAAAAATGCTATAGCATCACTCAAAGATCACAAAGCGCCAGGCAGCGATGGTATAAATGGAGAGCTGCTAAAAAAGGGAGGAAACGGTCTACATCAAAAAATATATGAAATCATTTTGAAAATATGGGAATAACAGAAAATGCCTGAGGAATGGAATGGAAGTGTCATAATACCTACATATAAGAAAGGAAAGAAGGAACAATTTCGAAATTATAGTGATATATCTCTTATCAACAGAACATACAAAATCCTGGCAATTACTCTACTAAACAGACTGACGCATTATGCGGAAGATATTATCGGCGACAACCAATGGGGTTTTCGTGCTGGAAGGTCAACAATTGACCAGATATTTAGGATCAGACAAATATTGGAAAAAAAAACTAGGAATTTAACCGAGATGTCCACCAAATCTTTGTGGATTTCCAGCAAGCATATGACTCCGTGAAAAGAAGCAGACTATGGCTAGCAATGTTAGAAATGGGCATACCAAGAAAATTAGTCGATTTAACACAAATGTGCGTGACAAACTCATATGCACAGATAAGGATAGGAAATAGAACATCATTCAGTGTGACATCAGGACTGAGACAAGGTGACCCTCTGGTACCGTTGCTTTTCTATTTTGCCTTGGAACATGCAATGAGCACCAAAGTTCAAAACTGGTGCTGGCCTTTGCTGATGATATCGATACAGTGGCTCATTCAACAAGAGACGTGCGAGAGGTATTTTCACAACTCGAGGAAGAA
Organism: Diaprepes abbreviatus; assembly: GCA_034092305.1. Classification (NCBI taxonomy): domain Eukaryota; kingdom Metazoa; phylum Arthropoda; class Insecta; order Coleoptera; family Curculionidae; genus Diaprepes; species Diaprepes abbreviatus. Next base: position 484,000 of record JASJET010000069.1, read on the forward strand.
GCAGGTAATATGGGTCTCCGAGTAAATGAAGAAAAAACTAAATCCATGGTAGTAACCAAGAATCCAAGACCTCGAATCGGGCAGAATATTCACTGAATGAATACAACTTCGAAGTGGTTAAGGAATTCAAGAACCTAGGAGCGGTAATCACAGACGACAATCGAATTGAAAAAGACGTCTCGGTGAGAATAGCGGCAGCAAATAGGGCGTTATAATCCCTCACAACATTATTGAGATCTAAACTGTTAAAAAGACAATCCAAACTAACTCTGTACAGGTCAATTATTCGCCCGGTAGTTACTTATGGCAGTGAAACTTGGACCCTCAATCAACGGGAAATAAATAAATTACTCATATTTGAACGAAAGGTTCTTAGAGTGATATTTGGTCCCCAAGGAGATGAAACAACAGGAAATTGGAGAAGACGCCACAATGCTGAATTGGCGACACTGTATGGCAGTGAAAACATACTCCGTTGTATAAAAGTCAATAGAATAAGATGGGCAGGCCATGTGGTAAGATCAGGGGACCACAGATTATTGAAAACAGTATTCTTTGAGAGATCAGATGGTAGAAGATCAATAGGCCGTCCCAGGAAAAGATGGAAGGATGCCGTCGAAGCTGATTTGTATAGGATTGGAGTCCAGCAGTGGGAAATGGAAGCACAAGACCGTAGAACATGGAGAGCGATAGTGGATGCGGCTAAGACTCACCCAGAGTTGTAAGGCCAGGAAAGAAGAAGAACGGCAGATTATCAACAAAATTTACCACAACTGTTTGTAAAGTGGCCAGGTATCTTTCAATATTCAACAATCCCTCGTAAATAAGATAGCGTCCTGTATCCTGGATAATTAGGGCAAATATATTGACGTAAAATTTATTATAGAAAATTCTTCCTCTCGAATAATCCGAAAAAGTCGTCGATAATGACGTCACATGTCCAGTAGTTGTAGAAGTACATGTAGACATGAAAGAATTGTGTGAATCAAATAAGAAAAATGAATTAAAATAGGTGGAGAATGTATTTAATATAGTTATATTTAGCATGCCTAGTACACCTTGTAGTTGATGTTTCAATATGAGCGTTAATGTTCTATTATAAACGACGTAAAAATTTAAAAATAACTGGGTGTGCCAACTGTAAGATTGTGTAGACGATGTGTATGTGTTGACAATTAGCCTAGCTTAGCCATGCCAAACTAAAATGAGTTTACCCTGTTTTGCCTCTATAGTATGTCAGACAATAATAATATTTTACGTGTGTGAGAGAGAAGTTTAAATAGGATGTGTGTATATATTTTTCTCACTGGTATATAGTTATATTAAAAGGTATATATATATATATATATATATATATATATATATATATATATATATATATATATATATATTATATGTATAAAAAACAAAAAAGTGGATGCAACCTAGAAACGAACGAATTTTAGAAATACATGTATAACGCACTAAAAAAATAACAACAAATTCTACGAGACATTGTACAAAAACCAATTAATACTTGAACCCGACGAACACGAAACCCTAAGAATCACAAATCAGGGCTCCGAAGATATGCCCGAAATCTCAATTGAAGAGTCCATAAAATGTGGGGGTCCTGCTCTTATTGAGAAAATTAAAAGATTATTCAATTTATGCTTTGAAAACCAAATTATTCCGGCCCAATAGAATAACTCTATTACGATCTTCATTCACAAAAAGGCCGACGAAACAAGCCTTGAGAACTATAGACCCGTCAGCCTCCTGAGCCACTTATATAAACTTTACACTCGTATAATCACCAACAGACTAGAGAATAAACTGGATCTTGATCAGCCTAGAGAACAAGCTGGGTTCCGCCCGGGTTATGGGACAAATGACCATTTGCAACGTATCAAAATACTTATTGAAAAAACGGAAGAATACAACCGTCCAGTAAATCTTGTCTTTGTCGACTTTTATAAGGCTTTCGATGCCGTGGAATTGGTGTCAATTTTAAGAGCATTAAAAGAATGCAGGGTACGAGCGAACTCGTAGACGCCATACAGTGAGCTTTGAAAATGGTGAATGAGATTTCACCGAAACGTCAGCTGCCTTACAGTCCTGAGAGGGACTCAGCACATACGCGGGATGACAGAAAACCTTCGATTACATATATATATATATATATATATATATATATATATATATATATATATATATATATATATATATATATGTTTATGTTATTTAAGAACTTAAATTTAATTTATTTAACTAATAACAAATTAAATTGAAAATACATTGTGTGTGAGGTCCGCAATTTATGGCGCGAAAGATCAAATTAGCAGACAAGGCTGAATCCTGTTTACCATATAATCTATTTGAAATTGACACTCTTTTAAATTTAATTTATTTATCTAATAATAGTAAATCGAAAATATAATGCGAGATCACCAATTTATGACGCGAAAGGTCCCTGGAATGAATATCCTGAAGAGGGTTGAAGTTATAGGGGTGCATACCATGCTTTGTTATAATTTTTTTAATAGAAGTTCGTGAAACTCCTAAATCGTATTCTGTTGCACGAGTAGAAGCTTTAGGATATACAGAAAAATAGACCAACACTTTAATTATGTTATCTGCACTTGACTCTGCATAAACTGTTCCATAATTTAGATGATTTTTTCTAATGTTTGTAAATATTTAAATTTAGACGATACCCTGTTAAATGTGAAAATTTTGAAAAAATATTTTTTTCGTAAAAACGATTAGAGTGGGACAAAAAAAACTTTGAGTAAAAGTTATCGGAAATGAAAAAAGAATACAAAAAGTACAGTCTATTCCAATTAAAATAAATAAGTTTCGGATAACTTCTGATATAACCAGAAGTCGCGTTAGATCGTTGTTACTTCATCACCGAAAATCTCATTATGCAAATTTACCTGATTCAAATTGCATTATTTCTCCAGGTATTTTGATGGATGGTCACCGTGAAACATCCTGTATACTTTAATACACTAATGCAATTTAAATTCAATAGTCCTAGACATAATAAACTTCATGTAAAATCTAAAAATTTATCAGAAACTATTAGTTGCTCATCCGACAATTCTTTCTTAAAGAATTAATACAAGATAGGGTTGGAGCAAAAATAATGCTAATACCTATCTAAATAAAATAAAACGAGGTTTAGTTAATTTATTGGGATCAATTTTCAAAGCTGTTATCGGAAACTTAAACTCCTCAGGCGGAGAAAGATATGAAAATCTTATTGCCAAACTGCGAAATAATCAAAATAAATTAAGGGCAATTATTTTGAAACATAATTCGATATCTTTGAGGTCGGTAGAGAAATCTAATTCTACTATTTAACAGATTAATCGTAATTGAAAATTGTTGTAATCCAAATTAAATCGAATAAGCTTAATAGAACAAGAATCTACTTACAGGGAAAATGAAAATTTAATCAAAGATATCTTAAATGAAATAATTAAATGTGTATGAAATTATGGATTCTAATTCACAAGCTATAGAAAATTTATTTGCTTTCGCTTAAGTGGAAACTTTACATCCTAGAATTATAAAAACAAAAACCTTTACTTTCAGCTCTCAAAAGTCCAAAAACAAGTCAGATTACAACAATATCCTTGTACATAACTTTAGAAAATATCTTAATCTTCGAAAAAGTACTAAAATTTAATTTTCACATTTTAAATAAATAATATAATTATAGATTTTTTGCGTATCCAAATTCATTCGATTATTTTCATCTCTATTCTATCTCAACTTGGAGAAAGAGTCCATTTAAGATTATTACCGTGAAATATATTTTTAAATAAATTGCACTATTATTTATAATATAATAATAGTGTAGCAAAAGGGTATTTACAACAACAAAAACACAAAATATCAATCGACAATCAATTCCAATAGCCTTCGTTTAAAACCATTGAAGGATGTATCAAAGAAATTCAACTCACTCAGCCCATTAGCATATCCAGCCACCATTGGTATAAAAGAACGGCTTGCATAATTTGTTCTGGGAAAAGGCCGCTGAAATATATGGGAACTACGAGTACTCCTGGGTAGCTATTCTCGTTCTTGAGAGAACGCTCACTTGATGGAAAGTGGGCGTAGTTCCCACGAAAAAGTATGAAACCGTATTCTGGGTAGCTTTTCTCGTTCTCGAGAGAACGATTATCTTGATGGAAAGTGGCCGTGGTTCTCACGAAAAAGTAAGAAATCGTATTCTGAATACGTCTTCGTACTTTTTCGTGAGGACCACGCCCATTTTCCATCAAGATGATCGTTCTCTCAAGAACGAGAATAGGTACCCTGGGAGGAACCCACAGACCAATACTTGATAGCAGATGCGGGCAATCGGTGATACTGTTTATAATTTTAAAAAGAAGTTGTAAGTCTCTACCCTTTCTTTCATTAGCAAGGGGGAGCAAAGTCAACTCGTAGCACAAAGCACGATATTGAAGATCAGCACCCCTTTCAATTACAAGTTAATATATTTCAGAAACCTTCTCTGTACCTGTGCATGCCGGTACATATGTGATTCATATTGGCGTACTCAAGGTGTGTTCGAACCAACGAGCTATAGAATATTTTAAGGGAGTTCACAATGGAAAGCTTTTCAGCATGACGTTTAATAAGATCTAACATCTTGAGGGACTTAATAACAATGTTAGCGATGTGAGAAACGAATGAGAGGGTGGAATCAAAAAGGTCTCCCAGGTCTCGCACAGAATAAACGGATGTCAGTGGCCTACCATCCAAGTGATAGCGAAATTCTAGTGGATAACGCAATCTAAAAAACATAATGAATTTACACTTAGGAATATTCAAAGTCATCCTATTCACTCCGCACCAGGAAACAAATCTATTAAGGTCCCCGTGAAGCTCTAAGCAGTCACTGTAACTGTGGATGACTCTATACACTTTCATGTCATCCGCAAACAGTAAGAACTTGCTTTACTTAAAGCAGATGGATACATCATTAATGAATAAGTTGAACAATAATAGACCGATGTGGAATCCCTGAGGGACCCCTGAAGACAGTGATATCTCAGAAGATTCAAAATTATTCACCCGGACTACCTGACGACGATTACTCGGATAGGTCTCATTCCAACCAAACAGTGGATTAGAGACACCGAGCCTCCAAAGTTTATCCAGCAGAATCCCATGAGACATCCATCAGTGACTTTCGAGAAGTCAGTATACACCGAGTGGACCTCGGATTCGCTCTCCAAGGCCTCAGACAAACGGCCCCCATAAGAGACTAGATTCATCTCAGCGTTTCTACAGGGACAAAAACCAAACTGCTCGTCAATGATGACAGACCTAAAAATAGAGGTGAGAAAGACATTAACTAGCTTTTCGAAGATTTTAGGAATAGTATTAATTATGTTGATAGGTTTATAGTTTCGAAATTCAGCCCTACTGCCCGGCTTTCTGAATAGGAACCACAAAATTCCTTTTCCAAAATTGAGGGAAAATACCTCGTCGAAGAGATTTATTAAAAATAAAATGAAGTGGGCGAGCTAGAGTGAACGAGTAGTTTTTCAGTAGCATTGGATGAACGCCATCAGGGCTCGGACTCTTATAGGAGTTAAGACAATTTAGCTCGGCGAAAATGTCAGAAATAGATATGACGAAGTTGGACACATTTATATCAACACCAACATATAAAGTTTTCCCTGTGAATGGAATATCATTATTTATGTTGTGTGTATTTACAAATGCTTATAATTGTAGACGAGTTCTCCAGGGTTATAAGAATGCAGTTTGGACTTGACAAGTCCCGAATATTGAATATTGTAAGGAAAGATACAACCAGGAGTATTTGACATGCAGACCGGTGAAACTATAGCTGCAATGGAAGCAGAACAAACATACAAATACCTAGGTATGAAACAAGATAAACGAATTGACCATCATACTACGAAGGCCGAATTGACAACCGAATTTGTCAGGAGGGTAAGGCTGTTGTTACAAACTAATCTAAATAGTAGAAATTTGTTTAAGGCATTCAACACGTACGCATGCTATGCACTTAGCTATTCTTTTGATATTGTAAAATTGAGCAGGATGGACACCGAAAACTTGCAAAGATAAACAAAGAACACTCTTAACAACAACACACAAACACCACCCTCCGGCTATTGAACGTTTAATACTTCTAAGACACCAAGGAGGAAGAGAATTGATCGATATTGGTAAGCAGCTCGACAACAAATAACAAATTTACGTTCTTATTTCTACAAGTTACAAAACTCTCCCACACTACATCGAAGAATATGCGAGACAGAGGATTCAATGCCGCTACAGCTGAGAGAACAAGATATTGCGTCTCACCATCGAACAGATCAAGAGAAATTACAAGCCAGCGTCGAACTACTGGTTGATTGTAGAACAGGTGTTTCCGGAAAAGGACGGTTTCTTCAAGACCAGGTTATTCCGATGAAAAACTATCGGAAGTTCATTATCAGAGATCTCTCAATAGCAAACGACCAATGTAGGTATGACTGTCGAAGATCAGAGACGTTCCCGCATATAACTAGAGGATGTCAAGCGTTTGCCTGAACCAAGTATAAGGAAATACACGCCTCAGCCGCCAAGATACTCCACCAAGAGCTACCAGATAAGTTAAATCTTTTACTGGTAGAAAAAGTATCTTACTACAAATACAACCTGAAGACCATTCTTGAAAACAACGAGTTCAAGCTATATTGAGACCTAAAGGTTCTTACAGAAGTTGCTTATAACAGACCTGACATTTTACTAACAGATAAAATTTCTAGGCAAAATATCTGATTGACACTGCTATAACACAACAACTTCATACAGAGATCTCAAGGTGCAAATTCAGAAAGCAGTTCTCCTTGCAATCGCGTGGGCCGTCGGGAAATTTGTAGGACGTACAGCAGAGCTCGTCATCTAGGACCCGATAACATGGGAAGGACCCCCACAGAGCTCCGTACTTTTGGTATCTTTGTAAACCTGGTATGAGTCAATAATCCTGAGAGAGCCAACAAAAAACGTATTTATCAGTCATTTTCAATTGTATAACTCATTAAACAGAATATGATAATAAACTTTATTGTGAAAACACCAAATCTTCTAAGATAACTAAGTAAAAATAAAAATTGCGAAAACATCACGAGTCATGAACCCATTGTTTACAAGCTGTTTAAAGTACTCTCCACATTTGTTTATAATTTTGGGGTAGATTTCTTTTTACTAAAATTGTATCCACATTAATAACAACCCTATATGAGGTACAAATGACCTATTTGGTAGAACATACTTCTAAAATTTTAAGGTCAATAGAAATTCTGATCCATCAAAAATGTGCTTATTAGAACTATATTAGAAAACTAGAGAATTATTTAAAATTTGTAGAAAAAACGGGGTGCCTCACAGTCTTGCCAGAGGTTCTGTTTGTAATAGAATTATGAACAAATTAAACAATAACAGAATAAATATTATAAATTTGTCATTATCTGGTTTCCATAAAATATACAAAATATAACAATTTTTCAAAATATCCAAATTTGGCTTCTAGATATTTATTCCTTTGTTCAGATGCTTGACTATTGAGTCACATGTAACACTTTATAGTAATATAACTGATACACTGCCAAATAGGTCGTTAATACTCAAATATTTAATTTCCCTTACCTCTTAAATATTTCAGAAGTAATGCCAACACGAATTTAAATTTGAGCTTTAATCAATATTTAACATGAATAAACTTGAATAAATCCACTCTAAATAAACTAAGTTTATTTTTGGCTTTTTGAACCGTCTTTAAATTCTCCTGATATATCGGTTATATCAGCTCAAAAGTAAATTACCGGCATCGGTTGATATAAGCAAAGTATACCGACTTGCAGATCGATAAATTCTGCTTTGAATCAAACAAAATTGAAACACCATAACGAAAATACGTTAAGAAAGTATATTATTTACAGTTATAAAAAATCGTATTCGTTCATCCTACAGTACTTATCTTGCAAATGCTGCAGCGAAATTTAAAAAAAGAACCCCCAATTGTTCTGGTCCTACATCAATCTTAGGAAGTCTAATGGTACTCTGCCATCTGCTATGTCTTATCAAGATCAGGAAGTAACTAATCCCACTGGCATCCTAAATTCATTTGCGAAATTATACAAAGAGTCTTCTATTGCTTCTACTCGTTATGTACCTGGTTCTAGTCATGGTTGCAATTCTTACCTTATCTCATTATCTAAAACATCTATTTATATATTCAGAAATGTATTTTTCCTGATCTATGGAAAAAATAAAAAATCTGTTCGGTTTTTTAAAAGGATGATAGAACCAGGGTTGAAAATTATCGCTCGATAGCAATAATGTACAATTTTGCAAACGTATTTAAGCGGGATCTTCACGAACAAATATCCTTTTACATAGCGCCTTTTAAGATCGATCAGCAGCATGGTTTCGCTTCTGGGAAATCAACCTTGACCAATCTTTGCACTATGGCGCAGTATGTCTTAGAGCGTATTGATTCTGGCACTCAGATCGTTGTCTTATACACAGATTTTTCCAAAGCGTTTGATCGACTTAACGACGGTGTATTACTTTCAAAATTGTTAGACTTTGGTTTTAATGACAATCTAATTAAATTTTTTGAAAGCAACCTATTAAACCGCTCTAGGTTGAATACCGTCGTAATAGATCTAGTAACATCCAGTGGTAACGTCGGGTGTTCCTCAAGGATCTATTTTGGGTCCCCTACTTTTTAACGTTTTTATTCAGGCTATCACATGTGGGTTAAATAGCAGCTGCCTACTTTATGCAGACGATTTGAAGATATTCCGGGGCATACGGAATCCTGGCGATTGCTTGAGCTTTAAACTGGATCTCATGAAATTAAATGCTTGATATCTAAAAAACAAACTATCTCTAAACGTAGACAAGTGTAATGTTATGTCATTCTTAAGAAGTAGAATGCCTCTGTTGCATGATTATGGGATCAACGGTGTCTTCCTAAGGCGAGTTAACTGCATTAAAGACCTATGAGTTACGTTTGACGGCAGACTCGCATTTGTCAATCATATTAATGATACAGTATCCAGATCTTACCGAACGCTGGACTTTCTAATGAGATCTAGACATAAATTTCAGTCACTCCAGGTCATAAGCACATTATATTATTCTCTTGTAGGAAGCAAATTGGTATATGCCTCAGTTATCTGGCCTCCTATTACCATGTACACTCTGATAAATAAGAAAAAATTCAGTATCGTTTCTTAAGATTCTTAAGCTTTAAATCAGATCGATTTTATCCACTGTGCTACCTCACGGGAGAGAGAGAGAGAGAGAGAGAGAGAGATATGGATTAGGGACGCATCGACTACTAGGTCTTTTAGCGTCCATTTTTGATTTTCTTGATATCTATATTGCTTATACTACATTAGATTGTATATTCCAATGTCTTTGATAAATTTGATAACATTCTTAGAATTTTGATAGGAGAGGAGAATATCAATCTTGTTTTCATGTAATTGGCGGAATGGGTGGTGTTCATATTTTTTGCATTCAGTGATGATATGCTTGATTGATAGGGAGGTATGACAAGTTTCGCAATAAGGAGCAGGGGATTTGTTTAGGAGATATTCATGAGTAAGTTTTGTGTGGCCAATTCGGAGCCTAGTCATTATGGTTAACTCTTGTCTTGGTAGATTAGGGAGAGGGATGCCGCTAAAGAAATTCTTTTTAACTAATTGGAGATTGTTGATCCTGAAGGTCCCACTCTAGTTGAATGAGGTTTCGAGACATAAGATGTAAAGAGTTTTTAAGGTCTTGAGGGTGGAATATTTTGTTTACTTTATTAGGAGAGTTTTGATGGTTGGAAGCGAGGGAGTCGGCTTTAGTATATCCTGGGATTCCAGTATGACTTGGTACCCAGAGGAAGGTGAAGGCTTTGTTCCTGATATGGGCATATTTTATTAGTGTTTTGATCTCATGGGCTATTAAATAACTGGGATTGTATGATTCGATTAATTTGAGGGAGTTTAGAGAGTCTGAAATTACCAGCCAGTTTGATTCAGCGGTATTTATGCAATGTTGTAAGGCTTTAAGGATCGCGAATAGCTCAGCAGTAAGGATTGAGGAGAATTCATGAAGGGAGAACACTTTTTCTGCATTCTTTGTATAGAATGATGCTCCGACTGTATTAGCTTTTTTGGAGCCATCTGTAAATATAAGTTCGTGATTGCTGTATTTCAATTGAATTATTTGATGGTACCTTGATTGGATTATTGTCGGGCTAATTTCTTTTTTATCTAGAAGTGTAAGTTCGAAGTTACAACTGATGGGGAAATGACTCCAGGGTGGGAATAGGTAGGTGTTTATTTCGTCTACTGAGGGTATAGCAATTGATAGACGTTCCCTGGTTTCAGCGAAGCTAGTATGAATAAAAGAAGGATACTTATTCAAGGAAGTGTTGTTGTTAGGGGGGTTAAAAAAGGATTTAAAATGCGGGATATAAGGACGGAAGTGGAGAGAGCTCACATAATTAAAAGTAAGTTGCAACCTTCTATGTTCTAATGATGGGATTTCCGATTCACAATATAGGCTATTGGTTGGACTGGTGTGAAAAGCACCTATAGAAAGGCGTATGCCTTTATTATGGATAGGGTTTAATTTCCTGATATAGGAGGCAGGGGCTGAAGAATAGACTATACATCCATAATCCATCTTGGATTGGATTAAAGATTTGTAAATCTTCAATAACGATGTCCTATCTGATCCCCATTTAGTATTTGACAGCATTCTAATGATGTTTAAGTCTTTGGAACATTTCGTCTTAATGTATTGTATGTGGGCATTCCAATTGAGACGCTTATCAAATACTAATCCAAGAAATGTGTGCTGGAGGTTTAGAGGTATGTCTTGAGAATTCATAGTAAGCCTAGGGTTGAGGTTGCATTTTCTTTTCCTGCAAAAGTGGACGAGCGACGATTTAGTTGGGGAGAAGGTTTGGAGGGAGTTTTGATGGTCCGAGGAGTGATATAGTAGGATATCATCTGCAAATAGTTTAAGGTGAACAGTTGGATGAATATGATTTTTGATGTTGTTTACAGCTATCAGAAAGAGAGTGGGGCTAATTGAAGATCCCTGAGGAATACCATTATTTTGGGGGAAAGGATTCGAAAGTGAGCCGCGAACTCTTACCCTATAAGATCGATTCTGTAGGAAATTTGATATAAAAGTGGGGAGGTTTCCTGAAAAACCCCATTCTAAGAGTGTGTTTAAAATAGATTCGTGTTTTATATGATCGAAAGCTTTAGTCATGTCCAAGAAGGTAGCTGTAGTATGAGAATTATGAGAGAAGGAGTTGTGAATATCTATACCTAGTCCTACAAGATGATCCAAGGTAGATCTATGTTGTCTGAAACCCATTTGTTCAGGAATGAGAAGACTGTGTTTTTCTAGGTACCAGGTTAATCTGTGATTTATGATTCTTTCCAGTATCTTACTGAGATGGCTAGTCAGGGCTATGGGTCTGTAACTGTCTGCCAAAGTTCCAGGCTTCTTCTGTTTATGGATTGGCACTAGTATGGCATTTCTCCATTGAGAGGGAAACTGACCTGTATTCCATATGATATTATAAAGATTGAGCAGCGAAATAAGGCCTGCATTAGGAAGATGTTTAATCATGGATACGTATATTTTATCTGACCCAGGAGAACTTTCTCTACATTTAGTTAGTGAGTAATTTAATTCTTTGAGAGTTATTGGGTAATTGTAAGGGAGGGTGGGAGATTCTGAGGATTGAGAGGGTAAGTTAGGATAGGCTGGTGTATGAGTGTTGTAAAAAGATTGATAGTGAATAGCTATCGTATTAGCTATATCTGAAGGATTAGTGAGCCATTCATTGTTGTTTAGAATCCCACTGATTGTATTGGAGGGTTGACCTCTTAGTCTATGAATTTTATTCCATAGTTCAGTGCTAGTGATGTTAGAATTTATGGATTGAGTAAAAGAGGTCCAAGATATTTTCTTTGAGTTGCTGATTGTTAACTTAGCTCGAGCTCTTGCTTTTTTAAAGGCAATCAAGTTGGTTGTGGTTGGATGGTGTTTGAATCTATTTAGGGCGGTTTTCCTTTCTTTTATTGCCTGGTGGCATTGATCATTCCACCAAGGTACTGGGTGGTTTTTAAATTTAGGATTGGTTTTAGGGATACTTTTCTCAGCTGCCTCTAGTATTGAATCCGTGAACCGAGAGGTGGATTTATCAACGTTGAAGGGGTCCAATTTAGGGGGGATATATGTGGAGGAGTAGAGTTCCCAGTCGGCTTTGTTTAGGTTAAATGAGGGAAAATTACAGGATGAGGAAAGAGGGGAGGATATTTCAATCACTATAGGTATGTGGTCACTTCCAAAGGTGTCCTCGAGGGTTGATTGTTTAAAGTGGGGAGTGATTTGTTGGGAACATATTGATAGGTCGATTGTAGATAGGGTTCCCGTAGATGAGGATATATAAGTGGGAGATCCATCATTTAATATGTTTAGATGTGATGTGTCTATGATATGCGAGACTGATCGACCTCTTGTGTCAGTATGTTTTGAACCCCAAATAGTGTTGTGGGAGTTAAAGTCTCCTATGAGAAGGAGAGGAGGGGGAAGGAAGTTAATGATGTTAAGAAGGTCATCTGGGTTAATAGTTATGTTGGGGGGTAGATAAATATTACAGATCGTTATTTTAAATATTAAGTAGACTGAGATTGCAATGGCTTCCAAAGGGGTGTTTAGAGGGATTTCTGTAAAAGGGATATTATCTTTTATAATTAGGGCTACACTCCCAGATGCTCTGATAGGGTTGGGTCTGTCTTTCCTAATATGGGTATACCCTCTTATTGATAAGTTATCTGCTGCTTTCAGGTTTGTTTCCTGGATGGCAAATATCGAAGGGTGATATCTGTTCATAAGCAGTCTGATATCGTTTAGGTGGAGCAGTAGACCATTGCAATTCCAATGAAGAATACTGTGGGTTGACGATCTTACTAGATTATGTTGCATGGATAATTGTGTGGAATCCATTGGTTTAATGATGTTGGTTTATTTACCTTTTGTTTTTGGGGGTTTCTTTAAACTGCTGTTAACTTCTTGTTGAAGGGGATCGTCAACCATCATATCTAATAGGGATTCATTTCAAGTTTTTGGGGTTGATTTTCGGGATGAGCTTTTGGAGGATTTCGATGAGGGGTTGTCCGAGGACTGGGTCTGGATTTTGAGGGGTGGAAGTTTGGGTTTGGTTGGGGGGGGGTTTTGAGGATGTTGAGGAATGGGGGGAAGGGAGGAAGGTGTAAGAGGTTTGGAGAGGGTAGGAGTAGGGGTTTTTAGGGAGAGGTTATTGGTAGCGGGGGATCTGTGAGGATCCCTCGCTTTGGGGGTGATAATTGAGGGAGTAGGGGTGGGTTCTAATTCATCAAGATCACACTGTGTGGATACTGATACTTTTTCGATAAGTGCTTTTGGTTTCTTAGCAGCAACTGAACTATATGGTGATATAAAAGTTGGGTTTAGATCTCTATATTTTTTCTTTGCCTCTGAGTAGTTTAGTTTTTCTAATGTCCGGATCTTTTGTATTCCAAACTCTTGTTTAAATGCTGTACAGCCCTTATATCTAGGTGAATGAGACTCATCGCAGTTAGCACATGTAGGGGTGAGAATACAGGGAGTATCTGTGTGAGTTGGATGGCCGCATGAGGGGCATGTTGCTGGATTCTTACATCCCAAGGCAGTGTGACCAAAGCGGTTACAGTTGAAGCAACGTAAGGGATTGGGTATGTGTGGTCTGACTCTGATTGATAGATATCCTGCTTTAATAGTGGGAGGTAATGAATGAAGATTGAAGGAGAGGATGAATGTATTAGGGCTTTTCTCTGGAATTCTGGATGGGATTCTAAAAATTCCCATTACCCCTTGATCTTTGAGACCATCTAAAATTTCTTCGTCTGTGCAAACGGAGAGGTCATTGCTTGTTATTACTCCTTTTAATACATTTAGAGAAGGATGGGCGGTGACAAGTACTTCGTATGTGTGTAGTTTTAAAAGTTTCAGTGCTTGAAGAGATTGACTTTCATTAGAGACCTCTATAAGAAGAGATCCATCTCGAGTCTTAGATGTAGCTTTGAGCGATCCAAAATAACCTTGAAGGGCTTTATGTAGGAGAAATGGAGAAGTGTCTTTGAATGATCCTTCTTTTCTCTTTATAATAAAAAATCTTGTATAATTAATACTAACAGGAGACTCAATTCTCAGTCTTTTATTAGACCGGTGATCCATTCCAGATTGATTCGTTTGCACCCTGGTCTGGTCGCCCACCATGGATGCCGAATTTGTTTTTGATGCAATTAAGGGCGCATCAACCCCTTTTTTTTTCTTTGGGTCCATTTTTGTTCCCACGAGTAGCGGAGGAAATAACGGTCACCTACAGCAGTGCCCCGCATGCTGTAGGAAGGCATTTCTAAAACCAAGAGGCGCCCGGTTCCTGGAGTTGACGAACAATAGAGATTTGGCTCCCCCCAAACCACGCAGCCCTGGCTTGTCCGAAGACACCCTAACTTGGGGGGGTTTTTATTGTGGTCCCCTTCCACTTGGCCGGCCGGTTAAGGCAAGCCACCATCCTCGGAGAGCACTTCCTCAACAACCACCGACCCTCCGACAACGGTTTACGTATAGGACGCCACAGGACATACACAAACATGACTGGGGCCCCGGGGACGTCACGCCCCGTAGTTGTGAAAGCGGGACAAGACCACTCTCACAACCCCCCTGAGGGGACCTCACGGGAGAGAAAGAGAATTAAAATGAAAACGAATGAATGAAAATTAAATATTTAATGCTTCTGTACAGGTGGTTATTTTTTTAGTGTTGATCGCTCCTTCCTTTAGGGCAGTGCCTAGGCTAGCATGCCGGAGATTAGGGGGGGGGGGGTATATAAATTCAAAGCGCCACCTGTTTTAGGCCCGTCGGTGAGAAGAAGCGATGATGTTATCGAAAACAGGAAATAACTAGATCTCAAAATAAAACACACCGATTCTAAAAACAATTAATATTTATATTTAACAACAAAAAAGGGTTCTGTTTTACAAACTATGTGAATTTTAAGTTAATCTAAATAAATATGCGACTATTTGCTACCTGGATTAGAACAAAAAAAAAAAAACAAAGAAACAATGAACAACACTACTGCAAGTATGACGTCATCTGCGCCATACACCAAGTTGGTTCAGATGTAGGTCAGGCCTTAATTTTCACTATCGGCTGAACTGAATAACCTTACTTTTTATGTAAAGTTGTATTTTGCACTAATAAATTATCTAGTAGGCCGATTAAGTCTAAAATTATGTTTACTTAAGCCTAATTAAAAGTGTTGGACTATTAATATGTGAAGTGATGTTTTAAATTACCTAGTGTATACGTATACCTTCGGTTTACAAGGTATTTTAAATGAAATTAAAAATAAAGTGTCCTGTAATTGCTCGCATAAAATCTTATTAGTTCCCAATCACAGGGGAAAAAGGAAAGTATACATTAGAACTGGTAATTTCACTGTTTATTACGAAGTACTAATACCTGAAAGGCAGTTTTGTCATTAAATCTAAACACTTTCGGTAAGCTGGATAGCCGGTGGCCTCTATGGAGCAGTGGTGTGTAATATGCCGGCTCTGGCATGCAAATCTAATTTTAGGCAGGAAGGCTAAGTCCCAGTATATTAAAAACTGTTTGTGGCATATACCTGATTGTCTTTAAAGGTGCACCAAGTAGTCACAACGATGGTGTGTTAGCTTTTTAGGTGAGATCACCTTCACTAGGATTTACTTAACGCACACGAATACAATAATAACTTTAATTTTCCTCGATATCTGGCAAATGACGCCTTAACACTCTAAACTATGGTTTTTGCTACACACAGGAATAAAATTAGTATTGTATTTTTGGGAAATCAGCAAAAAAAACTCTGCTTTCTGGGTTTTTGCCAGTTTTCACAACCAAGGCTTGGCCCAGACTCTTTCTACTTACTGACGCTTTTTTAAAATCTCAAGATCGCCAAAAAAAAACAAAAGGTTAACTAACTACACCCTTGATGAAAGTGGCAAAAGTGGAGTGTTTGATACATTTCTAGGCACACTTTCTTTTTACAAAACCGGTTTTTGATATGACAGTGACAAACTTTTAGCTTTTATTTTATATGTATTAAAGAGTTTACTTGATGAAAATAAGAGTCGAGTTTATGGTGAGCATTGGCTTGTTGGTTTTTTAGTAAAATTATTTAGAGTTTTGTTCATGAAATAACAAAACCGTAACAACTGCTTACTACACTTCGCGAAAGCCTATTGATAAGATTTAATTTCACAACTCCGGAGAAGCACAGTAACGGGTCTCGTGCACTTGTTTTAGCATAAACTGATTAATAACAATATTTTGGCCACTGATTTTTTCGCCAGGGTTCATTTTCATGTTCCAGGAATAACTAGATCTCCAGTATTTTTCTATTTGTCGAAACGCCCCATTATACTCTATGGGTTCCCTTTATGATCGCCTGAAAGACAAATTTGATATATTTTACTGCAATGATTCTGTTGTCAAATCGTTTATTTACAATTATCTCTGATAGATTTAGAAACTATGTTATACTTATTGTACTGTCTGTATTATGTATATAATTTTAGGATTTTGTAACTCTGTTCTTTTTCCTGTCTACTAATAGGGACTAAATATAAAAAATAAAATAAATAATAAGCAGTATCTTAGACATGCCTTTTAGAGACACCCTGTAGAACACGAAATAAAGAGTTATCTTAGCTTATTTGTTTGGCCGCTTTCCAATAGTCTGACCAATATAAGATGTTTTTGCCGACACAATCGGAAAAAAAATATTAATTCTGAATTCTTATCGATTTGAGAATAAATTTTTCTGGACTAAGGGTGAACCATATTAAATCTCTATACGAAATCTATCAAATAAAAGACCCAGTCAGAACCTCCCTTTATGTATAAAGGCTAAAGCCTTTTAAAATAAGCCAATCTGGCAAGATTTTGCTGAATTGCTTTACGAGCCATTTCTTTCAAGATTGCCAGAGTGTTTTGGATAGCCACACAAAAACTTCAACGAAATTAAAATCCTTGTGCCTGATACAGAAATGCAGACAAACATCAACTGTGTGGTGAGAATTGTAAATTAGAAGACATCATGTTTTGATTGAGGAAAAGTTATTGAGTTTAATTTTTCTGCGACTAACATTCTTATTTCTTTGAAGCTCTTAATGAGAAATTTTTTTCTGAAAATGAAGTAATTAACACAAAATGTAAGAACATTTTAAATAGATTTTTTACATTGTCTATTAATAATAAATCAAACTATATTTATCTTTCTTAGATTATTGCGTTCGATGTTTTGCAATTTACTTTTTTTTTGTATTAAAATTACTTTAAAATCCCCAATTCGTATCTTATTCAATTATTGTATGTTCTTGTGGGTTAGCACCCATAGGAAAGCAACAGGAATAATACTTTGGCAAAAATATCAATTTATTTCGATCCTAAAATTGCTAAGGATAGTATTTACTGGAAAATGTTACCTTAAACAGATCATTTCCGAGTATTAATTTATGTCAAATTTAGACAATCAAAGCTGCCGAGAGACACATCCTTCTTATTCGAAATATTATTGTTTTTAATTTACTTCTTTTACTATGCCTGCATTGTAACTATGCTTAGACCTTTTGTCTTCAAATCTTATGCTCAGTAGATTGATAAATAATGTCAAAGGATTTATTGGGCCGATAACACTATGAAATATTATTTTTTTCATAAAAATCCTCTACTCAAATGGTTAATGCCGCATTTTTTTGGTTTTAAAAGTAGTGGTAGTCTCAGATTTCAATATTACGAGTAGATGAAGCAATATATATATATATATATATATATATATATATATATATATATATATATATATATATATATATATATATGTATGTATGTATGTATGTATGTATGTATATGTATATTTATATACAGTGTGACCAGTAAAATCCGCATTATATGGGATTTTTTATCAATAGCTTTATTCGAAAGTTGACTTTGACAACAATTTTTGCTTCGATCGAGATGAAAATTAACCAAAAAAATTATAGTCACGTGATTAGCATTATCTGTCATTTTAATTTTTTTCCAAAATTCACAAGTGGGGTTATTTCTCAAAATATCGAAAAAAGTTATTAGAAGAAGTTCTTCTAAATGCAATTTTTAGCCCATAGGCAAAATTTCCGCTGTTGCAAATTAAGATTCAACTCAACCAACTTGAAACTTCTTAGTTTTGACAGTGGGATTCCAAACAAAATTTGGTCACATGTAATTCAAGTTTTATTTGTTAATGAGCCTGTATCAGTTAATTTCATAAAATGGCTATTTTTAAAAATGTATTTTGTGTCTACAAGTAATACACATTAATATTAAGAAAATAGTTTAATTGAAAAAATTCAAATTTTCTAATTAAAAAATCATAACGTAAAACTTAAACGCATTAAAAATATATTTTCACCTAATGCAGAGATTACTGACGACACTGTGTACTTATTTGTCTCGATGTCCTCGATAACACCTATTTTACTTATGAAGCTCAGCGATAGAAACAAGTCAAGGGAGCCGCTATGGGATCGCCACTATCTCTTACATTCGCTAATTTATTTTTGAAAGACTTTGAATCAAAAGCTTTAGAGACATCTTCACCACGACTGTAGTTGCGTTACGTAGATGACCCATTTGTTATCTGGCAAGATGGAGGAGAAAACTTCAAAAATTTCCTTAAGCACATAAACAGTATACACTGAAAAATCAAATTCACTACGGAAATAGAACAGGAAAGAAAACTACCTTTTCTAGATATCCTACCAAAAAAAGAGGATTGCTTTCACACGGTGTCTATAGGAAACCCACTCACACCAACAGACACCTCAACGACGATTCACATCCCCATCCCGTATAATTATTTGCCGTAGTAAAATTACTTACATACATTTCGATCTGAGTTACTTACAAATCGAGAAAATTACCACAAAGAAATGAACCTACTGCAAGACGCCCTAACAAAAAATGATTTAGAAAAAGAACACATAGACAAGACTCTAAATAACCAACGCTTGATCGCGAAAGCCAAGAAAAGAGCTGTAGAGCTTTGGTTCCTTATGTCAGAGACAACATAGACAAAATCGCAAAAATTCTCAATAGACACAACATTGAAATATTTTCACCATAGATCGTAAAGTAAAGGAACTCCTGCCAACACCTAAAGAAAGATCCGTCTAGAAAACCAAGAAGTGTATGAAATTCTAGGCACCTCATCTTACGTAGACCAAACCAACCGTAAAATAATCGCCAGAAGAGACGAACATATACATATAAACGCTGTGAAGCAAAACATAACATCTTCTGCACTGTCCCAACTTTTGTTAAATACAGGACATAAGATATACTTGTCAAGAACCAAAATTCCATCAAGATGTGAAAACCTCTTTACAAGAGTTATAAGGGAAGCCATCGAGATTGCAAAGGGATTTAACAACTTAAATAGCAGAGATGATAGCTACTTGGAAAAACCTGCTTCCGAAACATCAACCAGTAGTAGGTAGTAATGAAATGAATCACAACTCGGCAACACGACCCCAAACACTGGCAACAGGGCCGATGACATGCAGCAAGGCTCGCAACTTGATAGTCCAGAACCATCCAGCCAACTAACACGCTCCACGTCCAGTGGCGAAATGGATTTTACCGAAACGTCAGCTGCCCTAGAGTGCTGAGAAGGACTCAGCACACACACGGGATACGCGTTCATTTCAAAGAACATTTTATGTCCTCTCCTCATTTGTTGGTTCAATACCTTTTCTTGTACGAACCAGACCAGCTGTTTATTTTTATACTCTGTATCAGTGTGTGTGACCTTAATCATTTCTCTGACTTGCTCATCGATTACTCTATGTTCTTGTTCGGCTCCAAAAGTCCATTTCTGTTGTTCTTAGCGTTTTTTTTTTTGTTGATTCCTTCAGAGACCACACTTCTTATCCGTAAATGATTATTCTTTTTACTATAGTATTCTATGTGCGTTTTCAAGGTACATTTTTGATATATTTATCTTAGAAAATGCTGTGAGTGGTGTAATAATCTGTTTTTTGGTTGATTCCCCTCTTTCATTTTTGCGTCAAGGATTCTATCTTGTGCTGTTATACCTAGATATTTGTGCTCTTTTGTATATTTGGTTACGTTCATATCTTCTAATACCAGATCTTGATTTTGTCCTTTTATTGCCATGAACTGCGTTTTCGGCATATTTGTTTCCAGTTCCCATTTCTTATATTTTTCCGTGAGTTTTCAGCTGAAATAATTAATATCGTCACGATGTAAGTGGAATACTCTTTATATTATTTAATGGTTCTATTCTAAATAACATTACTTTTTCATTAATACCATACATTTTATGTTTATGTAGCATAGAAAAGCTTATTTTAGATTCTTTTTCAGGCCAGATAGTTGGCTATAGGAATAAAGATATATTTTATTCGATTTTTCTATGGAACGATAATTTTATTTAGAATCAGATCATTGAATAACATACTCTTTCTTCAAAATTTCTTCATGTCTCTTGGTTGTATGTGACGCGATACTCCTTTTCCCGTTATCTTTTAAGATTATCCAGTTTCCTTTTTATGGTCTGCTAACATTTTTCTTTATAATTAGTGGCCTTCATCGCAATATTTTAAGGATTCATTTGTTGATATCTTGTCTAGCTACGTGATCGGTCCACCTCTATTTCTTTAGATAATCTTTGAGATTAAGTTTGCTAAGAATAATGTTTTTTCAAATAAATAAAAAAAAAATAAAAGAATTGTGAAAATATTTCACAAAAACTACATTTAAAAATATTTTTGTTCACTTTAATAAAAATTGAGTTAGAGAAAACTCCCAAAATGAACAAAATTTTGAAAGGCTTTGTATATCACAATAAAATTACGGTAGCCTTAATTCCAGACTTGTTCCAAAAATCCGCCTCTCAATTGCGGAATAATTTTTTGGAACTCTTTTATTATTCCTCAACCCTGTAAATACATCGAAAATAAGCCACCCTGTAGAATAAAGACAGGAAGAGACAAACTAATTTTCTAGGAATTTTGTCACAAAGAGAGTTGTGACTAAGATCTTATGAGTTTAGCGTTAAGATTTTTATCCCATATAAATTTTTATTTCATAAAATGACAATCATATTGGAAAAAATTGTGACAAGTAATAAATGTTGGTCTATCGTATACTAGTACTATAATTTTTTTCTTCAGAGCATAATTTTTATATAGGTATTTCTATTATGCAACAAGCTTCCTAAGTTTTGTTTTTTTTTTTCTAAAATTAATTGAGAATTACTGTAAATTACTGTAAAATTTAAATCGTTAAAAAAAATTGGGAAATTTAGGGCTATTAGAAAAATGTCTTCCTAGTAATGTTTAATAGTTGTGAGTCAAATATTATTTTAATTTTTTCATTATTTTGGTTTTATGAATTATTTTGCATAAAAATGAATCTTGGAAAACATCGCAATGTTAGCAAATTTTTAATAATGTAACATAATTGTAGTAAAATTATTCCCGAACGAATAGCCTATTGTCATATATGGAGACGAGGCTCTATCATATTTTAAGGTAACTTATTGACCAGGATAGTTTCGATGAAGTCGTGAACCAATTCAAAAAACTGAAGGCTTCAGAGATATCCAGCCCTGATGTTTGCAGGAAAATAAAAATAATAATTTTAAATGATCAGTAATTGAAAAGGTTTATTAGTTCTCAAGCATTAAATATATATGAACCAATAATTTTGACAGTTTTACATAATAAAGGAGGTACGAATAGAGGTTCAGTAAAGTGGTTTCCAACATTGTTAACTTCCGAACAAAAACTTTTTAGGCAGTAAATTTCCCAAAATCAATTGAAATCTTTGGATGCAGACTATGATAGGCGATGAGTCTTAGGTATCCAGAAGCAAAATTAGAGTTCATGCTAATCTGTGCGTATTGTTTCTCCGTTTCCAAAAGGACCAACACACATTGGGAAGGCTCATTACTTTCACCATTTCAAACCAAGCAGGAGTTTCCCTCGTTGAATAATTGCTGAAGACGCAAATAAGAGCACTTACCCAGCGTAATATATTAACAAAATTATGTACAGCTATTGCTGAAAAAACGTTCTGGTTTTTGTCTCAACAATATTATTCTTCTTCTTCTTGACAATATTGTAATTGAATAAGTAGACAAAGTTCAATCGTTCTTCTGAGAGCGTAACTTTTTTAAGAAAATTATCTAGTATTTGGAGGACGTCATTCTGTAGGCGATAACTAATAGAAAGAAGTTATTAATTTATCGTATTTTAGAAACCGATAGGATCTTAATTTTCTGATTGAATAAAGTACCTACTGGAACAGGCTGCGTTAATGTTAAGGGAGATTAAGACTTTTGTGCCATTATTAGGGAGAAATCGTTTCAAAAATATTAAACGTACTTTAGTAACTTTAGATGTTGTACTTACAATTCTAGATTATCTAGATCAATAACAGGATACATGTTAAGAAACCGGCATAGAAATATAGGTATTAGCAACAGATGCCAAACAGACAACATAGTGAAATAGGCAAAAAGTAGGAAGAAAATAGAATCAGCAGGTTATATGGTAAAATATTGAAGAATAAAATCGAACGGGAGTACAAGGGTATGGGATCCGAAGAACAAGCGAGATTTAGAGCTGGTCGATCAACTATAGACCACCTAATTAGTGTGAGTCAAATAATAGAAAAAAGTTGTTATTTAACTAAGAGATCGATATGTTATTTGTAGACTTGAAGAAAGCATATGGCAGCATACCCCTTAAAAAGTTATGGGAGGTGTGAAGGAGTGGTAAAAGCTATCAAGTCGTTATATGAAAATTCCACGTCAAAAATCAGAAGAGGAAATAAATTTATAGGTGGATTCCAGGTCAATAAAGGTCTCAGACCGGGATGCTGCCTCTCCCAACCGTTTTTAAATAGTTTTAGATCAAACATTACATACATGGAAAAAAAGTTCCAGGGAATGGGTATCCCACTTAGAAATACTAAGATATATGCGGTATGTTTCGCAAATGATCAGATCGTACTGGCACAAGATTACGATGACTTGAAATACATGACAAAGAAATTAATACAAGAATACAAGAAATGGGGGTTCGAGGTAAACATGACCAAAACTGAGTACATGAGCATAGGCGGAGAGACCAGAGACTTTATACTGGAAGACGGTCAGTGCATCGAACACTGCACGAATTATAAATACTTGGAAATGAAGTTCGCACTTCTAAATATATCTAAGCAAAACAAAACGCTCATTTATAATACTATTATTAAAAGCACACTCGCATACAACTCTGAAGTCTGTCAGCTAAAAGAAACCTCCGAGAAGACACTGTTAGCCACTAAAATAGACTTCTAGAAACGATCGGCTACAAAATCCAGAAAATACAGGCAAACCAATGACAGTATCTGCGAAATAATAGGAGTCACTCACACAATAGTAGATAATATAAGAATGAAACAATTGATAAAGTATGGCCACGTGAAGAGAAGGGCAAAGGAACGTCTACCTAAACATATACTAAGCTAAACACCGCCTACCGCAAAGGAGAATAATAGAGGGGAGACCAAGGAAAAGCTGGCAAGAAGGTATCGACGGCGTAGAACGTTATGTATATATATATATATATATATATATATATATATATATATATATATATATACATATATATATATATATATATATATATATATATATATATATATATATATATATATATATATATATATATAGTAGAATAGAATAAAATCTTAGCTAAGCGGACGTGAAATTTGTCAATCAATACCATTCTCGTGTTAAAAAGTGCGGAGCAATCTAAAATATGGAAAAAACTTTGGACCCGAAAGATGGCGACAGCGCTGTTTCGTCCTAATATGGGACTCGTTAGGCCACCGCATTCGTTACAAACCATAATCTCGCCTTTGCATCCTATAAAGTTGAATTTAAAATCATCAAACAGTAAACAAGACGACAAAGGCGGCATTTCGATGGTTCACTTGATAACACAAGAACCACACAAATTAACAAAGTTTGTAAAAACCGCCATGTGGTGGAGCGACGGTGAATTAAAACAGAAATATATACCATCGAGTACACGAAACGCGCTACCCAAAAGATAGGGATCGCATTATTCGGTACTAGGCAACCAAGCTAACTGCTAATTTTAGCAGCAAAACCCACGTATCCCATCAAACGATACCCCTATGAGAGCACCGTTTAGCATGTTTCAAAGCCAAACAAGTAAATAAATAAATATATCAGTTTTTGTCCGTGTAATTTCAAATAAAATAGAATAAAATCTTGGCTAAGCGAATGTGAAACTTGTCAATGCACATCATTCTCGTGTTAAAAAGTGCGGAGCATTCCAAAATATGGAAAAACTCTGGGTTCGAAACATGGCGACAGCGCTATTTCGTCCTAATATGGGACTCGTCAGGCCACTTCATTCGATACAAACCATCATCTCGCCTTTGCATCCTATAAAGCTGAATTTAAAATCAAAAACAGCAAACAAGACGACAAAGGCGACATCTCGATGGGTCACTTGATAACACAAGAACCACACAAATAATTAACAAAGTTTGTAAAAACCGCCATGTAGTGGCGCGAAGGTGATTTAAAACAGAAATATATATAATCGAGTACATGAAACGCGCTACCCAAAGGATACGGTTTGCATTATTGGATACTAGGCAACCAGGCTTACTGCTAATTTTAGTAGCAAAAGCTACGTGTCACATCAAACGATCCCCCCATGAGAGCACCGTTTAGTGTGTTTCAAAGCCAAACAAGTAAATAAATAAATAGATATGATTTTGTCCGTGTAATTTCAAATAAAATAGAATAAAATCTTGGCTATATATAAAGAAAACTTTGCCTAATAAAACAGCCAATTAGTGAAAAATAAAATTCTTAGGGAATACAGATCATCAGCAGACCATCCAAACGTTTGCGAAGCAGTTAACAATCAATTTACAGAAATATTATGACCGGAATTAAACAGACGAATAGCCTTCTAAAAGGAGGACAAGATATTGACTATAAAAATCATCAAATCAATAAATAAATAAATGCAGTGACTATTAATCCATATTAATATGTCGGTATTAAGCCAGCAACAAAATATTTCTCTTGAAATTTAAATGCTAAAATGAATGAATGAATCTAGTTTTAGTTAGTTAACAGATTCGGTTAGAAAATTCTAACTACCAAGCGACACGTAGATATCATAAACCTAAAACAGGTATATTTAAATTATATATTTAATTAAATTACCCTTTTGGTTTCCCTTTTATAATTTAAGGCACTAGCTTGAACCAGAAAGCTCTATACATAGCACCAGATTTTTATATTGTATTAAATTTATCATTGGTCAAAAAAAATGTACTCCCTAAAATTCCGGATCAAAAACTGTTACCTACACCCTTATATAACTCAAAGCCTTAACTTATTTTTAAGACATTTTAAATTTAGAACAAACCCATCTGAGTAAGTATAAATTTAAATGACAGATGCAATATTAATGCAAGATAAAGGAAATATTATAAGGAAATACATCGTCCTGTGTTAAGAACTCGCAACATTTCGTACAAATTATACGTGAAATAGAAATACAACTGAAAGACCATTTTATTAGCTTTGACGTGGAAGGCCGACACACCAACGTTCCAGTTAAGGAGTCACTAAAAATCCTAAGAAAGAAACTTGAAAAAGATCAGACCTTGACCGAAAAACCATCTTTACCACCGCACGCCATTATGGACTTGTTAGAAAGTTGTTTGACTAATTCCTATTGTCAAGAAAAGGAAAAATTCTACATCCAGGATGATGGACTACCGATGGAATCTTCACTCTCACGAGTGGTCGCAAATATTTTGATGGAATGGTTCGAGACGTTTGCAATTGAATCCACAATTAAGAAACCAAAGTTATGGCTCAGATATGTAGACGATACTTTTATTATTTGGCGTGGAAACGACGAAAAACTTCAAAACTTCGTTTTTCATCTCAACAATATCAGCCCAATTATTAAACTCACCATGGAGAAAGAAGTAGAAAATAAATTACCATTCTTAGATGTCTTGGTTGAAAGAAATGGCAGACAATTTCAAACTTCGGTTTACAGAAAAGCCACATACACAGTACAATACCTTAATTATTCATCTAATCACTCCAACAACACCAAACAAGGAATTATAAGAAACCTCGTAGATACAGCTTTAACTCTATGCAACTCCAACGAGAGCTTGATAAAAGAGATAGATTACATTAAAAATAATCTGACAGCAAACGGATACCCAGTATATCTAGTGGATAAATTTCTAGAACAACGCAGAAATAGGACAATATTGACAACAAATGAAGAACGAAAACCAGTACTGAACATCCCCTATGTTAAAGGCATTTTAGAAAAAGTTAGAAGGATAGGAAAACGATATAAAATCAACGTTGTTTTCAATTCCAATAACTCTCTGAGGAGTCGGCTCACTAGGGTCAAACCAACAACTCAAAGGGACATGAAGAGCTGTGTATATCAGATACCATGTGAATGTGGCAATTCCTATGTTGACAAAACAAAGAGACCTCTTGATTTAAGGATCAAAAAACAGCAAAAATGCACATGTCGAGGGGAAAGAGAAAAATCTGGTGCCGCCAACCATGCTAGGACTTATGGACACCACATAAAATGGTCTGAAGCTAAAATACTTCACCGAGAACAATATTGGAGAAAACGGAAATTCAAAGAAGCCGCGGTTATATATCAGAACACGAGTTGTTTTAGTAAACCATCTTTAGATATAAGAGAAGTGTGGAAACCAGTTTTTAATAATTGTAAACTAAAACTAAATGCAGCATAGAAATGGGATTTTACCATAGGAAGCATGACTGCACCCATCGCAGTCACACTTCATTGCATTTACTTTTAGTATAAATAGTCATGCAGCTAAGGAATTAATTTAGTTTCACTTGAAAACGGCTAGAGATAACTACTAGCCGAAACGTCGTGATATTCAACAAAAATAGAGACAATGGAAGTCCAGCAGATATCTACTACTTCGCAATAAAAGAACTATGTTTCCCTTCATTTTTGGAGAAAGACAATAAAAATGTCCGTCTAATTTTGAGAGACTTTTCACTGGTGTTATACTTATCTTACATAAAAGTTTCTAAAATTCATACTATGATTCCAATATTATAAATAAAACCAACAAACCAAGTAGAAGTTTGTAATTTCATAGCAGTTAGATCAAGTACAAATTACGATTATTTTTAATAAATCTATAGTACAAAAACAGAGATGAAAGGCCATTGTTCAGTGGCTGTTTATATTTCCATTATAAATACTTAGCTTACTCATTTTCTTTCTTTCGCGGCAATGCACCAAATCCAAGAAAGAAAAACGAATTTTAAATACACAATGCATTAACCAAAATTATTAAATTCCAGGTACAGGAATAATATATTTTCTCATTTCTAGGGAATTCCGACGAACTACTAAAGAATTCGTTTCAAAATATATATTCAACGTAATAAAATGAGAAATTCAGAATACGTCATGCTTCAGTTCCTTATGTTTGATGACTTTTGAAATATTTTCTTACTAATAAATATATTACACAATTAATTTTAAATCGGACTGTTTATTTGTCAATATTTAGCACAAATAAATTAACGCTTAATTAGCATTATGTAGTTTCAGCTTAGTGCAAAAGTCTTAAATAGATTTGAAATTTCTAATGCAACTTTGTTAGCTATAAAGCTTTGTTTATTTATCTAATATGTCACTGTGTCAGGATTCTGCCTGAATCTCGACGTTTTTCGTAGAAATACACTGTGTGAAGTAATTGGATTTCACTTTCCATTAATGCAGTAGAGCGTTGTTTTTTCTTCTTTAAAATATGTTCTTAAAGTATTCGAGAAGTGGAAGCCGCGCTTTTTGTTATTTCAATAGTAATATTTTTAACTTATCATAAAACTTTGTCTTCCTGGAGAGGTTGCGTGTCGCCAAAGATCTGCAGCTGAACAGGAAATGTGTTGAGGTAATATAAAAAAAAACTAGATAAAAATAAGGCAAATACGAAATGAAGGTATTTAGAAAAAACTGCAAGTTTAAAGTACATTTTTGAGAGAAGTTTGTCACTCATGAACAAACCGTATATTCTTTAACATGCTTTCCCATAATATGAGTAAATTATTTTTTAATTTATTAAATATTCAAATTTGTTCATTATATGATTTGAAGACCCAAAAACTTAATATGATGATAATACGTTTACTACAATGTCCCACAGAGGTGGAATTTAAGACACCGATATTTTTTTGTTCTGTAATGGATATCGTCTGAAATAAATATGTAAAATAAATTAAAAACTTAAATACAGAAACTACTTGTTCCGGATATTTTTCTCTTCTTAAGCATAAAATAAATATAGAATTCTCTAAGAATGTTCTAGTACAACTAAAAATAGGTACACAGGTAAAAAATCATAATTCTTAGGTTTAGACTGTGTCAAATTGGAATTATTATCCAACGTTTCGCCTACAATTGCACAAAGCATCTTCAGGAATCTTTACTCTATGAGATTAGAACGCTGAATAACTATCGAGGAGAAACAGGCCGGTATTTATACTCGACTGGTGTTCAGCGAACCGTGATCTAGTGTTACAATCGACATCGATGTGGACTATAACCATGCATCTCTATTAATATTATTTAGATATTTACAAATTTCGATCCATTCTCTAATTTTACGTTTAAAGAAACTAGAAACTAGTTTCTTTTACATTAAAAGTGTGACCTGAGCAATGCTGGTGTTCAGCTACTGCAGATTGTACAATTTGTTTTTTTTTATACATCTTTTATGTTCCTTAAGCCTAGTGGATATAGATCGTCCTATTTTACCTACACTTTACTACAAGAGCAAGGTATCTTGTAAACGCCTTCTGTTTGAAATGAAATTGCGTCCTTTGGAGACTCCAAACATTGTCCAACTTTCTTACATGTGTTGAAAATTGTCCGAACGTTTGATTTTTGGAGCAATCTGGCAATCTTGTTGGTTGTTCCATGTATGTAAGGCAAGACAACACTGTCAATAGGAGGTTCATTTATGCCATTTTGTTGAGGAGTTGGGTTCTATATTTATTATTATAACGTCTTATATCTTCAGCGCCATATCCATCGCCTCTCAGAGCATAAGTCAGTTTTTCTGTTTCTGATTTCAGTGATTGTTTGTCATTTATTGACAGTATTCTATTTATTAAATGGTTTATGATGGATTGTTTTTGAGAAGGATGATGGTGTGACGTTGCATTAAGTTATCGATTTGAATGTGTTGGTTTTCTGTACACACAATGTCCTAATTTGTCATTCTCTTTTCTTTGTACTAGTACATCAAGAAAGAGAAGAGCACCATTTGAATCAGTTTCCATAGTAAATTTTATGCTAGGATGTTGTTGATTTAGATGATCCAGGAAATTATGGAGGTTATCTGTGCCACGCGGCCAAACCACAAACGTATCATCTACGTCTCTGCATCAAAATTAAGGTTTTAGAGGAGCAGAAGACAAGGCGTTTTCTTCGAAAACTTCCATGAAAATGTTAGCTACCCTAGGTGTTAACGGAGATCCCATGGCCGCTCCCGAAGTCTGCTTATGGGAAGTTCCTTGAAAAATAAAAGAAGTGAAAATCAGACGTGCTTTACTTAATTCTAGTAGGATGGAGTCGATGTTGTTGTTTTGTAATATATTCTATATTATGGAAGCTGAATCATCTATAAGAGCATTTGTGTACAGGGATTCTACTTAAGAACTGACTAATATATCTCCGGACTATAATTGGATGTTTTTAAATCTTTCGACAAAGTGTCCAGAGTTTCTAACAAAGGATTCGGTTTTTCCTGTAAAGAGATGTAAAAGTTTGGCCACATATTTTTCTATTTTGTAGGTTGGTAAGTCTATTGCGCTGACGATTGAACGTAGAGGTACATTTTCTTTATGTATTTTAGGTAGAGGCGTGGAATCTTGGAGCTACTTAATTTAACGGCTTCCTTTTCTTCTGGAGTGAAGCTGGAGGCGTTAAAGTGTCTGGTTTTTTTAAATGTAAAATTAGAGAATCAATCAAAATTTGTAAATATCCAAATAATATTAATAGAGATGCTGGTTACAGTCTACATCACACGTGAAAATCGATTGTAATGCTGGATCGTGGTTCGCTCAGCACCATTCGAGTATAAATGCCAGGCTGTTGCTCCTCGATAGTCATTTAGTGTTCTAATCTCATGGAATGAAGATCCCCGAAGATATTTCGTGCAATCGTAGGTGAAACGTTGGATAATAATCCCAATTTGACATGGTCTAAACCCAAGAACCATGATTTTCAACATGACTAAAGCCGTCAAAGTTTTTATTCTTTATTAGATACGTAGGTATTTTAAGCGATATTTGTTTTTTATTCTGGTTAATAGTCATTTTTCGCTAAAATAAAGCATGAGGTAAAATATGCGTTATGTTTAGAATTTTACAGTTTTCTTCTTATCACAAATAACTAATGATACATTGAAATCACATAAAACTGAATGCTGTTTAAGGAAGGGCAGACATTTTTCCATTGCAAATTCTACTTAGGTTCTCTCTTCTTAAGCGACAAAAGAAGAAAAAGCTACTTTTTCAAGTATATGGGCTGTGAAATTACTTTATTCTTATTTATTTCTTACCTTTCCGGAGTACATTACAGACGTCGTATTGATTGATGATGTCATACAGTCCTGTGTGTAGTCTACAGATGTAATATCCTGCCGAAACATTACGGAATGGGTATTTTAAATGAGCAGTTATTTTTTCTAAAGTTTGCTCTTGGTTCATTACTGCTCCACTCATGAGGCCAGTAGGTTGTCAAAATGCATATGCAGAGAACCAGAGTGGAATTTGCAGTAAATAAGGCAACGTTTTAAAATGACCTCCTGCTGATATTTTAAGGTACACAAAAAATATTTTCCAAGTTTTTTTTTAAGTCCTGATCTGCATTTTTAGAGCGTGAATAAAATACGACATAAGGGGTATTTACCCTCGTAATATATTTTATCATGGAAAAAGCCAGTACAAGTTAAATATAATAATAAAAAAAAAACAAATTGTTTTTTGAAATTAAAAACACACAGAAGCACCACTTTTGTTGCAAATTTTCACTATTTTATTTAATACGTTGACATGTTTCGCACAGACAGTGGCTTCTTCGGAAAATAGTTTGATACTGAACTATATTTAAGATTATGAAATTATACATACATTTAGCTGCATTTAATATTACATTGGTTGGCTTTTTCCATTCTATATAATAAAGTTTAACAATAGGTAACTGTTAAGATCCATTTGGTCATTTGTATGTATGTATGTGCGTAGAATTGGGGGTCTGTACACTGAGACCTAGTAGATCTATTGTGCCCCCTACTGCAGCCCTGTCGTAAGAGTTACGTTATCGCCTAGAGCAGGTCCTCCAGTCCGATTTCCCTCAATCTCAGGATGTTGGATGGCTTCAAGGTGGGTAGCTGCCCTTTTTCGATTTGGT
Source organism: Diaprepes abbreviatus (assembly GCA_034092305.1). Lineage (NCBI taxonomy): Eukaryota > Metazoa > Arthropoda > Insecta > Coleoptera > Curculionidae > Diaprepes > Diaprepes abbreviatus. Next base: position 515,736 of record JASJET010000069.1, read on the forward strand.
GTGCTCCCAAGAACCGCATGCTAGTGTTGTCTAGAGCGCTACACTCTGCGAGGATATGAATAGAGGTTTCATTCTCATCCCCACAGAATCTGTACTCTTCTTTTTCTACCAGTCCAAGTTTCTTGAAGTGTAATTTCAAGTGGCAATGCTCCGTTAGGACCCCTTTCAGAACTCTGCTGGTTTTCACTTAAACTTATGCATTCTTTGAATCTCTTTTGGTTGTAGTTCCCCAGAAGTAACTTTGCTTCTCTCAATCCTTGCAGCTTTGACTAATAATTGAATCTCCTGGTTTTTTCTTCTATCTTTAGTTCTTCCAGCATTACGCTGCCACTGATTCCAGAGAAAGGCTCTGGCTCCAGAAAGTGTATTTTAGACCCTTTCTTCGCGAGCTTGTCTACAATTTCATTCCCCTCTATTCCGGTATGTCCCGGTACCCACATGAGGGTGACTTTATTATTTTTACTCAAACTATTCAGTTCCTCTAGGCATTCGCCGACAGCTGATAACTTGAGAGCTCAACGAGCTGATTGCTGCTTGACTATTCGTCATGATGATAATCTCTTCGCCGTGATAGTTTTTCTCCTTGTTAAATTGAATACACATCCTCCTGGAAAATGCTTGGTGAATTACTTAAGCTTTCGTAGTGTCTGGTGCCTAGTCCATATACTCCTACTCCAGTTCCCTCTGTTGTTTTGGAGATTTGGTTATTTAGAAGTGTATTGATATATTTCAGTTTATTGATTTCCAATGCTTGCAGTAAATTTTATTTTTTTCCTTTATTTTCGAATTGTAAGATTTTTAGATTTTCGTCAAAGTTATGTTTATCTTTCATAACTCGTTTTTGTTTGTTCAAACGTTTTTGAACCTTCCAGCTGTTTGGCCGATATAGATTTTGGGGCAAGTACCAAAATAAATTTTGTACAGTTCTGAAGAATTGTTCTTATTATTTTTATCTTTATTGTTTGTTTTAAAGGATACATTAAGATCTTTTTGTTTTAGGAATTTTACTGTTTTTGTCGATGTCGGGCCTATGTACGTTAATGAGCCGTGATATTTTAAATTAGATTTTTGAATGGGGTTTATTGTTTTTTATATAATTTTTTGTTTACTAATCAAATAAAAATAAGTCTTCAGGTGTGTACAAAATTAATTGTGGTACTTGTCCCAAAGTCTATATCAGTCAAACAGGTAGAAGTTTCAAAAAACATTTAAACGAACATAAAACAACTTATGAAAATTCAAAAACAAACTCATCATACGCCAACCATTTACTGAAATATAAACACAACGAAAACTTAAAAATCTTACATGGTGAAAATAATGAAAAAAAAAATTAAATTTATTGGAAGTATTAGAAATCAATAAACTCAATATACACTTCCAAATGACCAAATGGATTTTCCCCATTGTTAAACCTTTTTATATAGAATGGAAAAACCCAACTAATGTAATATTAAATTACATGCATTTAATTGTATGTATAATTTCATAGCTTTTAATATAGTTCAGTATCAAACTACCTTCCGAAGAAGCCACTGTGTGGTGAAACATGTCAAGGTAATCAATAAAAAAAATAGGTAAAAATATATTTTTAAGTTAAAAGGTTTTATTGTAAAGAAAGATAATAATGATGCAGATAATGTACTTAAAGCTAAAAAATAATTAGGTAAGTATCAGATACCAGTCATCACAGCACTTTCCTCATAAATCTTGGGCATTGATCAGACTAAAATAAAATCGTGGGACGCGTCGAATTTCTACTATCTACAGTCAACCGTTTATATCATTATATGCTTTGGATGCATCTTTTCAATATACAACTTATACAAAATGTATGTAAAAATAAAACCGTCACTATCATCGTGCGACATCACAGAACGATCATTTACATATTTGCTCAGGTTATGCTCCGCCCCCACGATTTTATTTTAGTGTGATCAATGCCCTAGATTGATAAGTAGAGTGCTGTGATGACTGATATCTGATTCCTACTTAATTATTTTTTAGCTTTTAGTACATTATATGCATCATTATTATGTTTCTTTGTAATAAAACCGTTTAACTTAAAAAATTTTTTTACTTATTTTATTTCTTACGCCCAGTTTCACAATGTGTGGTCACCGAAAGGTTAGGAAAAAACCGATGGTTATTTAAAAAAATTGTATCACAATTGATGATTTACGTTTTACCGGAAGTTAACTGTGAGTTAAGTTTACCAGTAGACAATCTTGTGGTTACTTACTTAACCAAAACAACATAACCTCATTACTTTGTTTACGCTTTTTATTTTTTGACAGTTCGGATAGAAAAAAAGTTTAAAATTCCATTTAAACTAAATTTCGAAAATTAAAGGTTTAATAAGTAAAATAGAGCTCCATTACAAAAATCAGTATTATATAAATAACAGGATAACTTTGATTTTTTTTTGTTCTAAAATATTCGTTATAATAAATAGTAGAATATAAGGATAGTTCCATGAAAATTGGAGCAGACACAGGCTATTTAATAATAGGAATGTATACCTACTCACACTGCTTAATAAAATAAACTAAAAAATAAAAATGAACTTTTATTTCTTCACAACATAACTAAATATTTCTAATATTTATAAAATAATAACATTTTATGAGATCCTTTTTTTAACAAACACTTAAATGATATTTATGTTGCTGTAAAATACCGAAATGGGGTAACCAAAATTAATTTAGAAAAAAGTAACTAAACCTTAATGGACTAGATAAGATTTACTAAATAATTTGCGGGTTAGTTTAGATTAGTTTTCTCTAAATTAATTTTGGACATTTACAAGGAAAACTTGACAACTGCAAATTCTGGACTTTCACAGTAACATCTTCATTTATTAATATAAATTTTAAAATAAAACCTAATAATTCTGAAAAAATACTGGACACTATTAACTTTCAGTCAAAAAAGAATAAAAATTTTTATAACTAAACTTTTTAGTAACAACATAAAACAGCAAAATTCTAGAAATTTATTCTTTTTCTAGTTTTTTCTTTAAAATCTGCATTTTTAATTCGTGTTCTTCTAAGAAATTTTCTTTTTGAAGTCTTAAGAATAATTTTTCTTCTATTAGAATTGTATTCAGACTTTTGTACTTCTTTTTTTCTTCCAATTTTTGAAGACTCAACAAAACCTACAACATTATATGTTATGTCCTTTACAAAACAACTATAACATTAAACAATTTTCATAAAGGAATTTATAATTTATTACATTTTACAGGAAACCAGAAAAAAAAAATTTCAAGTAAAAATTAAAAAATAAATTTTTAATGGAATATGACTGATAAACATTATCTTACAGTTACAAATATTTATAAATTACTTATCCCAACCTTTACTTGTCTTCAACTTCTTGGAAACCGTTGTTCTAAGATTGTTTGCTGCATAACTAGTCCAATTATTTGACTGTTCTTGTTCGTGTGTACAGGTTTGTTCCAAAACAATGTGATGGTTTTCAAGCAGTAATTCTAAACAAATAAAATACTAAATATTAAGTACAAAAAAGAATTGTTAAGATTTCATACCTGCTACAATAAGATTTTCTTTTGATGAGATTTTTAATTGTTTTACATGATCATTTTCATTGCGCTCTTCAACATTTTCTTCAACAATGATCATTGGCAAATCTTTCGGAGCATCGCAGTTATAGTTATTGTGGGAGCCTGAAATTTGTTCTTCCCCATGTATGTTTTTAAGGGTTTCATCCATTTCGATTATTATAGGGGGTGTATAGGTTACTCCTTTCGTTTTGTTAATTTCCATTTTATTTTTTGAAAACTTTTCTTTGATTTTTTTTGTTAATTTCCTCAAAACTTTGCACTACAACAGGCGTTGAATTCATTTTGTAAAATTTTCCAACAATTTTCTTTATCACTCCAAGTGTGAAAATCACTCTTTTTATTTTCAATAATATTCCTATATTTGTTTACCAGAGATATAAGAAGGATTTATTCTTCATTACAGAAATTTACAGCTCTTTTTTCTCTCTTCTCCATGATTATAAAATTTTCACAAATATTAGCTTTATAAGAATAAAATTATTTTCGAGGATTTTTTTTTTGAAATACCGTCGTAAAAATAGAGGTTAGTTGTCAAATCAACATTGACAAATAAAATTTAACCAATGGTTTCGTAACGAGCCCTCAAATCTTGTTTGTGAGACATCTACCTTTGAAAACTCATGGTTAACTTGCAAGTGTTGGTTATTTAACCACTTCATGTTACCATCGATTATGAAACTGGGTCTTAGCCTGGCTTTATATTGTTAAGGCGTTTCTGATGTTAACCGCTCTCTTCGTTTCTGTAATCGACTATGAGTTCCACTTTCACTCTCTTTAGCACATTTTTTCCTATACTTTTCTTTCGCTTTTGGAAGCCTTCTTTTTCATTGTGTTGCAGTTTCTGTTTTATTTTGTTTTGTTATTATTTTTTACCATTTTGTTCCCATGAGTAATGGACATTATAACGGTCGACCTCCCCCAGGGGTCCATTAGAGGGGCAAGGCTTTTATATAACAAGATGGGCCCAAGTCTTGAGGGGAAACGCTAACGACATATCATTTTTATCTACCCTAATGCCACACAGTCCTCGGCGCGCTTTCACCTTTTGCCTTAACTTGGATGGTGTACCGCTAACTACGCATCATTTTTAGCCACCCTAATGCCACAGAGTCCTCGTCACGATACGAGATCTTGACTGGAGTAGGGGATTCATGCTTGAATCACGATTCTAAGTTGACAAAGTGATTTGTTTTTAATAAATATGATTCACCATTTTGTTTCGGACGCCATTTTGAGTAAGCAATTTTTTTCTCAAGTGTACTTTGTTCTACTTGTCAATCCCTTTCATTTGATGCTCATATTGAGAGGATTTAAAAAAATGTAATCCGCCATTTTGTGGTGGCGGCCACGTTGGATTTGAAATTTTTTTATGGTATACTATATTCTACTTGTCATATTGAGGGGGTTGTAAAAAATATGTAATCCGACATTTTGTGGCGGCGGCCATCTTGGATTTACAATGCTATGGAATATAAATTAATATTGTCATCAGAACTAAAGGTATTTCAGATCAATCGTTGTTAAAGGCGATATTATGTAAGTTATCTATTGTATATTTGGCTATGACAATTTTGTTATCATTATTGTGATGTCCTACTGTATTTGTGGTTTTATATTATGTTTTTTAAATACTGTTTGTTTTGACCGACATATATTTGATTACAACCTAAACAATCTTGTAAATGATGTTTGTTTGTTCGTCTTTAGGAACATCGAGTTTAAGTTTTGCATAAAGACTTTTGAAATTAATAGATGTTTTTCAGTTATTTGGATATCATATAGTTTTAGTATTTCTTAGTAGGGCTAGTAATTTCTAATATATAAAGATGTGATTTTTGGGACGAAAAAAATTTTCTTTCTATTGGTTTATTGTTATTATAGAATTTTGCTACTGGGCTTTTTTTATGAGTTCAATAAATTTTATTGGATAATTGTTTTTTTCTAACTTTTTTCATATTTTGGGGTTTAATTTGTAATTGGGAAAACTTAATAGCTCTATTGGAGCGCTGTGATAACACCCTTTTGTATTTTTTAAGTGTTACAGATTTGTAATTTAAGTATCTCTCTAACTATACCGGTTTTGTGTTCCAGTTTGTTTCTACCTTACCATTTTGATCATAATGTATAGTAATGTCTACGAAAATAATGTCATTATTTCCTCCTTCTAAAGGAAATTGTAGTTCTTTATGACATCTATTAAATTTATTGAGGGTACATTGACTTTTGTCTTCAGGTATACATATAAGTATATACTAAAAATATTGCATTGGTGGAATACGGGATTAAGCCGATATAAAAAACAAGTGTCTTAATTTTTCGATATTCTACTATCTTGCAAAGTTACATGCGATTCGGCGACTAACACTTGGGTAGTGTTACTTGTTAGTACAAAGTGTTCAAATCCCTTTATTTAGCAAAATTTATATTTTCGAAAATAAATTATCAACATTTATTAAAACTCATTAATTTAGTTCATATTTTTCTCTATAAATAAATAAATCGATCACTTATTTTGGAATAAAGTTTTGAACCTTTCAAAGGAATACGTTTTATTTGTGTTCTTAGCATTTGTTTACTGTTTTCAATTTGCCTTTTCATTTTTAAGGACCACATTTCAAAAGCAAACCCTCTGTTGACATCCGTCACCCCTGTGACGTGAATACGGACTGGTAAAAGCTTTTCCTAATTTTTATTTACATGATTCACGATTATTATTCTGATGGGTGTTATAAATTTTCAATAATCCTATAATACATCGAGTTCACGTAAATCCAATTTATAGTGTTAAAAAATGTATGTCTTAGTTTAAGATATTATTAATTTTTATTTAAACCGCTTGTTCGCAATTAAATAATTTAGATTTCCAATGGTGATAAAATAAGTAAGAACAATAATGGATATGTTGTGAAAAAAATCATTTATTTTACGTGGATAAAACTTTAATAAGTTGTTCAAGGTGTTTAATGAAAAACTTTACAAACATTTTAATTAATTTACGTGTAAGGTCCAAAGGATTTCGCCTACCTTTTAACAAGTTTTAAAGAAAAAATATCACTTAAAATTTTATTACCTATAAAGGGGAAGTTAGGCAGATTCGTGACGTCTGCAAAAATAAATTGGAAATAACAATTTTTTTCCGTTTTCACAACGACACTTTTTTCTGACTATACTAAAAGCACAGAAATTAACCTAGTTTCGGATGTTTATATTTTATTGATTTTATTGTAGTTTTTTATATTACTTAACATCCTTCTACATAATAGTTAAGTCTTTACGAAGAGAATGAGCACTGACAAAACTCTGTAGCAGTTTCCTAGACGACGGTGAGCCAATCAAAAATAGTCACTTTTTCGTTTTTCTAATAAACAATTGCGATTTTACAAAAACTATTGGACCGACAGCGCCCCACTTCCGCACACTTTTTAAGCACTTTAAAACTCATATTCTGCTAAAAGTTGAAAACAATTCAATAAATATTAAGAAAATTATTAACAATTGAAAAATAAGCCATTTTTAATGTTTAATTTGCAATAACTTTTTTGTTTATAGACCGATTTGGACAAACAAAAACTCATTTTGAAAATATTTTCAAGACGTACAATTCGTTCTTAGAACATTTTTCTCTATATCCCTAAGATTTTCCGTAAAATCCAAAAAACCGGGGAAAAATCATTTTTCGACCTATATCTTAAAAAAAAACAATGTTCCAACCAAAATTTGTTGAGACACGAGATGAGACGTCATTTCTACTACCTTTCCCTACCCATTTCTGCAATCAGAGGTATGTATATATTTCTTCCTTAAATACAGCTAACAATTTACCCAAGGATTGAGAGCCACATCTTTGCCTGGTGATAGCCCAGATAATACCATCTTCGGTAACCTTTTTAATTTTGATTCAGATACGTGCACTAAAAAATGGTTCTGATTTATGTTGTTTGGTGTAGGTCATATGGTCTGTTTCCATTTGCAACATAGGACTCTTAATTTGTTTATATGATATTTCATGTCGAACCTCCTTTTTTGTATTTCACTGAATCTAAAAATTTAAGTAGAAATAGGTCTAAAATGCATTCCATTGCCGAATTCTGAGTCCATTTTATAAGAATGCTTAAGCAGGAATTTCTTTGTATGGGGGTTAGCTTAAGCATAGTTTTTCTCTGTAATGCCTTGAGTATACGATACCAAGGCTATATGTAGGTATCTATTTTGATAAAATAGTTAATTTTATCGTGGTGAAGTGAAACCAAATATATGCGGAAACTACTTGATATATATCGTTTTGAAACAAACTAAAAATAGCCAAATAATTGTATTAATTTTATTTAACAAGGCTGATTAAGAAGACATATATTTAATGCAAAACTAATTCTCGTTGAACCAGTCAAAGTCACAGAAATCGAAGTGACTTTATGAATTAATTTTTGTAGATATAGCCTACCGTTATTTTGATTTTACTCTAACAAAATTTTAATATCACAGATAGAGATATAATGAATGAAATCTAAGCTGAAGAACATTTTTTTTATTTCTAAAGTGAAACAAGTGAACTTTATCTAACTTTCAATAAAAATACTGAAATATAATTTCTAATTAAACATATGATAATGAAAATAATGCAAGTTTTTGATATGCTTCATTTCTCCTAAGTTTCTCAACATCTTTAAAATTAGGAAAAGACAAAATTTCTAATGAATATAAGATTAAATTATAAATAGTGAAATGTTTAGAGTTTATCAAAATTTTACCTGAGTAAAAACTTTTTCCACTTTGTTCCATTTATTTCATTAAGATAAAATAGAAAATGTAAATATTAATTCAAACCCCTGCGGGTTATTAGATTATAAGGGCGGTTCATTTTATCTAAACTACAATAACTCTTATATTCAGTCTCTGCAGTTGTTTGCTTTTAATTTACACATTCCACTTTCCGTTGTAAATTAAACCCGTATTAAAATAATTGTTAGTCTCATTTTATCCATTAATATTGTTAAAACGAAACTCCTTAAACTCGTTGATTTTTAATGCGTTTTTCTCAGTCAATTGATGAGTCGCTAAATAAATGATTGTTGATTTTCCTTCTAAAAGGATGTTTCAGTTTTATATTCTTCCCGGAGAGAATTTAAGAACCAAATAAGGGACTTACAGAGGGACGTGGGAGGAAATAATGCAAGAGCATAGAAAGTATGCCTTAATATACCGCTTTTGCAAAATACTATCTAGAGATTGCTCAGATTGGAGCACTAGCTAGCTAGGCCTAGGGGAGCTGCTAAGAGTGCACTTATCAGGCTCAAATCAATGTGAGGTCGAATTTGAAGAATAACAGAAATCCCTTTTAGTACATCGTAACTACTACAGGTGCATATGATAAAGTAAAATGGGCAATGAAAACCTTTGCCCCTTCAAGTCACCTGATAGGGATGGTGTATTCTCAGCCTGACTACAAAATTCCTCCGATATTATAATAAGCCATCTGGTTAAATTATTCCGCTCATGTTTGAGGTTGAGGTATATGCTTACGGCGTGGAGGGAAACAAAAGTAGTCCTTTTTATGCCTAAGGCAGGAAGGACGGAGTACAGAAACTCTAGATCTTTCCGCTACTAGCCTAATCAGTTTCTTATTAAAGACACTGGAAAGGTTAGTGAACCGACTCATCAAGGGAGGAATAATGATGCAGTGTGCCTTATACCCTAAAATTCGCCTACCAGACAGGAAAATCTATAGACACAGCGCTACATTGACTGGTCACAAGAGTCGAAAATGCGCTGTCGAATGGTCGATGCATTTTAGGTATCTTCAACGATATCGAAGGCACGTTTGATAACACATTTCAGGATTCGATATATAATAGTCTTCGATGCTGTGAATTGACATTAGTTGTATGAATCAGAGCAATGTTGACGCAAATACTAATACATGCTAAGGTTAACAGTGTTACTGTTAAAGCACTGCCAAGAACAAACTGTCCACAGGGAGGAGTTCGATCGCCTTTATTCTGAAGCCTGCTGAATTAACTAAATGAGTCTGGTTTATACACACAGGCCTATGCCGACGATCTGGTCATTTTGTACCTCGGTTGCGATATCCGGGACCTGGGGGTAACTATGATGCGGTCCCTTCGAATCATGCAGCGATGGTTTCACGGTGAAGGTCTCGGAATAAACCCAGACAAGGCCAAGGTGGTATTATTTACAATAAAGAGAAGGATCCTCCCATACAAGCGAACAGTTAAATATCTGGGATTAATTCTGGACTCACGATTGAACTGAAATGATCACATTGAGGCTCGAACCAAGAAGGCCATATGTACTTTGTGGGCTTGTAAATGAGCCTTTGGGTGCCATTGTAGGCTGACACCGAGAGTGTTATTTTGGATATACACTATGGTGATCTGCCCCATGATTACTGCCTCAGTTACCTAGGGCATCTCGAAACTGGAACAGACGGTTGCTCCTCTGTCTGGGAAAGCATGGTGGAGATATATCCGTCACTCCCCAGGCAAACAGACTACTTTACGCTACTCTTAAAACCCAACCGCTATCTTGAGATACTTTTTTCAAGTGAGAAGGATTGAAAAAGTAGCAAAATATTCCGAGAAACGGATCCTGGTTTTTTACAAATTGATCTCGGCAAACTGAAAGAGTTGGAGTGTTCGGCAGGAGTATAGGAGTCGGAGAGTTCCACTCTCTAGAACAAAGTGCAACTATATGTAGAGCAGAAATTTTTGCTATACTGCGGCATTGTCATCTCTGTCAGAAGAACACAAGCACGAATAGGGTTGTAAACATATGCTCAGACAATAGTGCTGCGATAATGGCCTTGCAGTCCAGTGTCGTACTGAACAATCTAACAAGGAACGGCTGCACAAATAGTCTCGTGTGGATCCCTGGTCACTCGGGGTATACACGGGAATTCCATCTGGCAAAGAAGGGGTCGACAATTGAACCATATGGACCCCAACCAATTCTGCCTGTTTCAAATGCCGTTGGTAAAAGAGAGCTAAAATTGTTACTAGAAAGTAAATTTATTGAATCTCCTGAAATAAGATATGCCAAGGAACATATAAGTGGACCTTAAGCACGGTGACTCTCTTTAGCTAGGAAAGGGCTACGAATTGTGGTGGAACTGTTGACAGGACATTGTCACCTGAAGGACCATCTTTACAAGAATAAGTGTTGCGGATGACCCAACGTGCAGATGGCGTCTAGAGGAGGATGAAATTATTGACCATATCCTTAAAGAGTGCCCAGCGCTCAACGGAGTAAGACAGATATATTTCGGAGATACAATTTTGTTACCGAAAGCAGTTAGGAAAGTTCAATTAACGAGGTTTCTTAGATTCACAAAGGCGATCGGCCTCGAATGACCTGCAGCTACGTTTTCAAAAATAGTTATTTTAAGAAGATACCTTATACAGGGTCAAAAACAAATAAACTTTGCATCATATGTGACTAAATTTTAATAGCCCTATTTGAATTTTGTAGAAAACACACATTTAATATGGCGTTACTTTAAACAAAATATGTCTGGGATAAAGCAATGTCAAAACTAAGAAGTTTTATGTAGGTTGCGTTGAGTCTTATTTTACAACAGTGGTGCAGTTTACAAAAAACTGACAAAAAAACAAAATTACCTTTTACAGTTGAAACTCTGCATTTGGAAAAACTTTTTCTAATAACTTTATTCGATATTTTGAGATATAACCCCACTTTTAATTTTTTTTAAGAAAAAAATTAAAATTTGACAGATAATACTAATAACGTGACTACTATTTTTTGGATTAGTTTCCACCTGAATGGAAGCAGAAATTGATGCCAAAGTCAATTTCGAATAAAACTATTAGTAAAAAAAAATCATATATGATGCGGACTTTACTAGTCACACTATAGATATCAAGTATTTGCAATAGAATGAAGTTTACGATTTTTTTAATTCTTTTTTTTAATATTTTTGTTAGATATAAATAGAAAAGCTCGATGTTGACACATGGGCTGGTAATGATGATTACTTAATAGGTCTAAACATAGTTAAAAATTTAGAGGTTTTTAATGATGTAACAGGAAGTGCAGTACCATTAACATAACATTATATACAGAACGTGAAAACTAAATACAATACTTAATTCAAGTAGTAATCTTCTGTGCCTCAAAAAACTATATTTGGAACATTGTTTAAATTTTTCCATCGAGAGATGGTATTTGAGAAGAAATCAACATTCAGCTGATCAGTTGGCTGAGGAAAAATAATTTTTACTTTCAAATTATAAACTTAAGATATAGGAGGGCATTATATGAAAAAATTCATTTTTTAAAATAACGGATCCACTAATGTAGCACTCAAGTTCGACTTAACAATGATATTCACTGCACCATAAAAAAGAAAGATCACATATCTACAACCCAGTATTTCTCAGAAAGTTATGGAAATATGATCCTGATAAGCGAAAGTACTTTTATGAGATAATGATGGAGTTAACAGATAATAACTCCAAATTTGCCCACAGAATTTGTTTTTTATTTTAATCTGCCTTTTTTTCGTCAGGCCAGTAGAGCAAACTATAGATACTGGGTCCAGAAAACTCCTCACCATATTGAAGTACATTGCAAGCACCACGGGCTGTTCCAGCCTCTCTAGTTAGGGGGGGGGGGTAGCCGAAGGAGTTAACAACAGCAAACGAAAGCTAGTTGTCGACCGGTGGGGTTAGGGGGGTTTGCCAGTCACATTCACGTTCCTAATGCAACAGACAGAAGCAAATCCATTTTTGTGAATTCGACGGGGGATGGGTATGTCTATTTTTCTGAGGTGATCAAATAGTATGGCAAGTGAAAGCGAGATGTCGACGGAAGAACGCACTATGATAAAAAAAATTAAGGTCTGGGCAGGAGTTGTTGAAAACTGTGTTATCAAACTTTTTTTATTTGATGTAAACATCACTGGAGAGAGATACCTAAGTATTCTTTAAAATGATCTAATGCCCGTACTAGCAATTCTATTTCCATATAACAATGATCTTGGTTTATAAATTTTAACCCTATGAGTTCAACAGGTATATGCTCCCCGTGTTATGACGTTCATGTAAGGAAGTACTTCATTACGATTTTTCCGGGGTGATGGATAGGTAGATGATAGCTACTCAGATCGTCTGCAGAACACCACAAATGTAGTTCATAAACCAAAACTTGCTTAAATTGTCCATTTAATGAATAATATAGTAAATAAAAGATGCACAAAAAAATTTAGACCAATTGATTCACTGAGACAGCTTTTAAATTTAAGTCCTACAACTGATGAACTACATTTATATATACATATATATATATATATATATATATATATATATATATATATATATATATATATATATATATATATTGGTTCATCTACTCACAATCTTGAAATCTGAGACCACTATTGCTACCTATGTTTAGAAAAAAAATAGTATAAATATAAAAAAATATATTTTTAAAATGAACAATTGTTTTTTATCCAAATTGTGAAAAGTAATTTAAAAACGTGACTTATTTATATTAAATACTTTTTGGAACCATTAAACATTATATTTAGCTTTTTGTTTAGCGTCACGCCACGTCGGTTTTCGTTAAATTAAACTGTCAAAGCAAATTTAATATTTAAAATTTGCGAATGCAAGAATCCCGTGTTTTGTAGCTTTAATTAAATTTAGTATTTTAATAAATGAGACTGTTATGACAATTATGTAAAAATTATACGACTAGATTTTCGGGATTTACATAAGTCATCTCACCTACTCTAGGTGAGGTAATTGTTTAAATTCACTTCGGTAATTCGTAAGGCTGATCGATCCCTCAAATATAGCTAACTCCATAGATAGACAGTATCAATCCTACTACAATTTCAATACTCCTATCCACCCTGATGTACCCTCCTATCACGTTTTGAACAAATTCAATGAGAACGCACTAGGACCAGATCAAATTTTACACCTCCAAGATAAAGCAATTTTTCCAATCGGGCTTAATCTTTCTACTTAAACTCTACAACATCATATGGAGCAATGGCCAGTTTCTATTACAATGTAGGATCTGATAATTATAGATATATTGTCCTGACTAATTAGGCAAATCTCGGAAAGAACAATAAACTTTAGGAAAAGTATCAATTTCTTATTCCAAGTGGACTTTAAGCAATACAAGTCAACATCTGATCACCTTATAGGAATAGATATATACATCCATGATACCTATAACCACAACTCTTACACCACATCTACCTTCCTAGACGTGGCTAAAAATTTTGATAACGCTAAACATGAATCCACAACACACCCCAAAAATGGGGTTTCTCAGGAACATTCCCTCTTAATTATTTATTATATTTAATTTTTTACGAACTTGCCCTTACGAAGTAAGAGTTCGCTTTTCCCTCTCGATCCCTTTACCCCGGCATTGTTTAGATATCTTCCATTAGCCGCACATACTTTCTTATAGCTATAAACAGTATTAAAAATCACATCCCCCAATAATTCACCTTAGGCTATTTGCAGATGATATCTTACTGTACCACTCCTGTGACAATCAACACTCCCTCCAACTGACCCTAAATAACCTTCTCCTCTGGTCTTACGCCATTGGTTTGTCTTTTTCCTCGTCTAAACCATCCCTCCTAGACTGCCGTGAAAAAATGCACAAACATTATTCCAAACTAACATTGAATCAACAGATCATAGCTCTAGATGCACAACATACCTTTTTGGACTGCTATTCGACAAGTATCTCAGTTAGGAGGCTCATATCCAATACACAAAACCAAATATTCTAGGGACCTAAATGTTATTCGAATGCTAGCAAATTCAAAATGGGGATCTGACAGGATATTCACAAATTCCTAGTTCTATCAAAAATAGACCACAAAAGCATAATCTACTCATCAACTCCCACCACACACCTCACAAAACTGAATCCTATTTATAACAAAGCTATAAGGCTATCTATAGGTGTGTTTTATATCAGCCCATCCATCAGCCTATACTGTGAATCTGAAATTCTATCTCTAGAATATAGCAGAACTCAACTCACTCTCAATTATGTGAGCTTACTTCTCTTTCGACCTTCCATCCAACACAACAAACTATATTTCAAATTCTCCAAAATCTTAAACTCCCGAAACTGCCCCTCATTCATCAATACCAAATCTGCAGAAATAAAAACAGTCTTCCTATAACCCTTTCTCCTATAGATGAGATCAGCATCTACTTGCTCTCACCTTGGAGCCAACTCCCTACTACCTTTAACTATGAAATCTCCCTATTAAATTAAAAGAAGTAAACCCTACATGGATTCAATCATTGTACTACCAAATTATATAAACCAAATGCTGCCACCACGAACATATATTTACTGATGGTTTAAAGAAACAAATCAGTTGGCACTTCATACTTAACCAATAATGCCGAAGAAGTTTACTCCCTTCATGAATCAGCTTGTATCCTTTCCTCTGAACTATTCCCAATCTTAATGCTTAAACAGCACCAATTCAAAATGGCTGTTATTACAGATTTCCTTAACTCCCTTAAACTCATCGATTTTTATAACCGCCATCACCTGTTAATCCAAGAAATTAAAGCTCTTCTAAAGTACTCGTATATCAAGGTTCAATCCTCCTTCCTGTGGGTGACGAGTCATTCTGCAATCTCGAATATATTAAAGCAGATAACTTCGCCTCTAAAATCAAAACTCGTTTAATAAAACAAAATAAATACTCCACCCCTAAGATCTCAAAAATTCTCTTCAGCGTATAGCCCGTAACCTCATTCAACTTGATTGGAACCTATAAAACCTAAACAACAAATTTCTAACAGTCCAAAAAATTTTTACTGATACCTCGCCTCCTTGCCTTTCAAGGCAATACATATTCGTAATGACCAGGCTCCTCCTAGATAAATTTCCTCTTCCTTACTGCGAAACCATATAATGACCTCATGTAGAAAATACGACCACCTTTCATTACGCTGCAGCCATGGCAATGAAATTGAAATTCTATTGTCTTGTCAAAATTCCATCACTCCATCAACGTAATAGTATTTACCAAAGATATTGAAATATACAGGATGTTCGGAAAATATGTGTATAAAGTTTGATGACAAACTCTTGATTTCAAAATAGGTCGATTTAAGTCAACTTCGTTATATCCGATATTGCTTCGTTTAGGCGGTAGAAGACGTTAAAGAATAAATATAAATTTTTCCTAAATTTCTTAAAGATGTGGTGACTGAATTTAATGACATTTGGTGGATGGTCTAACACTATAATATGGTGTTTTCTAATGATATAACGACTGGCTATGACGTAGTCTCAGTGTTATAATTGTGAGGTTACTTGCCAATAATCTCTTTTGATTTTTATGTCATCAACGCTATAATAACTTAGATATTTCTATCAGATTTTTTTGGAGCTTTTTTAACCCTTGAAAAATTTTCGTTAGGTGAGCGGTTTCGCCAAGAAAAAATAGTTTCAAATACATACATACACCAATTAACTGTAATAAGAAATACCAATAACAATCATTTTTTGAGTGATTTTGCTGCAATGGCATTTAATAATTAGACTATTGACAAATTGCCATCACCGTCTAAGAAGTCGACTAAAGTAAGATCAACATTATAAATTTTCAAGTCTATTTTACTATTAATCACGAACAATTACACATGCTCCTAGTGAATGAGTTTTGTGAAGAAAAAGGGCATCGAATTGTTAGGGTTTACATGGTGAGATTTTCTAACGGCCGAATATCAAACCACCTGGTAGGGGTCGTATTCGAACAACTCAAACAGTCGAAAAAGAAGAGGAAATTTTGGAAAAGGTTGAAGAAGAACCAAGTATTAATAGCGGCCGCTTAGAATGTGAGTCGGATATCCCTAAAACTATTGTAAATGATATATTTAAAGCACAGTTGTTAGATCCATATCACAGCCAAAAGGTTCGGGAACTATCACCGATTGATACTCCTATGTGCCGTACATGTTTTGAATTTATTCGAAACGAAAGACTTCGTAATCCAAATTTCGTTAGGCGCATGTCGTATTCTCGTTATGCGTTAATTTATCAAAAAGGTAAAAAGTGATTTCTATAGAGTTTTTTACGTAAAGTTCAGTGGCGTAGTCAGTTTTCAAGATGACGGCCGTTTTCTCGAATGAAATGTCGGCACAGTTTTGTTATTCTTCTAATTGTATTTAAAACAATAATAGGTCTGTTATGAAGAGTTTCGAAAGCCAATCCAATTGCCTCACCAAGTTGTCCTATAGATTTATGTCGTGTTTTATACACTTGATTTTCCATAAAACCCCACAAAAAAAAATCCAAAACGGAAAGATCGAAAGATCGTGGAGGCCATCTCACTGGCCCATTGGCACCTATCCATCTTTGAGGAAACTTACTGTTCAGAAATTGCCTTAACAGCCCAGAGTTGTGGCTCAGAGTACCGTCTTGTTGAAGAACTGAAATGGACCAATGGAATATTTTCAAGCAATTCTGAAATAATTTCCTCAAGGATTTCTAGGTCTACGGGCTGTGAGACCCCCTTCATACATCGTGTAGGCTATGCGTCGGCGCAAAATAAAACACGAAACACCAATCCCGAAGCGCCCTTGATGTGCGAAAATTAAATGGCGATTTTCTGGAAACCAATGCCTCGTATCGTGATGATTAAAAATTCCTGCACCTAAAAAATAACCATTGTCAGGCCAAATAACAAATCTGCCAAAAGATTCGTTGATGCGGATTTGTTCTAAATACCTGACAAAATATTACTCGGCGCTCATCATTTCCGAGTGTAAATGTTGCACTATTTTAAATTTATATGGATAGTATACATACTATTTCAAAATTCTTTCAGCGTCAGATTTTGCTACACCAACCTATTCTTCTATTTTTCTAGAGGATGATGAGGTTGTTGCTGCTGCGGAAAAAAATACATTTGTTTCTTTTCTCTCCCTGTTTTCCTTGACTTATGTTTTGTGACGCGGCTGAATAAAAGATCCGTAATTCTTTTTTAAACGAGCAAATATATCTGGAAAGGATTGTCTATTTTCTGGATACCTAACATAAACAAAAACGATCGCCACATATATGAAGTTATCCTAATTATAACGCTTTAAATACATTACCTATTGAAATATAATTCAGAAACTTCTTGGGAATATTGCTTTGTATAAAACATACTAGTATATCATACTTTTCATGATTATCACAAACGGCCATCGTAAATGCAAAATAAATAAAAAGTGAAATAAAAACACCTGCGCAACAAAAATATTTTTTAAATAATAACAATCTGGCAAAACTGTGAAGTTTATTTCTTATAAATTGGCCATGGCCTACTATTACAAATAAAGTAAATTATTGAAAATATCGAATTCTGACCTTATTTTTCAAATAAAATGAACACATTATATATTTTTGAAAAGCCTAAATTATACTTAATCAATATCCAGAATAATATACAGAAAAAATTCTATAAAAATCAGTTTTTACTTTTTTGATAAATTAACGTATAACGAAAATGAAGATTTTCAAAATCACCCTGTAAATTAAAAATTAAGAGAGCCATAACAAATTTGACACCGGAATCTGTCGTTTTGTTAAAAAGTAGGAGACTAAAGTGAAAACCGCAAACCTGAACTAACCTGAACTAAAGTGAAAACCGCAATATTATATCTTTGATAATAACTAAAATACCCCCAAAAAGTGTCGAAAATGGGACGCCCCGTACTTCCAACATTTATTTTAAAAATTGTTTTATTATTAAAGCAAATGCATGTAATTGAAAACATTTTTTTCCCAGTGAAACCGCTCATTCGACGAAAATTTTTCAAGAACTAAAAAACCTTACAAATTCATGCGTTGATAACATAAAAAATCATAAGTGATATAAGTAACATCACTATAAAACTTTCACTACTTTATAATCGGTCGCTATACCACAAGAAAACGTCATATTATAGTGTTAAACCACACACCAAAAATCATTAAATTCAGTTTCCACGTTTTCAAGAAATTCGAGAATAATTAATATTTTCTTAACACTTTGGCGTTTTCTACCACCTAAACCAAGCAATATCGGATATAACTAAGTTGGTTTATGTGAACATTTTTTTTTGTCATCGAGAGTCTATCATCAAACATTGTACACACATTTTCCGGACACTCTGTATAATCTAATATAAGACAAGAAAACAAATACAATGGAGAAAATCAAAATAATGAACTCTAAAAGACCGAGCCGTCTATGCGTCCCTAATCCGTATCTTTCTCGCTCCCATAAGGATAACACTATTGCGACATTTTTTATTTAAATAAACAAATTAAATAACGAATAACAAATTTATCTGGTGGCGTTATTGCAATCAGACAAAAGTAATTTAGTTCCCGAGAGAGTAGACTGAAATAAGATTACTCCGTTATGTTTAATATTTAGGTAATCGTTTACAAACTAGCGTAATATTGACTAATGAAGATGTTTTATAGAAAACAATAAATAAAAATAGTGACTGTGATAAATGTGATATATTTTCATTAAGCTCATTTAAAAAAGCCTCACTTTAACTTTTATAGAGTTCTCAGGTCACAGAAGAGTGAAGATGCGGAGTCAATGGACAAAGAAGGAGGAGTGCCACCAGTCGGTAACGTTAGGCATAAAATCGTCGTTATGGGAGCAGCCAAAGTAGGAAAATCATCAATCATATCACAGTTTTTATATGGTACGTTTTCTCCAAAATACAAAAGAACGGTAGAAGAAATGCACCATGGAGATTTTAATGTTCAAGGGGTAAGTATATATTTCTTTTATTAGAATATTTATTTTGAACAGAGAAATTAACAACCTCGGTGTATTAGGGAAATAACTTTTGTAAATTTAACCAACAATTATAAATAATATTTGGAAAGAAAAGCAACAATTTCCGCAAAAGACAAGTCAGAACATTTCAAATTTTCTTAAAAATTGCGAACGCTGCATTTATTTCTATTACCACTCGACACAGTGCTTGGCACTAGGAAATTCTTTTTTATCTGAGTAGTCTGTTATACAAGGTGTCCAGAAAATACGTATACAGTGTTTGATGGCAGACTCTTGACGCCAAAATATGCCAATTTAAGTCAACATAGTTATATCCGATACTGCTTCATTTAGGCAGTAGCAGCTGTCAAAGTTTTAAGAAAATATTGATTTTGCCCAAATTTCTTGAAAACATGGTAACTGCATTTATTGATTTTGGTGTGTGGTCTAAGACTATGATATGACGTTTTCTAGTGGTATGGCGACCGGCCATAAAGTAGTGAAAGAGCTATAAACTTCACTTGTAAACATCGCTTCAGTATTTTTGTGTCATCGACGTTATGACAACCTAGATATTTCTACCGGATAATTGCATTATTTGGAAGTTTATTACTTCTTGAAAAATTTTCGTTTGATGAGCAGTTTTGCGAGGAAAAAACTATTTTCAATTATATGCGTACATAAATTATGGATTTTTATCCGCATAAACATGTTCGTTGTAAAGGTTGGTGACCCACAGATCTTATACAGTACGCCCAATCCGTCGTAATCATTAAAAATACCTGCAACAATAATTTCTCGAGTGATTTTCTTGCTATGGAATTTAATAATTTGACTATTGACAAATTACCATCACTTACTAAGAAGTCGACGACAGTAAGATCAATATTCTAAGTTTCTAAGCCTATTTTACTATAAAACATGGACAACTACACGCACTCCGAGAAGGTTGACAAGTGTATGGATTCTGTGAAGGAAATGGGCGTCGAAGTGTTAGGGTTTACATTCAGACATTTGCTAACCACCGAATACGAAACTATCAAACATTTGCCAATATTGAGCGTTATCTCTGAGGAACGGGCAGCTTTCAGAAAAAATTTTAATGTAGGAATTCTTATTCGAATAACTCAAAAAGTCGAAAAGAAGAGAAAACTTTGGAAAGAGTTGAAGAAGAACCAAATGTTAGTATCCGCCGCTTAGAGCGTAAGGTGGATATCCTTAAAATTATTGTAAACGATATTTTAAATGAACAGGTATTGCATCCATATCACGTCCAAAAGGTTCAGGTACGTCAACTGATTGAGCCTCCGATGAATTTATTCGAAACAAAAGGATTCGTGATACAAATTTAGGTGAAAAAATTTTGTTTTTTGACGAGGCGTGTTATATACGATCTGGATTTACCAACCTGCGCAGCAAACATGCTTATTCCGATCAAAATCCATATGCTGTTAAAGTTGCACATCATCAGTATAGCTCTAAAATAAATGTTAGGACACGTATTATTGACCGCTACTTTATTGGCCTTGCTGTGATTTCAGACAGAATAAATAGAAATATTTGCCTAAATTTTTTACATAACGCATTATCAGTTCTTCCGGAAAATTTGCATATTTTACTTCAGCGAGAACAGTGGTATATGCAGGTTGGTGTCTCACTCCATTTTTCCGTTTCCGATCGGCAATATTTACAAGATAAATATCACATCCGATGGAATGGAAGACGAAATGAGGCACCAATAAGATAGCCACCAAGTTCTCCATAGTTAAATATGTGTGACTTATTTTTGTAAGGCGCACTTAAAATAGAAGTATATATGACTCCGGTGAACACCCGGGACGAATTATTGATGCACATTTTAAACTCTAACAATCTTTTTAATAATCATGAGATGATAGAGTCCAATTTCCTGTTTTAAAAAGTGTATTCATCAAAATGGCCAACATTTTGCACATTTGCTTAATTATTGTTTCATTTATTGTTACTTTTTTCAATCTTCTTAAAATACTGACTTATTTTTTAAATTATTTTATTACAGCATGCATGTAATTAAAAATATTTTTTCCTGGCGAAACCGTCCATTCAAAGAAAATTTTTCAAAAGGATAGAAATATCTAGGTTGTCGAAACGTTGATGACTTAAAAAATCAAAAATGATGTTTACAATGGACGTCACTTTTATAACACTTACACTACTTTATACTTGGTCGTTATACCACTAGAAAACGTCATATTATAGTATTAGACCATACACTAAAAATCATTAAATGCAGTTATCACGTTTTCAAAATGTTTACGTATTTATATAGAGTTAACAACATTCATAATAGCGTTGACATTCCCTTCATAATAACTTAGCTTTAATTTAATGTAAATAAAATAGCATTATGTACTAAATAATATTTATATAAAAAAAAAACCAACTCCAAAATGGACAAAGAAAGTGTTAAAGCAGTCTATATTTAACAGCTAATCTATTAAACAAAACAACATTTACTAAGATATGCTAAATTAAAAAAAAATTAATTTAAGGTGGGATTCTTACATTAATATAATTGTTTCTAAATGAAAAGATTTTTTCCTGGTGAAACAGCCCATTCAGCAAAAATCTTTCAAAAGGTACAAAAACTTTCGCGCGATTATCCGAAAGAAAGATCTTGTTGTCATAACGTTTATAACATAACAAATCAGAAACGACGTCATTTTTATAACACTTACACTACTTTATAACCGGTCGCTATACCACTAGAAAACACCATATTATAGTGTTAGACATCTCACCAAAATTCAGTTCAATCACCACATCTTAAAGAAATTTGGAAAAATTAATACTTCCTTCAAACTTTGGCATATTCTATTACTTAAATAAAGCAGAATCGGATATAGCTAACTTGGCTTAAATCGACCTATTTTGACGTCAAGAGTCTGTCGTCAAATGTTATACACTGTACACGTATTGTTGTCTTCAACGCGGTTCAACAATCTACCTACATGTCGCTTCAATTTATTCACTCATTCCTAGACTTAAAAAAAGTTTTTCAAAATGGAACTTTCATTAAAATTGCTACCAAACTAATTAAAATAATCGCGTTACTCTATTCTAGAACAAAAACCCCTGTCTCACTGAAAGAAGACATGAATATTATAAGATCCCATGCCTAAATTGTGACCAAGTTTATATAAGCCAAACTTCTAGAAATCTTTCGGGTTTTATAAGTTCCGATAAAAGCGATTGTAACAGAGGAGTGTTTTCTTGTGCTCTTGCAAAGCATGTGCTAAATAAGGGTCATATGATCATAGCATCCTAGCAAAAGGAAATAATTTTCATAAAAAAGTCTTCCTAGAAATGGTTCACATAAACAACGAATCGCTTTCCATGAACAAAAGAGGAGCCATAGAAAATCTCAGCATAATATATAATTACTTACTACAACTAGAAATCAATGGAAATCGGTTCCGCACTATTCAATTTTCTCAGTCGGATACTTTTTAGTCACTGCTCTGAATATTACTATCACACTTGTCCAACTGGGTGCGGAGTTCGCCTTTCTAGGTATCTAAATTGCATTACGCTTTGACGGTTATGATTGATTTAAGTCATACTTTTCATTTTTCATCGTTTTTCCGTTTAATAACATAATACTTTTCAATAACTATTACTTCCGCTCCCAGAACGATTACCTGTTCTTGGGCGGTGTAAACCTTACCTATAAAAACGGACTTTTGGCGTCAACTGTCAAATTGTCAATTTCATTCATAAATTTAAAATGTCGTTTCAAAGACG
This sequence comes from Diaprepes abbreviatus, assembly GCA_034092305.1. Lineage (NCBI taxonomy): Eukaryota > Metazoa > Arthropoda > Insecta > Coleoptera > Curculionidae > Diaprepes > Diaprepes abbreviatus. The sequence continues at coordinate 538,916 of JASJET010000069.1, forward strand.
TCCACGTGCTAAAAATAGGGTTTTCAATTAAATTTGAGAACTTTTGCCTTTTAAAATATTCCTTTCCATATCATGTGATTTTAGTGTTAAGTGCTAAAGACTGTATCTGTTGAACAAAACCTTGCTTTTCATATATACTCACTTTGGTAAGTCTTTGTTCTTTATTTTTATTTTATAAGAATAGAATTAAAAAAGGTTATTTTCTCTTTTGTAGAAGTTAAATAAAACTTTTCGAAAGCTAGACTAACAAAAAAGAGTTTTCTTTTCTGGCTAACCATGGTTTTATATATATATATATATATATATATATATATATATATATATATATATATATATATATATATATAATTTTTCTTTATTTTGTCTACCATTGCTCAGCTAGTAATGGAATATTTAGAGGAAAAAGTTTTAGAAAAATTAAATTTTAATATAATATTTTTCAAACGTTTTGTCGATGATTGCATTGCAGCCGTACCATAAAATAAAATAAATGAAATTCTCCAAGAGTTTAACAGTTTCAACCAAAAATTACAGTTCACGTCCGAAACAGAGAATAATAATAAAATAAATTTTCTAGATATGACACTTATACACAGAAAAAACAAAATTTTAACTGAATGGTACACCAAACCAACTTGGTCAGGTAGATATCTAAACTATTTCTCTAATCATCCAAAAAATCAAAAAAATAGCGTTATAATCGGTCTATCTGATCGTGCTATTTCCCTAACGTCTCCAGAATTCCGACCAAAAATACTGCAAAAAGTAAAAGAGACACTAATAAATAATAACTTCAACGAAAAGACTATCACCAAAATAATTGATAAACGAACATATAAGTTTATAATAACGTAAAAACAAAAAACATAGAACATAAACAGCAAAAATATGTGGCATTACCGTACACTAGTGAGCTGTCAGAAAAAATAAAATACATTTTAAAAAAGCATGATATTATCGTATGCCACAGGTCACATAATAAATTAAATACATTGTTCACAAATTTAAAAAGTAAAACTCCTCTAATGAATAAATCAAATATAATATATTCGATCCCTTGCACAAATTGTTCCAAAAAATATATAGGCATGACGAGCCAATTACTGAAGAACAGATTAAATGGCCATAAATATACAAAAAAAACGCCTTAACAGCGTTAAACAAACACACACAGGACGAAAAACACACTTTTGATTATAACAGTACCATTATAAAAAACAAAGATATGAATTACCAAAAATTACAGATAAAGGAAATGATTAAAATTAAAAAAGATAAAAACACTGTTAACGACAGAACAGATATGGGAAATTTGAGCCACATTTACGCAAACCTAATTTAAACAAAAATATTAAATATTCGATCCGGTCAAATAAGAATCAAAAATGGAATATCCTCTTAAACATAAAACCAAACATATACCTTATTTGTTTTTTTATGCATTGTAAAATATAAAAAATATTAAAAAAATAAAACACATTCGCATTCCACGTATCCTCAGTAAACGATATAAAATTTAAATTTTATTTAGTAACAGAACAGCAAAATGTCAAGGTGTGTACCGGTAAAATTAAATATTTTAAAAAAATTTTAAAGTTTTGACTACTGTTTTTAAGTGTCTTGTTTGTTTTTCGAAATTGTAAATATGTTTTTTATGTGATGTATTTTAATTATATATTTTTAGGAGGAAAGAATTTTGAAAATGCCTTGAATAAAGGGCTAAACGTCAATCGTTTTGTGTATTTATTAAATATAGAACCTAAACCCAAGAAAAGACAAAATAAAGAAAAATTATATATATATATATATATATATATATATATATATATATATATATATATATATATATATATATATATATATCGTTTTTGTTTATTCTCATTAGCCTTTATTGTTTCATTTTATGTCAGGAATTTACGTTCAATTTTACCAACACATCTCAAGTCGAAATAAGATCTTATAGCCCGTTTAAGATTCAGCTCCGCCTTATGACGTCACACCACGCCAAAACCGGATCTAATCTAAGATGTATTTAATTATGAGGTCTCGACTAGGGGTGTCTAAGACAACGAATATATCCTGAAAGGGTTTATGACTTGTGGTATTATACATTTATAATAAGTTGAAAATAACATATCTGTACTGCATAATGTGGAGTAGGTGGACAATGTCAGTATGTTGGTATATGTTTGTTTTATTTTAGATCATATATTCTTAAAAAATATTGGTCAGTTTTCATTTTTCGTCCTCAGATTAAAAAATACTTTTAACGGTACAATAGAGTCGGATTTTTAGAACGAATTTTGTATAAAATTCCAGCTAAACTCCATGGATTTGAAGCAGTTTTTTTAGGCCGTGTGTATAATAAGTGCATGTCAAACTCTCAGCAGTCTAGAGAAGGTGTTAAAATAATCCTAGTGTTTTAATGAACATGGCGCCGGGCTAAGTAAATAATTTAATTGCCGAGCTTAATTAACTATTTAAAGAAATGTGAACTGGTCGACATAATAGTTAAGCAAATTCCATCAAGCCATATAAATTGTGAAGTGGTGATTAATTGTGTCGGAGAAATTTTTCAAGCTATAGTAAAATATCCAGAAGATCCCCTAAACAATTCGTCCTCGTCAAACTATAGCACACAATGTTCTTTACAACTCACAGAAGTCACAATGAGAAGGAAATATTGCATTTTTAGTGAATCGGAAACAATTTGGAGATAGGGAACAAAAATCTAAATATCAAAATGATGCTTTTATTTCAAATTCTTCGTTGGAGATTTGCTACGAGAAAGTGAAATGATTAGAGTTAAAAATAGTTTCATTAAAAAGTTGGAACTGAAAATGAGGGAGAGAATAAATTTGATTGATTTTAAGATCAAAACATTTGGGAATCAAGAGATAGATACCCCAAAATTTGAAAACCCCACCAATAAACAACAACACAACGTAAACACGGGCGCCATCACTCTACAATAAGGGAATCTGCTCCATAAATTCTACCAGCCAGCACACCTAGCACGAGCTAGGGTTACATTTACGAAACAATCTCAGTTAAGAAGTGAAATGATACCTGGTGATTCAAATTTGTATTCTATTGAAAAGACAGTTCATATGGCACCACGTACTACCATTCCCAAAGCAATAATTAGAAAATTGCGTCTTCAAGAGTAACAATAAATAGTACCATCGTGGAAGTGAGCAATTAGGCAAGTAAATATATTAAAAATTAAGTCGGATAACTTTGGTTATTTCTTTAAAGTGGGCATCCTTGAACTATCCGTAGAAAACATAATGAACGTAGGCTTTTGTCCGGAAGGAGTCAAAGTCTGGCCATTTCGTTTCAAACAACAATAAAAAAACATTATTTCAAATGGAATAGAAATAAAAAGTATATTTCAAGATATTAAATATTTTTAAAAAGTCGACCTAAATATCCAGTCTATTAGGATAAAGTTCGCATAATTGGAAGCATTTACCTGTGGTAACAAATTTGAAATCTCATGCTTAATGGAGCATTTCTTTAAGGTAAATGAAAGTGAATACTTCGTCCTTAAAAACTATGCAGTTGATTCATGTTTAGTAGAAAAAATGATGACTTATGTAAATTTTCTGTAGAGTCCCAATATTAGGTGGCTGCGATTGAACTTATTGTAAAATTTTAATTGTGACTATTTATCGTACACCATTGGGTGTTATAAATTGATTTTTAGATATTTTTAATATTGTTTTAAATAAAATAAGGAAGTTTGATCATACCATAGTTTGGTGGTGTGATATGGTTTTTTTAATATGAGAAAATTTGTCATGGTTTTATGGACACGGAGGTAGGCGAAACCGTGTTCAGTATTTGCGAGCTTCTTTCTGATCTGTCCTTTTCACAGCCAGGTGCATGACGGTACCCTAATGAGTCTAGTAGACACAAAACATGTACTTCTGCCGTATCACTGTGGCGGGGAGGGTAAAATTTGACTTTCTTCTCAATATGATGGTACAGGTAGGCCATCATCTCTATGGTGGTGGAATAGGATAAACTGTGTTCCTTAGCAATTCAACTGTGCAACCTCTAACACGGAAAGGATATGGTTGGAACGAAGTTCGCATATATATATATATATATATATATATATATATATATATATATATATATATATATATATATATATATATATATATATATATATATATATATATATATATTTATATAAACAGAACAGAATAATGCGACCCCTATCCTTTGGGCAGCGCGTTTTGTGTATTCGATTTTACAGATTTCTATTTTTATTCACCGTCGCGCCACCACATTGCGATTTTTACAAGTTTTGTCAATCTGTGTGGTTCTTGTGTTATCGAGTGAACCATCGAGATGTCGCCTTTGTCGTCCTGTTTGCTGTTTTTAATCTTAACTTCAGCTTTATAGGATACAGAGACGAGATGATGGTTTGTACCGACTGCGGTGGCCTGACGAGTCCCATATTAGGACGAAACAGCGCTGTCGCCATCTGTTGGACCTGGAGTCTTTCCATACTTTGGAATGCTCCGCACTTTTTAACATGAGAATAATACAGATTGACACATTTCACGTCCGCTATGCCAAATATTTTATTTTATTTCTGTTTTTATATCACACGGACAAGAACTTTATTTATTATATATATATATATATATATATATATATATATATATATATATATATATATATATATATATATATATATACGGTTGGATTTAGGTTTTAGCTCCAGCAATTAATAGTGTGTGTTGTGTTAAATTTTATTTGATTTTCTTTTATGAATTTATTTGAACTTGATTTTTATTATAATATATCTAGCTTTACGCTGCAGCTACACCTTTGTAAGTCAATTGAAGATTTTATTCTTCCTGTTTATTTATGAGTTTTATTTGTATGTATAATTTTGGTGTGCGTGCTTATATATAGGATCTAAGTTAAAAGCTAGCTCCTAACGACAACACGAAAGGTTTGTGCATTCAGCCTAGCTACAGATGCAGTGGCGCCCTGAATAACCCACGACTTTCTGGCATAGGGACTAGCTTAGCGTTCTTGTTTGTTGGCGCGGCTACTAGTCTTCATCTGAACTCTGGTGATTTTGCTTTAGTTTTTGTTTATTAATTTTTGATTATCTTAATTTTGAAGTTTTGGACGAAGACGAACTGTTGATTCACACTGCTTCTTTATTTATTGCGAACAATTATTGCTTTTGTAACGGGAATTTGTTTTAAATTTTGCCTGATTCGTTGTAGATTCTGAGTTCTGCAATTTCCACAGAAATTTATTTTTAACCTCTAAGTCCTAACTAGAGTCAGCGTCAAGCTTTAGTAAATTACCAACATAACTTACTAAATAACATATATATGTTCGAAAGAATAACGTAGATTTTATATATAGAATATGCATCCATGTTTTAAATTAAATACTACTATTTGTCAATATAACAAACTAAAGCTTTATTTCAGAAACTCCCCAAAGTAAATTGATCTATTGTATTCGTTAAAATGAAATATACTCTTTTGAAATTATCGACGTGTGAGTTCAAGAAAAGGAATGACATAGCTATATCCGATTATTATTTTAGAAAATACGGCTTTTCCTTTTTATAAAAGTACTGTTTATTTGACACAGACAGATACCTTCCTTTTTATAAATTGATTGATCCAAAATGGAGACCGTAAAAGGAGATACTATTTTTGTGATGTCGATATAAAAAAGGTTTTCATTACAAATATTGGATAACGATTACTAAAAATAGACTTTTTAATACAAACCTGTCAGCTATTAAATAAGGGTCATTTTTTTTTCAAACTTCAACCGTATTTAATTTCATAATTTAGACCTGCTTAATATTAAATATTTTTTCGATAGAAAATTCCAATAATTTTTAAAATTCTGAGAACACCCTTTTACAAGAATTTTACTGCAGTAAAATATATGGACGGCATTTTACCTTTGTTTATTTAAATATATATATATATATATATATATATATATATATATATATATATATATATATATATATGTTGTTGCGTAGTGTTTCACGGATGGGAACATGTGATTCAGTATTAATTCGGGAATACATCCGTTCGTTCCCCATTTGGCATCTTCGGTGCTTGGTGGTTGTAGATCAACTGAAAGACATTCAACGTGCAGCGTGCTTTATACGCGGTCGCAGATAGTAACGGTTGGTTGGCGTTGGCTCCGCCTCCCTCTCGAACGCCGCCGTTGTTGTCAGGTTAACCGTGGCATGCGTGTCTGTACAATGGTCCCGCTTAAAGAGAGTTTTCCAAGTAGAAGGTAGATTGAATGCATCCTCTCTTTTATTCAGAGCGGCGTTCTTTTCAATTTCGATGGATTCACGAATCAATCTTGCCTTATAGTATTCTATATTAGCGATTTGCTGGCTGGTGTCAAAATCAATTTTGTGTTCTTTCTCGTGCTGGTGTTGGAAAAGCGCCGATGTTGTCTGTTTGCTTTTTATACTGAGTTTGTGTTCTTCTAGTCTAGCTGATATTCTCCTGTTGGTCTGGCCTATGTATGTTCTATTGCAGGTGCCACATGTGATTTCATATACGCCTTGATTTTCCAGATTGATTTTATCTTTTGGATTTCTTAAAGTGGAGCCAATTGTTTTGTATGGTGTTTCTTGCTTTATAGTGCTCTACATTTACGATTTACCAAGAGTTGTAAAAATCTCCAGCCTTGTCGATGCCGATTCTTCCATTGGTCCATCCTATGTATGTTTTACTGCAGGTGCCGCATGCGACCTTATATAACATATGCCTTGATTTTCTAGATCGATTTTATCATTTGAATTTCTTGGAAATAAGCCTATTGTTTTGTATTGTTTGTAGGCTCTAGATATGCTATAGTGCCAGATCTGCCGATTTTATCAGTTGTGCATATATGTGTGAAAGCATGGTGATTTGTGTATTTTCGGTGGATGGTTTTATTTCCTGCGTAGGTTCTTATTACAGTTTTATTGTTTAATTTATGTATGGTGGTTTGTAGTCATCTTTTCAGAGCCCCTACTATGTATGATAGTTTTTTTTTCAGTGGTAGTTTGTAAGATGAAGAGGTCTTGATATTAGTGTGTTGACTACGCCCTGTATTTGTGAGGAGTTATGCTGAGAATAAGCATTGAGGTATCTATACTTGTGGATAGATTTTCGAATACTATATGTTGCATGTGTCTATTCATTGTATTGGTCACAAGGATGTCTGGGAGCGGAAGCTGATTGTTGTTCTCAAGTTCTACAGTAAACTTTATCTTCGGGTAGATAGAATGAAGAAAATCATGGAAACAGTAGAGTTGTTGTTTTCCATATCGCCATATCACAAATACATCATCCATGCAATAACAGAGCTTGGGTTTGACGTGGAATTCTTCAAGAGTTTTGTGTTCGAAAGAGGTGTTGACTAGATTTACAGAACCTGGAGATGGTGATAAGCGTATGGCAGCGTCATCTATCTACCTGTATATCTGGTCGTCAAATAAGAAGTATTCCTTCTTAAAGCAATGTTTCTGAGGTCGTCCACGTGAGTTAGGATATTCTCTCTTATGGCGATTTAGTTCAATAATTCATCCATCGGTATGCTTGGATAGAGGGATTTTACGTCGAAACATGCAGTGATGTCATCCTTGTCATGAGGAATATATCATTAAGAACTTTTCATTTTTTAAATAAGATGCAACCTTCCCTACGATTGGTTACATGAAACCAGCAAGATATTTTTCTATTTTTGGAATGGGAAAGTTATAAGCGCTGACGATGGGTCTTAGAGAGGCATTTTGCCTATTGATTTTTGGAAGTCTGCTGAAATTTTCCCGATATATCAGTTTTGGTTTGACATCCGGTTCTATAAGTGATTCCTAGACGTCCTTGTAGCCAAGGCAATAGATGGACGCCTGCAACATACAGTATACCAAAAATTAATTCACACGGATAGATAGCCCAATGCAGGTTATCACTATCATGTTTCACAAATACAGGGCGTAGCCAACATTGTAACATAAAGGTTCCTTCTTTCAACCGACTATTAAAGAAAATAAAAGGAGCTATTATACATAAAAGGGTTCTGGAACAAAATGGCTAAAAGCCACCAACTATTAATAAAGCAATGAAACTACAATAAAAACCCACGCAATAAATAAAGTCACTAACCGAAAATAGACAAATCACCACACTTCTATACATAAAAGGCCCTACAGACAGAATCGGCGGATTACTTTGGAAACATAACATATACAAACCATTCAAAACAATAGACTCATCTCTAAGAATCTCAAAGGATAAAACGTCAAGGCGCATATAAAATCGCTTGCGGTTCCTGCAGTAAAACATAGGTCAGACTAACAGAACAATTTCGGCAAGTGAGCTGACTTCTCAGGGAGTTATTTGAATTGAAAACAACGTTGATTTTATATCGTTTTCCTATCCTTCTAACTTTTTCTGAAATGCCTTTAACATAGGGGATGTTGAATACTGATTTTCGATCTTCATTCGTTGTCGATTTTGTCCTATTTCTGTGTTGTTCTACAAATTTATCCACTAAATATACTAGGTATCCGTTGGCTATCAGACCATTTTTAATGTAATCTATCTCTTTCATCAAATTCTCATTGGAGTTGCAGAGAGTTAAGGGTCTATATACAAAATTTCTTATAATTCCTTGTTTGGTGATATTGGAGTGATTAGATGAATAGTTATGATATTGTCCCGTGTGCGTGGCTTTTCTGTAAACCGAAGTTCGAATTTGTCTGTTATTTCTTTCAACCAAGACATCTAAGAATGGTAATTTATTTTCTACTTCTTTCTCCATGGTGAATTTAATAGTTGGGCTGATATTGTTGAGATGAACAAGAAAGTTTCGAAGTTTTTCGTCGTTCCCACTCCAAAATAAAGGTATTGTCTACGTATCTGTGCCATAACTTTGGTTTCTTGGTTGTGGATTCAATTGCAAACGTCTCGAACCATTCCATGAAAAAATTTGCGACCACCTGTTAGAGTGAAGATCCCATCGTTAGTACAACCTAGATGTAGAATTTTTTCTTTTCCTGAAAATAGGAATTAGTCAAACAAATTTCCAACAAGTCCATAATGGTGTGTGGTGGTAAAGATGTTATTTCTGCTAAGGTCTGGCCTTCTTTAAGTCTCTTTTTATGATTTTTAGTGACTCCTTAACTGGAACGTTGGTGTACAGGTTTTCCATGTGAAAGCTAATAAAATCGTATAATCGTATAATTTCTACGAAATATTGCGAGTTCTTAACCAAGGACGATGTATTTCCTTGTAAGATAAGTTCAGGTGGAAAATAAGAGAGACTCTAAAAAAATCTAGAGAAACGAAACCAAACATCAGCAAAGACGAGAAAACTGCCTAACCTAAAGAAGAAGTTGGTATTAAAATTCTACCAGCGGATAAAGGAAATATCACAGTCGTAATGAATGCTGAGACATACAATCAAAAAATTGACGAAGTTTTAAGGAAAGGAAATTATACCTCTCTTGTTAAAGATTACACATCTACAGTTGAAGGGAGAATTTATCACGTTCTTAAGAAACACGAACGGTATATTCCTGAGAGGATCCAGACCCAGTTGATGCCGCACCATAGCAAAAGTCATACCCTTACGGCCTACCACGAGTTCCCGGAACTCTGACTTCTGAGCTTGCCAAATTCCTTCTTCCAATCCCGAGACCATGAGAAGGAAATACATCGCCCTGAGTTAAGAACACGCAACATTTCATAGAAATTATACATGAAATAGAAGTCGAACCGGAGGACCCTTTTATTAGCTTTGACGTGGAAAGCCTTTACACCAATGTTCCAGTTAAGGAGTCACTAAAAATCATAAGGAAAAAACTTGAAGACCAGACCTTAGCAGAAAGAACATCTTTATTACCGCACGCCATTATGGACTTGTTGAAAAGTTGTTTTACTAATTCCTATTTTCAGGAAAAAGAAAAATTCCTCATCCAGGATGATGGACTATCGATGGGATCTTTACTCTCACCGGTGGTCGCAAATATTTTCATTGAATGGTTCGAGACGTTTGCAATTGAATCCACAACTAAGAAACCAAAGTTATGACTCAGATATGTGGACGATACCTTTATTATTTGGAGTGTAAACAACGAAGAACTTCGAAACTTTCTTTTTCATCTCAACAATATCGGCGCAACTATTGAATTCACCATGGCGAAAGAAGTAGAAAATAAATTACCATTTTTAGATGTCTTGGTTGAAATAAATGGCAGACAAATTCGAACTTCGGCTTACAGTAAAGCCACGCACACGGGACAATATCTTAACTAATCATGTAATAACTCCAACATCACCAAACAAAGAATTATAAGAAATCTCGTAGATAGAGCCTCCGCAACTCCAACGAGAACTTGATGAAAGAGTTAGATTACATTAAAAATGATATGACAGCCAACGGATACCCAGTATATCTAGTGGATAAATTTCAAGAAGAACGCATGAAATAGGACAATATCGACAACGAATGAACAACGAAAACCAGTATTGAACATCCCTATGTTCAAGGCATTTCAGAAAAAGTTAGAAGGATAGGTAAACGATATACAGTCAATGTTGTTTTCATTTCTAATAACTCCCTGAGAGGTCGGCTCACCAGGGTCAAACCAACAATTCAAAGGAACATAAAGAACTGTGTATATCGGATACCATGTGAATGTGGCAAGTCCTACGTTGGCGAAACAAAGAGACATCTTGACGTAAGGATCAAAGAACACCAAAAATGCACATCTCGAGGAAAAACAGAAAAATCTGGTGCCGTCAACCATGCCGAGACTCATGGATACCTCATAAAATGGTCTGAAGCGAAAACACTGCACCGGGAACAAAATTGGAGAAAACGGAAATTCAAAGAAGCCGCGGTTATACATCAGAACCCGAGTTGTTTTAGTAAACCATCTTTAAATATAAGAGAAGTGTGGAAACCACTTCTTAGTAATTGTAAACTAAAACTAAATGCAACAAAAAATGTGACTTTGCTTTAGCACGCATGACTGCATCCATCTCAGTCACACTCCACTGCATTTACTTTTGGTATAAATAGTCATGTAGCTAAGGGATTTATTTGGTTTTACTTGAAAACGGCTAGAGATAACTACTGGCCGAAACGTCGTAATATTCAACAAAATAAAGACAATGGAAGTTCAATAAATATCTACTACTTCCCAGATTATTACTGAATAACATTTTTTTATACGTGAACATCTGCATTGACTTAATCGAGTAACATGACCATTTTTTAATATGGGATTTCAAGCTTTCATTTTGTTATTCTAAAACAAAAAGAGATAAATCATGATCAACAATTTCGAAGCCTTAATAAGGTCTAACTTATTTCTGGCACTATAACTGGGATATCTTACATTGATACTTTAAAAAGTTACTGAGGCTTTATCTGGAGGTCTCCTTCTTTCACTCTTCTTAATCAGTCCGTCACGGTCCAGTGCTGGATATTGGTTCTTCTTTCTAATGTCCACGGTCTCCTGTTTTGTGCTAACGGAAACCCGTAACTCTTAATGTCATCAAGTCACTTCTTTTGGGATCTAAAGATATTTTTTTCCCTGGTATTATTTTTGTTGTTCGTTACCACAGTCTCTTACCACATGTCCTATGTGCTACCATATGCCACATGTTGAATAATATCACCGACTTCATTATCTTCATATTTTTCTGTTTTCTTCGGCCTGTCAATGTAATTAACATCTTCAAAGGAGTTCAAAATATACGGAAATATATAGGATGCTCTATTTTAAAAAAGTTCTTAGATCGCCAAAATTTTTTGGGGCACAAATATATCAATAATATATTTTTAGGGAATGCACCTCTATTAAATATTTAGGTAAGCACTCGAATGAACCTCGGAACTTACTTGATAGAAGTACCATATAAGACTGACGAACTCTTACAGGACCCTGTATATCCTCCGCATATGAATTAACCAATAGAGATAAGTAACGATTCAGTTTTCAGGCTTAGTCAGAGATAGACCCGTCCAGAGAACTTTATTCTATACTACATATAGTGAGTTCAACTCTACTTTTAAAACTAAACTTTAAATAAGTTATGTGGCAATGAAAAATATTCTTCACATTAAAGTTATTTCTTACAATTCAATCGAAATTCATGCATTTAAAGTTATTTTGCGTAAAGATCAAGTGGCTTTGTCAGATACGAGTTTATTACATTGGAACTGATTCTATTAAAGCAGACTTACGGCATCTTAGGTATAAGAGATACAGTGATATTATAGCTCCTTTGGGTTATTGTATTTGACTTTGATATTAAACATTTATAGAACAGCGAAATCTTATTACTATTATAAAGAAAACATTTCTTTATAATAGTAATAAGATTTTTGATGGTTCAAATATTGGGTTGTTATATAATCTCTTGTTTGGCTAAATTAACCTTTATTACTAGTATGATAGCGCATAAAACGAGCTGGTAATTTAAACATGACATTTGGATATTATTACGGTTTATATATTACGTTTTATAAGGATACTAGCTTTTGCTACCACGTCTTTGGCGTATGCACAATATATATTTTGAGCATAGCATGAATCATACTAATGTCAGGTTTGAGCGCGACAAAGCGGCGGATGGCACGGTTAATCCGGGGATGGTGACGGGATATGGCAAATCAGCATTTTGTTTTAAAGTACAATATAGAAATGAATTATACAAAGAAGGGTAACTGTAGGTCACCTAAGCTAGTTACCCTGGTATTTAAAAACACAATGATTCAGGTTGATGTGGGGAAACAGATATTTTAATATTAAGCATTGAGAACTATAAAGGTCCCTCTGAGACAACTGAGAGAAGAAGGAAGATACCGAGTATACAGGGTGTCCTGGAAAGTGTGACAAACCTCCCAGATATAAAAAACACGTGAAACTCATACTACAAGTTTATATAAACTTTTTTCGTATAGGCATCCTCTTTGGAGATATGGGCTCTCAAAAAGCTGTAATGGAATCAAGTTTTTTACACATAATTATTCAAGCACCAAATATTTCATTTTTTTTCATATAATGTATACCAAGTAAGATCCTTCAAATTACTATCCAAGAAAAAGAAAGTGTTGTGAATTACTTACAGCTGCAGGGACGGACTAGCTGTGGTACCCATGACTCAATTTTTTTACGTCCTACATGATTTATATTGATTAAAAATTAAGTACCCTTCATTCGTGTCGCGAATTCTAACCGTTTTCAAAAAAAAAACATAATTTTATTTACACTGTTAGTCCCCTAACTTCTGTCGTTTGTAAGAGAGTTCAACATGGACTCCGTGAAGTTTGATACACTCGCGGGCACGACGAATTGAGGACTGCTGTACCCGCCACATTAACTTCTCCGTAGAAGTTCCCCTCTACTATCGACCGAACTAGAATACACTAAGGTTTTGAGGTGTCCCCATCGGAAAAAAATCCAACGGCGTTAGGTCGGGAGATCTAGGATACCAAGCAAGAGGTCGTCTTCTACCTATCCAATGGTTTAGGTAGACGTTATTCAGGTGCTTCCGCACAGCAACGCTGAAATGATGTGTTTCTCCATCGTGCATGTAGTACATGTTTCGGCGAGTTTCAAGTGGTAAATGCTCTACTAGATGAAGAGCATTCTAAAGTAACTCCAAATAAAGTTTTTCATTCAGTCGTACCGGCAATACGAGTAATCCAATCAAAAAATTGCCGATGATTTCTGCTCAGACATTAATTAATTGGAACTGATGTTGATGATGGGAAACAAAAGTTGCATGAGAATTTTCATCAATCCATACATGTGAGTTGTGCAAATTTATGACAAAAATTTTTGGTAAACCCTGCCTCATCCGTGAAGAGAGTAGTGCTAATGAAGTTTACATTATTTTGTTGCTGATTCAATGGCCAATTTGCAAAGTCTTCAGGAATCAGTTCACGCACTTTTTTCAAATAATATGAATAAAAGAGCTGTTCTTGAAGAACTCCATGTACTATTCTTGTCGACGTATTAAACTGCGCCGATAATTTTTGAGTGCTTGTTGAAGAAATGTTATCTACAGCATTTAAAGTAAGTTCTTCTAATTGCGGAGTACGTACTGTTCTTCCCCGACTAGCATCAGTACTTCTTCCCAAAATTTCCTAAAATTATGAAAAAAATTAATAATACTTCCTTATTAAATGGAATCGCCTACCATGCTTCGTTAGATGTTAGTCAACTCGTTGAAATGTTATCTGATCTGAAAGAGTACGATTAGGATCTCTGTCGTGAAATAACCTTCTGGCTTTCAAAGCATTAAAATACTGCATACTCAATAAACGCGCATGCCATATTTCGAATTATTCCACAATTAATTTCACCACGAAATCCAAAAATCAAAAATTAATATCCAAGTAAAGAATCAATGTGTCCGCGACGTGAAAGCTGATAAGTTCTAAAATGCAGAATATTTATTTCTTTCATACCTTGCAACGTTTGCAACAACAATACTTTGTGTTTGATGCCGATAAATTTAAACGCGCATTTTTTGCGAACCTAGGTTCAACTGCAATTCACAGAATTGGACGTTTTTACCTAAAGAGTTAAACCCAAATTTTTGATTGAATTTTTTTGTCATAAGGTTGAAGGTTAAATATTTGATAGGAACAAAGATGTAACTTTTATCGAAATACGCAAAATACATTAAATAACATTTTTTCGAAAACAGGATTAGCGACATAATTTCTAGTCAATAGTTTGAGGTATGTGAAAAGCGTTGTCCAAAGTTTTTATCATACAGAACGTAAACAAATGTGGTCATGAGTATCATAGCTAGTCCGTCCCTGTAGCTGTGAGTAATTCACAACACTTTCTTTTATAGTAATTTGAAGGGTCTTACCTGGTATACATTATATTAAAAAAAATTGAAATATTTGGTGCTTCAATAATTATGTGTAAAAAACTTGATTCCATTGGACCTCTTTTTTAATACCTAAACCAGCTTTTTCAATCACTAAGCTCTTTATTTCCACCATAAAACTGCTTTTTCAACTATAAAACAGTTATATCGAACCATACAAGAGCTTTTTAAACCTATCAGCAGTTTATAAACCATATGCCAGTCTTTATAGATTATATTCCGGCAATTCACAAATTTTTAAAGTAATTTAAACTTTACTTCAGTTCTGCAAATTATTATCTAAGTTTTTGAAGATTTATGACATAGTTTGTTCCTTGTTTCATACGAGGATTATCCCATGTTCCCGAACCTCTGTTTTCTTTAATAGAAATACTGTATATTTTCTCAAAACCTACTGCTTCTATTGGCGAATGCATTGAGTTTGATTCCTTCTTGACCACATATATCAAACCACTCACAACGGGATATTAGAACATCCTAGAGCTGTCCAGTTTGCAAGTACTCAATTAACCCGTGACCACCTTTTAGAACTGTAGCCTATTAGCAGTATCAGATAAGTAGCTGTATTGTTTGAATTTATAATAAGAGAAGCATTTAATCGTTGTGCAAAGGAAATTGAAATTTTCGTTAACAAACTATATTCTTTTTCCTTAATAATTTATAGTTACAGCTAGCATATCGATGTAACCTCTGCTCTATTATTTTTAATTAATTAATTGTTAAGTGTTCCCGGAAGTCTGAAAACTGCAGTTCAGGGGCTTTCAACCCTGGCCTGCTATGTCATGCGATCAATGAATTAATCAATTAAGTGTTCCCAGAGTTGCCATTTTTTCGGTTTCATGCTACAGATGGCGCCCTAAATTTGAACTTTCGGTAAGAGTAGCCTCAGGAAGTGCTGTTTTTATATTTTGTAGCCAGTAAATCACTAAAACTTCACCCATTTATAATGGCCACGACAATGACAGCTACCTGACTCAGGCACTGTAGATTATTCAGTTAATAAATAATTAGGTAATAGTGATTATAACTATTTATTTTCTCCTCTTAGACTTTCTCATTATCTTTTGTAATTATCTCATATACCTTCGTTCCGTGCTTATACTGTCTTTGTCCGAGAACCCGTTGGAGAGGTTTACACATCACCAAGTTTGGAAAATCATTTTCTAAGATAAAAAAAGAAAAATACTTTCAACAAAGTTTGGAATATGATCTTAATAATTTTGAATATTGAAGTAAACTCCGGTAATTCGGACCTGCAAGCAGATAGGGCTAGTTCAATTTATCTCTAGTGTAATAAAAAATAAATAATTTAAAAATGAAAAGTTGGCACAACTTCCGACTTTTTGCAGTTTTTTACTTTCTAATTTACTTATTGTAAGACAGGTCTAAGAAACTATTTTATTTGTAGAATTTCATTTCCTGCTTAGCTTGTATTTCGCAATAAATATTTTAACTGCTACTTTAACGGCTGAAATGGCCATCAAATATTACGAAGGATAACTTACCATTTTGCGGACGTTAAAGTTCGTAGTTGTAAAATCAACTATTCACACTATCTTTCTTTATTTTTTTTTTGTTATTAGAGGGCACCGCTCTATTTTTTATAAGGATAAAACTGGGAAATCCTAACCGAATAGTCACGTGTTGGGAAACTTCAATAAAACACAAAGGATACAGCTCAACAGCTAAGCATATAAAATATATTGTAAGATAGCGGATAACATTTTTTCCTTTATAGATATATTGTTACATTTTCTCTCCTTACATTAACAAAATATAAGTCTTTTCACTAATAAATAACAACCCTTTAACAATTACTTAGCTCCTTTATTTTCAAATATGAACTAAAGTAACTACTCGCATCAGATCCATAATTATATATCTATAAAATCTTCTAAAATATACGAGAATATAAATCTAGAAATTATAGAAAGCATAACAAATTATTGTGACCCATCAATATATTATCTCTTTCGTTACATTATAATAACTATGATGCATCGATATAATATTTTTATAAGGACGCATCAACATAATATTTCTAAAAGGGCACATGAAACATTCTCCCAGTACTTCGTTTACACTGCCTTCCTCCTAATTTTGGTTGTCCCGATTAGCTTCGATACTTCCGTGGTATGGCATCAACCTGTGGCGATGTACTACTTTCATTTTGGCCTTGGGATTTCGTTGGATTCTGTAAAGAACTTTATTGATTCTTCCCAGAATAGAATATGATAATTCCCATGATGGCATCAACTTAGATGATTTGCCGTTTTTCTTTATGGATTCCATAACCGAAATCAATCACGCTGCTGGAACCGTGCCGCGGGTGCCTTGATGTCATATCTTGTCTTCATTCTGTGTGTGGATCCATGCATTCTTTAACTAGTTAATGAACTTCTCGCAACTTCTCTTGTAAGGTAGCCATTCAATGTTCAATCTCCATACTTTCATCGGCTGAAGAATGGAACATTTTATTGCAATATAATCTAAGTCCCTTTCCAAATAAGACTTTGGCAGGTGTAATTCCGGTAGCCTCATGAACTGCGGATCTATAGACCATTAAAAAGAATTGCCTATATTTGTTCCAATTTTTCTGATGTCTACCCACAACCTTTAATAGGTACTCTTCAATGATTAAATGGTTCAACTGTCAACTGGCTGAGAATGTAAAGCTATTGTCCTGCTTTTACGGATATTAAGTAGTTTACAGAGCTTATAAAAAAGTTTGGATTTGAAATTACGTCCTTAGTGAGAATGTAGTAGCTCCAGGGAAATTCCAAATCGGCTAGACACATTCTTGACTAAGACTTCAGCTACTGTTGAGGTCTTTTGGCTAGGGATGACAAATATCTCAGGCCATTTACTGATGAAGTCAATAGCACGTAAGATGTATTTGTTGCCTTTATGTGTCCTGGGAATGGTCCAGCTATATCAATTACCATCTATTCAAAAGGTATACAAACATTATTTTTCTTTAGTTTTTCCTTAGATCTTGTACTTGAATCTTGGCTAACCATACATTTACACCATGATTTTACATTTTGACAGTAGTTAACTTAGTAAAATCTTCCTCAAATTTTATGTAGAGTTTTGGTAACTTCTAAATGAGCACCAGAATTCCCATTGTAAATATTTCTTCTAGAACTACTGTAGCTTGGTTTCTGAGTATTACTAACTGAGTTTTGGTGTCCTTGCCATCGCCACTTTCTTGGATCTTTTCAGTAACTGGTCAATTGCGAGTCTTACTGAGTCCAAAGTGTCTTAAACGTGAGTCCTTTATCCGAGATATTTTCCCAACTAGGACGTCTTTCATTACTTTCTTTAAATTAAAGAAATAGCGCCAGAGCATTGTCTTCAAGTTGATCTCCTCACATCTGAGCTGTACTCCATTCTGGATCAACGTCAAAAGTGACTTTTCAAAAAGGAAACTCTTCTCTTAATTTTAATTTTCCAGTGCTGCATTCTTTCTTATATGGTCTTCTTCACAGGGCATCTGCGTTGTTATGCAGTTTTTCTGGTCTCTGTTTGATTTTAAAATTGTTCACTAAATATTTTAGTTTTTTTTAAATTAAAAGTTTTATTGAACTAGGTTAATGAAAAACTTATCATAAATAATTTAACAAGTTGTCATTTTACCAGATTTTTGTGAATAGTAGGAAATGGAACACTGAATAACTACTGAGTTACATAAGCGGGCCATGTCACAACATTATTTCTCTATTCAACTTTATATGGTAACGAAAACCTAGTAATTGTAAATTCATATTCACCCAAAACACCTACGTTGTTCCATTTATTACACAAAACTTAGGGACTAAAAGGGTCTAGTCATTAATTTAATATATTTATGTCTATCTCTTAAACTTAAGTTATGTAAAGTGTCCAAAATAAATCTTAATAACGTGGTTTGACACTTAAGAATAATAATCTTTGTCTGTATTCTGAGATCATTGTAAGAAATACATAAATTTCGGTCCTCCTAATAATAAGGATAAGTATATATTATACTTAAGGCCACAAGAAGATCCATGCCTGCTTTATAGGTATTATTATTTCATTCAAAAGAGATCCCTTTGTTATTTTTTTTCCACCTTTTTACGCCTTCACATTGTTTGTTTAAGACCCAAAGCTTATAAAAGCTAGGTTATATACACATTGCAGAAGAATCTTTAGACTTGTGGTTGAACACCAATTTAATTTTTTTTTTATATTTTTTTAAACATCGCTCGAATATAAAGAGAAGTTCAAAGAGGATCGAATGAAAAAATTCTATAGAATCTGAAGTATTTCCATAATAAAACTAACATATACAGGATGACCGGGAAAATGTGGGAAATCTCCCTGATATGAAGAAAACACGTGAAATGAATACACAAATTCATATAAACCTTCTTTGTATAGGCCTCCTCTTCAGAGATATGATATATAATTACGCAACCACCAGATATATTTCAATTTTTTTTTATATGATGTATAACAGGTAAGATCCTTCAAATTTCTATCGATGAAAGTGTTGTGAAATCCTCACAGCTCCAGGGACGGACTAGCTGTGACACTTATGACCCCATTTTTTTAAACCCTACTTTTTTTAAGCCCTGCATGATAAGAACTTTGAACAACTATTGATTAAAAATTAATTACTCTTCATTCATGTCGCTAATCCTAACCGTTTTCGAAAAAAACACCATTTTATTTGCACTGTTAATCCTCTAATTTCACTTCTATTGGATTGAATATGAAACAGAGGAATTTTCACCTGTCACCATAGTTTCAATAAGAAATTAAACTAACTCCTCGAAGGCACGAATTGAGGACCGCTTTATCCGCCACATTGTTCCTTATTCGATTATAATAAAACGTGATTCTCCGTAGAGGTTCTTCCCTACTATCGACCATAGTGAAATAAACCAACATTTTGAGGTGTCCCCACAGGTTAAAATCTCACGGCGTTAGATCGGGAGATCGAGGAGGCAATAGGTCCTCCTCTACCTATCCACCGGTTTGGATAAATGTAATTGAGGTGCTCTCGCACAGCAACTCTGGAATGAGGTGGTGCTTCATCGTGCATGTAGTACATGTTTCGGTGGGTTTCAAGTGGTAAGTGCTCTACTAAATCGTGAAATGGTTCCTGGTGATCTAAAAGGACAGAAGTTTAAAATTGCCTACTTAACTATATACTTAATTACAATTTGACAGGCTATTTGCCAGTCTTCTGTCGAAGGATTGTATGTTCCCTCCATTCATTCAGCTGAGCTTGTAGCTGTTAAATCGGGGAAGTCTGTGGTCATCAGCAATTCTGTGCTTTCTTGAAACTTGGAGTTTCTTGTTTTATCCTTCTTTGTTAATTTACCGATATCCTGGTATGGGTTTTTAGTTATTGTTTTTAGGGTCTTGCCGTTTGCGGAAATTCTTCGATTTCTTCACAATGGGCTGTCCAGGCTGCGACTTAATATGTATTTTTGGAGGTAAACTTTGCATTTCATCCAAATCTTTAAAGAGAAAGATTTTTTGGCTTTATGTAAAGTTTTTACCATTTTTCATAAGTGATTCAGTTGCTGACACCACCATAGCGCGGACTTGTCATTATTAAGGTTCAACCTCAGTGGGAAGGTCCAGTGCAGACTTTATATGATTCTTTTAGAACAAATTTGGCTTGAATTTGAACTGGCATTCGTTTTTATAGCTCATGCAGTAAATATGAAAGAAACTTAAGATAACATTTAGATATTACTCCAAAATATAAAATACTCAGAACATAAATAAAAATTTGCACTAATTTAATAGTAGTGGCATTTTTTACAGAATCATAAAGGGGATACACCAACTATTCTTGTTTTTATAGTTTTTTAACCACTTACGGACCCTTATATCGTTATATCCGTCATGTCTGCATGTCACAATCTTACAACGTCAGTTATTAATCTATTGCAGACATATGAACATAATTTCGTTTTAGGGCTTTCATGGATTGACAATGTCTTCCGCAAAGTGGGAATTTGGATTTGGAGAACAAAAAATAATACAGGGTTCATATTTGAAGAACACAGTACTTGGTCCATGATATTCGTGGAATTTTAGGTCAAAAACTTGTTTACAAAGGTTAATGTGTGGTAAGGCGTAAAATCCAAGAATTGTTCTAGCACAAATCTGACCTTCATCGACGCACATTCTTTTTAAACGCCTCATAACGTCAGAATGAATTTCAAAGAAACACGACACGTACTAAAAGAAACAGTCAACATGACTTTCATTTTCGAAAGCGTTTGACGTGAATTTTTCGAATACGGCTCTTTATTCACGCGTTAATTTGTTGGCTGGCTTGTAAGTCAAACTTATAAACCCGTTTTGATAAGCTTTCATGAATGTGGGATTTGAATTAGCTCATTTAAGTATGTTTTTTAACAAAATTGAACTAGGTATGGCGGACAAAATAACCAAAATAAGAATTTGTCGAAATTTCTACAATATCATAATTTAAAACATATAATTTATAAAGGTAGTATCGGATAAGGGAACGCCTTCTTGAATTGGTACCTCTCATTTGTTCACTACTTCGTTCTGTCCATTTTTCTTGATTTCGCTTTTCGGAATTTTGCTAACAAAATTGTATAGGGACTTGAATTGAATCGATAGAAGTTGAATCCAAGTATGTCGCAAATGAGTAAGTGGGATGTGCTAGATGTCTCTCTGTATGCGCAAACGGTTGGTTTCTTTGACCCAAAGGTCGTAAACCAGGGAATTGGCTTGAATATGAAAAATTATTCAGGAGATTTACCGGTGAAATCGTTGGTGTAACGTCGTAAAATTATTCGCTTTCAAAATCGATATTTACGCGTCTGCCGAGTCTATCAGTATTTGTGACAGGGTTATCCAAGACTATGAGATTCCGCTGAATGTTGGTATTTTCATTGTGATATTGTGGTTGTTGTTGAAAGAAAGGGCACCTAGCAGGGGTGCCGGAGAGGACCCACCGTAACCTCCCGACCCAGGGAAAACCCAGGCCTCCTCACCTTTCTTGCTGTTATTTTGTGCCATTGTGTTTTGTTGAGTTATTTATGCTCTTAAATTTGGAAGAATTTGAAGTGTTGTTGTTGTTTGAGCCAAAAGTCAAAAATGGGGACTTTATTTAAAACAAGGCGCGTAGTGGAAGTGAGCCGAACTGCTCTACGGGTCTTGTGCAATGAGATTGGGGGAGTCTAATTATTGAAAAAATTAGAACTGTTTGTTGCAACTTGTTGTGCGTTATTTCTTTGGTGTTTCTTTGTAACGTGAAAGTCAATCTAAATTTGGTAACTTGTTTGTCTTTTTTGTCGGAAAAGAATTTCGCAAATTAAAATTTTATTTCACATTGTGTATCCGAAATCCGGTTGCCTTCTCCGAAATGTCACGATATTTATTTGCACGATAGCTTGTGAGGACTTTGTGTTAATTTTTTCGCGTGCTAATTTTTTGTTGTGCCAAAGTGTTTACCAATTTGGAAAAAAAATTTCGTTCGGGACCAGCCTTAGAAAAGTGCTTTTCTAAGTATTTTTTGGTAGTTTTTTATTATATGGGGGATGGTTCAAGGCTTATTAAAAGTCCTTTAATGTTTATGGAGGGTGAGTTATGTGGAACACTCTTTACTTGATGTTTTCGCGAACTTTATGACGGTGATCCGTAATTGCAACACCAGTTCGCGTATGCAATTACGAATAACGCCCATCTTTCGAATATATATCGGGCTCTGAAGTTTAAAAACCTATCTTACCTTTAACCCTATGAATTAAATCAGAGGAACCCCGATATACCGTATTTAATCCGATTTATGCAAAAAACAAAAATTGAATGATTTTTAATATCTTCAGGCGCCCCAGCCTTTGGCAATTTCCCGGAATAAAGCTACTAGTTCGTCCAGGGGCCTCGGAGGTACTTTGTTTTAACTTAAAATTAACATTATCCTTTCAGCCACGCAGCCATCTGATGTTGTTTATTTTCTGGGCTATTCAGCCTTCCTGAAGAAATATCTTCTTGAATTTGTCAAATAATTTCCGTCTAAAATACGAAGTTATTTTCAAAAAATACGAATTTCTTTTGAAAAAATACAATATTTGACAAATTTGGACGTTTTTCTTCAAAATAGATGGCTTCTTTCTTCAAAACTGTTGTTTTCGTGAATTTCTTTATCTTCCTAGAGCATTAATGAATGGCAATGACGTTTTGGCTAACGATTTGCCCCGAAAGTGGGGTTTATATAGTTCCTTTTTTTTTGCGGAGGGGAAATCTTGCACATCCGCACGAAGTGTACGGGTAGTGCCGGATTCTTACCGGCTAAAACCCCCCCTGGACTGAGGGTCCCCACGATCATCTTCTGTTTCCTATAGTGAAGTCTACAGAAGTGCACTGTGAGTGTCCCATTGGTTTCCGGGCCTTGGCCTTATAGACCTCCGGTCATCACTCTTTGGTGTTTGCGCTCCAGGAGCAGGTGCTCCTATTGCTTCGCGCTTCCTTGCATTTCGCGTACAATGTAAGGTTGGTCTCTCTACGCCATTCGCTCTACATTCATTCATCTCACTCATCCCTGCAAAAATGTATGTTGCAGCCCTTGAGGGATATTCCTCGGGCTCTGAAACTCCTACCTGTCCGATGACCTTCTCTCTTCTTTCTTCTCTTGATGTTTTCCTTGATCTTCTGTTCCTTTTCCCACTGGAGTCATCTGCTTGCTTCACCTAGACCTGAAGTCTAGGTCTTTTGTGTTTCCTAGCATCTATATCCGGGTCATAATCCACTGATTCTCAATCAGTGGATTATCATGGAGTTCAGCTTTTTGAAAGGCTTTTGAAGCCTTTTGTCTTAAGACTTCTCGTAGAGGAGTCCATCTCATCTCTCTACGTATTTGTTCGTTCCTGACGAACCAAGGGGGCGTCTAAGGCCATTCTCAGGCTTATGTTTTCCTGAGCTTCTAGCTTTTTGATGTACGTTGCAGCAGCGTGGCCCCACGCTACTGACCCGTACGTTAGCACTGGCCTGAGTACTGTCTTAATGAGCGTCAGTTTATTTCTTATCATATAGTTTCCGAGAGCTTTCTTTACTCTCTTGTGTGTAACCAATTGGAACAAAGCTAACTGTTGATTGGACACTTTTTCTGTTACGCTGGAACTATATATGAAAATCGCATTGTACTATTGCCATTATTCTATTCCTCTGATCGAAACGAATCTTTCGGCATTCGATTGGATTTTTCATTATGCAATTTCTCATTCCATTGTAAATTTGTTTATTCGTAAGGGATATTTACAATAGTAGTGACGCGATACACTAGACAATGTGGCTTCGTCAGACTTACTTATGAAACTTAACAATTAGATTTGTCTTTAAATTTTCTGACCTAAATTAACCACAAATAACAATTTTCTCGGAAATATCCCTACTTAGGAAAATCCTGAAAGTTAATATTTCTACCTGTTAACAAAAAAGATTTAATAAATGTGAATGGTATGTTTCTAATTCATCATTCAAAAGTGGAACAGAGTTTTTTTATTGTCTTAATTTCTAAACTTTTTAATAGACTAAATTTAATATCTTCATTTTCTCTTTATAAGATTTTTAGTTAATCAATATATATGATTTTCTGTTTAAATATGGTTGGCATATGTCGAATCCGTTTTTCCTTTAAAGAACAATTTTTATGTTTCGAAAGACGTGTTTTAAAAGATTTACCTGTCTGGCATATATATACTTTTGAGCAAGTGCCACAGTTTAGCTGATAGATATCCGACTTTTTGTCTTTTTTTATTTTGATTTTGTTTTTATTCAAGACAGAAGCCACTCTTTTGGAAGATTTACCGAAATACGTGACACTTTAAAACTGTCGTTAGTGTTTTGATGAAAGGGATATACTTCCAAGAGTGCTTGTCTTTCTGGTATCTATAAGAGCGGCAGAATATCCATTGTTGATTGCTATTTGTTTTATGATATTTAGTTTTTTATTAAAGTCGGCTCCCGATAAAGGTGTGTTAATCAGTCTACGGATCGTGCGAATGAAGGCTGAAGATTTATGTTGCTTTGGGTGTGATGAATAATTATGTTTTATAGTATCTGTATGGGATGGTTTGCAGTGAATTGAAAACCTATGGTTATGCGTGGTTCTAGTTGTTGTAAGATCCTGAAAGTTTATGGAATTATTCAGTTCCGTTTCTATTGTAAATTTGATATTTGAATGTATTGTGTTGATATATTTTAGAAATGTCTGTCTCTGTGAAACATGTAAATGTCGTCAAGATATCAGTACCAGTATAAAAAGTTTTTAGAGAAATGGTGTTTGTGAATCTGTACTTCCATATTATCTATAAAACCTTCTGTCACAAGTGTGCTTAGTGGACTACCCACAATGATGCCTTTTTTACTGTTACAAAAGATGTTGTTCCGAGTAAAATGATTTTAATTTAAGCAGTTTTAAGCAATTTTATTAAGTCTATTTTAATAACTAAGTTAACTTTATTTTTTGTAAGGAGGCTGTCTACCAATTTTACCATGTCTTGTGGTGGTATACTCGGAAATAAGTTTTGGACATCAAACGATATGAGATTTGATTTCTCTGATAACTTGCTGTGTTTAATGTAATTTTTTAAAATATATATGAGATTATTTCTTATGTAAGATAGGACAGGATAGTTTATTTTATGAAGTCTAATAAAGAGTATTGTTGTGGGCTTTGTGGATTCATGTTTTTTAATATAAATACGTCCTTGAAATGATGCTTTTTGCATTTTCGATTATTTGTTTGCTTTATCTTTAATAATATTCCGTAAGATCTTTATTTAAGGCTCCAAAGTTTCTATTGCTAATGAATTCTAGAATTTTTTCTATGTTTTGTATCTTATCGATTGCGACGACGGTGTTACCTTTGTGGGCTTTTGTCACAATGATATATTCCGAATTTGATTTTTTAATTAATGATTTTTGTTGTATATTTGAAAGGTTTATAAAACTGTTGAAAAACTTGTGGTCTCTGAAATTGTGATTTTTATTGCGTTTTTTGAAATCAAAAATTCTATTTCAGTATTCAGTATAGTGTAATCTAATTTATGCTAGGTGTGGATTAACTTGCAATATACATTGAATGAGTCCCTATTGTGGTATTGAATTCCAATACCCATTTAGGGTGGCCTGATTGATTGCCTAGGCTGCTGCTTTGCTTTTGTTGTTTGTTTCCAGGTTGATATACTTCGGAATGACTTGGTGTTTTAAGCACATGTTGCAGAACCAAATGTGTTGAGTTGCGATGCACTTTTTGTTACAATTTAAAGTACATTGAAGTCAAAAAGTATCTGCTGCTTTTAAATTATTTACCGTAGAAAATTTTACTTGGTAGAAATCCAACTAAAAGTGATGGTTTTTCATTTCGATTTTTATATTACGAAAAATGTGTTTAAGATTGATTAACATACTTTTATAGAGAGTCAATTTTAATAAAAACTACAAATCATAAAACAAATTGCAATCAACAACCGATATTCTGCCACTCTTAGAGAAAATATTTTAACAAAAAACAGCAAAAACAAGCACTCTTGGAAGCATATCCTTTTCATAAAAACACTAACGGCAGTTTTAAAAGTATTACGTATTTCGGGTAAATCCTTCGAAAGAGTTGCATCTTTCTTAAATAAATACAAAATCAACGTAACCTTCAAAACCAACATTTCTTTAGGAAAAATTGCTAAAAGAGTATAAAATAAAAAAAGACAAAAAGTCTGGTGCCTTTCAGTTAAACTGTGATACTTGCCCAAAAGTATGCATAGGACAGACAGGTAGATCTTTTAAAACAAGTATTTCGGAACATAAATATAGCCATTGAAAGGAAAAACAGATTACACATATGCTAATCATATTTTAACAAAAAATCATACATTTATTGACGAATCAAAAATCTTACATAGAGTAAACAAAGGTATTAAACTTGATGAGGTAAAAAGTCTAGAAATTAACAAATTAAAATTTTCTGGTTTACTTTTGAATGATAAATTAGAAACAAATCTTCTTCTTCTTCTTCCTCAGCCACTTCCTGTCCACTCCTGAACGTAGGCCTCTTTCATCTGTTTCCATACTGTTCTGTCCTGTGCTATTTGAAACCATCTTGCTCCCGCTTGTTTTTTGATGTCATCTAGCCATCTTTTCTGCGGCCTGCCGACACTACGCTTTGTTTGTCTTGGTCGCCAATGCGTTAGTCTTGCCGTCCATCTATCCTGAGTCTGCCTAGCTACATGTCCCACCCACTGCCATTTAAGTTCTGCGACACGCCTTATTATATCTGTGACTTTGGTTCTTCTACGAATTTCCTCGTTTTTGATTTTATCCCTTAAGCTGATTCCAAGCATAGCTCGTTCCATTGCTCTCTGTATCACTCTAAGCTGTTCCGCAATTTTCCCTGTCACCGACATGGTTTCGAGGCCATAGGTTGCCACCGGCAATACACAAGTATCGAAGACTTTTCTTTTAAGGTTCATTGGTATGGCACTGTTTCGGAGTATGTAGTCCAACCTACCAAAAGCTGCCCAAGTTAGTTTTGTTCTGCGTCTGATCTCAGCTGTTTGATTATCCTTTCCTATTTTGATGATGTGCCCCAAATATGTGTATTCTTCCACATTTTCCAGGATTGTGCCATCCATATTGATGTTTCCTTCAGTGTTAGTAATTACTTTGGTTTTGGAGAGGGTCATTTTTAAACCAAATTTTTTTGATGTTCTGTTTAGTTGTTCTAACATCTCTGTCAATTCACGAATATCACTGCTAATTAGGACAATATCATCAGCAAAACGTAGATGGTTTAAATATATCCCGTCAATGTTGATGCCTTTAGTCTCCCACGGTAGTGTTTTAAAAATGTTCTCTAGGGCTAGAGTAAATAATTTTGGAGATATAATGTCTCCCTGACGCACTCCTCTATTGATCTTGATTCTATCGGTGACTAAGTCGTCGTTGATCTTTACGTGAAATGTGGCATTTTCATAAATGTATTTTAAGAGATTCGAGTATCGGGAGTCGATTCTAGCGTCGTCCATTGCATTCAAGAAAGCCCATGTTTCAATAGAATCAAATGCCTTGTGATAGTCTACGAATGCCAAGTGGAGGGGCAAATTGTATTCGGTTGTTTTTTCTATTAATGTTCTTACTGTTTGCAAGTGGTCCAGGGTGCCAAACCCTTTTCGAAAACCTGCTTGTTCCACTGGTTGATAGGCATCGAACTTGTTTGTTAGTCGGTTGTTGAGAATTTTAGTCAGAAGTTTATATAGGTGCGACAAAAGGCTTATAGGACGGTAGTGCTCTATATTGGTATTATCACCTTTTTTGAATAGTAAAACGACTTCTGCATTTTGCCACATATCCGGTATCCTTCCTTGGCTTAAACATTTATTGAGAAGCACTTGTATTGATTCTTACAACACATCTCCTCCCATTTTCAACATTTCACAAGTAATTTTGTCTTCCCCAGGACTTTTGTTATTTTTCATTTGCTTGAGAGCTGCCCGTATTTCTTGTTTTGTTATCTCGGGAATATCTTCTGATTCAACGTTACGAATAAAAGTGTTTGAAATTTTTGGATCAGGTATAGTAGAGGTGTAGAGCAAGGTGTAGAACCGTTCAATATGTGCGGCGATGTCTTTGTTATCTGAAATTATGTTACCTTGCTGATCCTTCATGTTGGTGATTTTATGTTTACCTGGAGATAGTTTTGATTTTAGAACTTTCATATTTGCATTTTTTTCTATAGCATTTTCGATTATTTTGGTGTTATATGTTCGAATATCTTTTCTCACTTCTTTGTTTATTCTTTTATTTATTTCTTGGTAATCCGCTGCGTCTCTGGAAGTATTTCTCCGTTGTTCCATAAGTTTTATTGTATCTGGTTGCAATTTATGATCTTGTTTGTTTCTACTCTTGGTACAGATTTTCCTGGTAGCAATACGAATATCGTTAGTAATTTTTTTATTGAGTTCGTTGATCTCCATTCTGTCCAAAGCTTCGACTGGTTCAAGTTTCTTTTTTAGTTCTTTTTGGTACTCTTCTTGTTTTCGATTAAGTTCTTCGCTGGTAGGAAACTTATCTTTATGAATAAGTTTGTTTCTTTCAGCTCTAAGATTAAAACTAAATGATGCTCTAACCAGCCTGTGATCACTACCCGTGTCGAACCGATTCAACACTGCGACGTCTGTGCATATTTTTCTGTTATTAGCTAGTATAAAGTCGATCTCATTCTTCGTCTTGCCGTCGGGACTTTTCCAAGTCCACTTCTTCTGCTTAGGTTTTTTGAAGAAAGTGTTGAGGCAGTATAGGTTTTCTTTATTTAGATAATTTGTTAGCATGTCCCCACGTTGATTTCTTGTACCTAAGCCGAAGTTTCCGATGTTATTTGAGTCAGTTTCATGTTTCTGACCAATTTTAGCGTTGAAGTCTCCGCTAATGACCTTATAATAGCTTTTCTCAGATTTTATTGCTCTTGATAAGTCCTCAAGGAAAATTTCCATTTCTTCCTCGTCCGAATTACTTGTTGGAGCGTATCCATGGATTACCTGCATAGTGTATCTTTTATTCAATCGGAGTATTACGTAGATTACTCGATCAGAGATGTAGCCGAATTTAGTTACTAGATGACCAAGTTTTTTGTTAATAAGGAAGGCCACACCTCCCTGACCACGGTTGCTGTCGGAGTTGTATTGATATAATATATGACCTGATCTTAAAACGGTAGTTTTCTCTTCCGACAGTCGTGTTTCGCATAGCCCCAGAACATTCCATTTAATATATTGAAGCTCTTCTTCTAATTTAGTGAGGTGGTCTAGCGTACTCATTGTTCTAATGTTATATGCGGCTATCTGGATTTTTGTCTTAACACACTTACGTTCTTCAAATCAGTCACCTTTATTATGGGCTTTTAGGGTAGTAGTAGTAGAAATATTTCCGGGAAAATTGTTATCAGTGGTTAATGTAGGTTATAAAATTTAAATATAAAAAAAATGTTGCTTAAGTAAGTCTGTATTATCTAGCGAAACACGTCACTACCTTTGCAAATTATAAAGTTTAAATATTAATTTTGTAGACAGTTCGATTAATAAAGTTATTTGTCTATGACTGTGACAACATTCGATCATAGACTTCTGCTAATGGTATATCTTGGTAGCGTAAGGCCGGTAAGCTTACAATCTCCTACTGTGACATATTAAACTGTAGCTATTTAAAATCATATAAATAATTATCACAATGGTCAGATGACGTCTCTTGATTTGAAGCTTTCATCAGGGAGCGCCCACAAATTTGTTAGCGTGAAGGTTTTTAATAAATTAAACGAATCAAGTTCCTCGAAACACTTAAATCTATTAACAGAAATAAATAGAAAATGGAATTATATACAATAAGAAACTTACAACTAATAACGAATAACAAATTTAAAGTAACTAATAATGTAAAACTCAATTTAGAAGATAAAACGCATAAATAGCTTTTTAAAATCAGAATTAAAAAAATAATAATAATACGAAAATTCGCTATTTAAAGTGTTTAAACAAATGGTACTAAAGTCGGTCTTTTACGAAAAGAAATAAAACAGGATAATTCCTTACTTCCCCAGAAATAGATGAAAAAACAAAACTAAATCTTCATTAGCATCGCTTGTACACGACACGTAATTTTTTAAGCAACTATTCTCAGAACCGACTACCGACTTTCACGAATCCCAGATTGTAACTGTTGTTAAATAATTTGTCAAAACAAAACCTAGCTTTACAACCCTCGGAATCATCACCAGTTTAGTCGCGTGATTTCTATAATGTAAAAACCTCCACTCTAAATAAACATTCAGCTCTTTTGGAACAAGCATAAACTAAAACGATTCGAACGCATCTCCCATATACTGGAATGATAATTTTCCACAACTATATTCTTTAGTCTGTTCCATCAGTTACAATGATTTGGCAGAAGAAATAATATTGTTATTAGCATAAAATTCAATAAAATCTCTTTATTTAATACTTTTATATATTTTAAAATTTCAGAGTACATTTGAAGTCGACTAACCTACCCAATAGCTGTGAACACACTGGTTCACTGATTGGTTGAACTGACTTTATCTGACTGATCGTATAATATCAAAAATTAAATTTAAGTTAATTTCCTATAATAATTTTGCAGGTCTCTTGAGAAACACGGAGAATTTTATCACATTTAAAAGATAATTATTAAAAATACCGTGTGCCTAATTACATTATCTATCAAGCTAAGCATCTTTGAACTTAAATTATACAGGTTAATTTTTATAAATGGAAGGCAATAAATAATGTGGTTAATTAAAGGGAGAGGTTATTTTATAAAAAATTATTTGGTTTTAACCTGAAGATTTTAATATAAATTTTCAAAAGGACCTGCTTCTGATTTACTAGCATCGGGCTTTCTTTACTTTTTAATAATTTAAATTTGATGTCGTATTCAGTAAGTCTGGGAAGACTAAATAATATATTTTGACTTAAAAACCTGGGATCTTTAGTAAACATAGTTGCTGTAGGAGATATTTGTTCTTAATTTCTTGTAGTTTACTCTATTTCTCTTTTATATCACTAAATAACGGAAAAGAATCCCCTTGTTACATACTATTGAGAAGCAAGCAAGCAGAGAGAAGATACAGATGTATGGAAAGACAGTACACATTATCACCTGGAACATATGCAGCCTATTTACATCCGGGAAATTAGCAAACACCGAAGCCGAACTGACCAGAATAAAAATCTACATATTGGGGCTAAGTGAAGTTAGATGACCTGGCCCCGGAAAACAAAAAAAAAAATAAAAGAGGAATATATTTACTACTCAAGAGGAATCGACCCTGAACATCAATAGGAAACAACAAGAGACAGGTCAGATCAGGAGATCGAGGAATTTTACAACAAGATAGATGAAAAAATGCGACTAACAAAGAGAGGAGAGATAACAATGATCGTTAGAGACTTTAATGCCAAAATTTGGCATAGTGCTGAAGGTAACAACATAGGGGCATACGGTCTTGGTACAAGAAACAAAAATGGAGATAGACTTGTACAGTTCTGCGTAGAGTACAACTTACTAATAGCCAACACCTTCTTCAAACAGCATCCCAGAAGGCTATATACTTGGAGATCACCTGCAGAGACGATAGAATTGCTAGGAATCTAATTGATTTTATTCTGCTAGACGTAAACTTTAAGAAATACATGATATCCGTAAAAAGCTGTCCCGGAACAGATATTTATAGTGACCATAATCCAAAGATCTCTGAAAGTCGAGAGAGGAAAATCAATAAAAAAAAGTAGATGTCGCGCAACTGAAAAATCCTATCAGAAAGAAAGAAATAAGCTTCTAGATCGAAGAAGAAATGGAAACGGTAGCAGAATTTTTACAGAGAGAAGGCGTTGAAGAAACATTGAAAGTTTTAAAAATTAAAATAACAAAAATCCAAAAAGAAAACGTCGGATTCACGAAAAACAACAAAAAACAAGAATTGATAACGCAAGAAATCCTGGACCTCATGAATGAAAGACGAAAAAACAAAACAAACCCAACAGAATACAAACAATTTCATAAAACCATTAGGAAAAAGTGCAGAGAGACTAAAAAAAATTGGATGTCAGCAAAGTGTCAAGAAATTGAACAACTTCAGGAAATATATGACACCTTTAACGTCAACAAGAAAATTTAAGAGATGTCAGGCAGACTCAGCAGGAAACAATCTTAAGATATATTAATAACAAAGTAGTTCTTGGGACACAAGATAGACTTGCGAGATGGAAAGAATACATCCAAACACTTTTCGACGATGACAGACCCTGTGATCCACCACCTACAGACAAGTAAATAAATAAAAAAAGGTCCATAAATAACGGAAGGAGGAGTTATTCACGCAATAAGAACACAGAAAAATGGAAAAGTTACCGGCCCTGACAAAATCAACGTCGAAATACTTAAACTGATCGCAAAAAATGGAAAAAAAAGTCTAGACTTGATAACATCACTATTCAATAAGGTATATAACTCTGACAAAATACCACCAGACTGGCTAAAGTCAACATTCATAGCAACACAAAAAAAAAACTCCTCTCAATACGATGACTACCGGATAATAAGTCTGATGTCTCATGTTCTTAAAACGTTTCTCAGAATCATCCATACACGAATTTTCAAGAAGTGCGAATATCAGATGGATGACGCTCAATTCGGATTTCGTAGCAGACTGGGAACGAGAGATGCTCTTTTTACCTAAATGTACTGACACAGCGATGCAGAGACTTGAATGTGGATGTATACGCATGTTTTATAGACCACCGAAAGGCGTTCAACTGCGTTAGCCATAAAAAGATTATGGAAATTCTAAGAACAACCGGGGTCAATGAACAAGACCTACGCATTATTTCAGAACTTTATTGGCACCAAACGGCAACAGTCGAGATGGACCAAACAACATCGGAAGATATTCTGATTGGACAAGGAGTCCGAAAAGGTTGCGTCTTGCTCCGCTCCTGCTTAATCTGTATTCGAAGTCTGTATTTAGAGGAGCATTAGACAATGCCCAAGGTGGAATTATTCTACATCTCAAAGGACAAAGAATAGTACAGGTAACATCAATAAAATACCTGAGAGCTAATATTAATAGCCAGTGTAACCCGAAAAAAGAAATATTATCAAGGATTGAACAAGCGAGGAAAACACTCATGAGTACGAAAACATTCTTTACAAGATCAGACCGTAGTCTAGAATTCAGAACCCGGATGATCAGATGTTACGTTTTCCCTGTCTTACTATATGGGTGCGAAAGTTGAACAATGGATCCAAAAACAGAAAAAAAAGTAGAGGCCTTGGAGATGTACATATGTAGACGGATGATGCGAGTTTCATGGGTGCAGAGGATCACTAACGACGAAGTTCTCTAGCGCGTGGGTAAACAAAAAGAACTGCTGAACATCATCAAAGAGAGAAAGATACAATATCTGGGTCATGTGCTGAGAGGTGAGAGATACGAGTAACTCCGACTCCTAATAGAGGGTAAAGTGCAGGGTAAAAGATCAGTAGAGAGACGCCAAAACTCATGGCTAAAAGATCTGAGGAGACGGTTCGACCGCTCATCTACAGAAATATTTCATACTGCAGTTTCCAAAACGACAACTGCAATTTGGATCGCCAATCTTCAAGAAACGGAAAGGGCACAATAAAAAGAAGAAGAATGATCAACGAAAAACTTGAAAGCACTAAAATTACAGCCTAGGCTTTGTCGTATTGTAATACTAACTTAAGATATTTCAGTTTATGTTTAGCTTAAAATTGTCCAACTTAAACTAAACTAAGATATTTCATCTCATATTTAACTTAATATATATGAACTTACTCCAAATTCTACAGGATTGTTTCCATCGATAGTGGGACCAGCGGGTTGGAATGTATCCTCGCCAACGTGGAGATGTTATCGGATGCCATGTTTTAGTGTCGAGATCTCTGTGTAATTAAATATTTCTAACTACTCATAAGGAGTTTTTTCTGAAGGATCTGAAGTTTTGTTTTGTGTATTTTGCAGAAATCTGTCCTGACTTGGCATGAATATGTGAGGGTGCACCTGTAATAAGGCCGTTACACTGGAAATGTATTTTATGTCATATATCGATATATAATGTAAACGGCAATAGTGATGATTTTACATCAAGTCGAAGGCTAAACAGAGATTCGGATACTTTACTGGTACAAATTTGGCTAGACATTTTCAAATACATCATCGTATCGGATAAACGTATCCTGAAGGCTCTTGACGGAAACATTTAACCTGGTCAGTAAAGAAATTTTCTGGAAAACGGAAATCGGCGTTTGATTTTAATACAGTTATCTGACACACATATCACATGAAATAATTTTTCTCAGATAAAAACAGTGTAGTAACAGAACTATCATTTAGGATCATCATCATTTCCGGCTAAAATCGAGTAAATAAAAGACCCAAGAAAATTTAGTAAGCAGTAATCCTAAATGTTATTAATTGAATTTTACATAAAAAAATTATACAAATACTTTTTCGTAAATAGATAAAAAATATATCATTGTGAACAAATATATTCTCTTGCTAAAATATTCAAATTTATTTTAAATTTTATTAGATGATTTAATCTTAAGTGTTCTTGTAATTTATTTCAACACTTCATTTGTCATACCCCTTTCTACGTATTCCCCATCTCTTCAGCCTTGCATAAAAGTGTTTAGTTAGGCACAAAAATAATCACGTTAAAGTTAATTTTTCACTTACTTTTCAGTTTATTTAGGTTTGCCTATAAAATTTTAATATAAAGGTATTAATTATGAAAGGGGTAGGTAAGAACTTTTAGTGATAAGCTCATGTGTATCAAGGAACAGCAAATACTGGGTGTCCGAAAACTACCTCCCAATTTCACGGGAGCATACAGGGGAGGTCAAAATAACCGTACTTTGTCATAGAAAAAAAAATTCCTAAAGTTCCCTTTAACGGAGATACAGAGCCCTAAAGGATATCCAGCGATTTACCTTATCAGCTCTAAGTTTTGGACCGACTTGTATAATTTAATTAAATTTTATTATCTTATAAAGGCTATAAAGGTTCATTAAACCTTACTACAGTAAATGTTTTAGATCATCAGAGAAGTCAGGAACGGACTTGTAGCCACACTCGTTGGGCCGAATTTTTGACATGTGTAATTTTTCAGAGCTGAAAACTGATTTTTTAAATACTTTGGTCATTTCTCTTCAGAAAAAGTCTTTTAATTTATTACGATAAAACTGGCGGTTTTCGAGATAAATCGGTTTTTCTGCGGAACACTCTGTGACGCGTTTCTGTATAGGGGATCAGGTCGTGCTCTGCGGATCTACTTTGTCTACGGCGGCGGAACATCGGTCAGTGGATATTTCTCGTGCTGACAGTCATCGGTCAAATGCTCAGCGCAGGAGTATCGGTTTGACGGTATCTACTTATAATCGGGATATCCCTGCTCTCTGAACTGATCAACGGTTTAACTGCCCGTTGGTCAAAACATCCCCTCGGTGCACCGGGTAGCTTGTTACAGTGGAGAAACGGCAAGCCAGGGGTCAATTGTGCGT
This sequence comes from Diaprepes abbreviatus, assembly GCA_034092305.1. Classification (NCBI taxonomy): domain Eukaryota; kingdom Metazoa; phylum Arthropoda; class Insecta; order Coleoptera; family Curculionidae; genus Diaprepes; species Diaprepes abbreviatus. Next base: position 574,957 of record JASJET010000069.1, read on the forward strand.
ATTAGTGCTGGCTGCCAATTGTTATATGTAATGTTAAAAATGGGACTAGGTATTGAAACAAACGGTTTTAAAACATCCTGTATCCTGTATTCCATTCTTTTGTAAAAAGATATGGCCTAAAACTAACTTACAATCTAAGATGTACAACAAACTAACAATTACAAGGTCTAGAGGGCAAGAGTATGTTATGAGAGCTGTTCACGGTAGCTCGTAGTAGTCGGTAGCGCTGGAGAAGGTAATCCGGCGGTATCATTCGCGACGCTATTCACGTTACCTCGTACTACATGGTTGCGACGCTATTCACGGTTCCTACGCAAATTATCGCGTTTCGTATCTAAAATCAGCGGATACTGTTTACGGCGCTTCGTACTAAAATTCGACCGACGGCGGTATATGCGGTATGTAACAATAACCCGGCATCGATCGACGATATGCGGTGTCTCTACACGCGGCGGCGGCCATAAACGGCGGGGCAACAGTTGTTAAGCGCCCTTATCAACGGACGTCGGAGGGCACCTGGCGGTAAAACACATTCCTGGTCAATACAGAAACATAAACAAGAACTGACGGCATTTAGTGCGTGTGTATATCGGTGACGGTAGGAAGGAATGAAAGGAACTGACGCTGCCTGTTCGTGTAAAGATCCTCGACAGCGTCAGCAGGATGGAACGACATTGCCCGTACTTATAGGGGTCCTCGACAATGTCGACCAATAGTGGTAGGAAGTTAGGAAAGGAACCGACACTGCTCGTACTTATAAGGGTCCTCGGCAGTGATGGTAGGATGACACAACATTGCCCGTTCTTACAAGGGTCCTCGGCAATGCTGGCCATTAGCGGGGTCGAATGTAAGGAAGGTAGTGTATGGTGAACCACCATATACACACAAGCTTAGCCTCACCTACATTGCTAGACCGGGAAGGCGCTATTCGGCAGGCGACCCAGTCCAGTCCGTTTGGACTGTTGACCCGGGTGGAGAACGTGCCGTTCTCAGCGAAATAATGGTCTACTCGAGCTTAAATAGACGACCCGAGGTCCCACTACGCTGACGTGTGACGGCGTGCGGTGATCGCGCATACAATATTGCTGTATGCGGCGCGCGATTACTATGGTCGGACGCTCTGAAAATCTCGAAAAATTATATTTCCCGGCATAGCGCGGTAAATCTAATTATATACCGGTAATATTGAAACTTTAAGCATTCTGTTCCCGCAAGAATCATATTTTTCGGATGTAAAATTAATAAATTAAATCCCGGCGAACATACTCATGCCCAGAAATATAGTAACTCCGTTACAACTCAAAACTTACTAATGCTACACACAAACAGGTAAAAATCAGGTTGTTATTGTTAATATCAACATAATAAATTATTATTGACGGAACTGGTCAAAACCGCCTTCAAGTAAAAATATTTAAAAAAATTGAAAAATATTCTTAAGCCGAGTATGCTGCTATGCATTTAATTAATGGTGTAGCGCTGTCAAATTCTTCGAAGGCAAGAAGGCTTTATGTTGAAAGATTTCCAGCTCGAATGTTGCTAAGTCCAAAAACCTTTCAAAACTTTAATTGAAGCTTAAGGGAATAATTAATAGAGCTAACGAATTAAATTCTTACATGCTTTATTTAGGATCATTTTTGCCGTGATGTGGCGGTGGGGGTCCTCCTAGGAGAGCACGAGACCAACACGTATAGGAACAAATTGTGCAAGATATTGCTGACAATCCTTCAAACAGCATAAGAAAACTCGCGACACTAAACATTGTTACAAAATGGATTGTCCATAAAACTCTAACAGAACAGTTACTTCACCCGTACCACGTTGAGAAAGTACACGCTACGTCTCCGGATGATTATCCCGCAGGACTTCACTACTCCAACTGGTTTATACGAAAAAATCTGAATTTTTTAATCTTATTTTGTTTACCGATGAGGTTGGTTTTACAAGAGATGGCATAATAAACTCACACAATTTATATTTTTGGCTGATAAAAACCCGCACGCTATAATTCAACACAAACACCAACAAAGATTTATTGTAAATGTGTGGGCTACCATCATCGGAAATAACCTTATAGGTTCATTTGTTTTGGAAGGAAGACTCAATGGTGAGATTTAGTTACAATTTTTGCAACAAAATATAAATAATTTATTGGAAGACATATCTCTTGATAGAAGAATGCAAATTGGTGGATGCATGATGGTGCTTCACCCCATTTTAACCGTATAGATAATAATAATAATAAGCTTTATTGTTGTAAAGAAATGAATCTTGTTAACAAAGCACTATGCAGAACAGAAACTTAAAAATAAATATAAACAAAAACATATGCAACACAAGAAATTGTGACAACAAAAAACTGAAAAAAAAAACTCAGATCAATGATAACAAGAAACACGTGATTAAAGTCAGTAATCAAAATAAACAGTGTAAATAAGCAAAAGTCCATAATTAACAAAACAGGTACCTAAAATAAAATAAAATAAATGTCTACTAAATTAATTTAAAAGTGTACAGTCAAATAAAATAAAGTAAAACAAGACAAAAATAGCCATAAAATTACACCATTACACCCATTTTGAAAGCACAAACACACCTTGTTAAAAATGATCAGCAAAATATTCTTCCAGTGAATAATACGGTCGTGTCACAAGAAAGCCCTTAAATTTTTTCCTAAGCAATTTATCGTCCATAATATTTCTATACTTTAGAGGAATTTTGTTATATATTTTAATTCCCTCAAAAATAAGAGACTGTTTAGTTAGACTAGTCCTGGGGATGGGCAATGGCAGGCCATTATTACGTGTATTATATGGGTTTGGAATTGAATAATTTTTATATTTTTTATGAATCAGTCCCACTATTTCTAGAATGAAAATGCCTATCACTGTTAATATTTTGCCCTGAATAAATAAAGGCCTACAATGCTCCTTCATTTTTACATTAAATAAACAACGCACTGCTCGCATTTGTAAAACAAGAATCGAATTTAATAACTGCCGACTACAGAATCCCCAAAGTGCAATTCCGTATCTCAAATGAGATTCAATCAACGAAAAACACACTGTTCTAGCCACATTTGAATCTAATTCCCTTGACACTGTTCGTACTGCATAACACCCGGCAGCCAACTTTTTATTTAATGCCATTATGTGGTCAGTAAATTTCAACTTATCGTCAGTAAGTATACCTAAAAATCTAGTCACTAGCTTATTCCCTATAAAATGATTATTCAAAGTTAAACTATCACAGGTAAATTTGAAACTTAACACGTTGGTTTTAGTAAAATTAAAACTTAAACAATTTGCAGCACACGAACATCGATATTTAACTAACGTTTTTGGCCCCCGATGGTTAGGTCGAGCTAGGCTTGTTTTATGGCCACCAGGGTCTCCAGACTTAAATTCCACAGACTTTTACTTCTGAAGACATTTAAAAGAACTAGTTTATCCAGCATCAGTAAATACTAGAGAAGAATTACTAGCGAGAATAGCACAGAATTCAAACGAAGCCCATAATACTGCCGGAATATTAGTTGCAGTGCAGCAGGAAAATATTCGAAGAATCACAAAATATGTTGACATACGTAGAGCATATATTGAACATTGGCCAAAATAACATTTAAACGTTTTCACTCTTTTTGCATTTTAATAATATTGTAAATTAATTGAGCCTCGATCAACCCCTTGAGAGGTCTCTGGACTTGACCATGCCTGAGCTGGAAATCTTTCAGCATATAACATCATCTTGCCTTCCAAGAGTGAGATAGTGCTTCTCCATAAATTAACTATATATATATATATATATATATATATATATATATATATATATATATTTACCTGTTTGTGTTTAACGTTAGTAACTTTTGTGTTTTTTCACATAAAATCCGATTTATCTCGAAAACCACCAGCTTTATCGAAATAAATTAAGAATACCTTTTTTGTAGAGGAATGACCAGATTATTTATAAAAATCAGTTTTTAGCTCTGTAAAATGACACCTGACAAAAATTAGAAACAGCGAGTGTGGCTGTAAGTCCGTTCCTGACTTTCCTAATGATCTAAAAAATCTACCGTAGTATGGTTTAATGAGTCTTTATGGCCTCTATAAAATACTAGAGAGCCGATAAGGTAAATCGCTGGGTACACTTTTAAGGCTCTATATCTCCGTTAAGGGGCACTTTAAGCATTTTTTCTATGAAAAAGTAAGATTATTTTGACCTCTCCTGTATGTTTCCGAGAAATTAGGAGATACTTACCAGAAACCCTGTATATTCCAGCATTCGCTCGGAGTCCCTGATTACGAATATTTGGTCAGAAAATAGAAATTTTTATTTTTTAAATGGTGGATTCAAAATGGCGGATCGTAATTTGCAAAAAAAAACGATATCGGTCTCTAAACCTGTATTAAAATGCCCGTAAATTTGCAAGAAAAAAATCGTATGTAATCTCTCAATAGCTTATTTTGAAGGATAAGAGTAATATTAAATGATGCATGTAAAAAATTTTATGCTTCTTGCATATTGCCTCAAAACTAGCAGAAAAGTATTTTTCGATTACATAACTTTAAATATCGTAAGTTCCTGTTATGATGGGTCAATTCTGATCTGGAATTGAGATTATGCTCAGGAAATTACTTTGAAAATGGCTCCCAGCTGCCCAACAACAATTATGATCACATTTTTTGTAGACCTGTGCTTATTAGTATACAATTGTTTCGCTTTCTTAATTATATTGTTGTTATTTTTTTATCATATTCGACTTTAGTTCTAATCTTTTTATGAAACCACATTTTCTTAAAGGTATCTTAATACCTGATGTGAGTTTGACCTTGATCTCTTTCATTGATCCAGTTAAGTGACAAGCAGTAACAGTTTTCCTCTTAAGAATTATAATATTTACATAAATAGTCTATCAACCAGAACGATCATTCCGTCATTAATACATAAGTTTAGTTTACAATTTTGTAAAATTTTCAGTCTTTTTTCACACATATTTCGCTTTCGGTGAGTCGGAGTTAATAGAGGTTATTATAAAAATAGAATTGCTTGTCAACCTCGAGACCCAAATAGTTAAGTGCATCCGCTTCCATTCAACCTCTGAGGTAAAACACAAGGCACGTTTTTTACATAATTTCCCCTGAAGCGATAATAATATGGACTTTTATTATTTGCTATGCGATGATGTTTTGTTCATTTTTTCAAATATCATGAGTTCTGGAAGTCTTTTAACAGTTATTCTTCAAATCTTGAAATTACAGTCCTTTAAGTTCGATTTCTTCTTTATTATTTTTGATTTCGTCATGTGGAACGATATCTGATGTTAAAATGTCGATATAATTAAAATCATCATCCACATTGAACTCATTTGCTGTAGCGTTAAGTACAGCATTGAAGCCCAATTAATCATAACAATGACCACAAACTGTTGAACATTTCAGTCCCACTTTTCTGCATCCGCAGTGTTGGTCGTAATTTTGTTGTTGTCGACTTCAGTTGTTTTTTAACACTTCACCTTTTACTCTAATTGCTGTGAATCTATGTCCTTTCTTAACCAAGTTAATATCTGGTTTTGGAGTCACCATAGGTGTTATTTGAGCTACTGAGAAAATTTTTTCAGTTGAATCAATACGTCCTGTTAAAAAAACCAAAATATCTATATCTTTTTCAGTGATCACATTCATATTTTCTACTTCTCAATGGTTGTTTCGATGATGAAATATCAGCATCAAATTCCTAGCGTACTTTTATCGGAATCTGAGACATTATTTAAAACATTAAATCCAAGCTAGATAGAAAAACTGAGCTCTTTTTCATATCTAAAATTACTGGACTAATCGAAAATAGCATTTAAAGATTATAAAATTTGAATTGGTGAATCACATTCACATATGCATATAAATTTATGCAAAAAGTTATTTTTTTTTAAATTTTTACAGCAAAATAACTAGAAACAAAAGAGTAAGAGATGATTATTATAATAATAATATTGATAGTAACTTGTGCAGTTTATCAAAACGAACAACAATCAGAAATAACATACGAGATATATAAAAAATCAAAAGCAACACTATATTTTTATCAAGAAAATTCCTATTTTATCTTCCTACGAAAGTGCTCACTCAAGTGCACGATACAAAATAAAGATTGTGTGAAACGAAACGAACAAATTAAGTAAATAAAATATCTATACGTTTTGTTACTTCTAAATTGGCAATGTCTTCTTCTCCAAAATAAATCTTTTTTTTTCTTATTAAAAGACAAATTTAATAATCTATTTTTTAAATTTTTGTCATCTTTTCAGCGTTTTAATGCTCTTAGCTGATATATTTTTAATCACACATACCGGTCGACTTTGTTCAATAACTTCTCTAAGTAAAGACTACGTGCTAAAATGAAATTTCTTGATGACGTCCCAACTCTGCAGCCTTTGGTCTTGTAATAACTATCCGATAATATGGTCCTGAAACAACGTGCATAATAAGTCATTAAAGCGACATTGTCTGACTTTCCCAAATTTCTAAGAATAGATGAGCTCCGAAATAAGTTTTCTTTTTTACCATGTTTATTACCTCGTAAAAGTGGTCAATAACACATGCCTAAAATAAATCCACAACAGCATTTTCTTGAAATTATATTTACACTGATTTTTGTTAGGAATCGTTCAAAACCAATGTTTTAAAAGATAGGGACAATATAAAACTATAACTTCTTTTGTACTGTTTCCTGTAAGTTTTTATTAATAATGTAAAAATTTAGGCAGGACAACTGTATTCTTTGCTCCGTTATTACATCCATGAGACTCTTCCGTAACCTGAAAGTTTTCAGATGTTGATCTGTTACGGGACCTCAAATTGAATTATCAATATTCATTTGTAGTACTTCCCCTCCCTCTTCATCAGAGTTAAAATTTTGCATTCCCCTAATAACATTTGCAATAGTATCATCAATAAGTTGTATCCGTTTTCTATTCTCACTAGATTACGCTGTAGAGAGTGGAGGCTCAACTGAAACGAAAGGTCTTTTGTTTTTTTCAGCACTGTTACTTTCTAAAGAGGTAGATGATCTCGATTCAATTAAGTTAGAATAACTTACAGTTTTTCAATTATTTTCTTTTTTTCTTGGGTTGTTCATAAAATGAATCTGAATTATCTGCATCCGAATCTGGCTTATATTCATCGTTTAAAGCTTTACTTTCATAAGGATCCGCAGCTGATTCTTCGTTTGATAAATATTCTTGCATTAATTTTTACAGATACGCCTGGTTCTTTTCATACGAAGCCATTTTTACCACCTAAATTTGTTCCAAGAACGTTAAAACTAGTTGTTTACTGACACCCTCTCCCTTGTTTCCTGCAAATTCAACGAATCTCAGAGATTTACTGTCGGCTACCAGCAATCTTTTGACCTTCATGGTTATAGTAATGTTTTAAGTAATCGTTTGTAAATATTTCTATATGGTGGCCCATTGGACTCATAATGCAGATGGGAATAAAGAAAAAGTTGAGGGCCGCGTGAGTCCAATGTGTTACAATAAAAAAATAGTAAAGAAATAACAAAACAAACCTCATTGTATTAACCTTACGAAATATAATCATTTCTTCTACAAGATCCTCGAAAAAAAGAAGTGGACCAATGGATGATTTTTTTGGATTGTATGGTGGCACAATACGTGTTAAAATTAAATATCAAGTTAAATGAGCACAGCGAACTAAGTACATGTTCTAGTTGTCCAAAGAACTTTTCAAAAGCTATAAGTTTAAAGAAATAGACCAAATTTGATTTCAAAAAGATATTTAAAAAAAAAAACAAATGCGAAATTTTAACAGACTTTTTTAGATTAAAAATACTCCCATTCCAATTATTACATGGGCTATTCAAATAAATCATATTGAAAAATAGGTATATATTTATTGGACAACCAGTGAGAGCACAAGTTAATTAACAAAAAACACCCTCTGGTCAAGCAGTTTAAATTAATTACAAAGTTTACTTGACATTATTTTCAATAAATGGCTAAACTCAAAACCTGATCACACATATGTACAATGAGGTCATAAAGTCTGGAATAAATTCATTATTTAAAAAACGATGGGTTTTTGAAAAATCACTCGGACACGTCAATATTGAAGTAATAACAACAGTTAATTTATTATTTTATTAAATGTCAAAAAATACCGTCCATTGGTTAAGTGGCAGTAACCTAAGAGATTTATTCATTTGTTCTGAACATTTATTACCACTTTTGTAGTAATTAATCGTATTTCTTTAATAATCAAATTTTTTAAGCATTCTATATCATTTGGCTTGGTTTGGAAAACTTTACCTTTAAGGTAATTCCACAAAAAGAAGTCAAAAAGGGTTAGATCTGGAGACTTCGATGACCTCTCAGCATGTCGCCTTCGTAAAATAGGCGAAAGATTAGGATAATTTTCTTGAATTGTGCTTCAGTAAATTTTTTTCAGTTAAAATTAACTCAAAGTGACAATTTGACAAAATATGTTAAAGGAACACATCATTGCATCAGTTATATAACAAAAAAAAATGTTTCGAATTTTGCAGGGAGTCTAAAAGCGTACAAAGAATTGGTGGATGCTACTTAACAAATAAAAGTTGATTATAGCACAGCTTCTCTCGAGTTTCCCTGTATGATTTATTATACTGGAAAAAATTCGTACCAAAAAAAAACAAATTCGGCATATCTTGAGAAGATAAAATGTAAAAATAACACAGTAAATTATTAATCCTTTTGTGATTGAGAACACCGAAGACTCTAATTGAATTGACGAAATACTAAATAGTACTTGTACTGAAAAACATGATATGGAAAACCTAAAACCAAAAGTGCCCATGTTTGCTTATTTGGGAAGATACTTCCGCCACATTACTTTCAAGAAACTAAGATCCAATTTTTGCAAAAATTTATTAATATACGATGAAAAATTTAATTTTGAATATAATTTTTATCTTATGGCTAACTTTAATATACGTGCACTGCAATAACGTCGAGATCGTGTAATTGAATTAGTTATTGTTTGTTGTACATTTTTAATTCCTTAAGTAGTTTTTTGTGAACTAAGTTAATTTTTAAAATGATAAGTTGATAAACATATTTATAGAAATATTTATTTCTTTGACCTAGAAGAAACTTCCGTCTCTTTTTTAAATATTTTTTTATTAGTACAGGGTGGGTTTCGTGTCATTGAAAAATTCTCAATCGTTTTTCTAATAATTTTAGTGCATATTGGCTTATTTATAGTAGTTTTTTTTTTGTTAAAATGGCTGATAATGACTTGGGTAATGAGGAGCTAAAATATAAACTATATATTCGTGGGTAAACACTTACTGGTACATTTGTAGTGTGAGTCTGAAGCTGAACTTCCTTGTACTTCGGTGTTAAAGCAGAGAGTAAATTGTGTCTTTGCAGAGACAAACTTTACTCAATAGCGTGTGACGTACAGACTTTTGATTTTAGTTACCGTGACAATGAGTAAAATAAATTAAACACTCTTTTAGTTCATATCTCTTTTCGCTTTAAGTAATGGTCTGAGCTGCAGAAATTTAGAAGAACTAGTCACCTAGTCGGACTCGCTGCCTTTAAGTACCCTTTATTGCGAGCACTTTAAAGCGAAGTTAATAAAGAGAGCAGATGTTGGCAGATAATATTATTGAACTATTCTACTCTCCATAATCATCTTCCATAGTAATGATCAAAAGGAAGAATAACGACTGGCGATTTTGCGTGGATTACCGAACGCTTAATAAAATAACCGCTACAGACGCCTATCCTATTCCTTATGTTTCTGCAACGCTAGATAAAGTGCGGGGTGCACGATTTCTTACTACTTTAGATGTTAAATCAACTTATTGGCGGATTTTCATTTTCAAATAGTTTAGACCAATAAATGCATGTACTGTAGGACAAAATCTTTTTCAGTTTAAGTGTATACCTTTCAGATTTTCCAATGCCCCCTCGGTGTGACAAAGACTTATTTATCGCGTCGTTGGAAATAATCAGGAGCAACATGTTTTTGTGTATTTAGATGACGTCGTTATATGCACTTCGACATTTGACGAATATGTTAGAGTGTTACGTCAAATTATTTAGGGCATATTGCAAGCTGGTCTAACCCTTAATAGCGAAAAATGCAATTTCTGCAAATTCGAGCTGAAGTTTAGGTTACGTCATTAATTTGTCCGTACTGTCATTTGACCTAGAGAAAACTGACGCTGTCTAACGCATCCCAATTCCTTAGAATGTGAAGAGTCATCGGTCTTGCGTCATGGTACCGAAAATTCGTACCTAACTTTTCATCTGTTGTATCACCACTTCCTGCTCTGACCAGAAAAAACGTGAAATTCCTTTGGGACGAAAATTTGCGAGGCCGCCTTTAAGTTAGTAAAAGAACATCTCATTAAGACTTCAGTACTCTTTTGTCCTGATTTTGAGCAGCTCTTCATTATTAATAATGGTGCCTCAGATTTTTGTCACTAAAAATGATCGGAAGTCTAGTATCACCGATAAGGAGTGTTTAGATATATTTTATGCCATCGACACCCATATATTGAGGGTACTCATTTTCCAGTCATTACGGACCATTATAGTTTAAAATGGTTAAATTCGATAAAAAAGATCATGTTGGTCGAATAGCGTAATGGGCCGTAAGATAGCAACAGTACGATTTTGATATCGTCCACCAAACAGGAAAAAAGAACTTCATCCCAGATACTCTTTCCCACTTAGTTCCAATTATTGATGCAATGATGTATTGTAGTTCCACGAGAGCAGTGTTCAGTCATCATCAAAGCCCACCATGATCCACCTACTTATCTTGGTGTTTTTAAGACATTCGTCAGAATTAGTCAGAGATACTGCTAGCCTAGTTTGAGAGCTGATGTAGTAAAATATATTCGTGACAGCTATACATGTCGTCGAACTAAACTTATCCAACAGGCTCTTACAGGGCACATACTCAGTGCGCGACGTACCACTTACTCGATCTTGGCAAATCTTCAGTATCGACATAGTTGGACCCCTTCCACGTTCAAAATCCAGCTACTCTTACATATTTTCAGTTCTGGACCTTTTCAGTAAATATACTGCATTTTTTTCCGTTACGTGCCGCTACGTCACCTAGTATGTTTCGGTGATTTATGGTAGACTTGATAAAATAGTCGCCGATAACCGAGTGCCATTCAGCAGCAAAATTTTCCAGGATACAATGGGACAATTTCCGGCCAATTATGTCCCTCAGGCTAATCCCGTTGAACGAGCCCATCATAATATTAAAACTATCTTATACAGTTACGAAATGATGATCATCGGAATTGGGATAACATTCATCCTAAGACAGCTTGTGTTCTTAGATCTGCTAAACATGAGGTCACCGGTCTGATTCCCAATTTTGTTGTCTTTGAACGCGAGATTCAATTGTCCTTGGGTTCTTCCTAACCAGCCGATAGTGATCCTACAGGCAGTAATTTTCAAAATAGATCTCTCTTAAGTATTTTCAGATGTTCACGAGTGACTGCGCCAGGCCAGGTATATATGAATAAGCTCAGTCGCGGTACAATTTTCGACGACGTAATGACTATTTTAGTTCAAACCAGCAAGAAGAAAGAATAATTATGTGATTTCTAATCAGGCTAAACAGTTTATCGCTAAACTTGTACCTAAATTTTCCGGACTCTTTAACATCACTTAAAATTTATCACCATGATTCTACGAGACTTCTGATAAATCGGAAAGAAATTTAAGCGTTTGGCATGCTAAAGACCTGAAAGCACACCCGCCCGATAATGACAGTTAATGACCCAATATTCCATATTTTTAAGTTAATCATATTAGATATTTGTAAATATTTTAAGAAATTTTGCAATCTGAGGAGACCCAAAATCTTTAGGGTTTTGTTATTTAATATAAGGGTTTATTTTATTTAATTTATACTCATACTTACTCTAATATATTTATCTAAGAAAAAACCACAGTGAAACATTTTAGACAAAGAAATGTTTCTTCAAATTATTATGTATTTCTCACCGGTGTTGTTAACTATACTTAAAGAAAAGTTACAATTATCTGAAGTTCATAAGTAAATTTAAAAGGAAAAAACACATAAATCCAACAAGAACCAGATAATAATGGGTTGATTAAATAGCCGACGTATGATGACGTCACAAATCAGCGATGTATCTTTGTATTGAAGGAGTTGTTGCTTGATCCCGTGACGATGTGGTCTGGATTTTAAATGGAGGACTTTATCCTCATTCCTTTGAATTGTTGGCCGTAAATATGTAGTATGGAACTATATAGTCAGTTTAGTATTTCTAAAAACAAAAAAAAATAATTTAATAATCATTCTCATTATTAAATGGAAATTTTTCCAAAGATACAATGTAAAATATTTAGAACAATACAGTCAAAGTCAAAGATATGAAATGTAAATACAATTTATAGCTTTTAAATAAGAAATGCCCCGTTTGATAAAATAACAATTATCTGTTATTAATAAAATTTCTCAATTTTTAGACCTTCCTTCTTGAATAATATTTTGTACATAATAAATAATTTGATTGTTTACCTTTCAAGACTTCACTTTGTAAAGCTTTTCTTCTTCGCAAATATATTTATTTTAAACTTCATCTGAACTTATTTAACATTAAATAATTCTTTATTTATGTAGAGTAAAATTTTATTTTAATATTTGCATGTTATGAGGTATTGTAGAAAAACCAGAAATAACTAACTTTTTGCTACTTTGTAACAAAAGAGCAGAATATATGCTATGTATCCAATTTAGAGATAAAACAAATATTTATCTTCTAATAAGTTAAAATATCATCGAAAGAGCAACTTAAAAGACATCGAATAAAAAAAATTTGTATTTAAATATTTTAAACTTGTTTTCAGGTTCACTTAACGTTGGATATCTTGGACACATCAGGAGCTTACGAATTTCCAGCCATGCGAGCACTTTCAATTTCTTCAGCTGATGCTTTCGTGTTAGTGTATGATGTTACGGATGCAAATACATTTGAAGAAGCCCGAGCCCTTAGAGACCAAATACACGAGACAAAATGTTCGACCAATGTGCCCATTGTCGTCGTTGGAAACAAGATTGATTTGACAGGAGATAGAGAGGTGAGTTATAATCAGTATTATAATTTTATTCTAGTGTAATTTTCTTCAAATGACCATGGAAAATTCACAGTTTTATTTCAGTAACATGTGATGGTGTCGTTCATTTCTCGACAGGGTTCTTGCAAGTACAAAAAAGCAATATTTTTGGTTTATGAGAATTATAAGCAATAAAGATTGATCTTTTCCATCAGGAGTCTAAGACCGTGTTCTTAAAATATGATATTATTTTTTTTCCGTAACTGATGCTAAGTAGCACTTTACTGTAAGTGATATAATTTGTTTAAGCAAATTTTCTAATAGGAATCAGAGAAAGTTATACCATTGTAAGAGGTATTGCTAGAACAATGTTAACAGATGTTTTGTAATTCCACAATAAATAACACATTCTTTTGTATTTTAGATTTATTTTCATTATTAGAGTCCTTTTATTATTGTACCGTTTCTCTTCATCCTCATACATTTCTTGTAATTTCAATCCAAACCTCCTCGTCATCGCTTCAATACCTCCTTAGCCTCAGGGAGGAAATCATCCTCTCAACCAATAAAATTTCACCCAAGTTCAACAAATTCATCCGCCAGATCAACTTCTGAATAACTTAATAACTCATATTTAACCATTTAAAAGATCCTACGAAGGACGTGGCGGTTGATAAAGTATTCGACCAGGACTCCAAAAATTAGTTCCATTTTATAATCATAAAAATAAATATAGTAGAAAACCTTAAATAAATCATGTCAAGGTGTATTATTACAAAAAACCAACTTATCCGCTGAAGAAGATTTCAGATTAAATCGCTTCGATATGGTTATAAAGGATATATTAAATATCCAAAGAGCATCAGGCTGGGTAGTCATTCTCATTATATATCATAACCAAGACTCTACCGTGAACCTTAATTTAGATTTAAAAACAGTAGCAATTGGAGTAGAGGACTCCAACTTAGCTTTCTGCTCAGTCTACATTAGGAACTCTACAAGCCTTGCTCTTATTCAATTAATGAAATTATTGGCTCAACTACCATCCCATTTTTTCCTAACAGGAGATTTTAGATCTTTCTTTTACGTAATATTTCACTGGAAGATATGGTGTACTTGGAACACTGTTCAACAAAAATAGTCTTTCAGGTGTGGATCTTGTGAATTTCGAGCTGCCTTTCAAACACTTTCTTGGAAGATGCTCTTTTTCGAGGATCCTTTTTGAGTGCCTCCCTCTTCTAATGGTTTAAGATCACAAATTCCTCTAAACATATCCTACCAACTACTTATTTACGACTTAGTAGTATATCACTCATTCTCCTCCCCCAGAACAAGTCAACGATTATTCACAAACTGTTTTATCTCCGTTTCAAGATGATGTATCAACAATAGAATTATTTTTCCACTAAGTAAATCATCATGTACTCATTTCTCCAAAAAAATAAATTGCTCTGGATTACAAAAACTGGAATTATTAAATTTCACTATATTTAGAGCTTCGAATTCAGATAAAAAGACTTACTCTTTCCTGGTAGATTAGAAACGTGAATGTCGCTGCCCCTCCCCCTCCTCCCCTTCGCCGACAACTCGCTCTTGCTTGTGATATCGTCGACCCCTGCAAAGAGATAGGCCGGATCCGCTTCTGACTATATTTATCAAACAATCAGCTTATTGAATATTTATGCGGTTCAAATTCTTACTCCCTTTTTATCAATATAAAAATCTTTAATATGATCGAAAATGGATTGTGGTACTGGAATATATATATATACAGTGCCTTCATTTCAAAACGAACCATCCTTAATAACTTTCTTAAATAGAAAAATTTAAAAAAAAAAGAAAAAACACGTCAATTTAGATATACAGGGGGAAGTTTAATTTTGCATTTGTTAAAAGTCTGTCAATCACCTCCTCACCTCCAGCTAACCTCACTTTGATATGTCAAATGGGAACCCCCACCTTGTGACACATCATTGTAAGCAGCATAAAATTGTCTATCCAACCGTATAAAAAAAAATTAAATCGGTTGACGTACAAGCGAATAGTGTGCAAAAATGTCTTGTAATAATGCATAATATATCGGCCTCGAACTTTGGTATGTCAAATGATTACCCTATAGTGTGATACATCATTTTAAAGGACGTACGATCTGCTATCCAACGATGTCAAAAAAAATTAAGTTAATAGACGTTATAGGCAATTAGGATGCAAAAATGTGTGTTAAATATAAGCAGTTTATTCAGTTTTATTCAGTTGAAGAAAATTATTTTATTAAATGTTCAAAATGTGCGCCGTTATTAGCGAGACAATAAAAAAGCCTATTTTGAAATTCCCCACGAACATTGGCAAGGGTTTCTCTGCTAATTCCTCTACATTCCCGAACAATTCGATCTTTTAAATCATCAATATTTTCAGGTGGGGTTTTATAAACCTTGCTTTTTAAATACCCCCAAAGAAAAAAGTCTAGAGGGGTTAGGTCTGGAGACCGTGCTGGCCATTCAATTGCACCACGTCTGCCAATCCACGTCCCTGGAAAATGTTCATCAAGCCACTCTCGAATTGCCAAAGCGTAGTGCGGGGGAGCTCCATCTTGCTGAAAATGCAAATTATTTTCATTTAGTACCATAACAGCATTTTCATCCACTTGATTTTCTAAAGATTGCACAATGGCAGGGTATATTGTGTTTTCTAAAAGGTTTAAATAAATTTGCCCAGTTAAATTATCTTCCAAAAAAAATGGCCCGATGATTTCATTGCCATAAATTCCTGCCCACACGTTAATTTTTTCGGGATATTGAGTATGCCCTTCTCGGAAAAGGTGCGGATTTTCATTATCCCAGTATCTGCAGTTATGTCTGTTAACCAGTCCATTTAGAAAAAAAGTTGATTCATCACTAAAGCAGATATTCTTAGGTAAATGGGGGTCCTCGTCAATTCGTTGGCACATTAATTCGCAAAATTGAATTCTCCTATCAAAATCGTCTTCTCCGAGTTCTTGAAGAATTTGAATTTTGTAGGGAAAAAACTTATTTTGTTTTAAGACTTTATGCACAGAGCCAGCAGAAATGTTGGTTAAATCTGCGACCTTTGAGATGGATAAAGTTGGATCTATTGCAAACTGTCCTAGTACCTCGATTTGGCATGCTTCATCTACAACCCTTTTCTCAATATATTTTTTATTACAAACGGATCCCGTTTCTTCAAACTTTCGTACCAATTCGAGTACATATTTATGGCCCACGTTTTTGTCTTGATGCCTCTCGTTAAATGCTCTGGCGGTTCTACGAGCGCACCGATCTTCAGCTCCATAGAGAAAAATTATTTCTATTCTTTCGGCTAGCGTATACACCATTTATATTCACGTTTCAACTAGGCGTCACAATGACAATTTTAACAATAATAAACAACTGGTGTTTAAAGATCTTAAAAATTTTATTTATTGCAGTGATTTTTTGTACCTATCAGGTACCGCAAAAAATATCATTGAAATAAATACACTAGATTGATTAGACTGCAATGAATTTTGCGATGAATTTTAAAACAGGCTTAGTTTTTTTCTCGCAAATATTTTAACTGTTTATTATTTTAAAAAAATATTTATTTTAAATTTAAAATAATGTTTTACTCTATGAAGTAGCCATTTGACATAATAAAGTTTAATGTGATAAGGTGTCTATTATTACCACACATCTTTTCTTACTATTCGCTTGTACATCAACAGATTTTGTTTTTTTTTATTGGCTAAATAGGAGATAGTATGCCCTTTAAAATGATGTATCACACTATAGGGTAATCATTTGACATACTAAAGTTCGAGGCCGATATATTATGCATTATTACAAGACATTTTTGCACACTGTTCGCTTGTACGTCAACCGATTTAATTTTTTTTATACGGTTGGATAGACAATTTTATGCTGCTTACAATGATGTGTCACAAGGTGGGGGTTCCCATTTGACATATCAAAGTGAGATTAGCTGGAGGTGAGGAGGTGATTGACAGACTTTTAACAAATGCAAAATTAAACTTCCCCCTGTATATCTAAATTGACGTGTTTTTTCTTTTTTTTAAATTTTTCTATTTAAGAAAGTTATTAAGGATGGTTCGTTTTGAAATGAAGGCACTGTATATATATATATATATATATATATATATATATATATATATATATATATATATATATATATATATAATATAACAGCTTGGCTTTCATACATTAAATCCCTTGACACTATACCACAAATAATGTTGGCCTCGAGAGCATTTAGTCCCGGGCCTATTTTGAGTCTAAACTGTCTGGATCGGATTCCCTCATTTTCCTCTAGAAGATTATTCCTTCTCTTTCGTTACGCTGTCCAACTATGGTGCGATAAATCTAATCTGTTTTATAACCTATTCTCTGGATTTTCAATTTCGCTAGAAGACTTTTCTAATTCATTCTATGCCATTCATCGTGACTTAACATTCCAAACAATTATGAGGGTTTACAATATAGCACTTGCTCCATTTTTGTCATCTACCTGAACTTTTCTTCTCCGGTATTTGCCTCCTTTACTAATTAAGCTTATCTCTGTTAGCGTATGGAAAAAAATCTACAAACAGTAAACTTATTAGAAACCTTTTTGATAATTCTAATAGGAACGAATATAGTTCGCCTCAACTATCTCTGCATTCCGCTCAATCTTTCATTGTAAATCATATACGATAAATCCTAGGTCAAGTATTCAAGTATTTTTTTATCGAAGCTATTTTCCTTGGAAAAAGTCATAATATTCATCTATAGATTTGCTACGGATTCCCTAAATTCTCTTCTTAAATTTAATTCATTTGTAACAACTCATTCCTCTATATTTATTTAAAAAATGTGAAATTAAAAAATATACCATCAAATTTATGTGGATGCCCAGTCATGTTGAAATTAAGGGTAATGAAGAGACAGATAGACTTGCAAAATCGACTCCTCTTATAAACAACATTTTCATAAAGACTCCTTGATTAACCAATCTTATTGAGTCAGACTGGGTCATCCTAGAGTGCAATAATACATTAAGGAAAATTTTACACAATATTCATAATAAAATCCTGAATTTTCAAATTTCAAGAAAAAAACAGTCAGAAATTTGTCGTTTCTTCATTCATCGCACTAGATTTTCACTCATATCTTCGTTTAGGTAAAAACCTTCCCACTTGAGGTTCTTGTAACAGTAATTTATTAATGAAATAATGCTTTATTGAATGTGATTAATTTAAAAGAATTCTACGAAATTACAACATCTCAACAACTTCAACAGCAGAATATTTTTCAATCAACTTTGGGCAACATTATTAAATCTATGAAAGCAGCAAACCTGTGTAATCAAATCTAATATTGATAATATATTCTGATATAATTTAACTACTTCAAATTTCCTGATAACAACTCGCTAAAATCAAAGTAATTCTAGAGTATTGCTAGATACCCATAGTTGCTGATGCGTCTTTAATTAAAATTCTCTCTCTCTATCTCTTTTATTGTACCGTCTTTTTGTAAAGGTTGGCGATCTAAATGGCAAACATGTTTTTTGACATTGTTGCTTGACATCTCTTGATAGATAGACATCGAAATCGCTTACGTAGCTAATTCAGCCAAGAATTCTGACATCGCTCCACAAATGTTTATCCGTGAATTTTTCGTCATTATTGGCCTGAACATTCGATAGTGCTGGCCGCTCGTAAGGGCCTTTCTATCTTTTATAACCAAAAACGGTTCTTTTTGTTTTTTTTATTTAATTTAGAACCTTGATATTGCTTACTCTTATACCCAGGATATGCATAGGATGCAACAAAGTACATTTTAACCGTAAAGAAGTGTTGACAAGACGTGGACATTTTAATATGCATATGCTTAGTTCCAAAGTTAGTTCCGCCTTTATAAAGATTTTTTTTCATATCCTCGAAAGTTTTTCAAGTTTATCCTATTCTTGAAGGTATTTTCCTTCTTACAATACGTGGTTGATTAACGCTCTAGTTGGTAGTCAAAGCCGTGTGTCTTGTAATTCTAAAGAATATCGTTACTTTCATTTTAGGAACATTTATAAACAGCCCAAATTTGTTAAAAAGTGCGGAGCACTTGGAAAAACTCCGGGTCCGACAGATGGCGAGAGCGTTGTTTCGTCCTAATATGGGACTCGTCAGGCCACCGTATTCGGTACAAATATCATCTTGCCTTTGCATCCTATAAAGCTGAGTTTAAAATCAAAAAATAGCAAACAAGAGGGCAAAGGCGACATCTCGATGGTCCATTTGATAACACAAGAACCACACAGATTAACAAAGTTTGTAAAAAAACCGCCATATGGTGGCGCGATGGTGAATTAAAACAGAAATATTTAAAATCGAGTACACGAAACGCGCTGCCCAAAGGATAGAGGTCGCATTTTTCGGTATTGGCAACCAAGCCTACTGCTAATTTCAGCAGCCAAAGCCACGTGTCGCACCAAACGATCCCACCATGAGAGCATCGTTTACCATGTTTCAAAGCCAAACAAGTAAATAAATAAATAGATAAGTTTTTGTCCGTGTAATTTAAAATAAAATAGAATCAAATATTGGCGAAGCGGACGTGAAAATTTGTCAATCTACATGACTCTCGGCAGCGCGTTTCGTGTATTCGATTTTACATATTTCTGTTTTAATTCACCGTCGCGCCCTTAAAATTTGACCTTGAATTTATGACCGAAATCATATCTTATTGTAATATTTTCTGCTCTTTTAATTTCTGGGATCAAAAGTAGGGGTCCTCCACTTGAAACTCTGACGATGTCCTTCAACGTCAAAGTCACGGTAAAGGTCAATTTTAGAATCTCCGTTTGATTTCCTACAACTTTTCTTTTGGTAATATATATATATATATATATATATATATATATATATATATATATATATATATATATATATATATATATATATATATATATATATATTATATTTATATTTAGATTTGCAGTGGATAATATTGATTATAATTATCAAAGGACTTATTCACATAGGCTTTTTAACAATTTTCCTATTTGCAGCATAGTCACGTGTAAAAGCACTTTTCTAAAAGTTATGAAAAGTTGTCGAAAATTCCGAATATCTAACTTTTGTAAAGTTTTTTACATTTAGGAAGTTGCGTAAAACCTCAACTCTAGCGACTTATTTTTGCTCAATTGAGCTTAGAAAGTTGCTATCTAACTTCTTGATATAATCGCAAAATAAACTGACAGTTGGAAAATTGCTCAATAAAGGTGTAGTAAAGTGTCTCTAAGGATGATAAGAAAGTGTAAGAGACAAATCGCATTATTGGTTGAACATTTTAAATTTTTAACTTGAAAGTTTACCAGCATAAACTGAAGTTTTATTACAAATGAAAGCAGTTGTTCGAGATTATTTATGTTGAATCTATTCCTATTAAAATTGTTACCAAAGAAATATCCAGTTTCATTCATCAGCATGTAGTAAATGCATAAAAGGAAAGTTTTTTTTATGAAAACTAGCAAATAAACCAATATAAAATGGTTGTATTAATTAAGATTTGCAACAATTAAGTTATTTCTACTAACTAAAACGTTCTTTCCTTTAAATTGAATCTATTTGTTTATTTGGTTTGTTTTTGTCTAGAGTAAGACCGAGCTACAGAAAAGAGGGAATTAAACTATATTTAGAGTTGTTTTTTATTATTATAGAGTTGTTTTTTATTATTAAATTCTGGTGCTATTATCAAGAGGACAAAATCTATAGTTAGCAGCTAAAGTTCTTCTTTTACTAGCCCCTTATTATACAGGGTATCTGGAAAACACGTGTACAATGTTTGATGACAGATTCTTGATATCAAAATAGGTCGATTTACGCCAACTTAGTAATATTCGACACTGCTTCGTTTCTGTGGTCGAACGTGAAAGTTTGAAGAAAATATTGAATTTTCCCAAATTTCAGGTATTGTTTCAAGCATCCGTGTCTGAAACAACCAAATTTAAATATTTTATTGCATACTTAGATTCATTGTAAACCCCCTTCCTCTTTATGTAGGCTTAGGATTGATCCAAGAAATTTGAAGCGTGCTTAAGGACCAACAGGCCAACAATAATAAAACGTTACATATCAACGAACTACAAATGATAACAATGTAAGAGTGAACCTACAAAGAATAACAATATTAACACTCAAAATCAATTCAAACCCAAATAGAAAAATGTTTTTTTTTTCTGGTTATTTGCCTTACGAACTGGGGTTTTAGCCATGGACGCATATATATATATATATATATATATATATATATATATATATATATATATATATATATATATATATATATATATATATATATATATATATATATATATATATATATATATATATATGTTTATGCGGATTTCTCCGTGTGAGATGCAATAGCAGTGGATATATCCACATTATGCCGTTGTAGTGCTGAAATCACATTCAGCAAACGTTCAACTATATGCAGCTCCGTGTATAGAATGAAGTAAAATACGAACAGTAAATGCAAACTTCTCTCCATCTTATCCTTTCTGTGTTAGAGGTTGCACAGTTGGAACAAATTGCTAAGGAACACAATTCATCCTATTCTACCACCATCGAGATGACGGCCTACCTGTATCACCATACCGAGAAGAAAGTCAAAACTTACCCTTCCCGCCACAGTGATACGGCAGAGATACATGTTTCGTCTCTACTAAACTCATCAGGGTACTGACATGCACCTGGCTGTGCATAGGACAGATCGGAAGGAAGCACGCAAATACTGAACGCGGCTTCGCCGACCTCCCGCCGGATGGCGTATATATGTTTATGCGACTTTCACGGATTCCTCCGTGTGAGATGCAATAGCAGTGGATATATCCACAATATGCCGTTGTAGTGCTGAAATCACATTCAGCAAACGTTCAACTATATGCAGCTCCGTGTATAGAATGAAGTAAAATACGAACAGTAAATGCAAACTTCTCTCCATCTTATCCTTTCTGTGTTAGAGGTTGCACAGTTAGAATAAACTGTAATAAAACACAGTTCACCCTATTCCATCACCATCGAGATGGTGGCCTACCTGTACTACCGCACCGAGAAAGAAAGTCAAAGCTTACCCTCCCCGCCACAGTGATACGGCAGAGATACATGTTTCGTCTCTACTCAACTCATCAGGGTACCGACATGCACCTGGCTGTGCAAAGGACAGATCGAAAGGAAGCATGCAAATACTGAACGCGGCTTCGCCGACCTCCCGCCGGATGGCGTATATATGTTTATGCGGCTTTCACGGATTCTTCCGTGTGAGATGCAATAGCAGTGGATATATCCACATTATGCCGTTGTAGTGCTGAAATCACATTCAGCAAACGTTCAACTATATGCAGCTCCGTGTATAGAATGAAGTAAAATACGAACAGTAAATGCAAACTTCTCTCCATCTTATCCTTTCTGTGTTAGAGGTTGCACAGTTGGAACAAATTGCTAAGGAACACAATTCATCCTATTCTACCACCATCGAGATGACGGCCTACCTGTACCACCATACCGAGAAGAAAGTCAAAACTTACCCTCCCCGCCACAGTGATACGGCAGAGATACATGTTTCGTCTCTACTCAACTCATCAGGGTACCGACATGCACCTGGCTGTGCAAAGGACAGATCGAAAGGAAGCATGCAAATACTGAACGCGGCTTCGCCGACCTCCCGCCGGATGGCGTATATATGTTTATGCGGCTTTCACGGATTCTTCCGTGTGAGATGCAATAGCAGTGGATATATCCACATTATGCCGTTGTAGTGCTGAAATCACATTCAGCAAACGTTCAACTATATGCAGCTCCGTGTATAGAATGAAGTAAAATACGAACAGTAAATGCAAACTTCTCTCCATCTTATCCTTTCTGTGTTAGAGGTTGCACAGTTGGAACAAATTGCTAAGGAACACAATTCATCCTATTCTACCACCATCGAGATGACGGCCTACCTGTACCATCATACCGAGAAGAAAGTCAAAACTTACCCTCCCCGCCACAGTGATAGGCAGAGATACATGTTTCGTCTCTACTAGACTCATCAGGGTACCGACATGCACCTGGCTGTGCAAAGGACAGATCGGAAGGAAGCATACCATCCGGCGGGAGGTCGACGAAGCCGCGTTCAGTATTTGCATGCTATATATATATATATATATATATATATATATATATATATATATATATAATAAAATATTTTTTTCCAAATCATTTCCAGATCCATTACCAGTCCTAAAAATTTAGCCAAACAAAATTATGTTGCCAGGAAATTGTTTACCAAATATGACAATTTCAGTTTTATTATCGTTTAAGATTAATCTATTTTTGTACACCATATACTAAATTTCCTGCACACCAACGTTATAGTATCCTAGAGATTGTCAAGAATCACTTCATAGCTATATCAGCTGCATAATTAGTTAGGAGATATTCCGATATATGTAATGGTAAGTCTTTTATAACGAGAATGAAAATTAAGAGACGAATAATTGACCCTGCGGAATTAGATCAAGATCAACACTAAACTCGTCAAAGGCGCAATTTTTAACGTATATAAATATTTTATGATCGTTAAGAAAAATGAACTTATTTTCAACAAAATCAACATGGATAGAATCACAGGCCTTTGTGAGATCAAGGAAAACCACGGCAGTAGACCCATCGTCTTTCGTTTCTTTAGAAATATAGTTCACATTAACTGCCGCAGTTTCTACAGATCTTCCAGCTCTAAACCAGGGCTGATTATTACTAAATAAAATTTTCAAAAATATTTGAGGAACAGCACACGTACAGGTCGATAAAAAGAACATAAATTTGCATCACCTTTATTAAAAATCGCTTTAGCTTTGCCGGTTTTCCAAATATTAGAAAACTTACCAGTTAGAAATGACAGGGAGATGAATGGCACAGATATAGACTCAATTACTGCTTTTAAATCATGTACGAGGGACTCTATCTGGGCCGCTGGTCAATATTTTTTTCGAACTCAGGTTAATTAATAAATCTATTTACTGTGTAGCAATATCAAAATACATGTCAGATAGCTACGTTTCACTTGATGTACAGACTGTGTCGTCATACGATGCAAAATGATTACTGATAATATCTGTGATAATATGGGGAAAATAAATTGGTTCAAATACATTTGCTTCATCTATACGTTTATTTGCCACACCACCATCCGCCATACATATACATAGAACATTATGATCACTATCAGATTTACTTAACCTTTTATTGACTTTGGCACATATATTGGATTTATTGGAAGATTTATTGATTCTGTTGTTTAGGTAACCGCGTTTAGCTACCTTATTGTTTTTTTTTATAATTCTTGGCCTTCAAGTTGTTGTCTTTTAAGATCAACACATTTAGTTTCTGTGCATATGACGTAAAACAAAGGTAGCTCATCCTTAAAACTTTTTAGGTTATCGTTAAATCTTGAGTCACCATTTCTATTTGAAGATTTTAGACATTCTGTGTTATGTAGCGTTATTTTACGATACATAAAGATGTTTACGCAATTGTCAAAAAAGTCACAGTAGGAAACTGAATGATTCAGACTCATTTTGAAAAGTACAGGATGAATTTTGAAATACTTTTCGCAGTAATTCAGACTGATTTCGAAAATTCCGGGAAAAATTGTAAAATACTTTCCGCTATTAATTAGGCCGTTTTTCGAGAAAGGTTTTGATATATAACATATCGATATATAATGTAAACAGCACCATGACTACGGCTTGAAATTAAACTAAAAATAAAATAGTTGTCTGGAGACCGTTTGTTGTATATCAAAACGATGGCTTCGCGAAATTCTAGATCTCAAAATGTCTGCATTATAATAACACGTTTATTAATTAAAAATTTATTAATGGTAGAGTGCTAGGCTTCGTAAATCATCATCACGTAATTTCACCCACACAAAAATATTGCATCACTCTCTTTTAGAAGCTTCATCCTACCCGTAGGAAGCAGGCTCGCTAGTATATATAGGTGAAATTACTTTATTTTATGACTTGTTTTTATACGGGCTTTTGTATATAGAACTTGGAGTTCCTGAAGTACACAGACGATTCAGCTCTATTTGAAAGTTGTAAATTTTAAAACAGAAGTTACTTTTACAGCTCAGGAAATTTATTATTACTTAAGTTTTCGAGCGTTGAAAGTGTAAACCTGTTGTAATTCAACTTAAAATAAAGCAAAGTTGGATTAAACAAATATGCCATATTGGGCATGTGCTTTAGTTTAACAAATGTGACGTAAAATATACAAAATTAACAACTATTTATATATTTTCTTTTCGAGGAAATAAATTTTCATGACAAGTCATTAAAAACTTTAATAAATATTAGGGAAACCTAAAGATATTTACTTTAAACTTACATATTATTAGGATGGTAAATAATACTATTGCGATTGAAATAAAAACATAGTTATTGACGAATGTTTCTTACTCGACCTCTAATTACTTGCCTGCGTCCTTCGCGATATGACATATATATTTTGTTGCAAGCCGAAATCGTTGTATCCTACTTGGAACTGAATTTTTTCGTCATATGTGGCATTTTAGTCGAACCTACATGTGCCCTACTATATTTAAATCTAAGCGGTTGCCATTCTAATTTTTGAATCTGGGCCAGAGACTACAAATGATCAAGCAATATCCTGCATTAACATGGTTAATTTTTCCTATTCAATATGACCGCCATATGGCAAAACATAATGTTGTCGCTTATATTTAATATAAAATTTAATAGTCATTTATCCAATTATTTCCACAAGTTCGACACGTCTCTCTCAAGTACGTCCACGAAGTATTATGCCGCCCCATTCAACATTGATTAACACATAACAATATGGTCATCTTTGTGGGAGATACATACTGAGTACAAGGATGTACTGGATAATCTGACAAGGAAATCTGTACAATCAGGTCCCGGATCACTCAGATATACACAGAAACGAGAAACTGGAACCTTTGGCAAAGATGGAGTCTGCTATTGAACTATGCAGACCCCAACCAATTCTACCTGTTCCGATTACTGTTGGTTAAAGGGAATAATGGTTGGATTACGAACAGGATATTGCCACTTATGAGGTCATCTTCATAAGATTGGCATTATTATTGAGACTTTGTGCAGATGGTGTCTAGAGAAGGATAAAACTTTCAACTATGTCATTTTATATACCAAGAGTGTGCAGCATTCAACGGTCTGAAGCAGGGATAAAGGAGATAAAGTATTATTAACTGAAGCTATTAAACAAGTTCAGTTAACGAGGCTGCTTGGATTCGCAAAGACAATCGGCCTCAAGTGATTTGCAGTCATGGTGTAACGGGCTCAGTGAGGCCTAAGCATCTATGATCAAGTATAACAACTTGTTATTAATTTATTAACTTTTTTTTGACCTCCTTTGAGGCATCGTGCAATATATTTTTGAGAAAAGCAATAAAATAGCTAGCCAATAGCCCTAACTGAAATATTGTAGAACATCTGTGAGAGTTGGGAAGGTACCTGCATCGGAAGGAAAAGTTAACCTTCCACAAGTAGCAAATGTCGTATTTCAAGGATTTTTTACTATTTAATCAACAGTATACGATGTCAATATTAGGAAATAATACAAGCAAGGGAGCCACATGTTCGTTGCCCAATTGGAATCCAGTTTTTTAAATAAAAATTTAATCGCCATAGAATTCCATTTAACTATATTTTTATAAATTCAAATAGCACCAGCATGATTTTTTTCAATAAATCTGTTTCTTCTCTAGTTATATTTTTTAGAGTAATCTCTAACTCAATTTTTTTACTATAGCGCAGCCCAGTGATTTTCAAACTGTCGAGTGTACCCCTCTTAGGGAGTGACCATATAACAAAAAAGGAGTACAATTTCACTACTTATAGTGAGATATTAAACCTGTGAAAAACTAAAAATATTATTTTAATTAGACATGCGACAAAAGCCATTAAAATGGAGGCATGATTAAAACTGATATGGAAATTTTAATCGCAAATACTGAAACATTGTAAAATGCTGGCTAAGCACAAATCTAACTTTATGCGTATGTTTGTTTTACGGCTCTGACTTAGAGGGACAGTTATATATTACAGTTTCGGTAAGTATGAGTATGAAAATACAAATTAAATGTTTAATAACACTAGGTGTGTAAGGTAACTAATAATATAGAATTTTTCAATTTTTTATCCAAATAAAATTAGAATTCGATATTGTCTCCCTTAAAATGATCTCCTTTGGACGCCCCATAGCCCTGTAGGTGGTTATTCTAATCCTCATACCTGTGCTATGATAACAGAATAGCCTTTAACTGGTCGATTACAGCCGTTTGAACGTGTGCGTATTAACAACGACGTTCCTTGTGGTGATCTTCCAATCTAGGGAAAAGGAAAAAGTCTCAAGGACTCAAATAAGAAGGCCAAGGAACCACAGGAATGTTTTTACTGACCAAAAACTGATTTATTGAAATTGTTGTGTAAGAAGGCTCATTATCGTGATGCAGTTGATCTTGATGTTTGATCTCACACGCGTGATGATGTTGATGGATTGTTTGACCTTGAAACCCAAACTCTTTGATGATTCTCTGACTTTCGAAAAAGCAAATCAGTATGCATTTGTTCTTTCACTTGCTCATTCTTGCTTTTTGGGCTTTGAAAAGGTTGAAATGTGCCATTCCATGCTCTGGCGCTTGGTTTTTGGGTTGTACTCAAGGCTCGTCACTAGTAATGACACGTTCCAGAAAATGGCACTAAATCAAGATTTACCTAACGTCCTTTTCGTCCTAGGAAAGGTTTATTGCAACCGTTCTTACACAGATTTTTCTCATTTCTAATTCACTAGAAAAAGTTTGTTGAATGGTAATGTGAGTCAAATTCGACTCTTCCTCGATCATTTTAACAGTCAACCGATGATTTGAATGCATAAGATTCCGCATTTTGTCAACATTTTCATCGGCTCTTGACGAAAACTTTCCGTTCATCTTCCATTGACTCTATTTCTTCTCAAAATGCCCTAACACACCAAAAGGCCTGGAACAATAACAAGACTAAATCCGTAGGCGTGCTGAAGTTTTGCAAATGTTTCCTTTTCACTGTGCCTAAGTCTAAAATAAAACCTAATAACACACCGTTGCTCGAAATTAATGTCACTCATTTTAGAAAGCACTAAAAAAACTGTTTCAAGAAAAAAATCATTACTGACAATTAAGTTACTCTGGCGAGTTCAAACTCCTCTTGAAGGTGTACCACATGTTCATATTAAGTCCCTCCAGGTCTCACATTCCAAGTGCTGCCAGATTTGTTACCTAATTTACACATCTCTTATTGTACAATGAAAAATGAGCAATAAACAAATGGGATAGGAGTTTAATATTCTTAAGTGAGTAGATCCATAAGTGTCTGAAACATGAAAATACGTTTGATACTAAAACAGATAATCGAACATTAAAGCATAAAGAGAAACTAAATGAGAATCGATCAGCTATATATAATGGATAAAATAGTTCTATAAATATTCTTATATATAATTTTTGCAATTTACCGAGAAATCTAATTGTATTTTAACATACAAGGTGTCTCAAGGTGACCGTCCATTGGAATATCTAGGGAAATAATGCGATTTTAATTCTGCAAATTTGTATAGCGTTTTCGGATGCCGCTTTCATCAGATGAACTAACAGCGATCTTGTGCGATTTTCAATTATGCCGGATGTTATCCGAAACTTACTTATTTTAAATAGATTACCCTCCATGTTACTTTTTTGTATTCCTTTCTTTATTTCAAAGTTTTTTTGCTCTACTCCAGCCATTTTTGAGGAAAAAAAATATATTTTTCAAATTTTCACCTTTAACAGAGTGACGCCTAAAATTGAATATCATTTTAAAAATAAAACAGTAATACTCGCCATTCCGGTTGTGGCTTTAGATGTTATTGGGCTCGATAATGAATTATCTGAAAATGACATTTTAGATACAGAGAAGTGGAAAAATATCAAATTTTAAGCTTTGTCAGAAAATTAAAAAAAAAATATCTTTCCAAATACGCTGATTGATTCAATAAGTAGGCAAGAATATTTCCTATCTTTTCATATTCATATTGGGAGTCTCTAAACCTAACTAGGGTAGTTTTTCATTCATGGCGAGTGCAGCAGAATCATAAGTCGAACATAAAGTGTGTTCAACGAAAGATATTCTAACTTAACAACAACGAATAGAAGAAAATTTAGAAATGTTATGAAAAATCATCTTATTTATGATAATATTTTATACTAAATTATACTAAATTGCGGCGCTGGACAGTAAATAATGATAAACAATAAGTAATAATAAGAAACAGCCAGTAATAATTTAAAATACACACAAAATATAATCTTAATCTAAATATTCAATATGATACGATTGACTCTTAAAAGGGCGTGGAGTAAATCCTCTACTGTATTGTTTGCCAAAGATCAAATGGTGTTAGATCTGGGGACCTTGGTGGTCAATTCCACCGTCCTAGTCGCTTAGTCGATTTATCCTCCAACATATCATACAACTTCTGGTTTATCACATCTCCCCAATGTGGCGGTGTGCACCATCCAGTTGATACCAATAATCTCTTCTATCCAACCACATATTATCAGCAACAAGACTTCCTGTATTGTATTTTTAGTAAAGTGAAGAAAATATGCTTAACGAAAATAATTTGTTTTATTTTTAAATCAAAATATAGTTTCGCATAAAACTAAATCTACAAAATAATTGCGAAGATGTTAATACAAAAATTTAAAAATTTAATTTCACTTTAATTAATTTGATAAGCCACTGCACACTGAAGCCTAGTGACTTATTATGATGTCTGTTATATCTGCTCTATGTGAACAGGTTGATTACCAAAATCAGGTTAAACAGCGTGTTCCCTAGTTTATATTTTAGGGAAAAACCTTTTGGATTGATACATCATTGGAAGTGTCTCTTGTAGGTTAGTGCTTCGTCTTCAAAGATGATGTGCGACACTGTTTCGTCCGTTTCGTTACCGGCTTAACATGTGGTCTGCTTAAACCCAGGATTTCGTGGCTTGCTGGGAAATAGTTTGCTGTGTTATTGGCCCATTTTACTTAAAAGTTATTGTACACTCAGAGAAGACTTCGCCTTAAAAGGTCTACTGTTTTTCCTTGTTTGCCTGGAGGTAATAGGGATTCAAAAGGTGTATTTTAAGCGTTCTGACAGTCGAATAAAATATTTGCACATGCACGTTTTGAATTATGTTGGGATATTTACCTTTAAGCCCATTTACCTTTATTTATTGGAAATGTAACTTCCCACGTAATAGAGAACTCTTCCTTAAATTCGTTGAAATTTTCAGAGTGGTTATCAAAAACTTTGCAGTGTTTAGCTTCTGTACCTGGTATTTAATAATAGATGAAGCTTTTATTATAGCGAGGTGTAACTATAATCTCAGAATTTTCGTCTGGATTTTGCATATATTTAGTAGACCATTCATTCCCCATTTTTTGAGCAGCGTCAAGAACTAGGAGAGCTGTAAACGTTCGCGAAAGAGTTTGCCGTCTTTAATGACTTTGTTGAAAACCTCCAAAGCATTATTTGTCGAGAGCGATATTAAAGTTGCACCCAGACACTGATTTTGATTCTGAACTAGCCACTGTTCTTTGAAATATGCTATAAACTAAGAAAGTTTAGAAACTGTACTGAAAACATCCCGGTTTGTTATATAATGTGGATAATTTCCCAATATTTTTTAATGAAAACCTTTTTTTACATCGCCTTCAATTCACAACTTCACCTTCCTTTTAGCATTTGCCCACAACATTTGCACTATGACAAATTCTAGTTCTTTAGCAAACGCATTTTGGATCGTCCAATTTAGTATAACTTTTATGTCGATTTTTTTTATAGTTAGATTTTTTTTATAGTTAGATTTTTTTTTAATTAAGTTTATCAATATTTGTTTTAGATACAAATATAAAGTTTTACTGTGCCTGCCTTTAAAAATCCGAAATAATTTGACCTAATAACACTTAGTTAATAATTTAAAAGGAAAATAGTGCGATCAAATTAATTTTACTAATTTATGAAAAGATGAAAAGTTATAAAAATTTGCAGGCATATGTTTCCAATTGGCTCCAAAACAGACGTGTAACGAATTTTTTTGTTGAACGATTTTATTTTTCATGACGTTGAGTTGGAAGTCCTCTTTTTTCTCTATTTAAAAACAACTAAACATTGCGGATAAAATTTTTGTTGAGGCCCGGATCAGATGACCTTGTAGGTTCTATAATAAATCTGCCCCATTCAATCATTTTATGGCTTGAATAATAATATCATTGGATATGGAATTAAATAACTAATAAAAACCTTTAATATTAGTAGCTAAATTTTACTGACACAATTAATTGATTTACTGTAAAAAAGTTTAATACTCCCCTAATGTATTATTAACTATCAAATGTAACCAACCGGATGGTTAAAAAACCGCTAAATGATTAATTCTCTTATTTTGCTATCCCGAATCGTTAAAGGAGCGAGAGTAAAATACACATTTATCTCGTTAATATAACCCAAAACACTAAACAAACGTCTTTAATTAGTATTACAGTTCTTATTCTATAAATTAATTGGTTCAGATAACATCGTAATATCGTAGTTTATAAGGCTATTTGTACATCACTCCGATCACTTTAAAGTTAATAGAAAAGACAAAAAAAAATTGTAATCGCTCGGAGTACTCCCGCTGCGTCAATACAAAAATGCCTTGAGAGATATTGTAACAAAAACGGCCGTTAAAAGTAATGAGGCCTAATATAATTCTTTTATCTTGGTTTAAGAATTAAGTAAAATGGAACGGGTTATAAAGATATTTGTTTAGCTTTCCATTCAACGAAATAATAGAGAAATGAAAAAACCATCAAATGCGTATTGAACACACGTTAGGTTATGTTTTTAGTTTTTTCTAGAAGTTTTTTACACGTCTATTTTAGAGTTAATTGGAAACAAATGCCTGCAAATTTTTATAACTTTTCATCTTTTCATAAATTATTAAACTTAATTTGATCGCACTATTGTCCTTTTAGAGTATTTACTAAGTGTTATTAGGTAGAATTATTTCAGATTTTTGCAGCCGAGCACCGTGAAAATTCATATTTGTATCTAAAACACATTATAACAAAGTTTTATTTAACAAAATGTAAGTATAAATAAAAACCGACATAGAAGTTATAGTAAACATTAAACTGACAAATAATACAAAATTATGGAAAAACTTGACTAAGAAAATAATGAAACAAATAATTATTGAATAAGCAAATAAGCGGTGCTGAAAAAGTATTTAAGAGTACAATGAAATCTAGAGAAACTTCACTTCGACTATTGAAAATTATTTGACTTCCATACTAAGGCGCCGTACAAACAAGGAAGAAAATTTATATTTGACGTGTCTGGCGCATGCACCAAAGTTACACGCCTAAAATAGGGTGACGATTGCAAGCAATCTTAAGAGCTTTTATTTTATAAATAAGCTGTTTAAATAGGAAATATTATATAATAGAATTAATTGCATTTTTGAAGATCTACCCAGTGATAACTTAATCGATGTGGTAAGAGAAACAAAATTTTTTAACCCAGATTATTTTCCCAGTGTTGCTTCAGATCTCTTTTTAAATTAAAAACAGGCTTGCAAACTTATGCTACATTGGTATTTCCATGCAAGAATTTCGCAATTAAGTGAAAAGAAATGCAATAATAGAGAGTATTAACAAATTAATAATAACTGTAAATTAACCAGAGTTCACTTAATAGCCGCGCCAGAGAGCAAAACAGCCAGGCTAACTTATATGCTGGAGAGCAGGAGTGGATTATTCAGGGCGTCACTGCATCTCTAGCTAGCTTAAATACAGAAACCTTTCGCTATGTCGTTAGGAACTAGCTTCAAACTTTCATTCCCATAGCTACACAAATATAAAAAAGTGATCCTGAGAGTTGAATAAAACTCGTAAGTAAATATTAATAATAAAAATCTCTAATTGATTATTATAGATGGTGTTTCTGTTTTGACAGCATAAAGCTAGATATTTTATGAATAAATTCTTCAGTATAAATAATCACATAATTTCCAATTTCAAAAGATTAAAATTTTTTGAGAGTTAAAACTTAATAATTTATAACTGAGAAATGATTTAAAGCGGAAAAAAAGGAAATAAATAGAATTTACCGAACGTTAAATAATTTCAATAAATATTAATAAAAATATATTTTTCTGCCAAAAAAATACAAGAGATCAAATGAAATTTAACATGTAACATTCCATAATTATGGAATGGAAGGCCAGAAAATTGTGTAACCAAAAAAAACGAATAAATTTAATTTACAGAATTAATTGAGTTGTTATCATTAAAATACAAATAAAAAATAAAATAATGCTAAATTTGCCTAATGAAATATTAAAAGATCAATCAAATATTAAAACTCAAAAATATTCGACTTCCTTAAACTTTGGAGACCTCGCGGACTAAATATCGCTAAGGCAAGTTACAAAACAGAAATTTATTAAACCCAAAAATAAAAATAAGTGGTGTATTGGGGAATTTTACAACGACAGTAACACAGGCAGGGGTGAAAATTTAACTAGAACACACAGAAAGTTAAGTAACCTAGGACAATTACTACACAATGGATTCGAAAAGAAATAATAAGATCAAAACATTCCAAAATAAGAAAATGCTAAAAGCAAGACCTACAAAGAATAACTTGTCAATGAAGGTTCGACAGAGAAAGCAACTAGTCTGAAAATAATATAAACAAACCGAAGTCTACATAACTTAAAATCGTTTCAAGAAAACTGTTATAAGAAAAGTTAAAAGGAAGAATTTCGTTCAAATAGTAGGCAGGAAAATCGAGATTTATCTGAAAAAAAAAGTAACAGTAAATTCAACGTCAATAGCACAGGGGAACAAGAAAAGTATTTTTTTGCAGCCATAGTTTTCATAGTGGATCAGATTTGTAGCATCTTTTTATCATTTTTAATTGGTCAAAATAACAGTTTGTTTATTAATTTATCCTATTGAGTGTTATTATTGCACAAAAAGGATGAGTTCTTCACGGAAATCTTATGTTAATAAACCAGACCATTTGTGTTACATATGTGGCAAATTTTATCAAAAAAGCAAAGAAGAAAAATAAACGATTTTATAAAAGGCGCCTACTAAGCATATATTGGATAAAAAAACTGAGTCGACAGGATAAATATTGGGTGCCTCAGGAAGTTTGTAAAACTTGCGTGGAGTCACTTCATTTCTGGAGACAAGGAAGACGGAAAAGGCTTCCATTTAAAGTATCAATGACATGAAATGAGCCAAATAACACTTCGATGGATGCTACTTCTGTGCCGTGAAATTAAGAGGCATGAACCGATACAAAAAGCGTCCATGGACTTATATAAATATAAGATCGGCTAAGCCACCAACACTGCATATTGAACACTTGTCTGTACGATATTTTCTGCCTTGTGAAACGTGAACAATGCTTATATTAAAATAGTAAATACACGGGGCGAAAGCGTTAGCGAAAGTGAATTTTAAGGATGCAGTTCTATACTTCAGGGTTTCTCTCAAGGTAAACTAAACGACTTAATTCGAGATTTAAATTTATCGAAAAGTTAGTCGAGCTTTTTACATCAGGACTTAAGAAAATACACTGTCTTCAGCCTGACTTGTCAATAACATAGTACCGGACTAGAGAGCAAGACATAAAGAAATAAAATTGTTTAACCCAGATTATTTTTCCAGTTTCACCTCGGATCTCTTTTTGGAGTAATTAAAAGTATATGCCTACAGAATTACGTTGTAAAAGTAAAAAACTGACGAAGAAATAAGACTGTAATATACATATGGATAGATGAACAAGCGGACAGACGTGCAGATGCGGGGTCAGACAAATAGACTATAGAGGGATTGACGGTCAGACGATCAGACGGACAACAAACCGATACAGACTGACAGACTAATAGACGGATGGACGAACGAACGGATGGAGGTAAAAAAACTATAAGGGTTTCTAGCTGAGTATAAAACTCTCAAGACTTCGGCACTCTCTTAAAGACAAAGTACATACTTTTTTTTTAACTCTTACATTTAATTTGAAGAAATTTTTGAATTCGTCCTATAAGTTAACAGAAAAAGCATTTTAAAAATGTAAAACCGATTATAACGTAGGTAGATCAAAAGTTTTGGAAGTTTCAATTAATTTAAAAAATAATACTGAGAAAATATGCTATGATTGAAAAATTTGAAAAGTAAAAATTGTTTTCTTAAAATTAATCAAATTATTTTTCAAATGTGACCAGAACTTTTAAATATTGATTTAACCAAAACGTTATTATATTTTCGGAATTTGGAAAGAAAAACGCCAACTTTTTGGTTTTATTATCTTAATATATATTAGGAGAAAACCAAACTCAATGTAATTTCACTTTTTCTCAATTTTTAATCTTACAAAACTTGCGTGGAGCCCTACATTAAAATGAAAAAAAAAATTGTATCATTGTTTCTATAACCACGATTTCTAGTCTGTGCAAATGATTTATAGGCGAACGCACTGTGATGTTTATTGGGTCTTCTCCTTTAGGTGCCGTCCTCGTTCCGAAGTTTGGTTATCATCAAAGCTATGCGTATCTTTGACACTGCAGATCTAAACAGTTGGCAGTTGTTGCAATTGTACCATTCTCTTAAATTCTTTAACCATGAAAGCCTTCTTCTTCCTATGGATCCTTTTGCCTATTATTTTTCCCTAGATAATTAATTGCAGCAACTGGTATTTATCTCCCCTTATAACATGTCCAAAGTATTGCAGTTTGCGTACTTTAATAGTAAGTACTAATTCTTTCTCTTTCCGCGTTCTTCCCAAAAACCTCCATATTTGTTACTCTCTCTGTCCACGATATTCTTAATATTCTACGGTACATCCACATCTCAAATGCTTCCATCCTCTTGGTATCAATCTTTTTCAATGTCCACGCTTCCATTCCGTAGTAAAGAACTGACAGTACGTAACATCTCACAAGGCGAATTTTAAGTTTAAGGCTTAAATCTCGTCCGCAGAACACCTTCTTCATTTTAGTAAACGTAGCTCTAGCTTTTTCCACTCTGATTCTGATTTCTTCAGAGCTATCGTTATTTTCGTTGATAACAGTTCCCAGGTAATTATATTTTCTCACACGTTCAATTCTTTGATCATGCACGGTTATGTCAGGGAGGTTGTGTGGTGATTTAGATACCACCATTATTTTTGTTATCCATATTCTTCACTGCATTCTACTATTCCGTTAATTAGTATCTGAAGGTCCTCCGAAGTTTTTGCAATTACAACCGTGTCATCGGCATATCTCAAGTTGTTTATTGGGATGCCATTTATTTTAATACCTATATTTTGCCCTGAAACTGCTCTGTTTACGATGTCTTCTGAGTATAGGTTGAATAAGATTGGTGAAAGTATTCATCCCACCCTTACGCCCTTCTTAATCTCGAGTTCCTCCGTTGTCTCTTGCTCTATTCGAATATTCGCTTTCTGGTTATAGTAAATCTTGAAAATAATCCAGATGTCTCTTTTATCCAAGTTTTTTCTACCAGCAGTCTCATTAGATGATCAGGACGTACTTTATGGAACGCTTTATTGTAGTCAATGAAGCACATATACATATCTTGGTTCATATCTAGACATCTTTGGCACATGACGTTAAGTGCAAATAGTGTTTCTCTTGTTCCAAGGCCGTTCCGAAATCCGAATTGAGTATCACCAATATCCACATCTAGTTTCCTGTGAATTATTGTGTGAATCAGTTTGAGGAATACTTTTAATGTGTGTCCAATTAGGCTTATTGTGTGATGGTCAGTACACTGTTTTGCGTTTGCCTTTTTTGGTATGGTGACAAAAGTTGACAGGAGCCATTCTTTTGGTATTTCTCCTGTTTTATAAATGCAGTTAAAAAAGTCGACAAGAATATTCACTGATTCAACTTCCACAAGCTTGAGAAGTTCCGATGTAATCCTATCTGGACCCGGTAATTAACCATTCTTCATTGTTTTTATAGCGTATAGTATTTCTTCTTTAGTTATGTCTGGTCCTTCGTCGCCTTGTATATTATCTATATTAGGTTCTTGTCTTTTATCGTCGAACAACTCTTCTACATAACTCTTCCAAGTCATAAGCTTTTCTTGTAGATCGGTTATTATTTCTCCATTTGCGTTGCATAATAGATTGAGATGTTTCCGTTTTTGTATACTTGCCAGTTCCTTTATCTTTTTATATGAATTAAAAGTGTCATGTTTTAGTTGCAGTTCTTCAATTTCCTCGCATTTTCTTCCATAAAAAGTTACTTTTGCTGTCCTTATTTCGTTTCTGATTTGTTTGTGTACTTCATTATATTTTTGTCTGCATTTTTCCTTGCACTGTTTTCCTTTTTTCTGTTTCTCTCTGGTAAGAATACTCTGAGCAGGTTTTATTATGACCTCTTTTAAATCTTGCCACTTGTCTTCTACATGTGTATTCTGTGTCTTTATAGAAAGAAGGGTAACATCCGTTAAACTAGTTAAAGCCTTGGCGCCCTACGTGGGGCACGACACGATGACTTTAAAATTAAGAGTATCATGTTCTTTGGGACACTCATAAACAATATCGGTAATTACTCACAGATTGTTTGCATTATTGTACGGGAGATATTTATATTTCATATTTATGCTGGCATGCTCAAATCTAACACTAGAACGTCTCTAGTGGCTAATAACAGTGTGCCCGTTGAAGAATGTGTAGTTACAGCTTCGTGAATGGGGAAACTACCGCTCTGAAGGGTAAAAGTTAATTGGGACTCTACTGCCTTTCATGGCATAGCCGCAAGCGAGGGTACTGTGCCCTGACTCATACTGTAATTTGTCTTTGTTAAGTGTGAGTTACTTTTAACAATCATAACATAGCAATAGTGCTGATTTAGTGGATGCTTTAGTCAGTACTTAATGGAAAAAATGGATAGTTTTTGGTATCATATTTGATTAAAAAAGAAGACTTTTGAAAAAATTCGCTTTATTATATTATATTTCTTTGTGTTCTGAACAAAATCAGTTTCTTAATTGTAAAAAATTTGAAATTTTAAAGTTCAGTTTTGAGAAAATTGAGATTTTTCTTATTTTCAGAAATAACCTCTTAATCTTGTGAATTAAATAAATGGTCGATATATATAGTAAAAATATTTAAATTAAATTAAACTGTCAATTTTAGTTATTTTAAATTATAATTTTGAATCTTTTTGATATATTGGAATGAAAAATTTTTTTGTAGTACATTAATACTCATTAATAATACTACATTCTTGAAAAAAACGGTTTCCATAAATAGTAACATGTCCCAGAATTGAATGCAAACACGAAGAGAACAAATTTATTTTTTGGTTCCCAAGACGTGAATTCTCAGGTTTGAAAAATGGAAACTTTATGTTAAGGGCGCAAGCAGATAGCGTTCCCGTAGTATGTTTTGTGTTGCTTTTTTTGATATTAACTCAGATTTTTTAAAATCATACAGTCACAGCTTTTACTGTTAACGAAAAGTTTCATGTTTTTCAACTAAATTTATTTGTTTTTTCAATGGGGCATTTAATTTTTTTTAAATTAAATACTGTTGTTGTTTTTCAGGGTTAGATATTTCTAAGACATTATTTGGCATCACAATAATGCTTAGAATCCCATATATCTGTCAATTTTGTCACCTACATTTTTTTGCAGTTGTTTGCGTATGATGTTCTTTGAAAGGGCTAGTTTTTACAAGTCAGCATAGACATACTTGTTTAAAAATATCGGTTAGAGAAGTTGTTATTAACATGTGTGTGGGGTGCCCTTTAGATTTTTACTATATTTCAATATGGATGAAGGTTGTTAACGGAGGTCTTCATGTGTGTTTTTTAGATATGATTTTAAGGTAGAGATTATGGATCTGTAATAATATTTTTAAAGACACAGAATTTTATCAGAATCGCTTTAAAATGTTAGATTTCATTCCATATTGGACAGAACCAATTTATCAAATTATAGAAAATTTAAAATTTTAATGTTTAGTTGTGAAACATTGAAAAAATTGAAATTTTTTTCATATTTTCAGAGATATTGGCAACGTATAAAAACCAATTTCCAAATATCTTTCAAACTTGTAAATTTTATAAAATAGGGTATTCCAGATTAATTAATTCAATATAAATAGTAAAAGTATTAAATTAAAAAAGCCTGTCCATTTAGGTTATTTTAAATTTGAATTCTGACTTTACACCAAGTATTGGAATTTTTTTTATAATAGTGTGACGCGTTTTTCGTAGGAGGTGAGCAGGTCGTGCTCTTTGGATTTTCTTTGATTACGGCAGCGGAACATCGGTCAGTGGATATTTCTCGTGCAAACACTCATCGGTGAAATGCTCAGCGCAGGGGTATCGATTTGACGGTATCTACTTATATTCGGGATATCCCTGCTCTCTAAACTGATCAACGGTTTGACTGCCTGAAGGTCAAAACATCCACTCAGTGGTCGGTTCTCGGGCGCCACCCTTGGGATTCATGTGGTCGAAGGCCCACTTATACACCGGGCAGCTTGTTACAGTGGAGACACGCCAAGCCAGGGGTCAATTGTGCGTATTAGTGCTGGCTGCCGGCTACTAATTGTTATACGTAATGTTAAAAATGTGTAATAAAACAAACGGTTATAAAACATCCTGTATCATGTATTCCATTCTTTTCTAAAAAGACATGGCCTAAAATTAACTTACAATCTAAGATGTACAACAAACTAACAATTACACGATCCGGAGGGCAAGAGTATGTCTTGAGAGCTGATCACGGTAGCTCGTACTGGTCGGTTACGCTGAACACGGTAACCCGTTGGTATCATTCGCAACGCTATTCACGTTACCTCGTACTATACGGTTGCGACGCTATTCATGATGGTTCGTATGCAAATTATCGCGTTTCGTATCTAAAATCCGCTGTTCACGGCGCTTCGTACTAAAATTCGACCGACGGCGATATACGTGGTGTGTAACAATAACCCGGCATCGATCGGCGATAGGCGGCGTCTCTACACGCGGCGGCGGCGGCAGTTATTAAGCGCCCTTATCAACGGACAGCGGAGGGCACCCGGCGGTAAAACACATTCCTGGTCATTTGCTAGACCAGGTCCGACCGGCGACCCAGGCAGTCCGTTGGGACTGTTGACCCTGGTGGAGAACGTGCGGTTCTCAGCGAAATAATGGTCTGCTCGAGCTTAAATAGACGGCCCGAATTCCCACTACGCTGACGTGTGATGGCGTGTGGTGATCGGTGATACAATACTGCTGTATGCAGCGCGCGATTACTATGATCGGACGCTCTAAAAATCATCGGAAAATTGTATTTCCCGGCATGGCGCTGTAGATCTAATTATATACCGGTAATATCGAAACTTTAAGCATTCTTTTCCCGCAAGAATCAGATTTTTCGGATGTTTAATAAATAAATTAAATTCCGGTGAACATACTCATGCCCAAAAATATAGTAACCTCGTTACAATAGGTTAATACTAAAATCTTTAATACAACTGGATCTCTGTAAGTTTGTTAGTGTTCTGGTCTTCAATGATACTGTTCGGTACCAATAGCCCCGATTCAGTTACTTCCTTTATTTTATGTAGATGGAATACGTCATTCTTTTTTTCCACTTCTTCAATTACGTCACATTTCCTGGCATGCCAAATTGCTTTTGCTCGTCGTATCTTCCTCCTGATTTCTTAGTGGATTTTCCTTTATTCTGTTTCGTTTTTATTTTCATAATCCTGTCACCAATCCATAAGACGCAATATTTCTTCTGTCATTCATTTTTGTTTTATTTGTGATTTTTCTTTTGTAAGTTTGTTCTTCTGAATTTCAGTAAAATATTATTTATTCCACATTTCTTCAATATCATTTTCTGTAATCCTAATCATCTACATTTGGTCTCCTAAAAGTTGTGCCACTTCTTGTATATTCACGTTGTTTATCATCATTTGGTATAAATACATGTTTGCATAATATATATTATTAAGTAGATCATCTAACAGAAGTAAAAATACAATTACTGGCAGGTAACTTCTAAATATAAAGAAATAAAAAACGGAACAGTATAAAACTTCTAAAACAGAAAATTAAAATTGCTTTTCCTGATGTAATATCCATGTAATAATTTCTCTGACTCTCAAATCATTCTTGTGGTATATAGCTCCTTATAGACGTAAGCGATTTTGTTTTGAAATAATGGATACTATAGAGCTATAATCTAATTTTTTAAGCCACATCTTATTTTCTGATGCACCCAAATTCTATCATAATGGCTTCTTCAACAGGCACAACTACCGGTATTCGTCGTTTGACAAAAATTCTCATTCGATAATGGAAAACTACAGGCAACATTCGCAAAATTAAATGTTTGGGCAGACATCATTGGGGACTGCATTACAGGACTTTTCTTCCTTCATGAGAACTTACAGGCTAACTTCTACTTAAATTTGGTACGAAATAAAATTACACTCCATTAATTTTATTGACAACATAACGACCTCATATTAAGAAACCCAATTTGGTTTTAATAAGATGGAGCGCCAGCAAATTTCAGTAGACATGTTGGTCTCTACTATGTAGATGAAACGTTTCCTAAAAGGTGAATAGATAGAAGAGGGTCATAGAATGGCCTCCTAGGTCACCCGATCTAATGCCCTTAGTTATTGAAATAGTTTGTATTCTTATACTGTTAATTGTTAATGTTTTCGAAATCGTCATTTGACATTTGCTGACATCATTAGC
Source organism: Diaprepes abbreviatus (assembly GCA_034092305.1). NCBI lineage: Eukaryota > Metazoa > Arthropoda > Insecta > Coleoptera > Curculionidae > Diaprepes > Diaprepes abbreviatus. The sequence continues at coordinate 616,956 of JASJET010000069.1, forward strand.
ATATGGAATACAGACTCAGTTAAAAGAATTATAGTTCTGGAGGTTGAAGAAAACCCGGATCGGCTTTAACTGCGTTTTAACAATTTTTTATTTATCACGAATTTGTTCCCATCGGTAATCCTAATCAGCCCACAATATACTTGAAAAAAATTAAGTCAGCCAACACTACATATTTCTTAATAATTTAAATTTATTTCCATGCCGCACATTTTACTAATTTCATTATTTATCTATAATTATACTCAATTTAAACAACCATTATATTTAGTTAAATAATGAAGTCATTATTTTACCGAAAAGTAATGAAATTGGTTATTTATCTCAAATAAATTGAAATGAATGGGCAATTACCTAACTGGAGTAAAAAATATATTTATATTAAGTAAAGAATCTTATAGCACCCTAAAATGTAGAAAGGACTGATTTATATCTCTTTTTAAATTATCGTCGAAATAAAATAAGAAATAAATGTAAATTTTTATCAGGACAGAAAATAAATGAAGACCATTTGTCGATGCGGATGTTGTGCTTACATTTTAAGAATTGTTACGTGGGCTATTTGTCTGAAATTTCACAATGCAATTTCTTAAGATTTTTATTTCATTTGAATTTGAATTGTAGGCTTTTAAAAAGCTTTTACTTTTACTTGCCGAAAATGTTATTGGACCTATTTTAATCAGCATCTAAAAAGTGAAACGCTTATATTTCGGGAATTGGTAATACTGACGTTGCTAGGTGCCATTGTTAAGTAAGATATTTTATTCAGTATACGTACTCGGAACATTTGGACATACAGACGCTGATTGTATTATTTGCAGTAACTTCAAAATTTCATCTCTGTAAGAAGATCGAACTATCTAGTGATTTCATCAGGAGTACATCAATAAATTTTTTTCTTTATATGATGATATAGCATCTACAAAAACAATTGTATTTCTCTGATTTAGTGAATTCAATGGTAGACACTGTTCCCTCATGGACGAATCACGTACTCTAAAATCTGTTGTAGTGTAATAATATTCCTGAACTGATATGGTCGTCATGTGGTATTTTTTTTCATTATGGGTCCGTCCGGAAGCCGGAAGCACTGCGGCCAGTATAGGCCTATTGTGTTCATCCTTGACTTAAAGCCACTCTGTTAACTTAGCCTCCTGAATCCATTGGCACGAGTCCGCCAAGAAGTGGGTTCGGTTTCAAATATGTTGTCCCGAAGATTTGTTGTCTATTTTGATCTAGTGACTTGTAATCACAAATGATGTGCTTGACCACTTCCTCGGCTTGACCACATAGTCTGCAGCTGAGGTCTCCGTTGTAAAAATTCATTTTATTTATAAAACCTTTGACTGCAATGTGTCCCGTTATTATGCCTGTGATTGTTCCTAATTGGTTCCTGTACATTTGAAATAATTTCCTTGCTAATTTTGAATCAGGACTCTCTATAAAAAGCCTGTTATGGTTTAATCCCTGTCTAGCTATACGGTGATTTGATCCATTATTTAAAAACTTTTCATGTTGCATACCATTGCACTCGAAGAGCCTGTTTTGCACCAATATATTGAGATGATAAGCCAGCTTTCACCGGTTCATCAGTTTTTTCATTTCCATGTATGTCTTCGTGTCCTGGTACTCACTTTAACATCACTCTGTTGTCCTTTGCAGAGTTGTAAGTTCACTCTAACATTTTTAAACCAATCTAGATGATACCTTTTGATCCTTAAGGGCCTTTAGAGCTGTTTGGCTGTTGTAATGAATCTAGATCTGCTTCCTTTTAAGAGCTCTCCTTTTTATCTCATCTGCACATTATGGGATATGCCTATATTTCTGTCTGGAGTACTATTGGATATTTTCTCAAGAGAAAAACAATTTCTTTTCTTAGTTGTAACTTATATATCTCAGCTCTGGCAACTTCATTGGTTTTTGAAACGTCAGTGTACCAGAAGATGGTTTTGTTTTAGCTTTTCTGCTTACTCTTCGATCCTCGATAGTGACTTCGAACGGAATATTGTAGTGATTGCCCAAGATCATATATTCTTTGCCTATTTCCAACTAATTTTATTGATACATATAGTTTTATGTCCTGTCAACATTTGTACTGTCGGCATTGAGTGATGTAACCATTTAAGCTCCATTCTTGCCTCTCCTTGAATTACTAATTGTAGTGAAGGGAGATGTACAAGGCACTTCATTGTTAAGGCGGGGTAAATTTAATAGCTGCCGTGATGCTCAAACAGGCGTCCCTCTATTTGCTGCTTAGCTTGGTCATAGCTGTCCTTTGCATTACCTTGGGCCACCAAACCAAGGCTACTTATTTGGTCACTGGTCTCACTACACTGGTGTATAACCAATGTACCATCTTGGGTAAGACACCATGCTTTTCCACACAATCTTTTAAAAATCATAAAGGGGTTGATTTCAATTTTCTTGTTATCTTTTACATATGACCCCCTTACTCTCTACGTCCTCTTTACCAAATGACCCGCTAATGCTCCACCGTTTATCTATCTCCTTGAATGAAGAGTATACAGTAGATACTCTAAACGGAAATAGAGATTCAGCTCTAGATCCGGATGGAGTAAGAATCTCTTATATTAAGAACCTTCCTCCACAGGGTATTTCTTATCTCCTATATATCTATGATCAAATTTGATCAAACGGCATTTTCTCCTTTAATTGGAAGAAATCTTACCCCTATTTACGAACCAGAAAAACTAAGAGCATTTCCCTCTAGCTATAGCTAATGGCTCTAACAAGTCACTCTAGCAAAATTCTAGTTACCTTCCGAAAGAAACAATAACTAACGGCAGTGTTTTTGGACTTAAGATCTGCCCTCGACCTTGTGGATAGAAACAGTATCATGTACACCATAAGTGAATGCTGTATTAAAGGCCACATGTCACGCTTCAGGGAAAAATTTCTTAAAGATCGCTTCTTTTGGGTAAGAGTAAACAATTGTCTTTTTTCCTTATGTCAACAATTTTCCGGAGAACCTCAGGGCTCAGTCTTGAACAACCATTAAAATTCCTTATTGCCTCAAATTTCCCTCCGTCTATTTGCCGACAATATTTTAATATATCATGTCCCTAAAAATAAAATGGTAAGCGAAAGATTACTCCAATCATGCCTTGTCAAACTTTATCGCTGGGCCTCCTTTTAGAACTTTCGTTCTACCCTACGAAATTAGCCTCTGTACACTTTTGTAAACCTAGGTCTTGTCCCAAAAATTTCCCCATTCCTATTGAACTAAGATCCAATTTCTTCTTATTATTATTACAATTTCTTGGGCCTTTTCTTTGATACCTCTCTTAACTTCAGCCAGCATTTTGACTTTCTTAAGAGGAAATGTTCAAAGGATATAAATATTTTGAAGATGTTGTCGGGTTTAAAATGGAGTGCACATCATACTACTCTGCTTAAACTTCTTAATTCTCTTGTCCTTTCCAAACTTGACTATGGGCCTGGTTCTTATTCTTTTGCTCCCACTTACCAACTTAAAAGGTTAGACATCATTCTCAACAGCGATTTGCGAATAGCACTTAGCATTTTTTGCATAAGCCCTGCTATCAGCTTATGCTGTGAGTCTAAAACCCTACCCTATAGAAAACAACTCCAATCAATCATTTTTTATTCTAAACTCTATCTATACCCCCTTCTGGTTCCAAATTCGTTATCCCAGCTCTTATATCAGATTCCACTCACTCTGCAGTGACCCTTTCTATATGCTTCCACATATTATCATATATGAGAAATACAGGTTTCCCCCATGGAATTCTTCCCCCATTAGGGCTGATCCATCTCTGCTGGTTTTTCCTAAGGAAATCCTTAGCAACGACTTTTTTAAAACCCACTTTGCTGAAATCATGCATTCTTAATATAAAAACCGTGAACGCATATATACTGATGGATCTAAAACCCGTGAAAGAATTGGAGCTGCTTTTCTCTTCTCTTCCCGTAAACTTTCTTACTTCCTGCATTCCTTTACAAGCAGTTTCTCTGCTGAAGTTTTTGGAATTCTTAATCATACGGAGAATACCAAGAGATCCCAAAAAGAACACTGGTTAAAAGTTACGGATTCCCTTAACTACATCTTTTGTTTAAGGACGTTTACCCTATCCCATCTCCTGACTTTATTAATCACATATAATCATCAACATTCAGGGAAAGGCAGTCTCTTTCCTCTGAATCCCTAGTCACGTATCAACGGAAATTAAAAAGCAGTTAAATTGTCTAAAGGCGGACCCGCGTCTTCGTTTTTCAATTTTGTCCTCTGTCGTGAACGTCCCTACAAGTTTTCTTCAAATTTAAGATTAGAGCCCTCTCTAATGAAATCCAAAGACCGGTTATTTTCAAACCCTGACTTGAAGCATCTCCTAAGATTCTCTTTATAACTGATGACTAGGTTCAGAATCGGCAATACAAAGCTAACTCACGGTTACCTGGTTGATGTGATAATTGTAACACTGTCATCACAGTTAAGCATTTTTTCACTTCATGTCCGAAGTTCTTCCGTCTAACTTATGGTTACCTGATTGAGCGTTTTGAGCCTCCTATATGTGATGAATGTAACACTGTCATCACTGTTAAACATATTTTCACTGCATCTCCGAAGTTCTTCCGTTGTCTGGTAGATCATGATAAAGTAGGCTCACAAAAAATAAACTTTTATATTCAAACATAAAAAAAATAATAGCATTTTTTAAAGCTTCTTTTTGATATCCCTTGTTTCGATCAAATTCCCTCATTTTATTTTTGATTCAACTTTTAGGTTATAAGTTTATAATGTATATTCATATTTTTATCCAATTTTTATCTTACTGTTTTGCTTGTTTATTTGTTTGTCAGACTTAAAGTAGTTTAAAGATATTAACTTTAGTGGACAATAAAAAATTCTTAAGGGGTGACGTGTCCTTAATCAATACAAATTATTCAACCAATCTTTTCCACATGCTTGTTCCAGGTCAGCCTAGAGTCCGAGATTACCCTTAGATATTTTACTTTCTAGGAAAGTGGTATTGTATTTCCTTGTAAGATAATATGATTGACGTCCTCTAGTTTCCTACGTGTTGTGAAGGCGATTAGAAAAGTCTTTTGGGAACTTAAGTCGTTCCTATCCTACCCATCTTTCTACATCCCTGAGAGCCGGTTTTGCATTCTTCTTCTCACAGTTGTATTGAATCTACCTTGAATTTAGATTAACAAGTCATTAGTGTATTCTAGTACTGAGTGGCCCTTCCTACTTTGGTTCTTCTTGGTGTTCTTTAGAAGTGTCTTATTTTTTCTGTTTGTCATTGGCATCACGTCCTGTTAGACTCTTCTCATGTCCTATTAGACATCGATGATCTAAAATTTTACAACAAAATTACATCCGAACCTAATCATCCTGATCTGGATATTTTTGTTGACTCATGTTGTTCTAATTTTCTCAGAATCAATGTTTCTAAAGGCGATCATCCAATTCCTCATTCATACACAATGCAAACTCAACCAATCGAGATCAATTAATGACTCGGGAGTGATAACATAGAAAATATCGCGATCAAGGTTCTTAAAATTTATTAAGACAAGCTCGAAACATATTAATGATACATGAGCCCTAACCTGCTTATATAACTCTCCGTTCGGAGCATTTTCGAATCTTACCTGATTATTTTAATACCCTACTTTATGATCCACAAAAGCAGACTCGAGAGGGTCCAAAATAAATTCATCAAATATCTGATGTATAAGAACCATCTTCCATCACATGTCCTAGCTTATGAAACGAGATTAATGCTCTGTGGTCTTAAAAGTTTGGACAGCAAGAGAGAAGCTATGTTTTTGTTTCTGTTTAAAATATTTTATAGCCTCTTTGACTGCAAAATTTTGTTGAGTGCGATTCCTCTGAGGGACTCATTAAGAGAAACTAGGCTCAATCATTGATCCAGGAAAGTCATCATCGCACCACCTACGACCAGTTCGCCTTCATAAACAGATTAATGGTTAACTACAACTGATTTTACATAAACTGTGATATTTTTAAAAACTCCCTGACGAGGATTGAAACGATTATAATTTTTAAATAATATAAATTTTTGTCGTTTCTTTTTTCCAAATTTTAAATGGTGTATTTTGTATTCTTTGTCATCTGCCATGTAACATTTTGTGGTGTATATTGTTTAATTAAACAAGTATATAAATAAATATATTGAATGAATGCTTGACTGTTAAGAAGCTATATTCGTGTTGGATTTCGTATAATTTGACAATCGTTTAAAAAAAAAAGCTCGAGTCGGAAAAATACAAGAAAATGCTCAAAAATACGATTGCGATACTTCAAAAGACGTAATATCATGACAGGTGAAAAGTTATAGATCTATGCGTATGGGCCTGAAAGTAAACAGCAGTCAACCTTATGAGTCTTCCATGGTAAAACCATTTTCATTGATAAATATTTATTTATGTTTGTTATTTCCGAAATATATACAAGTATCCTCGTATAACAACTGTTGTCAGCTCTGTTTCTCTCTTCATATGCTTCTCGATTATCAACTGATCTCATCAGTGAAGCTGTAACTATCTAAGGGAAAAATTCACAAGACAAACTCTCTATATAAAATTTACATTCTGTGACAAGTCGGCGGACCTATTGACACGTTTTTAGATTTTATATAGATAGTTGTTTCTTATGAGTTTTGCTCTCGTTTCGCTACAGCTCCAATGATGAGATCATTAGATGATCGAAGCGCGTAGGAAATAAACTATTTTTGTATCAATTTTTCTTTAAATGACCTAAAGAAGAAGAAAAGCGGGAGCTTATTAAACTAATTCCACGGTCGTAAAACATTTCTTTATATCTTACTGAAATTTTAGTTTTTAAGTCGTTATTTAATTATAAAAGAAACATTTAGTGGAGATATATGAGGAAGTTTGTCGAGTAGAATTTCATGCCTACCTTACCGGAAGTGTCAGAGTATTGTTTGTCTAAAATTTTAATACGCATCGCCATCACCTCAGGGTTTTCTAAAATTTTATTTTATTTGCCGTGGAGAATTTTAAAAAGATTTTACTTTTATTTATGTAAAAGTTTTTGTGGACTGCTTTTATAGCGGCTCAAAACTGACATAAAAACATTAACTTATATTTTTGTATACACCAGCTTATGTGTAGTAGCCCTATAGGGACAAATTAGATTTAGTTTAAATATATGTGATCGATAAAAATGTTCCCTTATAGGGGACAAATTTTTATTGTGCCAACAAAACAAATGTAAATATTATAGGTGGTCGCTACAGGATCTTAAATAAATATAAATTATTGAAATTCATATTCAGGTGATTCCTGTTACACTGCCCTCCCTTCTTCTAATTCTGACCGTCTGGATTACCTTTGATACTTCCGTGAAATGTCTGCGACCTGCAGAGATGTACTACTTTTATTTTGGCCTTGGAAATTCATTGGTTTCTATAAAAAACGCCATTGATTCTTTTCAGAATAGTATATGGTCCTTTCCTTGCTGGCATCAATATTGGTAATTTTTTCTTTCTTTCCCCATCATCTTGCTGTAACCTTACTGAGTTTGCCTTGATATCATATCTTGTTTTCATTCTGTCTGAGGCCAGATCCATGCGTTCTGTAACTAGTTCATTAATTTCTCGCAACTTTTCTTGAATGGCTTTCACCCAGTCTTCAATTTACATACTTTCATCAATTAATGAACTAAGGTAAGACCTTTGATGGTGTATCTTCGATAATTTCATGACCAGTGGGTAGGGCAATCATTAATCAAGCCAATCTTTCTGATATCTATTCACAAACTTTGAGAGGTACTCTTCATTGATCCTATTAATTTGTTCAATTATGCCGCCTGACCGAGGATGTAAAGTTGTTGTCCGGGTTATATGGATACCAAGTAGTTCACCGAGTATTTGAAAAAGGTTAATTTCAAAATAACTCCCTTGGTCAGAATGTAAATCAAAAGGAATTCTAAATCGACTAAAAACATTGTTGACTAAATAAGTTACCGTGTTTATCCCGTTTATATGGGTTACCAAAAATTTATAAGCAAGGAGTACCAATTCGACCTGTTGTAAGTTTATCAATACTCCCGTTTCGAGACTGTCTTCTTTTTTGAACGCAATTCTGATTAAACTTATCAAAGACAGGCCTAAGTTTTGCCTCAAAAACTCCACAGATTTGGTCAAAAGACTGAACTCTGTCACCATGCCAGACGACTCTTTGCTTGTTTCCTTCGATGTATGCAATCTGTTTACGTCGATTCCGAGGATGGAAACTCTTCCGATTATATCAAATCTGTTGACAGCGAACAACATCTCTAGTGACGACCAACTTAGTATAATGACCCTTCTTAAGTTCTGTTTATCTCAGGACTTTTTTGCTTTCAATAACAAATACTACGAATAACCCTCGGGGTTGGCAATGGGGAATCCTCTATCTCCTCTTTTAGCAGACATTTTCCTAGACAACTTGGAAAATGCATTAATTTCGAGATTGATTTCTGAGAGCAAGATAATTAACTGGCTTCGTTATGTGGATGGCTGTTTTACAATTATTCTGGGCAATAAACAGTGGGCTATTGATGTTCTAAATAATCTTAATTCTCTACATCCTGCTCTAAAATTTACCTTTGAAATAGAAACCGAAAACAAACTTAATTTCTTAGATTTAACTATCAAAAAAAAAAACAATAATTCTCTCAGTTTCAAAATCTTTTGAAAACCCACTCAAACAGACCACATAATTCCTTCTAATTCTAACCACCCTTTATAACATAAAATGGCCTCAATAAACTGCTACGTTAATAGATTGCTCAACATTCCCATGTCAGCGGAGAATTACAACAATGACGTCAATATTCTGAAGCAAATTGCCGTAAACAATAGGTATGAGCATACAGTCATCGACAAATATATAGAGAAAATTAGAAACAAGAAAGAATCCCAAGAGGCTTACAGCTCGACTCCTTACAATGAAAGTCAGCAAGGAAAATTTTTCTCACTCTCGTACTTGGGCCACTTCAAAAAAGTGGGGTCTATCAACTTTCTTGCCCAGACTGCCCTTCAACGTATATAGGAAAAACTATTAGACCATGAGCAGACCGAATTAGAGAACATATTAACAAACCTCAGGCCTCTGTGTTTGGTCACCATATTAGTTTTACCAAACACAGTTTCTCTCCAACTCATAATAGTAATATCTTATATCACTCCAGGGGTAATAACTCTAAAACTTTGGATTACAGAGAGGATCTTGAAATATGCAGGGAGATAAAGAAAAACCCCGACCATTGCCTCAATCTAAGAATGAACAACGTAAATGACCGCAACCCCATTTTCAAACTTTTTCCTTAAATCATTAAACAATTTAAATGTCTGGGAGCTGTGATTGCGTGGGGTGCAATCTTATAATAATTTTGATCATCTTTTTCAGTTTCAGACACTTCATTCTAAATATATTAATAGTTAACACATTTCAACAAATTTCAACTTCGCTTATGTTCGCATATTTTATTGTTTTTTTACAAAAATGGAAATTATTTCACGCCACTGAACCCAAGTGTTCGAAATATATCACAGAATGGCCGATAACAGTAACGCTATAGATTAATAAACTTTTACTGTCCTTTCTTTCTGCCCTTTTTTTCTCTTTTTTTTTCTCTTTTTGCTCATTGTCAGTGAATTATTGATTTGAAATACAATTAACAAGAAATTAAAAATAAAACTCATACTTTCTGTATCTCTACTCAGGCTTACACATACTTGTATATATTATTAATTTTGGACAATTTTATTGCTATATTATGCTAAGATTGTGTGTGGCATAACCTCACTCTTTTGAGTTGTTATTACAAAGGTTTTATTGTTTTAATAATTTTAATTTATGCAGTGTTTTGAATATTTTAGTTTTAATTTTAATTTGGGACAAATTTTATTAAAAAAAAATATTTTAATTGTACATGACTTGTTCTGTGTGGAGGCTATGCTGGCGTTGTTGGAGACTGTTCTCAAACTGGCGGGGTTAAGATGTGCCCTTTGACGAGTGAGTGTGGTTGGTGAGTACTGAGTAACCTTAGTTGCTGACCATATTCTCTTGTTTCTAGGGTCTGAGCCCTGAGGATGGTCTAAGTTAGACCGAAAGCGCTTGGCCAATAGTAATAATTTTAAAAAAATATATACACTGAAATACAAAATCCGTCTATTTCTTGATTGTTGACTAAGACTTCAGCTATTGTTAAGTTTTCCTGGTTAGGGATGACAAAAATCGCAGGCCATTTACTAAAGTAGTCAATTGCAAAATGTATTTGTTGCCTTTACCTGTTTCTGGAAATGGCCCAGCTATATCAATAGGTATTCTAACATTATACTTCTTCATTATTCCTTTAGATTTTATGCTTGTACCTTTGATGTCTGCACATTTAGAGGACTCTCTGCACTGCACTCTCATTTTATATCTTGACTATAGTTAACCCAGTAAAATCTTTCTCGAAATTTGTATGAAGTTTTGTTTACTCCTAAATGGGTACCAAACTTTTCATTATTATTATTTTTCTAAAACCACTGTAACTTTTTTTCTGAGTACTATCAACTGAGTTTGGATATTCTTGCCATACTTTTGATTTTAAAATTAAACTCTTATAATTCTTCAATCCACCATATATTACCAAAATGTTAGACAGCTTTGACCATGGCAAACACTTCTTTCCTCGTGGTACAATAACTTTTTCCGGGGCTGAATGCAGTGGACTAAAATATCAGTACTCGTTCTTTGCCTTCATGTATCTGATAAAATACTCTTATGTTGCTGCTATCAGTATCCAATATGAATTGCCCATGATCTTATGGGTAACCTAAAATTGGAAGGCAGCCTTTAGTTTTCGGAAAGTTGGATCACAATCAGAATTTCATTGATAAGGAATATTTTCTTCAGTAAGCTTATGCAAGGATGGGGTAATTTTGGAAAACCTTCTACGAATCTTCTATATTATGTGCATAATTCGTGAAAGCTCAATTCATGTTTGTCACGTGGTCGGGGCCAATCTTTAATTGTTTTAATTTTTCTTTCATCTGTGTGGATTCCCGTTGGTGATACTACATGTTCAAGAAATTCAACTTTTTGTTGGAACAGTAAGCACTATTTGGGGTCGAATATTAGCGTTTTTAATCCTTGCAAAACTTCCAGTAGATTCTGTAAGTATTCATCAAATATTTCCCATAACCATGACATCATCAAGGATGTAATGACTTATTTTTCATGTAAGATCTCGCAGTACTGTTTTCATGTACTGGCGAATCAGGTTATTCGTTGTCTGCTGCTGCTGTAAAATAAAAGGCTCAGTTTAAAAATAAAGGCCATGAGTAACAGTAAGAGACAAATGAAATAAATATTTTTCATGTCTTGTTCATAAAAGCTAGAAAACACATCCATTTTGATTAGAAAAATGCAAATTTATGAAATTTTATATGATATAGATGTGTAAAATGTATAGGTGTAGCCAAATTTTAACCGCTTAATGAAAACAATTAACTGCGTTTTCTGGAAAAATAAGAAATATTATGGAAATCCAATGCAGAACTGTTCTATAACCTCGAGGTAAGGTGGCAGTAAAGAAATTTTCAAGAAGAACGTCGTTTCACTAGATTTCGCTTAATCTAAATAATTACTCTTTGCTTTTGTACAACCATTTTTGGGAAAAAATTGTTAGATTTAAATTCCAAATGAATTATTTATTATCAAATATATTTTGTATAATTAAATAACGGTTGTTGTGTCCCAATAATATCTATGTCAGCTTCGAGATATTAAAGAATATTTGTGGCCAATAAAAATTTTTAAAATCCTAAAATCTAAATGCAATAAAAACTTTATAAAGCCAACATATTTTCCTGTAAAATTAGAATATCGTCTGAAATCAGGACTGCTGTGTGATTGCTGAATAACGTAATATTTTCTTTTGTATTTGCGAGTTCTTTTATTTTGCGAGTTACACTGATTTTATATTTTTCTTCTATAATTACAGTATTTAAACTAGCATAACATGTTAATCGGTGCGTTCTAGATCGAGCAGTCAAAACGTAAAGACAGCTACAACGATCCAAGTTTCGGACATCCTACCTTTGGAGAACATCGAGTGCAACGCAAAAAATATATTCAAATCATGTGGTTTCTGATCACGTACCTCTTAGAAAAATTAGAGGAAAACAAAAACGGTGGAACCAAAGGATCTACCAGTGAAGGCAAATACCAGATGGATTAACAAGGTAAAGAAAATTAAAGAATCAGAGAAAATAGCATGCCACTCAACAATAACCAGCTAATTATTATGGAACAACAAGAAAATCAAATTAGAGCTCAAAAGCCACTACCAATAATTATTACATCAAAGTATACTTCAAAAGTTGTAGAAAATATTTTGATGAAATCACAGCACCCAATACCTGCTTTGTGAAATTCACACCTGGGGGAATAGAGGTATTCCACAAACCCATGAAGACTTTTATAAATCAGAGATTTGGATTATAATATTATAAAGTGGGAGAAATACCATAAAAAAACTATCATATACCCAATGTCACCGTTGCCAAGGTTTCGAACACGGGCTAAAAATTGCAAGAGAATAATATAGTGCGTTAAGTGTACCGAAAACTCTGACTAAAGACTTTGTCAAAGAAAAAAAGACCAGATTGAAAATATATCACTCAAATGGAACAATTTTGGCCAAAACCACACAGTAAACTATTTGAAATGAAAGTATTTCTGGAGTATCCAGAAATCAAGAAAGATAAAAAATACTTAACTCAAATAAAAGACGAGAAAATATGCTACAACAATATAGTTATAAGACAAAATAGAAACAAATCATCTGAAAGAAATCAAGAGGACAGTTACGATAAAAGAAAAGACAACAACAGATCACAAAAATACAGAAGAATTAGAAGATTTTCAGACACAGTACATAACGCAGAGAAGTTATCTAAAAAATCAGAAATTTCAAGAATAAATTAGCAAAGACTAAGAATGAATTCGAAATCATAAAGATACTCAGCGAAAAGGCGGAATACTAAAGCAATGTTAAAACAAAAAACAATCATATAAACCTAGTTAGAAGTTAAACACAATCAAGAATGCAAGCCTAACTATAGTAATGAATGTGGAAAGGGAAAATCTGATTCATTCATAAAAGCATGCACTCAATACAACGGAATGTAGCCAGAAAAAGTTCCCAGAAAAAATCTTAGGAAAAAACAAGATAAGTAGAAATCCCCAATTAGAAAATTAGTACGCGAAGTCATTACCAGGCGCGGATCCAAGGGAGGAGGCGATGGGGGCGATCGCCCCCCCCCCCCCAAGAGCTTTGAGTTCAGGAAAACAGACCCGATTTTGCCTCTTATACTATAGTTTATTCAAGAAGTAGAGAGAATAATAAATCATTTTTACCTTTTTTTTTCTTCGCAAAATACCTGTGTTCTTTAGTCTGGAGTCTTCGACAAAATCTGTTAGATATATATATATATATTTTTCATAGAAATGGGTTAGAAATTTTCTAATCAAAAATACCGGTCTATAATAAAGGACCATTTGGGTTAGATAACAATAGATATTTGGATGTGTGAAGTGTCAAAAAGGATTTTAATCCTTATCATAGGCATCGGAAAGAGGTTTATTTTATCACTAAGTATTTATGGCATAGAATATTATTTCGGTAATAAACTTACAATAAAAAGTTTTTATAATATTATTTTATTTCTTATGATTTTTTAATAATTCACATACATTAGAAAATATAGATAGTTTTGACATATTTAACACAAATCACAATTGTATTTTTAATTTTGGCATAGAAACCGTTTTAGGCTCATTCAGAATAAAACGTATCCTTTTTCTCTCAAAAAATTCTAAGTTATAATTTAAATACTTATAAAGTACCCATTTTCAAAAATACAAGAAGTCCATATAATGTGAAAATTTTTTTAGGCTATTGGTCATTTTTACTATTAATTAAAAACATTTTTAGGACATTTGACGTTTCAGTTTATTTATTTCTTAAAACATCTGCAGAATTACAATTAAACACTAAAAAATTTTTATAAAAAAATTGAACCGACTTCTAAAAGTGCGCTAAAAAGTGAAAAATAACCATAAATTTTTATATGAAATTGAACTTTTTGAAGTCGGCGCCAAACTAATACTTGACAAAATGTGATTTGCATAAACAGATTTAAAATAATTTTTTTGTAATTGCTTTCTTACCATAATTTGTATATATTAGTAGTTGTTTATTTCATTTACAAATAATTTGGCGCCGACTTCAAAAAGTTCAATTTCATATAAAAATTTATGGTTATTTTTCACTTTTTAGCGCACTTTTAGAAGTCGGTTCAATTTTTTTATAAAAATTTTATTTTTCTATTTTTAGTTTTAGAATTCATTATGATATTCATAAATATTTGAACTAAAAACTAATCGAAATTACTGTACTTCGCAATGACTCCAAAGTGGCAAAAAAGTACAAATTTTATCCAAAGTTGTAAATCACCCTAAAATGAACCACTTAAAATTCTTTAGTTCTTAGAGTTTTCCAAATACCAGTCAAATTGGGTCAAATGAATATTTAGTCTGTCATAGAAAATCCACTATCTTAAATTTCAAGTTAATTTTAGATTGGTAATATAGGCCCCAACACCTTCCAATATCGATATTTAAAGAAAATAAATTAATTTTTTGTCCACCATATTAGATACGCCATTTTTAAATAATTTTAGATACGTCATGTGTGACCCCGAAAACTCTCCCGTACCAATTTTGGTGAAAATCGGACAAATTGATTTTTTTTGTTCGCCATATTGAATCTGCCATATTGAATTTTTTAAAAATAATTTCTGTTTCTTTATGTGAGGCCCCGAAAACTTCCCCATACCAATGTTGGAGAAAATCGGACAAAATTGATTTTTTCGTCCGCCATATTAGATCCGCTATACTGAATTTTTTAAAAATTATTTTAGATTTGTCAAATGCGACTCCGAAAACTCCCCCGTACCAATTTTGGAGAAAATCGGCCAAAAAAATTTTTTGGCGGCCATATTGGATCCGCCAAATTGAATTTTTTAAAAATTATTTTAGATTCGTCATATGCGACCCCCAAAAATCCCTCATACCCATTTTGGAGAAAATCGGACAAAATTAATTTTTTTGTCGGCCATATTGGATCCGCCATATTGAATTTTTTAAAAATTATTTTAGATTCGTCATATGCGACCCCGAAAACTCCCCTGTACCAATTTTTGAGAAAATCGGACAAAATTGATTTTTTCGTCCGCCATATTGGATCCACCATATTGAATTTTTTAAAAATAATATTAAATTCGTTATGTGGCACCTCGAAAACTCCCCCATACCAATTTTGGAGAAAATCGGACTAAATTAAAATTTTTTGTCCGCCATATTGGATCCGCCATTTTGAATTTTTGAAAAATAATTTCAGATTCGTTGGGTACAACCCC
Source organism: Diaprepes abbreviatus (assembly GCA_034092305.1). Lineage (NCBI taxonomy): Eukaryota > Metazoa > Arthropoda > Insecta > Coleoptera > Curculionidae > Diaprepes > Diaprepes abbreviatus. The sequence goes on from JASJET010000069.1 coordinate 632,447, forward strand.
GAAAATTCCTCCATACCAATTTTGGAGAAAATCGGACAAAATTAATTTTTTTGGCCGCCATATTGTAAGCGCCATCTTGGATTTTACTGCACCAATTTCATCTAAAAAAATATGGGACCACCGCAGCAACTTCCTTTACATAACGCAAAAAATTTCATTCAAATCGGTGCAGCCGTTCCGGAGTAATCGGTGTACATACATAAAAAAAAAATACATATTCGACGAATTGAGAACCTCCTTCTTTTAGAAGTCGGTTAAAAAGGGATTCAAATGTAATTAATTTTATATGTTAAAAATATTTAAATAATAAATTTTGTTTACGCTAGTAAACATTATGTATCTAATTCGTAATCCAGGTCAGTGAAGCTATCTTCGCTCAAATTAATTATAATTGGTCCCTCTATCTTATGGATCATGAGATCGAGTTTCCACATTTTCTTTTATTCTTTTATTATATGGATTTTTCCAAATTTTCAGCAGTAACTTTATTCCAAAAAATCTTTCAGAAGTTCTGTTAAATTACTAATTTTGTAAGTTGTGTTATTTTTAGCAACTCTACCTTTTACTTGAGAGAGATATTTCCTTCGCCAACGGACATTTTCCAGACGATCTATAAGAACAGATTTCCTATCTGGTTTTTCCCAGCAAAAAATAAGTTCCCTGAGCAATTTCCAGAGCTCAGTTCCTTTAATTTCAGCTAAATCCCGATCTTTATTGATTTTAGTTAGAATTTTTTCGACGGTTGGGATCTGCTTCTCATAATAAGATGTATGTACAAATTGCAGTTTACATCTCTTCTTCCAACGAGGTTTTTCGTCTGCCTATGATCGAATGTGACTTGGAAATACTAACAATTCCAGTCGTTATTTTCTCCTTTAGTATTAGGTACATAATAGATTTTCCAACTCCTGTCATGTTGGAACACATCTCAACAGAACTTTTAACATTATTATCTAGATATTGATATTTTAAGGCATCATAAACATTCATCGTAATAAGTTTTTCGTTGAGGAAATAATGCCCTGGTTTAAAGATTTTGGAATAAATATGGATGTGGAACCCATATCTTTTGGGTATCTTACTAATTTCATATAATATATAAAAACAAGCACAAACAAGATAAATCACTAAGGACACACTGTAAAGTGTACTTTGCTCACTGACAGAAATTAAATTGAACTATCAGAAACTCTATTGTTGCAGTAAATTTATAAAACCTTATAATGTTTAAATATAATTAAATATAATTAGATTCACGTCAGTTCTCAGTTACCTGCGGCACTGGAGCAGGTAAGTTGGAGGTTTCGGTAACAGTTTCATTACTCTCTCTAGTTCTTGAATACAGTATTGGAATGTGTATGCTTGCGATCGCCCTTCCTCTTCCCAAGAGCTTTGAGTTCAGGAAAATAGAAACGATTATGTCTTTTATATTAGGAATATGTATACTGCTAGCACTCTCCTCTCGTTGACAATTTGTTTTTCTTGCGATAGTCACTCCCCCAAGAGCTTTGAGTTCAGGAGAATAGACACAATTCTGCCTCTTATACTAGGAATGTGTATGTTGCCCGCATCCTCTCCCCCTGTCGACTACTTGTTTTTTCTTATGATCGCCCCCCTCCTCTCCAAAAACTTCAAATTCAGAAAAATAGACCCGACCCTGCCTTTTACACTAGAGATGGGAATGTTGCTGATATCACCCCCCCCCCCCAAAGAGAGAGGCTGGATCCGCCCCTGGTCATTACAACAGGAAAACCCAATCAATGAAAAATCTAAAAGTAAAGAAAGAAAATTCAAGCAAAACAATAAAAGGTAGAAATTATACTACTATTATTACTTCTGCTGCTATTGGGTACTTCAACTGGAAAATAAAGTAAACGGACAATAAAGTAAAAGTGTGAGTTTTTGGTTGCCCAAATTATTATATTATTTTCAATATGTCAATTTGTCGATAAAAATTTTAGATTAGAAACTTCGCAGGTGTAATAATTTTTTACACTTAAAGATACTCAAAGTAATCCCGGTTACCAAAAAAGTTGGCAGCAAAATTAAATAAAAATATTTGTGACAGTCAAACATAAAAAGCCCCTTCCCACAGGTATCAAAGAATGGTCAAACAAACTTGTAATTTTTATATACTGGTATGATCGAAGTATTAAAAGTTAGTGTTTCGAGATTTGAAACAAATTATGCCGTAGCGATTCCTAAACCACATTTATTTCTTATTTTATTTTGCTGCTACTTTAACTAGATATATAAATCAGTGCTTTCTACATTTCGGGGTATAATAAGATTTTTAGGTAATGTAAATATACATTTTACTCCCCGTTGCCCATTTATTTCCATCTGTTTGTAATAAATAACCAATTTCATTTTAGCTCAGTAAAATAATGATATCATTATTTATTCAAACAAACCCAACAAAAGTCATTGGGAAGGTTGGTAATCCAAAACACAATTAAAATACAATTAATAAATTGCAGTGTGTCTATCTTTAGGATACCGCACTCTAGTAAATTTTAATATTTTTGATTTTTCGAGGAAAAGTCATTCTTAATAAAAAATTTTATTTGCATACGGATATCAAAAATAGCGCAAAATCATAATAACGCGTACAGGGTGTTCAAAATATTCGAAAATATAGAAATAATCCTACATATAAAAATCATATTTGTATTTTTTTTACCAATTTCATTCAACTGAGTTGTTCTAGAATAAGAACGAAACTTAAATACGTAGTTTAATTTAAATAAATTGAAAATTGGTTTCCGCTGAAAAATAAAATTTTTGAGCAATAAACATTCTTGAAAATCATGGTTCTTGGGTTTAGAACGTGTCAAGTTAGAATTATTATCCGACGTTTCGCCTACGATTGCACGAGGCATCTTCAGAAATCTTTACTCCACGAGATTAGAATACTGCTGAATGACCATCGAAGGGCAACAGCCTGGTATTTATATGGTTTTCGAACTCGCATTGTCTTTATTTTTATTTATTTTTACGACGTTTCGATTAGGTTGTATCTCTAATCGTTATCAAGAATAAACTGAATGTTTTGTCTTAAGACTGCGAGCTTATATAGGGACTGTGTCCATTAAAGTACAAAGTTTGGCTTCACTGTACACACCTCAATGATTTGATGTTACAAAGTAGTGGTTGCCAAAGATTAGGTATCTCAACACTCGGTTTACTAAAGATTTCATTATTGTCTTTAATGTAAGCTGCTTCAATAAATTTTCTTTTTTTTATGTTGGGTTCCATATATATTGTCGCAGCCTTAGACCATTTTATATGCTGTTGTTTATCCCAGGTGTGTTCTGCAATACCTGATCTCGACGTTTCCCCCTTCTGTGTATGAGTTTTATGTTCCTTAATTCTAACTTCTAGTGGTCGTTTGATTTCTCCAATATACATTTCACCACACTCACATGGAACTTCGTAAACACATTCTTTCTTATCGGTAGTTTTCGGCTTTGTTTCTATTAAATGAGCTCTAAGTGTATTTCCTGATTTAAAGACTGTTTTTATATTATAACTACTGACAATTCGTACTTATTTTCTCTGAAGTCCCTTAATGTACGGAATTGTGAAGAAGAAATGTGTTTCTTGCTGTCCAGTGTTCGTTATTCTAAAGTGTTTTATAACATCGTCAAATAGTTTTTAAGGATAACCATTCTGTTGTAAATCGGATTTAATATTTTCCACCTCTATTTCCAGTGAATCGGCATTATTGCATATAGATATAGCGCGATTATAGAGGTTGCGTATAATTCCCCGTTTTGTTAAAACAGAATGATTAGAACTATTATTAAGATATTATCCAGTATGTGTTGGCTTTCTGTACACTGAAGTTTTAATAGTTTGGTTTGAACGGTTCACCATAACATTTAGGAAGGGCAATTGATCATTTACCTCTTTTTCCATGGTAAACTTAATTGTAGGTCAAATAGTATTTAGATGTTTCAAGAAATTATTATTGCCGTTTCTATGGCATGAGTTTCGAGCCATTCCATATTGGCGATGACTGGAGGGAGTAAAGAACCCATCGGAAGCCCGTCATCCTGAGCGTAGAACTTGTCCTTTACTTGAAAGTAAGCACTACGCAGGCAATACTCCAAAAGGTCCATCATCCCGTCCAGTGGTAACGTAGTTCGATCTGATAAAGTAGTATCATTTGAAAGTTTAGTTTTAATTATGTCTAGTGATTCCCCTAATGGTACATTAGTATACAGACTTTTCACATCAAAGCTTATTAGCCTGTCGTCTGGCTCTAGATTAATGTTACTAATAATGTTCACGAAATGTGTAGAATTTTTAACGTATGTGTTTGTCTTACCTTCTAAAGGTTGCATGATCTTTAAAAAAAACTTCGCCAGTGCATTTGTTGGGGATCCTCTAGAGCTGGTTATTGGCCTCAATGGTATGTTCGTTCTATGAATTTTTGGTAATCCATAAATCCATGTTTCACAGAGTGCAGATGTGGTGGCTTACTATAGTTTGGTGTGAACGCCGATCGTAGGTTATCAGGTATATGGTCTTGGTATTTCCTTAGTGTTCTGTAGATTTTTTACTCTATAGATTTAGTGGGGTCACGAGCTAATTATCTATATTTACCTTTTTTCAGGATATCTTCGATTTTTTGATCGTACGTTACGATGTCCATTATCACCGTTGCATTTCCCTTGTCCGCTGATAAAATCTTTATCATTACGAAGTTCTTTAAGCTTTGATGTGGAAAGTCTGTATACTAATGTATCATTAGGGAAATCACTAGATATAATCAAAACTGCACTTTCAAATGATACTACTATATAATAAATTTAGAACAACGACCACTGGACAGCAAGAGACACATTCCCTCTTCACAATTTCGTACATTAAGAGAACTTCAGAGAAAATAAGACGAATTGTCAGTAGTTATAATATAAAAACAGCCTTTAAATCAGGAAATGCACTTAGAGCTCATTTAACAAAAACAAAACCGAAAACTACCGATAAGAAAGAATGTGTACAAAGTTTCATGTGAGTGTGGTGAAATGTATATTGGAGAAACCAAACGACCACTAGAAGTTAGCATTAAGGAACATAAAACTCATATACAGAAGGGGGAAACGTCGAGATTAGGTATTGCAGAACACGCCTGGGATAAACAACATCACATAAAATGGTCTGAGGTTGCGGCAATATATATGGAACCCAACATGAAAAAAAGAAAATTTATTGAAGCAGCTTACATTAAAAACAATAATAGAATCTTTAGTAATCCGAGTGTTGAGATATCTAATCTTTGGCAACCACTACTTTGTAACATCAAATCATAGAGGTGTATACAGTGAAGCGAAACTTTGCGCTTCAATGGACACAGTCCCTATATAAGCTCGTAGTCTTAAGACAAAACATTGAGTTTATACTTGATAACGATTAGAGATACCACCTAATCGAAACGTTGTAAAAACAAATAAAAATAAAGACAATGCAAGTCCGACAACCACATTTTAGTCAATCTTCAACATTGTCTACAACTTTCAAACAAACGCTGGTATTTATACCCTACTAGTGCTCAGCGAACCGTGGTCCAGCTTTACAATCGATTTCCACGTGTGGTGTAGACTGTAACCTGTATCTCTACTAATACTATTTACAAATTTTGATTGATTCCCTAATTTTACGTTTAAAGGAACCAGACACTGATGCTGGCTTGATTTATTTTAGATTAAAGGGAAGACCTGTACAATGCTGGTGTTCAGCTACTGCAGATTGTACAATCTGTTTATTTTTAATACATCATTTTAAGTTGGAACCCTGAGGTCAATTCAAGGTTGGCACAAAACGATTTGACCTGAAACCCTCAATCTCTCCGAACTGGCGATGGTCTAGGAGATAGTAGTAATAACAGGTATATAGGGTGTCCGAAAATTACGTCGTAATAAATAATTTTAAAAATGTCATAATTTCAAATGTTACTTAGTTGCTGGTAAATAAAATGAATTTTTTTATTTGGTTTTAATTCATATTTTATTTATTTCTTTACAGGTAAAGTTATAGATAGTCTAATGGAAAGTTAAACTATCTTATATATGAACGATGAATGCACTCATTGCAGGGGAATGTATAAATTCATTTATATTAGAGAAGCTATTTTAGTTCTCCACCAACTGAAAAAACATTATACCACAAGGGCAGATGTATTCCATTCTAACATGATTAGCACTATCTCAGATTGCAAGGAAATACTAGGAAATGATGGAAACCTTTTCCATGGCTGTGCAGCGGCGCTTTCAGACCAGTTTTGAATTTATCAGTATAGGGTAGACAAGCTCACCTAAATATAAGAAAAGCGAGTCCTTTAAACAATTTATATCAGACAAAATATGAAGTTAAATATAACTAACGCTATTTCCCGGCATTTCACATTGTCTGAATGGTAAAACAGATTATACCTGCCCTTATAGTCTATTTTTTTCAGTCGGTTAAGAGATACAATAGTTCGTCTATTATAAATGTAAACCCATTTTCCTAACTTGCCACTAGAGGGAATTTTACCTGGATATAAATATTTATCTCTCCTACAAATTTTTCTTGACAGATATAATCAAAACAGGGATATAATTTTTAATATAGTTAAAAATGCATCAAATAGAGAATTTTTCACATCGATAAAGCTTACCGTTGCGCCGCAAATCGACATTGAAATTTTTTTTTCAAAAAAAAAAGATTTAAAAATTATTGTTTAATAAAATCTAAAAATAACATGCTTAACAACATTTTTATTGCTAAATTCTGAAACTGTAAGCCATTTAATTTAATTCTTTTTTAATGGCTGTTATGCAATATCTTGGAATGCGATGGAAAACACCAGATATAGTTCTAATTATTTACAGCTATTTATTATCCTTTATTATCATAGAACATCAAGGTTTTTAGCTGCACTTTTCTGAACAAGAGATTTTTAAAGTTTCAAAAAAAATCCAGAGGATTAAAGCCCCGGTCTTAATCGGAATGCCACGGAAAGGGGTCCGCCTCTGCCTATTTATCATTCCGGAAAAATTTCGTGTAGATATGCAAGTTAATACTAACATGAGACAGTACACTTCCTTGCATAAACCACAGTCTCTAGAGGCTCGAAAGAAAATTTAGTAAAAAATTTAAATAAATGTGACCACTCAACCCTCAAATCAGTGCAGTCCCACAAGGCAATTAACCACAATCCCGACCCAAATAATTAACGGTGGTGACCTCTTTCTATGTAAGCATATAAGTCTACACTTGCCTAATTTTGTGTATTATGCGAATTTACAATCCCATCTCTTGTACAACCAGTTGGTTAGTAAATAATAAAATATTAATTAAATTATTATCAGTTTCAAATTTATGCTATACATATAAGTGCAATACATACCTTTTTTACATGAAATAGATAAAAGCATTTTTCATGAAGAACTTCCGATGAAGTAGATTTTCCTTCTCCTCCTGTAACTACAATATGTCTGGTATTGCTGCTAGGATTTTCTTTTAAAGCGTATAAAACTCTTTCCTCAGCCTGAATTGTTCGAATATATCTAGGTCTCCATATTTACGCTGCTTGAACGGTCTTTGTTCTCCAAGCGTTCTATCAATATTTGCAAAAATTTAAGCATGTTTAAGATGTCGGTTAGAAAATATTTCCAAATAGAGCCGGCCTTCATTCCCAGTAGCTCTTTCGTAGCAGAAGTGGTAGATCACTTTTAATATTAATTTTATGACATATTGGGTAAGACTGCTCCACAAGATCGACTAAATGTGAAACCTAATTTTTACTAGCTATATCACTGACTACGACAACCAAGCAATTTCATTTAAATGAATAATTGTGTTAAAAGTGAATTTAAGACCAGTATATTTTTTGATGCATTACCTAAGATGACATAATTTTGATTATCTAATGGATTTTCTTCTGGGGGCTTCTAAAATGGTTTGTACATAAAATTGTAGTCAATGATCTTGACAATTTCTGATAGGTTATTAAATAAAATAGAAATACAGCTGGTATATCGCGTTCGTCTATAAAATATTTTAATGGCGATTTGCGGCCAAATGATAATATTTATCAGTGTAAAGTAAGAAGCTTTATTTGATACATTTTTACTGTCTTGGAAATGGAATCTTAGGGGTGATCATATTTGTTAATATGAAAGAGTTAAAAGGAAAGTAATCTCTGATATCCAGGTAAAGAGCCTTCTGGTGACATGTTAGGATAACAGTATTACCTGTGGATGAGACTATTTATTGGACTTTCAACTTCATCAATCAAGAAATAAATTAAATAGTAATTAAAAACTACATACAAAAATTGAACTTTATATACTGGCAATTAGGAAACCATTAAGATTTTTACAATTTTTCAATTATTTCCAACTTTCATTTTATCACATAGGATGACCTCTATCAATTTTCTGCCTTGAGCTGAGTTTTATTATATCCAAGTAGTCTGTCAGTGATCTGCCATTCAATAGATATGCTAGTATTGTCTTTAATGGTGTCAGACCCAGTAAGTCAAGCCAGTGTCGACGCATTTTATTCCAAATCTAGGTAAGTGGTAGGCTATGTTAAAAGTCATCTATATCTTAACGTAAAGTATACAGATGTGTTTTAGTATCATATAGAAGTTATCTAGAGGATTTTGATTATTTTTTCAAATTACTTCCATAAAAATTTCTGTCGTTCATATTATATATTAAAATGCGATGAATAAATCGGCTATTTTAAATAAGCAATTAAAATAAATTAGCTGCATCCTATAACAGGTAAAAAATTTACATTTTTATTCTCTATAAAAACTAATTTAAGTAATTAAAATTACAAATTGAATTCAATTTATATTTCTAAATGGTTTTGGCAAGAAATAAATGAAGAACATTTGCCAACGTAGGTAATGAATCTACTTTTTAGAAAATATTTACCATGTTGCTTACTTTGAAACATCATTACTTAAAGGCTTTCCAAGTATGTCCCATTTATATTAAAAAGCTTGTTTTTGCATTTTTGTAAAACCTCATGAAGGATCTAAAAGCTAACATAAGCTAAGTATTCATATATTGTATGTTGCACCCGAAACTTTACAAGAGTTAAAATTTAGAAAAATATTTAGACCAATTGACAATGGTTAGGACTAATATAGAGTCTAGAGGAATTAAACGTGCGATAACCTAAACCAATCATACCATTTAATTTTTTAATCTAACACCTCTAAGACATGGAATTGTTTGTAGAGTCCCCTATATTTTCATATCAAAGATATGATATGAAGCTGAGCTTGTGGAAGATGAGTAACTCATTGGTAAAAAATTAGTGACTTATCAGATAATCAGGTGTTGCCTCCTTAATTCTCTTAATAATATCAATTCAGTGATTGACAACCGCTCAGGCTAGTTGCTCCCATAGGCTGCGAAGGATGCAACAAAAGTACTCGATAGCCTAAGAAGGAGATTGGAGAGTTCACAATGCTTAAAGAAATTAAGAAGATTGGTACTTACCAATTACGCAAGACGCCAGTTATTTCCTAAACCGCCAACCTAAACCAGAAGGTTAGCCGGTGTTCAGAAATCCAAGATTAGGGACCAAGTAAACAAACACAAACAAACTCAATGTATAATTGTGCACTTTAATATAAAAAATTATTAGACAAAGACTCCATAAATTATTTGACAAAACTATAAATTAAAATAAAAACATTGAGTATCGTGGTATCCATTGAGTCTTGTCATTCCGCAGACAACGTGCTTCTTGGTAAGATGGTAGAAGAAACAGCGTGAATGATCCCGAAAAGTGGATTAATAAATCCTAGTTTTCACTGTAGTTAGCCGAAAATCCAACAATATCAAATTGTATACAGTACCAAAAACCACTAGTGAGTATTATTATAGGGCCAAACTTAATCTCTTTGTCAGGTGGAGTAAAATCTCCAAGTGTCTTGATGGCTCACACATCGTTGCTTTTTCAACAGTCACTTCAGAAAATGAAAAATTTTTGCCAAAAACCAAAGGATCCCGCACCAACCAAATGGAAATTAGATGCTGGTCAAATTCGTTTAAAATTCAGTATGTTATAGGTCTAATCAAAAATTTCTATAGGCACAAAGTCCAAAAGTTAATAGTTTTCGAGATACAGAGGAATGAGTTGCGCCCGCACTAACCAAATGGAAATTGGTTCCCCTAACAATTGGCATATATGAAGTGAAGTTGGCTCCTTCATATGTGCAAGACAAATTGCGTCGAGAAGCTGAAGAGGCGTTCCAACTGAAAATGTTAAGGGATGAAAATAGATTTCCAGAGCATAGTTTCTTGAGAGTTCGTCCTTTTTCACGGTTTCGTAATGCTACTAAATATCAGCTTTGGAAAGCTTACGTATCAACTGATGAAGAAAATGAACAAATAAAGTTTGAAGAAGGTGAAGTTGAAAATCATTTCCTGGGTTATTATTGTTCATGTACATCTGGTCCTCGTACTCTTGGTTCATGTGCACATGTTGCTCGCGTTACATGATTTTTAGGATATGGGTAACATCAAGATCACGTCAAATATCTATCTGAAAGAATACTAGAAAACAATCAGCCCTTTTAAGGGTTATATGATATATAAAATCCGATAGCGCAACCTCCACGTGGTATTCATGGGGTAATACTAATGCCGACGGTTCCTAGAATCATTTGTAAAAATCCGTATTCAAGAATTATGGCACCGCAGTTCCTTGGCTATGTTACGATCATCTTCGATTCAGATTAAATCGAGTATTTTAATCTATATAAGTCACTAAATTCTAACCTATTGATGATTAAATTAGAATTTAGTATAAGTCACTAAATTCTAACCTTTTGATGATTAAAAATAACATGAATAAGAAAACTACCAAAAAAAGAGGTTAAAAATGGACTATTGCATTCAAAAAATCATTGAAACTACAAGCCTCACCTTGACCATTCACGTCAAGGTTATATAAGGTTCAGATATTACGAAAATCGAAAAATATCTCAGAAGAAAATGTTTTTATCTTTTAAATCTACTTTCTAAAAAAAGTTTTTTTTCATAAAAATAACATCTTTACAATATTTGACCTTGATCCTTGATCTAAAATGAAGATTACAATTAGTGATCTCCTTCATTATCCTAAATCTATGGACTGAAGTATTTGAAGTATTTTTTACGATTACGCGATTTGAATAATTTGGTACATAGTTTGCAATATTTTACGCTGCATACACACACAGATATATATTTAAAATCTCTAAATAAGTTTAAGCAGGGTCTGAAGCAATATTTTATTAATAGAGTCTGTCCTTGAGGGACATGAACTTTCTGTTGTTTGTTTATTTTTTAAATTTGTGTCAGTTTAGTTTAGTATGTCATTGTTCTGCAAGGCTTGACGATGTTTGATTGTTGTTTTTAATTTTAAAATATGAATTTAGTTTTTAAGATATGTGTGTAATTGTATATTAGTCTATGACTAAATGAAGGATTTATATATATATATATATATATATATATATATATATATATATATATATATATATATATGTTTATATGTATATATGAATATATAGAATATGTATTGTACATTTACATTCGCTTACGTTAGCGAAAACTGACCCTTACGACTTGCCTATGTAAATGGTGGATCGGGTGCAAATCATCCCTCTGTATATCGAAAACTATTAATTTTTGAACTTTGTGCCCATAGGAACTCTTGATCAGGACATCTAGACCTACAACATACTGAATTTTCAACGAAGTTGACCAGGATCCAATTTCCATTTGGTTGGTACAGGGTTCTTTAAAAAAAGTCTTGAACTGACCATGTAGAAAGAAATTTTTGCTGTAACTTGAAGTTGTGGTCCGTAATACTTGTAAGCTACCACATAATATAATACAGCAGTAATTCGAGGGTAAAATTTCGACGCTACGAAAACAATTCAGGGTAACTCAAGAAGTAGCTTAAAAATCATCAATATATTTTTTTTTAAAAGGGTACATTTTTTTACATACAACAAGGTAAATATCGATGTTGATTACATGAAGAAATTACTGTAAAACTTAAAAATATTTAAAAAAATTGGTACCTCCTCAATTATATGTTCAAACTAGGCCCCGTTAATAATCTGTCAATAGCCAAATAGAAGAATAAATTTTTTTTGGACATTATTGATGACATCTGCGTTTATGTTTCGTAATTGTGGTGTATTTAAATTTTTAGGACTGCTAAATTTTTGAACTGGGTCAAGTACACTTTAGTTTTTAAGTATCACCACAAGAAATAATCAAGAGTAGGTCAAATATGATGAACTGGCTGGCCCTCAATTGTCCCTCTTCTGCTTATTCTACAATTCAGAATAACCTTATCCAATTAATCAAGGATAGGGACACCGTAGTGGATGGAGCTCCAACTTTTTGAAAAAAAAATGCAACGCTAGAGCATATCGGGTTTTTGTGGGTCTGTATGAGGTCATTTTGAAAAAACTCCAAATATCTCGTACCAGTGGGGGTACTTGGGTGAACTACTTGAAGGAATTTTACAAGAAACGACAGACAGAAATCAAACCTAACACACCCGAAATTATAATTAACGACGATATACTTGAACACTGAAATACGGAGGAGAGAGCCTGACAGAACAACTGAAAATTCTCATCAATAAAATCATATACCATCACAAAATCCCCGATGAATAGGGGACTAGCACAAAAATACTCCTATTCAAAAAAGGCGATAAAAAAGTGCCGGCTAATTACAGAGGAATCAATCGTCTCTCCACCTCATTAAAACTAACCACAAAAATTCTTACAAGTAAAATTAATGAACACACTTCCTTAGCAGACGAACAGCAGAGATTCTGGTCAGGAAGGTCATGCACGGACGCCATATTTGTTATAAGACAAATAACTGAAAAGTTAATTGAATATAATCGTCCAGCCTTTATGTGTTTCATCGATCTAGAGAAGGCGTTCGAACGTATACACCTGGAGGATGTAACACAGCTACTTTACGATAGACAAATACCTCAAAACATTATCAAAACGATTGAAAATATATATCAGGCAAATACGATTCAAGCTAGGATAAACGGTGAATTGACCGAAAAAATAGAAGTAAATAATGGTATCCGACAAGGTGACTCTCTTAGCCCCCTACTATTTAACATCATCATGGATGAGTTGATAAAGCAGATGTGTATATTGAAAGGATTTAAAATGGGAGACAGGGAAATCAAAATACTGTGCTACGCCGACGATGCAGTGTTAATAACTGAAAGCGAAGACGATTTGCAAAGACTACTGCACCAATTTAACATAACAACGAAAAATTTTAACATGAATATATCAGGGTCAAAAACTAAAGCCATGACTACATCTAGAACACTCAGATGCAAACTAGAAATAGACAACAAAATTATACAGCAGGAAATGAAATTCAAGTATCTCGGAATAGAAATATCCGGATACGGGGATGTTGAAACGGACGTGAGGGGACAAGTCATGAAAGCAGCAAAAACAGCCGCATGTCTTAACAGTACCATATGGAGCAATAAACATATAGGAATCAAAGTTAAATCCAGAACTTGTAAAACAGCAATAAGACTCATACTAACATACACTGCAGAAACCAGACCAGAAACCTCGAAAACAGAACAAATACTGGAAACAACAGAGATGAGAGTGGTGCGCAGGATAGCTGGAAGGACACTTATAGATCGGAATAGGAGCGAGGATATAAGAAAAGTGTGTAAAGTCGATAACATCAATGACTGGGTATTACAAAGAAAAAGGGAATGGAATGAACACATCAACCGCATGACCGACGACAGAATAGTAAAGATCACGAGGGACAAATCACCAACAGGACGTAGGAGCACCGGAAGACCCCGTAAACGATGTAGTGATAACCTCGCAATAGACTGAAACCAGGCAAAGAGACTAAGAATAATAAGCAAATTGCTCATATATAAGAAGGAAAAAGAAGAAGACAAAAAACTCTAAACCAAAAATAAAATTCGATAGCGTTTTTTGAAACAAGTACAATGTATATTGCTACAGTTTCAGACAATTTTATAGGTGTCGCTTCAATCAGACGTATTCTAAAATACTAGGTTTAGATGTTTCTCCTTTTGTGTATAAATTTTATGTTCCTTAATTTTAACTTCTAGTGAGTGTCTAATTTCTTCGATATACACATCACCACACCCGCAGAGAACGTTGTCAAGAGATAGTTACTTATCGGTGCTATTAAGTTTCTTTTTTTTTTCTAAATGATTGTATTACCTCATTTGAAGGTTGTTTAGTGTTTTAGCTGCTGGTAATTTATCTTGTTTTTTTTTTAAATTCGCTATAATTTGTGAACCGGTAATTTTTTGTTGTTTAGTAGTCGTTACGTTAACTTAAATTGTAAATCTTTTGGGAGTAAAAACTTTTCTAGTACCCCTCGTATCTTAATAGTATATGATCGTATGATCATAATACCATGATTTCTATGGATGATTTTCCTAGAAGAAAATATTATCACACAGTAACATATATTAGGACAAACTAAAGAAACAATTTGAATTAACAGTTGAAAGTTAAGTTAATGAAAAAGAAAAGAAAAACACATTCAATAACAAAAAAAAAAGAAATTTAAAACTAGTTTTTATTTCATTTTTTTACAAAAAGCAAGAATATTAATTTAAACTTTGATACATTTAAAAGCAAAATAAAATAAGAGGGAAAGTTGGTAATAGAAGTAAGAAATTTAAAAAAATATTAATAAATCTTTACCAGTTACTCTTAAAGCTATTAAGACGCTTTTAGTTTAAATCTGCTTCTGAAGTTTTTCTGTATTCCTCCTGAAACTTTTAGCAGGAGAAACGTGGGCTTATATAAGGCAATAAAAAAATATTAACTAATTTATTCCATTTTAAAGAACAAATAGAAAATAACCACACACTTCTATAATATTTGTCCAAACGTATATGGACTTTCCCGATATATTGTAATATACTTTTTTTTTAAATCCTCAATTTTTACGTATATTTATGATTCTTGATATCTCCATAATTCGTAGCGCGATAAATAGTGAGTTATTTTATTAAACCCAGGTGCGGATCCAAGGGGGGGGGGGCGGTGGGGCGATTCAGGAAAATAGACCCAATTTTGCCTCTTATCCTACAGTTTATTCAAGAACTAGAGAGAGTAATAAAGCATTTTTAACCTTTATTTTTCTTCGCAAATCACTTGTGCTTTTTAGTCCGGTGTCTTTGGCAAAATCTGTTAGACACATATATTTTTCATAGGAATGGGTTAGAAATTTTATAATCAAAAATACGGGTCTATAAAAATGAATTATTTGGGTTGGATAACAATAGATGTTTGGAAGTGTGAAGTGATAAAAAGGATTTTTAACCCTTGTCATAGGCGTCGGAAGGAGGTTTATTTTATCGCTAAGTATTTATGGCATAGAATGCTATTTCGGTAATAAACTTAAAATAAAAAATTTTTATAATATTATTTTATTTCTTATGATTTTTTAATAATTCAGATACATTACAAAATATAGATAATTTTGACATATTTAACACAAATCACAACTGTATTTTTATTATTTTTAATTTTGTCATAAAAACCGTCTTAGGCACATTCAGACTAAAACGTAGCCTTATTCTCTCAAAAAATTTTAAGTTATAATTTAAATACTTACAAAATACTCGTTGTCAAAAATACAATAAGTTAAACATATATAAAAAAATAAAATCGTCCATATAATAATAAAAAAATTTTTGGGCAATCGGTCATTTTATTACTAATTAAAAACATTTTAGGACATTTGACTTTTCAGTTAATTTATTTCTTAAACCATCTGCAGAATTACAATTAAACACTAAAAAAAGATTCAAATGTGATTAATTTTAATATATTACAGTTAAAATTAGACCTACTTATTTTTATTTCTATTGCACTGACATCTTAATTTAATTTACTTTATTTTATTTATTATATGGAAATCCGATAGCCCCCCAAAAAAAAATATTAATGTTAATTCTACACGCTTAAGAAAAAGATACAAATACAATAAAAAAATTGCGGCTAATTGAAATTAAATATATATAAAATTATAGAGTGGGACACACAAAATAAAAATATATAAAAAAAATAAAAAAAAAACATAAACAACATTAAACAATAAAATACAACAAAAACCAAAATTTAAATAATATATTGGGTTTACACTGGTAAACATTACGTATCTAATTCGTAATCAAAGCCAGTGAAGCTATCTTCGCTCAAATTAATTATAGTTGGTTCTTCTATCTCACTGATCATGAGATTGAGTTTTCACATTTTGTTTTATTCTTTTAAGGATTTTTCCCAATTTTCCGCAGTAACTTTATTCAAAATAATCTTTCAAAAGTTTATTTAAATTACTAATTTTGTAAGTTGTGTTATTTCTAGCAACTCTACCTTTTATTTGACACAGATATTTTCTTCTCCAACGGACAGTTTCCGGACGATCTATAAGCACAGATTTCCTATTTGGTTTTTCCCAGCAAAAATTAAGTTCTCTGAGCAATTTCCAGAGCTCACTTTTTTTAAATTTCAGGCAAATCCCGATCTTCATTGATTTTAGTTAGAATTTTGTCGATAATTGGGATCTGCTTCTCATAATAAAATGTATGCACAACTCCTTTTACTGCAGTTTTCATCTCTTCTTCCAACGAGGTTTTTCGTCTGCCTGTGATCGAATGTAGCTAGAGAGTACTAACAATCCCAGTCGTTTTTTTCTTCTTCAGTATTCGGTACATAGTAGATTTTCCAACTCCTGTTATGTTGGAACACATCTGAACAGAGCTTTTAACATTATTATCTAGATATTGATATCTTAAGGCGTCATAAACATTCATCGTAATAAGTTTCTCGTTGAGGAAAAAATGCCTTGGTTTAACGATTTTGGAATAAATATAGAGGTGGAAGCCATATCTTTCGGGTATCTCACTAATCTCAAATAATATATAAAAACAAGCGTAAACAAGATAAATCACTACGGACATACTGTAAGGTGTACTTTGGTCACTGACAGAAATTAAATTGAACCATCAGAAATTTTATTGTTGCAGTAAATTTATAACAGCTCATAATATTTAAATATAATTAGACTTACGGCAGTCCTCAGTTACCTGCGACACTGGAGCAGGTACGTTGGAGGTCTCGGTAACAGTTTTGTGTATGTTGTTGGCATCCCCCCCTTCTACAAGAGCTTCAAATTCAGAAAAATAGATCCAACCCTACTTTTTACAGTAGAAATGGGAATGTTGCCGGTGTCTCCCCCCCCCTCATCGACAACTTGCTTTCGCTTGCCATACTGTGCTTTTATGATATCACCGCCCCCCAAAGAGAGAGGCTGGATCCGCCCCTGATTAAAGCATGTATCAAATGCAAGTGTAACAAGAAAACGCGTTATTTTTTCAGCATTTCAAAACAAAGGTCTTAATATGTCGACGAAGTAGTATTAACTTTATTTTTAGGATTTCACAGCCAGTATAAATTCTTCAGATTTCATCATGTCTGTCCGCCTATATGTCAGCACTTTGAAACTTTAACATTTTTTCATTGTATGCATTGGAATTCTGAACATGTATGTTTTCAATTAACCCATATACGGACAAGAAACGAAGTTATTTTTTCCGAATAATGAAATTACAGTTTTTATGACTGATTTTTTACATATCTTTTATTTCAAGGAGATACAACATGAATCTCAAAACTTTTTTTTTAGAAGTTGCACGTATTTTTCTAAAAAAAGTACTTCCATAAAAACACATTTGTTCATTCTGAAATCAAACATATTTCGTATTAAACTCTTCACATTATTTTGTTAACATAAAACAAAAAGTACGAAGAATCTAGTTGAAAAAGAAAAGACCTTACATTTTTGACGAAAGTTAAGTGGTTCTAAAATTGCGTTTCTAATATCAATAAAGTAATAACTCTTTTTATTTTTTTTATCCTTAAAACCTGTCCTACTTGTAAGAAAATGTTCTAGTTATCAAGAAATAAATTTATTGTAAGAGAGCAAACTTTAGTTGCAACATTCAGTTATTTTGTACTAACTAACTTAAAATACATTCCACTAAATGGAGACATTCTTTTAAGCCGCTCTCTAAATGAATTCGGACCATAACAATGTATATCTTATGTGTATTCAAAGATCGTTATACATAAAGAAAAATAAATGAGCTAGTAAATTTAAACTTAGACTCTGTTTTCTTATTTTTGAGTTACATAAGTATTTGTTTAAAAAAAATGAACCCGGAAAATTTAGGGAGACATAATCCTAAATCGTGAAGTACCCTCATTAATATTCTAAAATAAATATGTCAAAGAAACGCCATATTTGTTTACGACCAACATGTGGTCGGGATCACTAAGAGAGCGTCGCTTGTAAATTGAGCAAATTTTTCCCTTATTAGAAAACTAATGAATTTTCAAATAAAATCACTGTAATACAATACAAACAGAAAACTCGATATTCCGCACCGGGAAACCGGTCTACCTCAAGGATTCTGGGGGAGGAAAATATTCGATAAGATTTAACATCGGTACATATAATATAAGATCAGTGAGCGAGGACACAAAAATAAATGAACTAGAGGAGGAACTCTCCGAGATCCAATGGGATGTAATAGGAATAGTGGAGGTTAAAATAAAAGAAGAAACCCAAATACAACAGAGTTCTGGAAACACACTCTATTTCAAGGGAAATGAGACGATAGTAAAAATAAAGTAGGGTTTGTTATCAACAAAAGGATCGTCAAACATGTCTAAATAATAAAAGTCATATTAGACCCAGTAGCATTTTTGACCATTGACACTGAAACCTTTTACAAAGAAATAACATCAGCATTGGAAGAATGGAAGACCCGTTTAGCACTGGTAATAGGTGACTTCAATGCGAAACTGGGGAAGAGACTCAATGAAGAAGAGACGAGGATTAGAAAGTATGGATATGGCATAAGAAATAAAAGAGAAACTACCCTGATGAATTACCTGTAAGAAAGAAAACTCTTTGCAAT
The DNA here is from genome assembly GCA_034092305.1 of Diaprepes abbreviatus. NCBI lineage: Eukaryota > Metazoa > Arthropoda > Insecta > Coleoptera > Curculionidae > Diaprepes > Diaprepes abbreviatus. Next base: position 651,512 of record JASJET010000069.1, read on the forward strand.
GAAATTCTTTTTTGACAAGAAACCACAACGAAAATGGATATGAATAAGTCCCAATAGTAAAACCAAAAATAAAATTGACTATATGCTTTCGACACAAAAAAACATCGTTGCAGATGTAACTATACTTAACCAGTTTTCGACTAGCAGTGACCACAAGCTTGTAAGAGCAAAGATTCAAATTAACAGTTTTTTTGAAACCAGAAAAAGAATATGTCAAATAAAAAAACTAGATATAGAAAAGCTCAAACATAACACAGACAAGTATAAAGAAAAAATAAAGGAATATATACTAAATATAAACAACCTGGAGAATAAAAATATCGATGAAATAGATAAGATATTAATGAACATACCAGTACAAGTCGGGAAAAAAGTAGCACAAGCATCATCGAAAAAGGACAAGTATATCTCTCAACACACAAAAGAATTAATGAATAAAAGAAGGACGCTGCTTAAGGAAGATAAAACAAACACAGCAGAATATTTAGAGACTAAAAAAAATTATAAAAAATATCAAGGAAGATAAAAGAAGGAAACAAGAAACAAAGATAAGAAGAGTAATTCAACAAAACAAGAACATGAAATGCTCGAAATCACAACTAGAAAAAATACAGATAAATAGTATAAAAAACAATGAAGATATAGAAACTAGCGACATGGAGGAAATTATACTGACGCAGGAATATTACACAAATCTTTATAATAAAAAGAAAAAACCACCACAAGAAATCCTTAATCGATTAAACACTAAAATAAAAAACATGAACTCTGACATTCAACCCGAAATTAGTAAGAATGAAATTAAAAAAGTCCTGAAAGCGGTGTCAAGTAAGGAGATACAAGGTCACCGAAACTATTCAACCAAGCTCTAGAGGATGTCTTTAAAAAATTACAATGGAACAATTATGGGATCAACATAAACGGAGAGCTATTAAATCACCTAAGATATGTGGATGATATACCTTTGATAACAGATAAGAAAGATGAATTGCAAAAAATCATTGAAGAACTGGACAATGAAGTGTCAAAAATAAGATTAAAAATGAACTCTGACAAAACGAAAGTAATGACAAATCAAACTGAAGAAATGGTTATAACGGTCCTACAAAAGAAATTGGAGGAATTGTCAGAGTATGCATATCTAGGTCAAATAACAAAACTAAATAAAGTCAATCAAACTGAAGAAATGAAAAGAAGAGTAAGACTATCTTTGATATCATTTGGTAAACTCTCACACATCTTAAAAAACAAGAAATATCCGCAGTATCTAAAAACTAGAGTATTTAATCAATGCATGGATCTCAAACATGGACATTTACCAAAGAGAATATGGATAGAATTCCCAAACCCAAAGAGCAATGGAGTAACAAATGCTAGCTATCAGACTTATAGATAAAAAGAAGAACACATGGATACGAGACAAAACAAAAGTAAGCTATGTCATGACACAAGTAGCCGGTCATACTTTAAGATAGAAATGGCGAAACAAAATAATCCTAGAATGAAGACCCTGGCAACACAAACGAAGAAGGGGAAGATCGCAAATGAGATGGACAGAAGACTTAAAAAAGCAACCCGGATAAAGATGGGTACAAACCGCTCAAGATAGAGAAAATGTCCAAAGATGGATGATTGAGGCTCATTAGATAGATAGATAGAATAAAATATATTTGTGTGAATATATGTATAAATAATTCATATTATAGCTGTTTTTTTTTCCTATTTACAAGAAAGATTGAGTTAACTTCCAGACTACTAAAAAGAGTGAATAGTTTTTTTACCGTTGATATTATAATTTTGTTTTAATTATTAAAAGACCTAGAATTGTTTTATTAACTTTTTATATAAGAAAAAAATAAGACTAATATGCTCAGAAGCTAATTTAGGAACAAAGTATCCGGCATAGAATGGCTGACGCCCTCTACGAACAGGAGGACTGAACTTTTAGGAATGAAATTTACCCCTACAGACTGTACGACTAAAATAGGTACTAACGGGAACAGCTGCGGGGAGTCAAGCTCAAGGATACTCTTGTAGAAATAGTAAGCCTTAGTTACGATTCGAAATTCATTAGGAGCAGTACAGTTTTGAGAAAAGTTTCTTAGAAAATTACGTGATGCGATTAACGAATGTTAAGAAGATTTTTATTTTTTCATTTATTTTGGGGAAGTTGGGAAAATATCCTGTTTTATTTCACTTGGGAAATGGACAACTTTAGTACTATTTGTTTGGGCAATTTAAATAACTATTTTTAACAGTGCATGTCTCGCCTCCTCATAATCTTGTTGAAAAATAATAGAGAGATAGTGCCCCTATGGAATCATCGCTATCACCATCGAAAAATTAAGAAACTATTTTTTACATATTGTTAAGAACTATCTTGTAAAATCAAAATCAGGTCAGGATTATGCTGTTTAAAAGTATAGATTGGACGTAGCTCATGCTTTACCAGGGAGTTTCTGTTCATGACGAGACAAGAATTGCAAATTGTAATAAGATCACAGAATATTGGCATTTGCAGAATAGAGATGGCTCCCTATGCAAATGGAGTCTGCACCTGTTGATCATGTTCTTGCTTCTCACTCAACAGTCTGAAATGAAGACATTTCAGGGATACAGTATTATCACTTGAAGTAGTCGAGCAAATTTAGGTAACGAAGAAGTTTGGATTCGATAAGGCATGGACTTGCGATCATAATGGGAGATAAAGGAGTCAACGAGACCTAAACATCAAAGATCAGAGACCACTAGTCTTATTTATTCATTTATTAAAACTAAAGCAACTTTTTCCATTAGAGAACAAAACACTGGATTGTGGTTTTGTAAATAAGTATATATTTTTCGTATCGCATAAAGCACCTTAACGATATGAAAAATGTTTCTGTATTATATTTCTGCAATATTGACAAGTAAAAGAAAAAATTGTTGTCCCGAATGTTGCAGTAATTTATGACTTCCAACTTTAGTCGTTTAATTTAAATTAGTTCATTATAAACTAGGTCAAACTTTGTAAGTGGAAATTCCTTAATTAACTGTCGGTATCTGGAAGTTTATTATAATAAATTGTCTAGAAGCTGATGAAAGTAATTCTTATTATTAAACAGACAGTAAATAAGTGATTTACACAAAATATCGTAATCAAAATTTAAGAAAAAGTTTATGTACATAAAGCAGAACTGCCTAAAGGACTAGTCAATTACAATTCACTATAATTTTTTGTCGTCGCTTTGTGAGAAAAATTCGGGAATCCATTACTAAAGTAATATGTTTATATAGCAAAATTTCAATTTAAATGTTTTAGTTTTCTGGAGCCATCTTCAACATACTTGTTTTTTATGATTGCTATATTGATTTTTGATCCTTTCCAAAAATTTTTCTTTTCTATTTGCAATGGTACAACATAAAACCTCAAACGTATTGCTATACATAGAGGGAAACATTATTATGGAAAAATTATGCAGGTGGAAAGAATACATAGAAAAACTATTTGAAGATCAAATACATGAAAATTCTTCTTTAAACAGTCTGAGCGGTGACATAGGGCCTGAAATTACTAAAGCAGAGGTCATTTATGCATTAAGGTCGATAAAAACTAATAAAGCTGTTGGTCCAGATGAAATGCCAGGTGAGTTGTTGAAACTGATCAATGACAAAAATTTGGATTTATTAGTGCGATTATTTAATAAAATTTACACGACAGGAACTATCCCCCGAGAAATGTTAACATCGACATTCATATGTTTACCAAAGAAAGCAAGTTCAAAAGAATGCAGTGACTATCGAATAATCAGTCTCATGTCACATACTTTGAAAACCCTTTTAAAAATTGTACACGCTAGAATACATTCCAAATTGGAGCTGGATATTAGTGACACAGTTTGGCTTCCGGAACGGGGTGGGTACAAAAGAAGCATTATTTGCTTTTTATTTTTATTTAAGGTTGATGTCAAATCTGTATTACAATCAGCGAGCGGCAGTAAAAATTGGACAGGAAATATCCGGAGATGTGGAAATACAAAGGGGAGTCAGACAAGGGTGTATATTGTCACCTTTACTATTTAACGCTTATTCTGAAGAGGTCATATTGAAAAGTTTTGAATCTGAAACAGCAGGGATAAAAGTGAACGGAGTTTTAATCAACAATATTAGGTATGCAGATGACACCGCAATAATAGCTGATAGTTTGAAAGACCTAGAAAAAATAATGAATAAAATATACTAACAGCTAGTGAAGAATATGGATTCTCTCTTAACATGAAAAAGACTAAGTTCATGATAATTAGTAAGAACAACATCAATAATAATGAAACCCTCATAGTAGGAGGCCTGCACATAGAAAGAGTTAAGAAGTACACTTACTTGGGAACCCTAATAACAAAAAATAATGACTATACCGTCGAAATAAAAACCAGAATCGAGAAAGCACATGCCAACTTTATTAGAATGAAAAAGGTTATCTGCAGCAAAGATCTAACGTTAGCCCTGAAAATACGACTGACTAAACGTTACGTATACAGTGTTCTATATTATGGAATGGAAGCATGGATACTGAATCGAGAGGCAATAAAAAGACTTAACTCTTTTGAAATGTGGACCTATAGAAGAATTCAGAGGATTTCGTGGGTGGATCGAATTACGAACGCCGAGGTGTTGAGAAGAATGGGGAAAGAAAAGGAAGTCGAGATAACAGTAAAATAGAGAAAACTGCGATATTTCGGACACATTATGCGGGGAGAAAAGTACAGCATCTTACGGCTCATAATCCAAGGCAAAATAATTGGCAGAAGAGGCGTAGGACGACCACGAATTTCACGGCTAAAAAACCTAAGGGAATGGTTTGGATGCAGTTCAAAACAACTATTTAGAGCAACTGTCCCAAAAATTAAAATAGCTATTTTGATTGCCAACCTCCGCAATGGAGAAGGCACTTGAAGAAGAAGATCATACATCGGTAAGAATTTTTTTGTAAAGCACAGGATATTAAGATATTAAGTTTACCATAAAATCAATAGTGTTTCTTGTATTAAATAAAATATTTTAAACCATAACACAATATTTCTTGAAGTTTAACAGATGAACAAGGTGATACTAATTTAATATATAAAATTAAAAATATGAAGAACTCACGTAAAATGTTATGATTTATCAAACTAAAAAAAAAATAATGAGTAGAGTTTTTCTTCTACCATAGATTATTTAATCTTACAGATGCGACAAAAGACGTTCTCGCTAAAACCAAGTTTCGTGACCTTGCCTCGTGATCTGCTATTACAGTAGGAGAAAATGTTAAAAAGCGCCGAGCTGAAGCAGTGGTGCGATCTCTGTTCTATGATCCTTACTGTATTAACTACTCGAAAACGGACATTTGGCTCTCAGTCGGGCGCACCTTCTAAATGAGGAAAGGGTGCTAAGAATCTCCCCGTCGTCAACTATTAAAAAGGTTACAGAGGCAAACATCAACGTTTACTATAGAACCTTACTTTTCAACTTGCAATATACGAACCAGAGATGAGCAGGTTGAAAATTGACATTTTGGGATTGAGTGAAGTCACATGGCGTTGGAAAAGGAAATCCAAATAAATGCTACATTTACTTTACTAGAGGAAAAGGCCCAAACCACAGATAGGATACCGAAATTATGATAAATGAAGAAATAGCCGAATCAGTGATAGATATCCTACCCCTCAATAATCGGATGATGTTAATGAAAATTAAAACACTTTTATGTTTTTTTAAGTGTCATATATAAATAATTTTGTCGCTGTATCCATAAATTATTTATATTTCGATACTTACGCCCTATTTCGAAGTCATGGAATACGATTCTTGTCTTGGCTTTACACTATTTTTTCTCATTTTCACGGAAAATTCTCAAAATTCGCATTTAATTTTACAAGACACTTTCATTTCAGAAGAATACACTGAAATTTTGTATTTATTTGGAATATTACTAGTTACAATATTTTGTATGTAATATTTCAACTATGTCTGCACAAATTTTATTACACAAATTTAAAAAAAAAAACTATTAAATATCACATGTCATTTTACTTCGATTGCTTTCCTGATATTTTTTTTTTAATTTTTCTGAATAGAGAGTTCTGATTTATGAATTTTTATATAATACGAAAGTTTCTATTAGTGCGGAATTTGTAGTTTGTAACTAAATTTTAACGATTTAGTGTAAAAAATTGAATCTAAAAGAAAAAGTTATTTTCCCTGTTTTCGGCGAAATTGAGAAAAAACTATGAAAAACCAAGGACAGAATTGTGTCCTACGACGTCATATTCACAGTTTTTACTTAAACGAAATAATTACCGATAATTCGAAATATATAAAGCTTGTTTTGTAAGATTAAATAAATGGTTAGAACATTGACGTAAAAGTAAATATAGACTGCAGATTCTGTAAAGGAACTTTGGCTTAAGCTTAGAAAGGGGCAGAGCAATTTTGACGAGTAGTGTCTCTCTTTCTAATAGCGGTCAGGTGAGAGATGTGCCCAATGACATTTGGGGCATCGTGCTTAGCTTTGCCCATAGAAAGAGAGGTACTACACATCGAAAACGTTCTGTCTTTTTCTAAGCATGAACCGACTTTCTTCTATGGGATCTCCAGTCTATATGGTACTTACTTTCATATTTATGGGTTAAATAATTATACAGGGTGTCCGGAAAAATGCGGAAAATCTCCAGGATATGAAAAAAAATGCATGCGAAAAGAATACTACAAGTTCATATAAACTTTTTCGTACAGGCTTCCTCTTCGGAGATATGGGCTCCCAAAGAGCTGCAATTGAGTCAAGTTCTTTACAGTAGTGGTCATTACCCGGAGCGGTCAATCCCTCCACCCCTTGACCTTGACCTTGATTTTGATATCCTTATTGGCCATTGACCATGATATTCGACTTTGCGTAGTTGTGAACTTGATCTTTAAAAATGTTGTGTTTAATGCTGTGTGTGACCTTGACCCCACTCAAGGTCATCTTGACTTTGCTGGAAATTGCCTTGGGTGTGAAGACCGTGAAGTATTTAATTGTGAATTTTAATAGTGTGGGATGATCTTGAAATGGTTTTGACTTTGCAATTTCTTCTATAAAACTGTGTGAACTTATTTATATTCATTCAGTGTGAAATGTCAGATAATAAAATATCTAAAGATAAAATTATAGAGCAACTCGGCAGAATAATTTGTTTATATTAAGGTAATTTATAATGTTTGTGTGATTTTGAAGAAAATTATCTAGAATTTTTTCCTCTCAAATATTTAAAATTTTACGTCGATTCACTGAGTTTACAGCTAACTTGGGATAAGCTGCCAGTGCCATATCGGTGTGACAAGGAACTACAGTTGAACTTACCCTGTTACATTCACTATGAACAAATATATCGTCCTTATATAGATAGGCCACCACCAGAAATAAAAAAGTGTCGTGAGTGTAACAGGGTAAGTTCAACTGTAGTTTCTTGTCGTACCGATATGGCACTATCAGCGTATCCCAAATTTGCTATAAACTCAGTAAATCGTCGTAAGTTTTTAAATATTCGAGAAGAAAAAATGCTACATCCTTTTTTTCAAAATCATATAAACTTTTTTAATTACTTTGAAGTAAACAATTTATTCTGCCGATTTGCTCGATAATTTTATCTTTAGATATTTCCGTATCTGATATTTCACACTCAATGAATGTAAATAGGCTCACACAGTTTTATAGAAGAATTTGCAATTACAATTACAATGCACAAATAACTACTTCAAGGCCACACACCCAAGATGATCTTTAGCAAAGTCAAGATGGCCTTGAATGTTGTCAAGGTCAAGGTCGCACGCACAACATTAGACACATAACACTTTTCAAGTTCAATGCCATATCAACGCAAGGTCCAATATCATGGTCAAGAACGAGACCAAATGAGGGTGACAAAATAAAGGTCAAAATCAAGAAGTGGGGGATTGGGCGCTCCGGGTAATGACCACAACTCTTTTTACAAAATTATTGTACCACCTAGTTATATTTCAATGTTTTTTTAATATGATGTATACCAGGTAAGACTCTTCAAATCACTCTCCAAGAAGTGTTGTGAATTATTCACAACTGCTGGGACGGACTAACTGTGACACTCATGACCCCGTTTTTTACGCCTTGTATGATAAAAACTTTGGACAACATTTTTTACATATCTTTAACTATTGACTAAAAATTAAGTACTCTTTATTCATGTCGCTAATACTAACAGTTCTCAAAAAACCTAATTTTATTTACATCGTATATTTGGCGTATTTCGATAAAATATACATCTTTGTTTCCATCAAATGTTCAACCTTCAACCTTATGATAAAAAAAATTCAATCTACAATTACAGTTCTAAAAATTGTGCGTTTTATTTTATCGTCACCAAAACAACGTATTTTTGTTGCAAACGTTGCTAGGTATGAAAGAAATAAATATCCGACATTTCAAAACTTGTCAACTTTCACATCGCTGACACATTGATTCTTCACTTGGATAATAATTTACTGATTTTTCATATCGTGGTGAAATTATGCATCTGATGTACGGTCTTGCATCTTGCAATGCTTTAGAAGCCAGGAGGTTATATCACGACGATATCCTAACCGTACTCTCTAAGATCAGAAAACATTTCAAACGAGTTGACCAACGTGTAAGGGAGAATGGTAGGCGATTTTATTTAATAAGGTGATATTAAATTTCTTCATGATTTTAAGAAATTTTGCGAAAATAATTACTGATGCTGGTCACGAAGGACAGTATGTACGCCTCAATTAGAGGAAAATATTTTAAATACTGTAAATGACACTCCTTCAACGAGCATTTGAAAATTACCAGCGCAGTTTAATACGTCGAAAACAATAGTATTTCCTAAAGATTTTCACCTGAGAATGCAGTTTGCAAGCTAATTATTCGATCAGTAACGAAATAATGTAAGCTTTATTAGCACTATTCTCTTCACGAGTGAAGCGGAGATTATCAAAAATGGTATCATAAATTTACACAACTCACATATATGGGCTGATGAAAATCCTCATGCATCATCAACACCAGTTTCAATCAATTAATGTCTCAGCAGGAATCATTGAAAATTTTTTGATTGAACAATTCGTATTGCCGGCATTACTGGATGGAGATTTGTATTTGGAGTTCCTTCACAACGCTTTTCACGATTTAGTAGAGTACTTACCACTTGAAAGCCTCCTAAACATGTATTACATGCATAATGCGTTGTTGTGCGGGAGCACCTGAATAACGTCTATCCAAACCATTGAATAAGTAGAGGAGGACCTATTGCCAGGCCTCCTCGATCTCCAGACCCAACGCCTTTGGATTTTTACATGTGGGCATACCTCAAAACCCTGGTGTATTCCACTCCAGTCAATAGTCGGGAGGAACTTCTACGGAGAATCACGTTTCGGTGTAATCAAATAATAAACAATGCTGAGTTAATGTGGTGGGTACATCAGTCCTCAATTCGTCGTGACAACGAGTGTATCAGACTTCACGGAGCCCATGTTGAACCCTCTTAAGAAGTTTTAACTAAGCAGTTAGTTTAACTTTTGATTGCAACTATGGTAGCAGGGAAAAACTCCTCTTTTTCATATTCAACCCTACAGAACGGTTAAGATTAGCGACAAGAATGAAGAGTACTTAATTTTTACTCAATAGTTAAAGGTATTTAGAAAAATGTTGTGCAAAGTTCTTGTCATACAGGGCGTAAAATAATGGGGTTATGAGTGTCACAGCTAGTTCGTCCTTGCAGCTGTGAGTAATTTACACTTTCTTAGATAGTAATTTAAAGGGTCCTACTTGGTCTACATAATATTTAAAAAATTGAAATACACCTGGGGGTTTATTAGTCATGTGTAAAAAACTTGATTCCATTGCAGCTCTTTGTGAGCCCATATCTCCGAAGAAGAAGCCTATACGAAACAAGTTTATATGGACTTGTAGTATTCCTTTCAATTGTTTTTATGATATCCGGGATATTTACCAGATTTTCCGGGACTCCCTGTATATTGTTTCTTTTCTTAGAAAATATGTATTTGTTCAAACCAGACCAAAACAAAATAATCGCCTATTATAACTACACTCAAAGAGACCATCAAAATATTTATTTATAAGATACATAAAATAACTCAAAAACTCGGATCTCTTGTCTCTTTTCATTTAAATTTAAGACAGTTACCAGCAATTTAAATAAGCAAAACTTTTCTGATTAATTTTAACTAAATTAGAGCTAAATGCGACAAATATCTTCTCTGAAGATAATTTAAATTAACAAAAATTAGCCAATCAAATTAACCATAGAACGAGCTTGCAAACACTTCAGTGGAATGTGTTTGTGTTCTCCCCAGTCTCCCCTATAATTTATTTAGTTGACTATTGAGAAAATATGATTGTATTGTTGCCTAACACTTCTTTAGAGGCAAAATAATATTTTTATTAATTTAACTGGAGAAACTAAAAATAATTACTTAAGTTAATCTAGATTGCTTTGCAATACCAATACTTATTTATGTTGCCCCATTTACAGTGCTCTCCTTACTTACAAGTCATCAATATTTTAGAAAGAAAGAAATTAAAAACCCATCAATAGATAAACTCGCTTCTGCGAAACTAAACTTACTTTTCAAAGAAATAGAAAATAAATAGCTGCCGTATGTCTTAGTGTTCTGTTTACAGATGTAATTTATCATCAACATTTGTGATAAATTGCTCAGTTAATCAATGTCAATTATATGAAGTGATGGGGTGTCGGGCTGAATTGTCTGCGAAACAGTTTTAGCTAATGTATTTGTATTGTTTTAATTGAATACTAATTTAACAAATAACATCATAATTCATGCGATACAATGGTTATTGTGGCAACATAATGCAGACATAATTTATCGGTTGTAATCGTAGCCAAAAGTATCACGCACGATTTAATGCTCTTTTGTACGACATGCCGCCCACTTTGCTTCTAAATTTTTGAAGCTGAAGATGCTCGCTCACATAAGCGATCCGTGTATGAATAAGGAGGCGATGATCCTACAACACTGCTTATACCTAACGTGGACCGAACATGTCGGTGACAGTGTTGAATCAATACTACATAAAATCGATACTATTGAAAATGCACATTTTATTAATCGAAAATTAAATTAGCAGGAGTACTAATTATTTCATTTATAATATCTACATAGTTTACAACCATTTTCATCAAGCATTTTCATCATCCGTCAGAAAAATTGCACTTCAAAATTTACGTAAAAATGCCATGTTCTAGCATTGGCTCTAAATTTTAAAAACCCGTGCGAAAAAAGTAATAGCATTGAGACATTAAAAGTAAAATAAATTGCAAGAAAGAAACAGTAACTCAAGAGACAATCGAAGGACTGCCGAGTTTAAGGCAACGCGTCGCTCAGAGCGAACAGAATTTTGGTATCTCAAAGATTGTTTTCATAGCTTGAATTCCGATTCTGGTCAAAATTCATTCCTATTGGTAGAAAAGCTCACGCTGTTGAGATTAAACTCTTCAATCATCATTTAATTATCTGGAAACGAAGTCTCTATCTCTTTCAGATCAACGATGGTTTTTTAAACGTCTGTGTAGACCCTCAAAAACTTCCACATTCTTCATAAACTGATGAAAAATTGTTAGGCGCGTGCGTCAAGGAAGTTCATCTATAACACCATTGTATGTATGTATGCGCGTAGAGTTAAGGGTCTGTACACTGCGACCTGGTAGATCTGTTTTCTCTCCCCAACGGCTGTCTAGTCGTAAGAGTTACCTTATCTGCCATAGCAGGTTCTCCCGTTCTATTTTCCTTAGGATTCTCAGAATATTCGACGGCTTCAAGATAGTTAGCTCCCCCTCTTCGATTTGGTGTGCTGCAAGAACAGCATTCTAGGGTTTTCTAAAGTGTTGCACTCTGCAAGGATATGAATCGAGATTTCGTCCTCCTCCACACAGAATCTGCACTCTTCTTTTTCTACCAGTCTGAGTTTCTTGAGGTGTTCCTTCAGGACCCCTGTCAGAACTTGGAGCTGGTTTTTACTCAAGTTTATGCATTCTTTGAATCTCTTTTGGCCGTAGTTCCCCAGAACTACTTTCGCTTGTCTCAATCCTTGCAGCGCCATCCAATAATTGGATCTCCTGCTTTCTTCTTCTATCTTTAATTATTCCAGCATTACGCTGCTACTGATCCCACAGAAAGGGTCTGGCCCCAGAAAAGGTATCTCAGCCCCTTTCCTTGCGAGCCTGTCTACTATTTCGTTCCCGGTATGTCCCGGTACCCACATGAGGGTGACTTTATTATTCTTATTCAAATCAATCAGTTCCTCTAGGCATTGCCAAACCATCTTCGAATTGACAATCTGAGAGCTCAGCGCACTGATGACTGCTTGACTATCTATTATGATGATAATCCCTTGGTCGTGATAGTTTTTCTCCTTGTTAAATTGAATATACATCCTAATGGCATATATTTTTGCCTGGAAAATGCTTGGTGACTTACCCAAGCTTTCGTAGTGTCTGGTGCCGGGTCCTTACACTCCTAGTCCAGTTCCCTCCGTTGTTTTGAAGCCATCTGTATACCATATAGTGGATTTCTTGCTGAGTTTTTCAATGGTGTTTCTGTCCTATGCGCTCTTGCGACTCAACTTTGTGCTGAAGTTTTTCACAAAATTGAATTTCTTTTTCATTTCACCTTGGGACATGTTCCAGATTTGTTGATTTCTGGATGAGAGATTGGGCCTTCATTTTATGACCTCATCTCTCATCATCGCATAAATTGTTCTTTTCACCATGTTCTCTAGAAATATATATATAGAGGTGTGAGGTTTAGGATTACTTCCATGGTGGCCATTGGCCAAGTTTTCGTTGCCCCGATTATACATGCACAGGCCAGTCTTTGATCTTTCCAGAGGTTAGCTCTCGTATTAGCAGACCCACAAAGTTTCTACAGACCATCAAGATTTTTGTAGCCTTGTTGGTTACTTCTTTTTCATGCTTATTCCAGAGGAGTTTATTATCTAGGATCAGTCTCAGATATTTGACCTCTGACTTCCACTGAATAACATTCCCATCCATTTTGATGATCTGAGGTTTCTTCTCGTTCTGCAGGCTACTAGTGTGGTTTTGGCGGAGTTAATGTTTAGTCCCATCATCTGGTACCATTCTTTAGTCCATTCAAGCCCTCTTTGAACTATGTCACAGAGGGTTTTCTCGAATTTCCCTTGTGCGATCACGACCACGTCATCGGCATAGCCCTGACAAATATGCCGAGAACAGTCAAATCACAGAGGAGTTGGTCAACAATTAAGCTCCACATAAGTGAAGAGGCTACTCCCCTCTGAGGGGGTGAATTTGCTTGTCCTTCTTTTAATATGCTATCATTGCACTTTGATAGCTGGAAAGCGGATTAATTTCGAAGATAGTGATCCGATTTAAATAGTGTTTCTGGGTGTCCCCTTTTTAAAACAAAATGCGGACGTAAATAGTACTTGCTTAGATAAGTTTCGGTAACAAAAGGCACCCTAGTTTTACATTGTTCGCAGGCTAAAACCGCGTATACTTCGTATACCTGAAGGAGGTTGCGGTGGAACGGGATCGGCGATTCATTCAAAATACCAGAGTTTCCATACTTACAAACCAGAATATTACAAATCAATTTCGAGTATAATAAAAGAAAATAGATATTCTTATTACCGTGAAAAAACACAATTAAACAAAAAAACGTACCCTCCAAAGGCTCAAGGTTCGAAAAATTTAAAACACTTTAACGACAGAAAATATCTTTCGCCATTTACCCTTACTGTTTGGCAAACATCTCGTTACTCATATTGGTTCTCAAGCGCCTTTGTCCTATTATTTGTTTTAGCAAAAAGTAGTTATCCTTACTGTTTTGCGATAAATCGTATATTAAACCAGAACACTTAAAGTGGTTTATTTCGGGTTTCAATAGCGAGTTAAAGTTTAAATTTCGGAATAAAATTTCAGCTTGCGAAGGTTTAAAAAATTGATTGTAAGGCTCGTAATTAGTATTATACCTTGATAAATAATCAAGATAAGAGAGAAAATTTGCGAATTTCATAAAAGAGTTGCAAAAAAGATAGGAAATTGCGGAAAATTTGGTATCTTTGCGGACTAAATTGGCAATAAAAACAAAGTATACTTAAAACTTGCCCCGGTAATTGTTTTTTCAGCAAGTAATTAGTAAATACCAAATAATTAGTAAATACCAAATTTGATGCTGGTCATCTTCTAAACGCATTCCTGAAAAATCCTATTTTAAATCTTTCAAATTTAAGGGCTATGGCTCAGTCACTTAACAATTCAGGTAAAGTAAGAAGAAAGGTGAGACATCCAGAAATTTCATGCTGGTCGGTTTGGTGACATCCTCGCTGACACCCCGGGTAAGTAGTATACCAGAAATGATCCAAATTTTGAATAATCCTTCTATTCAAAATTGTCAAAGTTCATTTACGACGAACCAAATTTTAGTGATAGGAGCAGCGTTCAGTTCTACTTGGGCCCAATTAATCCAGAACCATCGGTTCTCAAACATTCCCAAATAGCGAGCATAGCTACAAATCCTGGTGAATATGGATATATGCGTTTAAGGACACCAAATTATCAAAAGTTGTTTGCGGATTTTAGCGACCATTTATTTTTTCAAATCTAGGTGCGGCGTCATCTGATGTTATACCTCCAGTACGCATTCAACAAGTACTACAGGAAAAACAAGAAGATGAAGGGCGTAACCGTAGGCGATATGGCATTCCTGGCGTGGAACAAATTGCGAATTTGATTCCTGAAAGATACATAACGTTCGAAGAATTACAGAATCGAGAATCAGATAAGCGCAATACTCCGGTTTATGGAACAAAGAATCCAGATAATTAAATAAATTAAGCGGAAATCCCTTCAACATAGCTCAAAATTAGAATTGCTTCGTGATTCCTATAATTCAAAATAAGCGTACTTGGCTCATTTAGAGTCAGCTAAAACGTTAACAAAATTACCAGGATAATAAACGATTTTCCATCTGAAAAGTTCAAAAAAATTGGCAAATATAAATTGAAATGGAACTCTGTAGCTACTTCAACCGAAAAAAACCAGGAAAAAGTGAAAATCAAGGCAAAATGGTCTCTATCTATAACCAAGACCCTGCTTTTGCACTACGCTGTTTTTGTTAAGGGTGTTTAATTGACACGTTTGAAAGAAATAACAATGAGCAAAAACAGTCGGTTGAAATAGATTTGTTACAAAAGCCGATTCAATTATCATTAACATTTTCCGCTCGAAAATTAAATAATTATTTTAAAAGTTATTTTTAAATTAAAGAAATACATTTCAAATAAAGGAATACATTTCCTGCAACACATAAAACATTACAATGAATAAGTGGTGTACAACGACCTAAGGAATAATAGTAGGCAAGACAGCCGAGATCTTTCTGCATAAAAAAAAGGTAGCAGTAAGTTTAACATCGATAAAAAAACAATTAAGTACAGTGTAATGAAATGCCGGAATAATGGTCCCAAATAAAAATAAAATTAATTGTAACTGTACTTTTTACAATGCTTTGGTTCAAAAAATCTATGAGAAATACTGGGAAATACTTGCTGTTTCGCTAATAAATTATATATTAAACCACGACCCTTAAAGCGGTTTATTTCGGGTTTCAATAGCGCGTTAAAGCTGAAACTTCGGACTAAAATTTCAGCTTGTGAAGGTTTAAAAAGTTGATTTTAGCGTTCGTAAATTGTATGTTATATTAATAGAAAATCAAGATAAGAAAATTTGAAATAAATATGTGTATTAAATGCTTTAAAACTTACCAATGATAATAAAATAAATTACAATATATTAGTTGGAGGTATTTGTACGTCTTACGATAAAGAATCACATTTTTTGAAATGTCAAAAAAAATTTTAATTCACGTTTTTCTTTGAAATTATCACTAAAACGTTACATAAAATGCATAAAACACGCAGAAGCAAAAATAAATTTGTGTCAAGATGAAAAATATTCAATGTCAAGAATACGCTTTCACAAATATAATAAAAACTCATTGTTGCCAAACGAATATTTGGATGTAATGGCGCGAAGCACGGTGGGGATATTTTTCGCATAAGGGAGATACTATAAATAAGCAGTCCAGTTTTATATGTCAAATTCGTGACTGCGATGTTCTTTGTCACGTCTCTTGAGAGTAACTTAATTAATTTTTGATTATTAAATAAAAATTAAATTCCCTAGAGCTAAAGACAAATATTGTATTTATAAGGATTTCTATTGTGGGAACTACCCTTTCGCCGCAAAATTATATTTTTATTTCAATACAATCAACATCAGTATTACTTCCATACGCCGCACTATGGAATCTTTGGAACTAATTTTTCCGAAAATCAAATATCGCCATTAAATATAATGCTAAAAATGTTTTTTTTAATTAAGGGTTATGCAGTTGCGGATTTGACAAAAATTCTAAAAGTTTTCCATGACCTTCATTTGTATTTAAAAACTACTTTCAAATGAAAAAGTTTATATCTATACCGGGTGTCAACGAATCTATTAGACAAGTCATAATTTCTAGAGTATTATGTGTATCAAAATGAGAATTGATACAGGTAAATGGTATGTGAAGGGGGGAGTTTTCGCATATTTTCCACTTTCCGGCCACTTCCGGTTTCACCGGAAATGGCCCCGGTTTTGAATTTTTAAATGGACTACCCTGTATATTTTAACATTTTTGGATTTCTGAGACAATTCTAGATCAGAATATGATATTTTGAAAACTTTTTACATCTACTTCATTTTTTTAGAGCCACTTTTAAAATTGCATCTAGGTGGCCATGATCAGACGCAAACTAATCTAAGGGCCTTAGGTGATGTCAAAAAAATACAATCGCAAAGTTTTAGTTACTAGTATAAAAGACAGGAATAAGACAAGTTGACAAAATTACGTTTTCATTTCTAACTATTAATTTTCAAATGGTGATCCCTTTTTGACAACTACTTTTCGAAAAAAAGCATTCTTTGACGAATCTAACGGTACTAATTTATTTGCGATTGGATTAGACATAAGAACAGAAATTAAATATTGTTAAGCAAAATACTGGATAGTTTATTTACTTATGACAAGTGCGCCATGAACAGCTATGATGCATGATAATTTGCAACTGTTTTTATCAAGTCTTCTTTGGAAAACAAAGCACTCACTTAAGTAGATAATGAGAGTGACATACGCTCTAAGAACAGACGTAAAAGTTTCTTAATTTTCGTTAAGTTTAGTTTAAATTTTCGTTAAAATAATGTATACTCAAAGTGAAAAAGTGGATATGTTATTAATATTTGGAGAGTGTCATAGAAATTCAAGGAATGCTGCCGAGTTGTATGCTCATAGATATCCGAATCGGCAACATCCAGCCCATCAGTATTTTCCGTATGTCGAGACTCGTTTTAGGCAAATAGGAAATCAAGAGGCGGCACAGAGGTTTATCATAAATGAAGAGACTGAGATTAATGTACTTGCTATGGTTGAGGTTGATAAAACAGTTTCGTTAAGAAAAATTAGTCAAGAACTGCAGATAAGTTATGAATCAGCAAGAAAAATACTGAAAAAGCATGGATATCGAGCATTTAAATATCAGTTACATCAACATTTGTATACTGAGGATGGCGATAGACGGGTAGTGTTTTGTGATTGGCTGCTTCAAAATCATAGAGTTAACCCAAATTTTATCGATTTTATTCTATTTCCCGACGAATCCCGATTTACAAATAATGGTATGTTCAATTAGCAAAATACTCGGTACTGGGCCCAACAAAATCAACATGAAATGAGAGAGGGCAATTTTCAAGAAAGATTTGGCGTCAATGTCTGAGCTGGTATGGTTGGAAACAGAATAACTGGGCCAATATTGTTTCAAGGTCAGTTAACAGGGGTTAGCTACTTAGGTATATATATATATATATATATATATATATATATATATATATATATATATATATATATATATGAAGTAAAATGCAAACTGCATTTACTGTTTCGCGTTTTACTTCATTTACATACGGAGTTGCATATAGTTGTACGTTTGCTGAATGTGATTTCAGCACTACAACAGCATAATGTGGATATGACAACTGCTAATGCATCTCACACGGAAGTATCCATGAAAGCCTTATAAACATATATATATATATATATATATATATATATATATATATACAGGGTGTCCAAGATAAGAATCCTAAGCATGGGGATCTCGGAAACAGTTGGAGATACGAGGTCGGTTAAATTAGAGAAAAGTTGCGCAATTTAGTGCTAAATTAAACACAGTTAAAAAAATTTAAAAATTTCAAACAGTTCCGGAGATTTCCGGAAAAAAACGAAATTTGGCAAAATCGTTTTTAATTTTTGCAGGCTTTATTTAAAGAGATATCAGAAAATAAAAGGTAGATTCTCATTGCCACTTTCTATTTTTTATAATTTGGTCTAAACAAAATTTAAATCCGACGTTTCATTTCTGAGATACCATCATGAACTTTCATTTTTTATATGGAACAAAAAAAAGTATTCCATGTATTTGATAGCATTTTTTATTACAAATTCAACGGTGTATCACCCTTGCATATCGAATACGTAGTTCAAGTACTTTCCATAAGAGCTCCGTGAGAGCGAGAGAGAAAGGTATATCAGTTTTATAAAAGCCAATGAACTACACACTTGATATGCAAGTGTGATACACCGTTGAATTTGTAATAAAAAATGCTATCAAATACATGGGATACTTTTTTTTGTTCCATATAAAAAATGAAAGTTCATGATGGTATCTCAGAAACGAAACGTCGGATTTAAATTTTGTTTAGACCAAATTATAAAAGATAAAAAGTGGCAATGAGAATCTACCTTTTATTTTCGGATATCTCTTTAAATAAAGCCTGCAAAAATTAAAAACGATTTTGCCAAATTTCGTTTTTTTCCGGAAATCTCCGGAAGTGTTTGAAATTTTTAAATTTTTTTAACTGCGTTTAATATAGCACTAAATTGTGCAACTTTTCTCTAATTTAACCGACCTCGTATCTCCAACTGTTTCCGAGATCCCCATGCTTAGGATCCTTATCTTGGACACCTTGTATATATATATGTAGTCATTCCACGCAAAGTGGGATAATAAAAAAATTACTTTGAACTTTATTTTACAAAATTATGCTTGAAAAATGTTAATTTTTGCCAAGTTTTAGATATTGAGCTGATATCTTTGAGGAGATATTTAAGTTAAAAGTTGAAAAATTTTAATTTTCAGGTTAATTACACTCCGAGAATAAAATTTACAAAAATCAAAATCATACACATTTGTTATTGAAATTTTGTGTAGAATTCAAAAATGTACTCCAGAAAATTGAAAAGTTCATTTTAATCTCAAGTGTTCGTGGAAACTAGCTTTGGCTATCCTGAAATATAGTTTTGGGGTATCAAAATATATGCCTCAAACCAGTTTAATCATGGATCTAAGCTTATAACTTAAAATTAGCTAAAAATGCTATAGCAAGCTCTTTGTCCTCTAATAAATTGTTATTTTACAAATATTTTATTGGTTATAAGTCAAAATCAATGATCAAACTGGACTAAAACCTGTATTTTGGTATCTCACACATATTTTGATGGGATTTGTGTGAAAGCTTTTAAATCAAAGATTTAGCAAAATATCTCTGTTTTGAGGTTAGGTTGAATTTTTTAATATTTTGATATGCATATCTGAATTCTACACAAAATTTTATCAATAAATATGTGGGATTAAGATTTTTGAAAATTTTGCTCTGAGAGATAAATTAAATGAAAAATTTTAATTTTTCAACTTAGCCCTTGATATTTCCTCAAGGACATGAACTCAATGTCTAAAGCTCTGCTCTGAGTAATATTTTTTCATGAATTACAATTTTATAACATAAACTCCGAAGTCATGTTTTCTACAATCCGAAAAAAAAATGACATACGAATGACCTTAGATGACCTTCAAGTAATCTCTATTAATTTTTCAATTTTGTTACCTTATTAGTGTACTCTCAGCAAAAATAGAATATATGTAAGACAGAATTTGAGTACATAAATATTAATTTTTTCAAAACATCGTAAAGTTTGAAAGTAGATTTCAAGGTCAAATGAAAATCATTGGAACTTAATTATTCCAAAACTCGCAAATGCATAACCTCTCATTTAAAGGAAAATCTTCTTCTTCTTCTTCTCCTACGTTGACTAGGGATATCCCTGTTTGTCATTCTATCTACACCCGCCTTATTCTGCTGATGAAGAGAACCAGCTCTGGGCCCATCTCTTTGGTGGTCGTCCTGGTAATCTTCTTCCTCTTGGTCGTCCATACATACGAACTTTGGCTAGTCTCTCTTTACTCATTCTCTCAACGTGTTCTTTCCAACCTCTTTTTCTTTCTTTTGTCCATTTGACCACTTCCTGCACATTACATTTTTCTCTGATTAAGGTATTTGTCAGCCTATCTCTGATTGACACGTTCAGTATTGATCTCAGTACTTTCATTTCGGTGGTTCTCATTTTCTGCTTTGTCTTATTAGTGTCTGCTTTTGTTTCCGTGGCATAAGTTAGAATTGTATCATGGTCTTATATATTTTTGTTTTTCCCTCTATTCTCATATATCTGTTTCGAAATATAACATCTCTTAAGCATCCTGCCACTTGTAGGGCTCTTGTATTTTGTGACAGTACTTCTCCAGTAAAGTTACGACTGTTGTGTCAATGCCTAGGTATTTAAAGTTCATGACTTGTTCAATTATGGCATTTTCTATCTGTAGCTTACATCTTCTTGGTTCCTTGGAAATTACCATACACTTTGTTTTATTCGTTGATATCTGCATATTGTACTTCTTAGTTGATACGTTAAATAGGTGTATCAATCTCTGGAGGTCGTCTTCGTTATCTGCGAGTAGGACCGCATCATCCGCGTAGCATATTATATTGATATTGTGTCCGTCCATCTGGTATCCGCGTTTCGGTCTGATGTCCTCTATTCGTTTATCTTGATGTCTTCGGTTAGACCTTCGGATGTTATTATTTTTGTGCTGAAATTTGTGTACAAGTCATCAATTATGTTTATGATCTCCGCTGAAACATTTTTCTGTTTTAGGATGTCCGTTATGTGCTGCTTCTTGAGGCGGTCAAATGCTTTTGTTAGATCAACAAAGCATAAGTATGCAGGGTGGTTAAATTCTATTGATTTTTCGATTATTTGTCTCACTATAAATAAGGCATCTGAGGTTCTCCTGTTTTTTTCGAAAACCCTGTTGTTCCTCCGAGATCTCTAGTTTCTCTTCAAGTTTGTCACGAATAATTACTGTAAATAGTTTGGTGACAGAGTTAAAAAGTGTTATTCCTCTGTAGTTGTCCGGGTTTTTGTGGTCACCTTTTTTGTGTACGGGAATTGTATAGCTGGTTTTCTATTTTTGCGGTACTTGCTCTTCTTTAATAATTTTATTAAAAAGCTTTTGTAACTCCTCGGTAAGCATTTGGCCTCCGTATTTCAATAATTCATTGGTAATTAGATCTGGTCCAGGAGATTTTCTATTCTTTAAATTACGTATTTTATATTCTATTCCTTCCGATGTTACCTGAATTTTTGTAGTGTTCAGATTTATGGATTTTGCTGTTATGCTAGTGTGAATCGTATTTGTATTACCAAATTGTCTTTCAAAGTATGATATCCATTCTTCCTTTTTGATGTGAGCTGTACTGATGTATTCATTAACATTTTTTTTTCTGTTTCTGAATCATTCTCCATATTCTCTTCTGCGCACCGTATAAGTCATGCTCCATAAAGGAAAATCTCGTTAGGGTTATTCCAAGTGGAGATATTTGATTTTCATAAAAATTAGTTCCAAATATCTCATAGTGCACCGCCGCCCTCCTTAATGTCTTCCGGTTGCTCTTGGATCTGTTCTTTTACCCTTGAAAGGCTTCTGGGTCGATTGGGGATATTATTCTTCCCGTTGGAATATTACGGCTTATGCCACTGGGTTAGGCAATAAAAAACAAAATTACTTCCAGTTTACTCATTTTTATTCATTAGATATATCATGAATTAAACCAATAATCTTATATTTAATTACCTTTTATGAACATACTACTGTAATTTTTTTTTGTCCTCCTTATATACTAGTTTCTTTTTTATTTATTATTTTAAGCTTAAAAATATTACAAAGCGTTTTTAAATGAATGGTAGATAAGTATGTCAAATAGAATTTGTATTTGAAGCTAAGTTAAAACAAAGTTTAGATCCATTGATATGGAAAATGTGAAAGACAAACAATTTCAAAATCTTCCAATGGTGTAAGGGCAGACCACTTAGAATTCGTTACTAAGGGATTTGCGGAAAATATAAAAAATGAAAAATAAATTTAATTTGTTTCATACCATCATACCACAAGATTGATATAAATTTCTCGCTTACACTTCTTTCATTTTCACTTAAATTTGTTCCTGAAAACCTGTGAATGAAGTATTTAAGTATTTTCACCAAAATCAAACATTTTTAAACTCAAACATGTCTAAACAATGTTTATTTTTTTTTTAATTTAATTAACTCTTTTCAAAAGGGGACATGTTAGATTTAATAATAATTTCAAAATTAGAAAATAACTCTTTATATTAAGAATATGATTCATCTTTTTGTTATTGAATAAAATTCAATTAAACAAACCAACAAAGCTTTCTTTATACACCAAACATCTGTCTACATACAAAAAAACTATAGCAGCTGTTTTGGTAGACTTTTTAGTATGTCCTAAGAAAACAAAGGAATGTTAAAACACACATAAAAATGTTTACCTTAAAAAAAACTTTCCAGACCAGCTGAAAAGTCGCACGAGTCTAATCTATCAGAAAAGAAAAAATATTTATAAAGGATACAGTGGTAACATTTCAAAATAGACTTTAAAAGAGTTTCATATGATTAGAATGAGCTATTTTAGAAGCGTCTTTATAATATAAAATAGAACTTTCTTCATTTAAAAAAGTTTACTTGATCAAAAGAGATGATTTTTATAACCTAGTTTCTGCTTACCACGATTATTTTTTGATATATAAAAATGTATTTTGTTCGCTTAACGAAAGGGCTCTAAACTATGGCCCGCAGGCCAACACTGGCGTGCCATAGTGTATTTTGATCAAATTGTAAAATTTGCAACGTAAGTAAATCATGCAAAATGATAATTAATTGTTTTTATATAACGACCACGTAAGAAACTCAACTGATATACATAATCAAACTGAACATTTTAACTGCAATTTATGATATAAAATTTATCATAAAAACTTACAATTATTTACATATAAAGGTAATTCACGTATAGTAGTTAAACATTATAATTACGATTGACGAGATATATGTAGCTGTAACTTCCTAATGACAATTGTTTCCAGTTGCGGACAAAGTTTATCAATGAACATTGTTAGTAGTGACTTCAAATGGTCATTTGTTAATTAGGATCTGTAAATATTTTTTGTAAGTTTCATTTTTGATAATGTTTTTCCACACAGATCAGTAGCGGAAAAAAACACCAGTAAATTTATGCAACTGATCAAATTGTATGAGTGGAAGACTTTTATAAAATGTTATTAATGATGACTTTGAATATTTGCCCTTAAAAATATCGCTACATTGCAAATCATTGTCACTCAAAGTTATAAGGTCAAAGGTTTCTATATTGACTTTAAAAGGGTTTTGAAAAATTTTGATATTGCCTGCAATTTTATGAAAACCTGGGACCCAAGATTTATTTTTAAAGCACCCAAAGTTTTAATTTCGAAATCTACCGAAAATTGCATCTAAGTTTGCTAACTGAATATATGACATATATTAAAATGTGACATATTTTTTGTTTAATTAACAATAAAACCAGGCACGGATCCAAGGGGGGGGGCAGTGGGAGCGATCGCCCCCCCCCCCCCCCCCAAGAGCTTTGAGTTCAGCAAATAGACCCGATTTTTCCTCTTATACTATAGTTTATTCAAGAACTAGAGAGAGTAATAAATAATTTTTTACCTTTTTTTCTTCGCAAGCTACCTGTGTTCTTTAGTCCGGTGTCTTTGGAAAAATTTGTTAGATCCATATATTGTTCATAGGAATGGGTTAGAAATTTTATAATCAAAAATACCAGTCTGTAATAATGGACTATTTGAGTTGGATAACAATAGATATTTGGAAGTGCGAACTGTTAAAAAGGATTTTAATCCTTGTCATAGGGGTCGGAAGAAGGTTTATTTTATCACTAAATATTTATGGCATAGAATATTATTTCAGTAATAAACTTAAAATAAAATTTTTTATAAAATTGTTTTATTTCTTATGATTTCTTAATAATTAACATACATTACAAAATATAGATATTTTTGACATATTTAACAAAAATCACAACTATATTGTTATTGTTTTTCATTTTGGCATCAAAACCGTTTTAGGCACATCGAGACTAAAACATAGCCTTAATCTCTCAAAAAATTATATTTTAAATACTTACAAAATACCCATTGTCAAAAATACAAGAAGTTAAACATATATCAAAAAATAAATTCGTCCATATAATATTAAATATTTTTTTAGGCTATCGGTTATTTTATTGTAAATAAAAAGCATTTTTAGGATATTTGACGTTTCAGTTAATTTATTTCTTAAATCATCTGCAGAATTACAATTAAACACTAAAAAGGTATTTAAATGTAATTAATTTTTATATGTTACAGTTAAAATAGACCTTGCACTGACATCTTAATATAATTTACTTTATTAAATGGAAATCGGATACCCCAAAAAAATAAAATAAACGTGTTAATTCAACATGCTTAAGAAAAAGACACAAATACAATAATAAAATAATAAAAAAATTACGGCTAATTGGAATTAAATATATATAAAATTAAAAAGTGGGACACACTAAAATAAAATTATATAAAAAAATATATAAACAACATTAAACAATAAAATACAACAAAAACAAAAATTTAAATAATAAATTGTGTTTACAATGGTTAACATTACGTATTTAATTCGTAATCAGAGTCATAGAAGCTATATTCGCTCAAATTAATTATAACTGGTCCCTCTATCTCACCGATCATGAGATCGAGTTTCCACATTTTGTTTTATTCTTTTATTATATTTAATTTAAAGTTCAATTACTAATTTTGTAAGTTGTGTTATTTCTGGCAACTCTACCTTTTACTTGAGAGAGATGCTTCTCCAACGGACAGTTCCCGGACGACCTATAAGAACAGATTTCCTATCTAGTTTTTCCCAGCAAAAATTAAGTTCTCTAAGCAATTCCCAGAGCTCAGTTCTTCTAATTTCAGGTAAATCCCGATCTTCATTGATTTTAGTTAGAATTTTGTCTATGGGTGGGATCTGCTTCTCATAATAAAATGTATGGACAACTCCTTTTATTGCAGTTTTCATCTCTTCTTACAACGAGGTTTTTCGTCTGCCTGTGATCGAATGTGTCTTGAGAGTACTAACAATTCCATTCGTTTTTTTTTCCTTCAGTCGTTGGTACATAGTAGATTTTCCAACTCCTGTCACATTGAAACACATCTCAACAGAGCTTTTAACATTATTATTTAGATATTGATCTCTTAGGGCATCATAAACATTCATCGTAATAAGTTTTTCGCTAAGGAAAAAATGCCCTGGTTTAACGATTTTGAAATAAACATGGAGGTGAAAGCTATATCTCACTAATCTCAAATAATATATAAAAGCAAGCGCAAACAAGATAAATCACTAGGGACACACTGTAAGGTGTACTTTGCTCGCTGACAGAAATTAAATTAAACTATCAGAAATTTTATTGTTGCAGTAAATTTATAAAAGCTTTTAATATTTAAATATGATTAAATGTAATTAGATTTACGGCAGTCCTCAGTTACCTGCTGCACTGGAGCAGTTGGAACTTTCGGTAACAGTTTTATTACTCTCTCTAGATCTTGAATAGAGTATAGGAATGTGTATGCTTGCGATCGCCCTCCCCCCTCCCAAGAGTTTTGAGTGCAAGAAAATAGAACCGATTCTGCCCTTTATATTAGGAATGTGTATGCTGCTGGCACTCCCTCTACCGTTGACAACTTGTTTTTTTTTTGCGATAGCCCCCCCCCCCCCAATAGCTTTGAATTCAGGAAAATAGACCCGATTCTGCCTCTTATACTAGAAATGTGTATGTTGTTGGCATCCACCTCCCTGTCGGCAACTTGTTTTTTTTTTTGCGGTCGACCACCCCTCTTCAAGAGCTTCAAATTCAGAAAAATAGGCACTTCTCTGCCATCTACACTTGAAATGGGAATGTTGCTGGTGTCTCCCCCCCCTCCCCGTCGACAACTTGCTTTCGCTTGCCATACTGTACTTTTGTGATATCACCTGGATCCGCCCCTGATTAAAACAAAACTATTTTGTGCCAAAAGGAGAAATATGAGTGCATACATAAGGCAGATGCTAATTTTCCTCTTATAATTTATATGTTTAATTAAATCTGTATAAAATCATAACTTTTATAACCACTCATTCTTTTGTCACTCAGCCAGAAGATGACTCATTTCATTCATGAAAATTTCGAAAAATTGTTCGAAGCTCAGAAAAGAGCTTTAAATCTGTTCCGCAGCTAAGCCAACGTATTACAATTTTTGTTTCCCGGTATATATTTAAAATAAAATAGCTAACGGCGCAGGCGCGTCTGATTTAATTTATTTTGTACCTTTGAAAGGTTTAAATGTGGCTATTAAAAGACCCAAAGTTGTTAAAGTTTATTTCGTCCCAAGGGTAGTAAAATTTTCTCCTAAAATTTACGAGCTCTTTCAAGACAAATGCTATTGAATATGTTGAAATATGTACTGAGAGTTCAATTGAAATTTGCCTCGTCCTAAAATTTACTTTGTTTTAAATTATTTATTTTTAAATATTTCAAGTTAATATTTAGCATAACGGGTAAGTCTTACACAGGCACAGGATCACCTACAGAACAAAGTGTTTTCCTAACTTACCATCAGAGGACGCTTTACCTAACAACTGCCTCATTCACTAATATGCATAGGTCTCCCTCAATAA
Source organism: Diaprepes abbreviatus (assembly GCA_034092305.1). Lineage (NCBI taxonomy): Eukaryota > Metazoa > Arthropoda > Insecta > Coleoptera > Curculionidae > Diaprepes > Diaprepes abbreviatus. The sequence continues at coordinate 678,632 of JASJET010000069.1, forward strand.
TTTCTCTTTTCTTCGATCCTAATCATCTTAAATCTAATAAGTAGAGATATACGTTATATTATCCATCCACTGATTTGACAGACCTTGTCTATTTCTGAGTTATCGTTTCAGAATTCCCCCCGTTTTTGTGTCAACGTTGAGGTCTTCGAATCATGAGACAAGACTGGAAAGGTATATTGACTAAAAGTTTTTAATTTAAGGTTCAGAGTGGCTCATAATAACTTGCTTTTTTCAAGAGAGGGAATTGTGTTGACGAATAGTCGCCATTAAGCAGTTCACGGGGCCACAGCGCGCTTTTCGTGTTCGCGCCTTTTCCGAAAATAGTCACTCTTACATCATGGTTCCTCGTGTGTTTCGTTCAGAATATGGTCTGAACAGCAATAAAAACTCTCCTAGGGTTAATTTAATTAAAATGTAGGAAAACGATTTGAAGAGACCGGTTCCACATTCAAACACATGGCGAAGGTCGTAAACAAACCTCTCGTATAAACGAATGCAAAGAAGAATTAAAGAGATCGGCACACAAAAATCATTTCATGTCAACCCGGAAAGGTTCGCCTGTACTGAGATTGTCTAGAAATTTATTACAACTAATTTTATCACTTGTACAAAATATAGCTGGTGCAAGATTTAAAGGAACACGATTCTCAATCACGCCTCGTTTTTGGCCACCAAATGGCTCGCAAGTCATTCGAGTCTTAACAATATTCTGTCGATTTGTAGCGATGTTAACCCTCGCTTAAAGCTCTTCATTCCTCGAAAATCACTGTTTGGGTTACAATAACAAGTTGGGGAATTCTAGGCCTTCATTTTTTTAGAAACTCGTGGGGCCAAAATATAATTGTTAATTCAGGAGTGTTATGTTGAGATGCTTCGCAAATTTTTGCAAACGGAACTAGTGAGAATGCCAGGTTGCAATACGCGTACAATATTTCAGCAAGATGGAGCAACTTGCCATACATCAGATACTAATATGGAAGTGCTGAAAGAAATGTTCCCTGGAAAGATGATCTCTCATAAAGGTGACATCATATGGTCCCTTAGGAATCCAAAGAATATCAGTCAGGAAAATAGATCGATATATCTCACGACAAAGACTTCAGGGCGTATTCCAAAACTTACGAGGCAGATGTGAGGAATGTCATACTCGTCAAGGGCATTATTTAGACAATTTGACGTTTAAATAATAAATGACACTGTCTTTTAGAAATAAATTCTAATAAATAATATTAAAATTTGAATTTTGTTTCTTTTTAAAAAAAAAAAGAAAAGCTCATTGCTGCAGTCATCCTGTATATCACGATTTCTGATTCAAAAATATGTTGTAGCTTGTCAAAAACAGACCACGTCAATATATTTCTTCGCTTGTCTCACAGATTTGTTTATCTCTATCCAGCTTAATTTCATCTCCTAGATATTTGTAACTTGGAGAATCTCTTTTTCTTGTAATATATGTATCGACTGAGACCATATTTGTTATGAACTGAATCTTATCTGTATTTGTCACTGTTCAAATTTAAATTTAAGTTAATGTAGGTAATTCAGTTATTATTACCTTAATTTTGTAAGTACTCAGGTTAGGGGTAAACACAACAGACTTTTCTTTAAATATCTCTCATAAATCCTTCGAATAAAAACACACTATTTGCCGGTTAGTTTATTTTTTTTTGTTTTACTACAGATCTCCGTAGTTCAACTTCCTTGTCCATTCCTTTCATAGCTCGGTAATTGTATCTTCCTGAATTTTAGCTACATTTCTACACTACAAAATACGTTTATATGTTATATTTGATTAACACTGTTTGACCTCTATTTATACCATTTTGCTTGGCATTCATTAGACTGTGGGTGGTTGTATTAACTTCTATTGTTGCTGAATATATTATTACTATTTTCCAGTTAAATTTAGTTTTTTTTTGCTTACTAATTGAGCGTAATCTTACTTTTATCCTTTCTTATGACAGTTCTCTTGAAATTATTGTAACCAATTCGGTAGATTTCGCTTTGTTTATATTATTTTCAGATTAAGTTCGCTGTCACTGTCGAAATTGCATCGACAAGTTATTTTATTGTAATTGCTCTTTGCATTAAGTTATTTCGGGCTATTTGATCTTATTATTGAATCCATTTTCTAGTTTAATTTCGACCCCTGTCAATGATTTTCTGTGTTATAAAGCTCCCCAATTCACCACCTATCGAGTATTTTCTTAATTTATTTTTATTTTTGAGATTTTATAAATTTGTTCAATGTCAACTATATTCTGTTAAAATAAATAATTAAATAATCAGTCTGTGAATAGATATTCCGTGGGAATAGGGTAATTATATTTTTTTATCACTATCCACGAAAGTCTAAAGGAAAAATAAATCAGCTATCGAGCTTAACTTTGATGATCTTAGTCGTTTAAATATTTTCTTAAAAAAATACATAAAGTCAGTTAATTTATGAAGACCTAAAAGACCCTCTCTTAGAATTGCCTATAAATCTGTCTAAGTAATCCTGCCCTGGTTAAGTAAATAAAAGCAGACGTGATAAGGGTAGTTTTTAACATATGGTATGTGGAATGCCGTTAAAATGTTTTAAAATATTGAACGATTTTCTCATTATTAAGAAACAAAAGAATGATCAAATAAACTCACTATAATAGAAATATATCGTTTGGACATTTGTAAAAAGAATACTGAGTAATCACTGTTTTTTTCTATTCAGAAGAAATAACGAGTTAAGATGTTTATTGCCAAAACAGCCAAGAATAGTGAATAGTTTTTTTTTACAGTCTTTAACATATATTCTTTTAGTTATAGAAAGAAATAGAATAGTTTTATTAATTATGTTTATATAAAAATTATTATTAAGATGCTCACAGGTCAATTCGTAAATCAAGCATCAGGTATAGAATAGCTATCGCCCTCAGCACATAACATTCGAACTTTAAGGGAAAGAAATTGATGTTTACCGGGTTATGGGTACAAACGTGAAACAAAGAGAGAGGGGGTGTAAGATTCGAAGACACTCTTTTAAGGAATAGTAAATTTTAGTCACAATTTGAATGTTGGTTAGAACGGTACCGTAGTACCAGTGCCGTAGAATAATTACGTCACGAGTATAATCGTCGGGAAACAAGGTTATCTTTGTTTAATTTGGGAAATTAAGGGATTATCGTATGTTATTTTAGTGGGGCATTTCGCGATTTTCATACGGTTCGATTAAATAATATAAATAGCTGTTTTCGCGTTTTATTTTCTTTTCTGTTTAATATTTTATTAAGCTATTTATACGTGTTTTTTCATTATTAGGTTTTAAGTTTTGGTTAAATAACGACCGAGAAGAGCAATTTTGTTAGTTTTTTGCAATTGTTATTAGTTTTAAGTTTCTCATTGTAAATAGTTCGTTTTTCTATTTATTTTTGTTAAATAGATATAAGTGTTTTGAGAGACTTGTTTTATTCAATTTAATTAAAACATTCACGCGAATTAACTTGCGGGCGCGCTGTTGCGAGACCTACAAAACAAGATATGTCTACTGACCAATTAACTAGCAGCCTTTCCTGAGTCCTGAAGATCTGAGTCATGGTTGTGGTAAGCTTTAATAACCGTAGTGTTTGGCACTAAAGCGGCAAGAGAGAAGTTGAACGACCAGACTTCCAGAGTGTCTTTATTACTATGAAATTCAATTATAGGTTATTAAAATAGTTACTAATTAGTATGGGGCGGAAAATGATTATAGATGAGTCACACGACTCAAGGCGACATTTAGTCTGCGGGATCCCCAAACTTTCAGGAAATCGATAAATTTTGCGAGGGAAATTTGAGCAGGAACCTTATCCTTAAACTGTTCTGTCAGTAATTTAAAAATAACTAATTATTTTTACTTTTAATTACTAATTTAATTTTGGACCAAAAAGGCTCATAAATAATAAATCGAATTATTTAATAAATTAATTTTAGCCGACCGTTGTTACTTAGATACTTGCTTAGGTCCATTTTTGAACTGTTAATCTTCTAAATTTTTTACACGCTTGAAAGAACGGCTCTGTTATCATTTTCCGGACCTGAAATTTCTCCATTCTTTTAAAATTCTCCGCACTTTTTAATACGAGAGTAATGTTTATTAAGAACCTATGTCCTCCCAGTCAAGAATTTTCTATATTTTTTTAGCTTAAAAAATACGTAACGCTTCCACAGGAAGATCGTTCGTGCGAAACCTGCTTGAACTGCTAAAACTCGTGGTCAGTTTCGTTGCTGATGCCGAATCATGCGGCCTATATTCTTTGGATAGCATGCTTCATGTATCGAGTTTGATATACAGGGTGTTTGGTACATGGATAGAAAGTTTGGAAAAGGTGATAGAGAATGTCATTTTGAATAATTTATGCCATATATGCCTTAGTACAAAAATGCACGGTTGTCGAGTTACAGCACATTTTATAATTTTTCGGTTTTCTGGTAATTGGTGATTGAAAATTTAATTTCTATGATACTGGTATAATTTTTCGGTTTGAACTTTTTAATATGGTTCATACACTATAATAACAACAAGAGGACTAAAATTAAAATAACACACAGAAAACTGTGCACTCAAAAATTTTATTCATTTAAGAAAATTCAAGTTTCATCTTGGATTTTAGTGATGTTTTTTCTAACAGTGGTTTATCGAAACCCGTATCAATAAAATATTACATACATTAAATTCAGGGAAAATATTCATATTAACGAAATTAATAATTTTCTCTATTCACTTTTTCTTAATTTAATTAAAATATAAAATATCTAATGTATTGCATTGGATATTTTGAACGCCTAAAAGATGAATTTTTGTGTTTCTGTTCACCAGGCTGGTAATTGTTATTTGTAAAATAAACATAAACAAAATAAAAACACCAACACATAAACAACCAGTTTTTTTAGCCAACCATACAGATGATATCGGCTTTAGTGCTGATCGCACACCTCTTGCAGTTGTGTTTTACACCAGTTCAGTGTTCACTTGCTAAATTTAAAATTGCTTTGTTGGCAAAACGATGGCTACTTTTTCCAATTTAGAAAACGCTGATATAATTTTCATGTATGGTAGAGCAGACCGCAATGCAGCTGCAGATCAAAGACCATACCAAGATCGATTTCCTGGAAGAAGAGTTCCCAATGTACAAGTTTTTATTAACACATATCGCCGTATTTGTGAAACCGGTGATCTTCTTTTCAGAGAAAGATTGCATGCAGACAGACATGCTGACGAAGTAGAACAACAAATTTTGGATTTATTTGATGCAGATTCAACCACTAGAAAGCTATCTAATCAGCTTAATTTGTCAACTTGGAAAGTGTGGAACGTTATGAAAGTTGAAGGAAAATTTCCATTCGATTACACCCCGGTTGTATTTTGTGGTCCAATGAATCGAAATTTTCTCGGAAGGGAATCACCAACTTCCACAATCTGCATTATTGGGCTGATAAGAATCGGTCCCATATTGTGGCTTGCGACGCCTATAGATTTTCACATCTGGGTACGTATGGAAGAACTTGTCTATAAAGTTGAAATAATGGACCGTAATCAAATAATTGAAAGAATTAATGAAGCAGGTGTCACACTTAAGGAAAACATGAGACTAGGCGTAACCACCACCCAAGTGAGGAAAAGGGCCCGAAAATGTATTAGAAATAATGGCTCACATTTCGAACATAACAAGTAATATAATACTTAATGGGATTTTGGTAATTAGGAACGTAAAATTAAATATAGAAAATTGTTAATTTCGCTAATATGAATATCTGCTCGGAATTTAATGGATTTAATATTTTACTGATACGGGTTTCGATACACCACTGTAAAGGTAATTCAACAAAGTTATTTTTAAAATAAATTGAATGCATTTATTTTTCTCACTGTTAGAAAAAAACATTACTCAAATCTAAGAATGAAACTTAAATTTTCGTAGATGAATAAAATTTTTGAGTGCACAGTTTTCTGTGTGTTATTTTCATTTTAGTCCTCTTGTTATTATTATAGTGTATGAACCAAAGAATAAGAAAAAAATATTTCAAACCGAAAAATTATAGCAGTATTATAAAAATTTAATTTTCAATCACCAATTGCCAGAAAACCGGAAAATTATAAAATGTACTATAACTCGACAACCGTGCATTTTTGTACTAAAGCATATATGACATAAATTATTCAAAATGACATTCTCTATCACCTATTCAAAACTTTCTATCGATGTACCAAACACCTTATATATATATATATATATATATATATATATATATATATATATATATATATATATATATATATATATATATATAGGAAGAAATACATGCTATTGATACCTGTCTTCGGGCAATGCTGAAAGCATTTGTATATCATCAGATAACATCAAAACAGATCTCGAATTGTTCACAAAACCTTCTACTAGAGTATAAGGGTATCCTAGACAATGAGAAAGCGGACCCACATGCAAGACAATTGGACTAAAACCAGTATTTGACATTACTAAGGTTACAATTTATGGAGGTTATCTTGGTGTAAAAATGGTACCGCATTGCAAGCCAAGAACAGCTTACTATTGCTGAGCAAATCATCCGGCAAATTAAACCACGAAATTCTGCATTTACGTAGACAATAGATTAGGCTGGTTATAGGACTAATCATCGGTCACTGCAGCTCAAAGAAATATATACACAGACACTGGGCCTCTACAATGAAGAACTATCTTGTATACTATTTGGTGAAGAAGACGAGACATCCTCATACATCATCTTCAAATGTTACTGGAGATACTTTCAAGAATCGATCAATCTGGGGATAAACTAGTGAACAGGCTGCTAAGCCTGATTAAAGTAACAACAGAACAGTCGCCTATCAAATCACTATTCTGTAGTAAAGGGTGTTTATTATAGAGGTATAGAACTTTTAAATGGAATAAAACTAAGATGGATTTTTTAAATTGACATGAAATTTACTTTATTCGAAAGATAACCTTCTGGCATTATAATTTAAATATGACTTCTGGCATATGACCGCCACGGCTGGCTCGGACGTAGTTTAATCTGGAGGTCCAATTTTCGATGACTTTTTCCAACATTTGTGGCTGTATATCGGCAATAACGCGGCGAATGTTGTCCTCCAAGTGATCAATCGTCTCGGGCTTATCGGCGTAGACTAGCGACTTCACTTATCCCCACAGAAAATAGTCTAGCGGCGTTAAGTCGCACGATCTTGGAGGACAATTCACGGGTCCGAAAAGTGAAACTATGCAGTTACCAAACGTTTCCTTCAATAAATCAATTGTGGCACGAGCTGTGTGACATGTTGCGCCATCTTGTTGATACCACAGATCCTGTATATCATGGTTGTTCAATTAATGAACGATAAAGTCAGTAATCATGGCTCTATAGCGGTCACCATTGACTGTAACGTTCTGACCAGCATCGTTTTTAAAGAGGTACGGACCAATGATTCCACCAGCCCATAAAGCATACCAAACAGTTTTTCTGGATATAACGGTGTCTCAACATACACTTGAGGATTATCATCACTCCAAATACGGCAGTTTTGTTTATTGACGTATCCATTCCAACAAAAGTGAGCTTCATCGCTAAACATAATTCGCTTATGAAAATCGGGATCAACGGCAATCTTGTTTTGGGCCCTTTTTACCGAATCTATGCCTTGCTAGGTGACGGTATGGCTTCAATTCTTGCACAAGTTGGATTTTGTAAGCACGTAAACCAAGATCTTTCCGCAAAATCTTCCATAAAGTGAATGGACACATATCCAATTCCTGTGCACGATGGCGGATAGACTGATTCGGGTCTTCCTCTACGCTACGCTCTACAGCAGCAATGACTTCTTCTGTACGCACTGCACGACGTCTCTGTGGATGCGTATTATCATTTAGAGTAAACGTGGTGCGAAAACGTTCCATAGTTAATCGAATTAATTGCTCTGATGGACGATTATATTGACCGTAAAATGGACGTAGTGCGCGATACGTATTTCGAACAGAACCATGATTTTCAAAATAAATTTGCACAATTTGGAAGCGTTGTTCAGGCGTCAGTCTATTCATGTTGAAATGCCAAACCAAACTAAACATAAATCACTTGACAGCTGACAAAATGGCCGCCAGTTAAAAAAGTGTTTCCAACTTAAAGTTGTATACCTCTATATAAAACACCCTTTATAAGGGCTTCTCAATCCTGCCTGCTATATCATTCAATTAATAAAAAGTTTCATAGCAAATAATACAAGTAAATCGCCATATTAACTCAATCGTAATTTGCAGAAGGAACCAGGAAATATTCTGTAGTGCTTGTGCTTCACCACTAAAAAAATATCAGGATCTCTGTGGATGATGGTCACTTAATATACATTGTATTTTGTGATAATGTTGAGAGTGTAAAACAAAAGTCAATTTTTACAGTTTTAACATTTACGCAGCAGTAAATATCAATAAAATAAAAATATAAGTCCATTAGTTACACGGTTAAACGGTAATAACCCCTCACCTTTTTTTCCAATTTAATAAACTAAATTTATTAAACTTTACCCTTGGGATTAAACTATAGCTCTCTTACAAAATTGTAAATGTTTTTCCATAAAGAAGATACGGTTGAGCACCCTTTGGGACAAATTACTGTTTTACGAGAAAAACAGCTGATAAAAGAGTTTGCCTCGTTTTGGCAATACAATGAAATAAAATTGCCTTCTTTAAAAAATAAGGTCGTTTGGTGATATATTCTTTGTTCAATTTTTTTTAACTGTAGAGTAAAATGACAACTTGAAAAGATACTACGTATGGAGATGTTCATGAAAAAAATGTTTTTTGTTTAAGTTATTATCACTAATCTAATTTCTGAATTACTAGGGAGCCTTTTAACTAACAATTTTACTAAAGACATTTAATAGCATTGTCTTGTAACTTGTGACAGTTAATTGGCGATTGAATAAAATCTTTCTTCAAGTTAAAGGATATACAAATTAACTGTTCCATACTAAAATTTTGTACCTAAAAAGGCAGCGAGGAAGGAAAAGTAGAGGTTAACGTAATTAACCCATTAGGACATGAAGTTTATAAGAAATAATTTGGTCACAAATTTTACAAAAACTCGATAATATAGCATAAAAATAGTAAAAAGAAATTACGTTCGTTAAAACCGACAATATATGTCTATAAAAACATTTAACACTGTAATAAAAAAAGCTGCTTTTGCGGTCAAAATATTTATTAAAATGTTATGCTTTGAAGTAGTTCTTAGGATGAAGACCTACATTGCACTTGGCACAAATAAAACGCAGTTTCTTACTACACATTCCGCATCGTCTCTTTGTCTGGTTATATTTTATAAGATGATTGTAGATTGTCACTGGAGGTTGACTTTTTCCCCCCGAAGTGATGAGATGCCACAGGTTTTTAGTACGTCTAATGCAATAGCTCTCAGAAAACTTAAAAGACCTTCACGTGCTAACGAATCTTTTGAACAAATTTTACCCATCAGGAACCACGCAGAAATAGATACATCTGAAAGATAAACGAAAATCGGCCACTACCATTTTCATTGGCGCTTTCTATTACGATATATAGCAACCACCTGGTCCATTTTGTCTACTCCTTCCATTCCTTTATTGTAATTGGCAGTGGGCTTTGGCTGAGGAAGAGTAATACGTCCTTCAGTATCTTGAGAGGATCTAGTGCAACTGCCTTCATCCAAGTGATCATAGGTGGTTATACAAGTAACACTTTTGTTATCTTTCGATCTGATAAGCGGACCCATAGGTTTTTTATCCTTAGATTTTCTTTTAGTAAGAAGACATTTTCCTGTTCTCATACGTTGGATTGGACCTGGTGCACAGTATCCACATCAGATCGATAATTTAGTAAACAACTTGAAGAGAAATAGTTTATGACCTTTATAAGGAGGTATTTTTGCTTGAAGCGTGTTAAAAAGTGCGGAGCACTCCAAAATATGGAAAAACTCCGGGCCCGACAGATGGCAACAGCGCTGTTTCGTCCTAATATGGGACTCGTCGGGCCACCGCATTCGGTACAAACCATCATCTCGCCTTTGCATCCTATAAAGCTGAGTTTAAAATCAAAAAACAGCAAACAAGACGACAAAGGCGAAATCTCGATGGTCCACTTAATAACACAAGAACCACACAGATTAACAAAGTTTGTAAAAAAAAAACCCATATGGTGGCGCGACGGTGAATTAAAACAGAAATATGTAAAATCGAGTACACGAAACGCGCTGCCCAAAGGATAGGGGTCGCATTTTCGGTACTGGCAACCAAGCCTACTGCTAATTTCAGCAGCCAAAGCCACGTGTCGCATCAAACGATCCCACCATAAGAGCATCGTTTAGCGTTTTCCGCTTCGCCAATATTTGATTCTATTTTATTTTAAATTACACGGACAAAAACTTATCTATTTATATATATATATATATATATATATATATATATATATATATATATATATATATATATATATATATATATATATATATATATATATATATATATATATATATATATATATATATATATATATAAAGTAAAATGCGAACAGTAAATGCAAAATTCGTTCCAACGATATTCTTTCCGTGTTAGAGGTTGCACAGTTTGAATAACTTGCTAAGGAACACAATTTATCCTATTCCACCACCATCGAGATGATGGCCTACCTGTACCACCATACCGAGAAGAAAGTCAAAACTGACCCTCCTCGTTACAGTGATACGGCAGAGGCACATGTTTCGTCTCTGCTAGACTCATCAGGCACCTGGCTGTGCAAAGGACATTACTTCATCTATACACGGAATTGCACATAGTTGTACGTTTGCTGAATGTGATTTCAGCACTACAACAGCATAACGTGGATATATCCACTTCTATTGCATCTCACACGGAGGAATTCGTGTATATATATATATATATATATATATATATATATATATATATATATATATATATATATATAGGTACCCAAAAGCTGAACAAAGAGCCTAGTTTTTAAATCTAAATCTTATGGGTTTAGCTTTAATGTATTGTTTGGTGAGTAGTGGGAATAGGGGGCTTCTAGTTGACCCCCCCACCACTTTTTTGATTGGTCAGCCAAGAATGACCTTGTTTCTGATTGGCTGCCCAAGTTCGCCCCCTATTCCGATTGGTTTCATAAACTCCGCCTCTTTTTGCTCCACCTCCTACCTCCTTCCTAACCACCACAGTAGTTGGAGGGGAGCTGGTAGCAGTTGGAGGGGAGCTGGTATTTTAAAGGACTGAATCTGAGCGAGCTACATTCATTTACAACTAGTCTTAAGCTTATATAGAAGATTCACCACTAATAAAGAACAGTGTTAAATTAAAAATAAGTGGTAGTTATGAACAGTGATTTGCAAAATGAAATAATCAAATTAGGTAAACAGTTTACTAAACTTCAAAATTCCGAATTAAAGAATGCAATGCTAAGGAAAACACACCCCGAGTGGGCACAGGTATATTATGAGACTGCCTTCCAATACCAATTAGCTGCAGAAGCCTGTTTAAATTATAGAAAAACCCAAAATTTGCCGAAGTTCTTTCATGAAATAAAGAAAATAGGATTCAGTTACTTTTTAAGGATATTGAAGGATTATATAAAAGATCCTGATATATTAAAAGAAATCGTGGAAGAGGAAGAGAGAGATAAAGAGATATTGAGAAACAGGGAGGTTTTAGTGTAGGATTTATTATGGAATTATTAATAAGAGAAATGTATGAAGAGTTTTTGATGTCCGCAGCCTGTTCCGAGTTTTATGCATATGAAGGTCAAGAAAGTGAAGCGCAGAATATTATAGTGTTTTTAAATTATATGGAACATGCGGAATTATGTTTACTAGCAGCTAAATGTTGTAGCGAATATTTAAAAAATAAAAATATAGATATTTTAATATGTAAACTTCAAGAACTAGGATTAAATAATAATATTTATATATTAAATATAGTATTAAAACAATGTTAGAAAATAAAACACATAATTTGTAATCAAGTCTTTTATTACATAAAAAAATTGTTGTAAAGGTAATAAACATTTGATAATGCACATACACATGGTATTTTTTGATGATAAAAGCAGCAAGGATCCATTTTCTTTAGGGTGGGTTGTTCATCAATCTCGATAACTGGTTTCATGGAATACTTCTTTACGAAATCTGCCTTTTCTTCCCCTTTTACATAAACATAGTCCACCTTAGCGCTTAAATCTCTTATGATATCTCCACATTTGTGTAATGGTGTAAATCCTTCACACCATTCAATGCAATGGTAATTTTTTATTAACCACAGAGCTTGTTTGTGTAAATAGGATGGTAAATGACCCATCGGAAATGGAGCTTTGAAAATAAAATGACTTGTCTTTTGCCCATCGTACGCTGCTAATTCCTTTACAATAAATTTATTATTTTCAATTTTGAATCCTTGAAGATCTAGAATAAGTTTCATATTTTCAAATATTTGAATTTCTTGATCATTTCTACTTTTAATTGATATTCACTTATTTGTTTTTTTAATTTCTGCAACTGAAGTTGAAAATCTAATACTCGAACTGAAATCTCGTAAGACATTATATAAATGAAGAATTCTGGTTTGGCTACGTTAATAAATATCAAAATTGACGCGTGCGCTCTTAAGCGTAAGTAGCGGTTTGTTTAAAAAGAGTATTTTATCTTAAGGAAATTGTATTACAACTGTTTCACAATTTTTGTTAATGGATTGTAACTGAAAACTTTATCATGAATTATAACACAATATGCCGCTGTTTTAGGGGGAATTTTTTCCTTGGTTTCAAATTCAATTCTCATGGTTACTGGACCTGTTTGTAGTAAATCTCTTTGATGTGAACAATTAATGTAAACTATAGGAGCATTTTCTTTAAATTCTTTCGGATTAAAAATTGGTTCCACTGGAGAGTTATAATACCCTTGACGAAAGTCTGTAAACATTTCATACAGAGTAGCAAATTTATTATTTTCAAAGTCAAGTTGAAGATCATTGTAAGGATATCTTTCTGAATTTAAAAAGACATTCATATTTCTTAAATTACAATGATCAAATTTACTCATATCCATTTTTAGATTACCACGTCTATTTTTCTGAAAAGCAATTAGAACATGACGTGGCGTTTCGACTTTTGTAGATGTTTTTACGGGCCAGTTGTGCCTCGTAGTTTCCAATAACTCTGGATATTCAACTAATTCCCAGCTTCGGAAGGTTATTAGTATATCACTATTTTTGTCAATAATTTTGGTAAGTGCTAATTCTTGCGGAATCGCTACAGTAAGATGAGGAACTCTCCAACACAACTTGGTAATTTTAACTTTGGGTTTTTCATCTTCATTACTGGATAATAATGCATTTGTATCATCATTACTTCTTATTAGAATAAGTTCTTGTTGTGAATTAAGAATAATCTTATTATAATCTTCAAAAAATCCTGAATACATCTTTAATGGTATACATAATGAAACATTACCTTTGTCATCAGTCATAATTTTTTCTTTAGATTTTGTTTTCGGATACCAACCGGCATTTTCCAATTTAGCACTTTCATTTTGATTAAATGAAATATATCCCTTAAGAGTTGAAGTTATACCAATATCCCGAACGGAGTCAATAGTAACACCATTTAAAATATAGCGTAATTCTTTAAATAAAAATGCCGGAGCATTATTAATTAAAACAGTATTAGCTAAAGGGGAATCATCTTCTTTAGTTACTTGCAATTCCACATAAATTTCACTTTTGCAAGGTAAAGGATATTTTCCTGTTTGTTGCAAAGCAATTCTGATTTCATCATTTGGTCCGAGTTTTGTAGGATTAAAAGGATCGAAAGAAAGAATTTCCCAGCTTAATATTGATTCATCAACCAATACATTTTCTCTTACATTTAAATAATCCATTTTTATTTAAGTTTAAAACCCAAACTTTGAAGAAATTTTCTATTAGAAGGTGTTAACCTTTGGAAGTTTGATTTCCTACTAAAGGAAGTTGGTTTCTTTCTTGTCTTATTAATGTTTTTATTATTAAATTTTCTAGTAAAGTTTGCAGATTTATTGTTATATAATATTACCATCTTTAATCTACTTTTTTAAGATGTAGTCTGATGGTTATGGTTTCTTCTCTAAAATTAACCAAATCACCTTCCTGATCTATTATTTTAATGGCTATTTTATCAATTACTTTAACGGTGACTGGGAAATATATGACGTTTTGAGGTGACTCAATTATTTTGAACCCTGGAGCAACGCTCGGGAAAAATTGGTGTATTATATGAACAGGTTTCCCGTTTAAATATGATCCCTCTGCAATACTGCAGTCTATATTTATTGAATTTACTTTAATTATTTCCGCGGGAAAATCTGATATATGTTCAATGTTGGCTTCCAATCGCCCATTTTTAAACCCTAATAATTTACCAATAGTTCCTTCACGAAAAGTTATGGGGGCTGAACATTTAAGATGTGTACGTAAAGTATTATTATTTGCATAAAGACTAAAACTAATTTTATCCTCATCCAAGTGTTTTTTTAAAAAATCTGTTATGTCTTCTAATTCGTAGCTACCTGGGGGTATGGCTATTTCTAAATTTTCATCATGAATTAATACATTATTCCCAACATCAATATTGGGAATTGCATTAAATGTTTCGAAATTTACAAGACCGATAACATATTCAACATCTTCATCTAAATATATTGGAGGATGTAACTCTGATGTTAAAATAGCGGAATTGCCGCTAAGAACAAAACTATATGACATTTTACTTTAAAAATATGTTTAATAATAAACTAAAATTAGGTGTTACATATGGTTATAAAGAAATTTTAGACACAATTGACCACAATTTGTTTTGTTAAAGTTTTGATAACTGTTATAATTATAATTAACAATATTATTATTTTGGTCGCTATAAAAATATTTAATTAATTCAGAAGGGGGTCGCAAATTACCATAACTATCAAAATATATTATGTTTTTTCCTTTTTTTGTATATGCTATCCAGTGAGTACCAACACCACTGTGATTATCTAGATTGACAATTGCACTTTCAATTAACTTTATCTTTTTTGGTAATTTATCCCTCATAAAAATACCACGAAAGTTGGGAATTTGTAAATATTTAGCGTATTTAAGTAAATCGTAATTTGTAAGTGCTTTTCGAGGTATATGTTTTAGCAGTTTTTTGAATAAGGTTTCAAGTATAATCCACATCCTGTTTTATAGGGTTTTAAATAAAGTCCACTTCCTTTTTTTCCTACCGCAATGGACTCCATCATTTGATTGTGTCGTTTAGATTCTTCTAATTTCGCTTTGGCTGCTTTTGCATCATTTACTGCTTTAGCAATACCTGCAGCCCCTCCTCCAAGAGCACCAAGAGCAGACAAACCAGCAAATAAAGGTATAAGTGGAAGAAATCCGCCAGTCTTTGGGATTGGAATTACCCTTTTCTTTGGAGGTAAGACTTTACCAGTTTTTTTAATAGCTTTTAAAGCAGTTTGAATACTTTCATTTAGGTCTTTAAAACGTTTCCCCTTAATTCCTTTTCTAGCTTTTGAAATTACCTGAGATAATGATAGTCCTCGTCCTTTTCGAGTTTTTCGCTTGAACTTTCTTCTCGTTCGAAGTCCCATACCTAATTTTCTTTTAATTTTCATAGCACCAGTAATTCCTAGTGCAGCAGTTTTTTCCCCAAAACTAGAATCTTTAGCTTTGAACCTTGATAAAGCTTTGTCAGCTAATACTTTATCAGCTAAATGCCTTCTTTTTATATCATTTGATTGTGAGTAAGCAATATCGTGTTCTTTACAAGCCTCATCCAATAAATTTATACCTTTATCACCTCTTGACAATCGTTTTTCCAATTTTGTTCCAGGTCCACAAAAATTATAACCAGGAATATGCAATTCAAAGGGTAATTTATTTATTAATGAGTTTACTAAACCACTTCCTTTCCTTTTGCTGTTTGTCTTGTAAATGATTCGTTTATTATGTGATGGAAACATTATATATAGTTGCAATCCTAGTGATAACTAACCAGTTACATCACAATACTGAATATTAATAGTTTGTTTTATATATAAAATGAGAGTTGAGAAACAACCATACTCTATAACAATTAAGGATCATGAAAGTTCAGTGAATGGTTTTAGAAAACATGGAAAACTGTTTGAGGGAAATAGTAAAAGAGGGTTAATTATTGGCCCGTCAGGCTGTGGCAAAACCAATGTTATTATTAGTTTGATTGAAGATCCGAATGGTTTGCGATTTGAAAATCTGTATGTTTATTCAAAATCCTTATATCAACCAAAGTATAAATATTTGAGAACACTTTTTAAACCTTTGAAAAAAATTGGATACTATGAATCTGAAAATGAAGAAACAATTGTTTCACCAAAACAAGTTAAACCAAACTCTATAATAATATTTGATGATATAGTGTGTTGTAATCAGAATGTTGTAAAGGACTATTTTTGTTTCGGAAGACACAAAAATACTGATTGTTTTTATTTATGTCAAACATATTCTTCTATTCCGAAACAATTAATTCGTGACAATGCAAATTTAATTGTTATATTTCAACAAGATCGAACAAACTTAAAACATATTTATGATGATCATGTTAATGTTGATATGTCATTAAACCAATTTAATGAGTTGTGCTTAATATGTTGGAAAGATAAATTTGGATTTTTAGTAATAGACAAAGACTCTAATGTGAAATCTGGCCGATATCGAAAAGGATTTGATTCATATATTTACTTATAAAAATAAACGTTTGATGGTAAATTATACCAATCATGGATGAACGTTTAGCAAGAGAGCTAGTTAAATCAAGAAAAGCTGTTAAACAAAAATATCAGAGTTTAAAAAATGCGGAATTTGAGGCGCAAACTAAATTGGAGGAAACATATAAACCGATAACTCAACCCTTACAAGAATTAATTTCAACGATTGGTAAAATTGAACCTGTTGAAATAAAGGAAGAGCTACACACACCAATTAAAAAAATTTATGAAACACCACAGAAAAGATCAATTCAAACACTAACACCAAAGAGAAAATTACAATATGGAACATCAACACCAGAAAAAAGAAAGACGGGAAAAACTCCACTCCTTCCTACAGAAATACCATCGATTATTGACTGGGACGCGAGTTTAGCTTCAGCAAGTCAAATGCCATCTATACAACAAACAAGTATTATTGCAGAAACAAACCCTTCTTCAGGTTCACACTCCACAATAGGAAATCTTTCAGATATACTGGAACAAACACGGCAAACAGTTAGAACATTTGTTGATACAGATTTATATAAAGAATATTTATTAGGATTTGATGAATTACCTCGCCAATATATTGATAGCGGTGTAAAAGATGTTGGACATGAGTTTGATCACCAATATGGAATAGTTCATGATTTGGAAACCGAGAAATTCTTTTTGGGTTTAACTCAAAAACCTGTCGAAATTATTGGTAAAAACATCAAAATTGAAGGAATAACCTATACAGGTACACCAGGTTTATATGAGTTATTATTTAAAAAAGAACCAATAGGGTATAAAAAACAAGATTTGGAAAATTATATGGATATTTTAAAAAGAACCAATGCATACCGTAGAAATAATGATCCAAATGAGCAGGTGCAGGGGAATGGATCACATAAATATATTTCTATAATAGGACCTTATTTGCAAAGCAAAGGAATTACAAAAACTAAAACTCTAAATCCCGAATCTCAACAAGCAGTCCAGGGATTTTTTGAAAGACGCAAAGCTCCATATAGAGAAAGTCGAGTGTCTTCAAAAAAAACCGGATTTGGTATAACTTTAAAAGTTAATAAACCTAAT
This sequence comes from Diaprepes abbreviatus, assembly GCA_034092305.1. Taxonomy (NCBI): domain Eukaryota; kingdom Metazoa; phylum Arthropoda; class Insecta; order Coleoptera; family Curculionidae; genus Diaprepes; species Diaprepes abbreviatus. Next base: position 696,521 of record JASJET010000069.1, read on the forward strand.
ACAGATTACATATATTGGGATAATGTAAACGAACTTGTTGAGAGACTTCGACTATTGGTAGCATCCATGCTTGCGGGACACACTGGTCATAACAATGAAATTATTTCCATTATTGAAGAACTAAGAGAAGCGAATATTATTATATAAAAGGACATAATAGATACTTTTAAACATTTCTAAAATGACCATCGATAAATTTGGTCGTCATATTTCAAAAAAATCTGCTCTAAACACATTATTATCACTAGAAAATAAAATATTATCAAATGTTGAAGAGAAAATAATAAAAATTTTTAAAAGCGATGTCAAATATATTGAAAACAAATTAATTCAAAATTTAGATCCCGGGTTGAAAAGCGATGTTAATAATTTAAATAAGAGAATAAATGAATATGATAACAATATACAAAATATTGCAAAAAAGATTAAGTTATTTGAGGATAAAGTTATTCCTGAATATAATGACAAGATAATTAATTTGAAAAATACTGTTGATGGAAATGATGATGTAGTAGAAAAATTTTCTCAGAAAGTTTCTAAATATGCAAATGACTTTGACGTAGTGAAGTTAAAATATGATAAAGTTGATGATTTTGAAAATGAAATAAAAAATGAAATTACATCAATTAAATCAATAATTAAGGATACTTCAGCAATTGACAATGTCAAGAACAGTATTTCCAAGGAAATTACATCAAAGTTTCAAAATTTTACTAATTTGCTTAATGATAGAGTAGCAGAAGAAGTAAGGAATTTTAAGAAAATACATGACGTTATGGATAAAAATACACAAAATCTTGAAAAATCAATGAACACTCATTTCCTAATTCACAAAAAAGATACCGACAAAGTTAATGAATTTAAAGAACAAATTAAAGAATTTGAAATTAAAATCAATGCATATAAATCAAATTTACAATATTTAGAAGACAAATTGAAGGAGGATTTTCAAAACGAAAATGAAAAAATTGAAACAAAATTCAAAGATCAAATTACAAAAGATAATGAAAAAATCGAGGATATACTAAAGCAGTTAAACAATCTGAAAACCAAATCTGAAACGTCTTTTGACGAGGGAAATTTTACAAAGGCAATCGATGAGAAATTACAAAAAGAATTAGAATCCTTACTAGAAGTAGTGCAAGCTATAATAGAAGTTTCTAAAAAGGATGTATTAATTAAAATTAAAAATAATAGTTCAAAAATCGAGGAGACTTCTTTACTCATAAAAGAACTTGAAACATCTTATACAGATATACTACACAAAGCTGAAAAGACAGTGTCAGACATAAAAAATATAGAAAAAAAAATTGTGAAAATGACATTAGATATTACAAATGCAGAATTTCAATTAGGAAAAGATATAAAAAATCTAGAAGATAAATTAACAAAAGAAATAAAATCTTTAAACGAATTAGTTCAAAGAGCTGCTGAAGTTTCTAGAAAAGAATTTAATGATACAATGAATTATGCAAGAGAAGAAATGAATTCAACATTAGGTGGTTTCAAAAAAGATTATACGTTATCAAATGTTCTTTTGGAAACTAAATTTAATGTAAAAATGTCTGATCTTAATAACAACATCACCCAAATAAATTCGTCAATAAAAGAAATTAGAAATGAAAATAACAAATCATTTGAAACAATGGAAAATAAATTTAATGTAAAAATTTCTGATCTTACTAACAACATCACCCAAATAAATTCGTCAATAAAAGAAATTATAAATGAAAATAAAAAATCATTTGAAGCAATGGAAAATAAAATTAAAGAACTTACTAAAAAAAACTGAGATGATTTTTTTTTATATTTTACAACATCAGCGATAAAGGGCTTTTATAAACGGTTTAGAAGGAGGTAAAGTTATTTGTGGGATTTATTTTCGAGAGTAAGGTATAAATTAATAATGAGTAAAATTAAGCAAGACGTTGTAAATGAATTACATAAACCGGCGAGAAGGCGATATAGAAGGAGACGAACAATTGTAAAAGGGCTTAATGATCTATTTCAAGCTGATCTGATAGAAATGCAGCCATATGCGAAATTTAATAGGGGTTTAAGATATATTTTAATGGTAATAAATGTGTTTTCTAAATTTGTATGGGCAGAACCTGTAAAATCCAAAACTGGTAAAGATGTAGCAGCTGCAATGAAAAAAATTCTATTAACTTTAAAAACTCCCCCAACAAATCTGAATACTGATCAGGGTAAAGAATTCTTTAATCAAGACTTTCAGAAACTTATGGAGCAGTTCAAAATTAATCATTACAACACATTTTCTAATATGAAAGCTAGTATTGTAGAGAGAGTAAATAGAACGATAAAAAACAAAATGTGGAAAAAGTTTAGTTTACTAGGTAATTATAAATGGATCAGCTTTCTTAAAGAAATAATTACAGAATACAATAATACTAAGCATTCAACAATCGGAAAAAAACCAAACGAAGTTAACAAAAAGAATGAAATGGAAATCTTGAAATCAGCTTATACTCATAGGAAAACTGTGGATCCCAGATCACCAAAATTTCGTGTCAGTGATAGAGTACGAATAAGCAAGATTCGCGAACAATTTTCTAAAGGTTACACGCCCAACTGGTCAAACGAAATTTTTCAAATAAAAAAAATCCAGCTTACTAATCCAACAACGTATTTGATTCAAGATGGAAATGGGATAGATATTCAAGGAGGTTTCTATGAAGAAGAACTTCAAAAAGTAAGACACCCAAATGTATATCTGGTGGAAAAAGTGTTAAGAAAGAAAGGAAACAAAGTATTTGTAAAATGGTTAGGATTAGATAAATCTTATAACTCTTGGATCTTCAAGAGAGATGTGATGTAATAGTAATTAATGCTGTAATAATAATTGATGTTTGTAATAAAAAAAAATGATTTTTTATATATATTTGTTTTATTTAAAAATAAGCTTATTACATAAACATTTTTTTAAATACAATATTCCTATAATCAGAGTCTAATATGGGATTTAAAATTTCTTCAGTCAATTTAATCCTTCTTCTAAAATGTTTTTGATTTATAAACTCTTCAGAAGTCATACGAGCTTTTCTGTAGGCGAAGTTCCAAGCAACCATCAGATGAATTTGGTTTCTTGATTCATCAATAGATACTGTCTTCTTCATAATAGTGCTTAGACTTTAATTTTTGTTCTAGTTCTTCGGGATGATTCAACAGCAGTTCCAGCATGGAGCACACATTTTCACTATTTAGATTTTGTTTTGGAGAAAGGACATTATATATTTTGTCAAAAGAATCTCCGTCGTAAAAATTGTTATTTCTAAAAACGTTGAAATAACGTCGAAAGTTTTGTTTTTGTAAAACATTTAGTCTATATTCTATAAGTGGAATTTGTTCCCATAGTCTGCACACAGTTTCATTTCCATAGTAAATAAAATCACAGCTTTTCACAATCTTCACTATTGGTAATTCACCAATCTTTTCAAAATGAATAGATAAATTTTGCAAATATATCGGTTCATTGAAAACATTTGGTGAAAACATATAATTTGTTATAACTCCTTGATATTGCAATAAGTTCTTCCAATCATCTTCATTTAATATCACAGACTGACCATTTTTACCACCAAGTTCAATGCATGGTAGAAAATCACTTTCCACCCACAAACCAATCACAGCATATTTAGAGTTAGAATTATTTAAATTATATTTTGTAGAATTTATAATTGTTTTTTTTATTTTCTTTTTTAATGGTGAATTTTCAAATATATTTTTACTCTGATTACTGAACATTTTAAATGATGTATTTCAAAAACTAACTGGCTATCTGCTTGCTCTCAAAAAACTAACTATCAATCCGTTTGCTCCTAAATTTTATACATTTTCCCTCTCCTCTCAAGTGGAGGGGTAAACTTATTTTCCCTCTCCATTTAAGAGGAGGGGATAAACTTTAAATGTCTTTATACTAACGAGAATCAATAAAAAACAAAATTTATATTATTTTTTTAACATTTATTAAATATTTTTATAGATATTTTTTCATGAAATACAATAAAATTAAACATGTACAAATAAATATTGCTGCTGTAAATATAATAACAAATATATAACAACAGACACAATGACAAGATTCTTCTTTTTTATTATTGAAAGGAATCCAATCTGAATATTGTAATGGTTTGTTTGTCATGGAATATTTAATTTTTATGTATGTATTTTCACACAAAGCAGAATCAGTTACATTATAGGTAAAAAAGTGTGAATTTCCAACAAGATATGTCATTTTCATCTGTTTGTAGCAGTCGGTTTCATTTTTGAGGGCATTTATACATATATCAGCCCTAACTGTATTAGGAATGTAATTTACATATATCACATTTCCAACAAGGGAAACTAAAACTATTAAAGATGCAGCAGTCATTGTTGTAATATTACTAACAAATAATGGTATTTCTATACAATATATATGTTTTTGGATTCAGTTTCCCCTCCAACTTTTAAAGCTTCAAAAACGACTTACATAATTTATCATCATATAAAATGATGTCTTTATAAAGATGAAAAATTACTAGGAGTAGTTAATTCTAATCGCGGTTTTTTATTTTTAGATCCATTTTCGTTTCCAGAACTTAAAAAAGTTAGAGTATCATACATCATTTTCATATCTTTATCAAAAAAATCTGTTTCCAAAATATCCTTATGTCCCCATGCAAGAGTTTTTGTGGAATTTGGTATACAATATCTTTTATCATCATGAGTTGTTAATGCCAATTTATTTAACAAATTAGTGTATATATTATGCATATCTGACTTGAATACATACATGGTGCAGAATATTTTGTCACCTTTCTCAACAACATCTTTATAATCTGATAATGTTAATTGATTTTTTATACATGATCTACTAACGCCTTTTGCTTTTTTATCTACACTATTTTTGGATTTTATACAATATGCTTTAGCACCAGTTCCATAAAAACTTTCAATGGGAATCCCTTTGTACTCATCTTTAAATTTACCAACAACTGATGTTGTAATAGGCATGCAATGAATATTTTGTTCAGAAAAATTAGAAGTATCAAATTGATCCAGATTTAGCTTCATATCTTCATAAAAGTTTTGGGTCTGAACTTCAAGAATTAAGGAATCAGTATCCGTATATAATAAATTTAAATTATTACCATATTTTACTTTTAAATACCCATAATAAAAATTATACATTACAGTTTTTGCAATATCCAGAATACTCATCCCAACATAAATTGGTTTATTGTATTCAATGCAAACCTGTTGAAGTTGAAGAGCAACTAGATTTTCAGAGAAAATTTTAAAATCCTTTAATTGAGGTTTAGAAATAAGTTTTTCGGCACTAAATTTATTACCCTGTCTTTCCCATTGAGATACTAATTTAATATCTGCTCGCCTATCAACATTTTCCATGGTTTTACCGAAAATTGAATTATTTGCCAATTTATAACAATTTTTATCAAATTTATTTTTAGATAAATTTCGTAAATTTGTATTTAAATCTATATATTCCGCTAACCATGGTGATTGTGTAAACTTAACTGCTCTGTGTATTTTTATGATTTTGAGTCCAAATTGTAGACATTGTTTCAGATATCGGTAGTGAATGATATAGTTATATTTATTATGTAAGTTTGGAATTAATTTTGAGTGGTTTGAAATTGGTGGTGTATATTGTTCAGGACAAAATGGGAAATCATTATGACTATCATGTAAATAATTTGGATATTCTAAATCAACTTCAAATATGTATCCTATAGATGATGTATCTGAAAGTTCGGATATATTTAAAGTTTCTATTTCGAGCTTAGGTACCCAAGCAAAATTTTTTTCAGGCAAATATTGTTTCATAGCATAACCATACAAATTTGTGGCGTCTAAGTAAGCGATATATGTTGTAGGTCTTTCAGGATTAAAATTTTCTAAGAATGGATTATTTGCTTCAGATTTGCGTTTGGAACAAGTGCTAACCCCACCACGAACACCTTTTTTGAAAAAATGAAGCATATCTGGTTCCGTTAATAATTCTAATTCTACATTAGTTAATTTCATCATTGCATCCCAGCACATAGAAGGGCTAGTGACATAATTAACAGGATCTAACTTATAGGTTTTAATACATGTGGATCTATAATTTTCAAAAACATCAGCCAAAAGTAAAACATCTGATTTTAAGTAAATATCGGAATAAGCCCCTATTGTAGAACACTTAAATAGATTCCACACTTCTACAGCACGACTGTAGTCTTGAGGAGAGATATTTTCATCGGTTAAGTTATTATAAAATTTATCAATCAATGGTAGAGATTTCTCATTTAATTTTTCGTTGGAATCTATGTAAGAGTATGGAAATACCCCTTTTTGTCTAATGTATCGAAATTCATCAGCATTTGAGAAAAACTTTTTAATTTCAAAACATTGTGAATCTTGTAGAGTTTGTGATAGTGACTCTAAAGACTCTGGGAGAAATTGAAAAGAATCTATAAAGCGTAGTCGCAAAGCAACTGGTTTCCGCTTTTCTGACACATCAACGAAAATTTCCTTACTAAAAGAAATATACTTTTCTTTATTTTGAGCTATAACACTAATATTTTCTTTATTATAGCAAAGCGATTTAATAAATAGGTGAGAATCATAGTTTTTTAAATTATGCAATACTATTGGTATATATTTTGGAGGTTTAAAATGCAAATTACATATTGAGTGGGCGGCTCCTCGATATTTACCTGTAATATGACAATGATCCCTACACTTTATGAAATTTCCTTTTGAAAAAGGTTTTTCACATACATAACAAATGCTAGAATTTTCATATTCAATCTGTTCCACAGATGATAAATCTTTCAATGGTACTTGATATTTTAAATATTTTTTATAAATTTCTTTTACATCATTTTCAATGTATTCAATAAATTTTATAGCACAATCTGTACCTCTATAAAGTTTAAGACACACAACATTCTCATCAAATGATGATTTAATATAATAAGCAAATGAATAGGGTATATGTTCAGCAGTTTTAATAGTATATGAGGTTGTCGAATCAGGTGTAGATTGTTGGCACTCAATGTTTTTCAAATAACATTCAAAATCGGCATAAATAACAAAAGGAGCTTTATACTGTTTCTGAATATTTTGAAACTTTAATATATTTGCAGGAATATAATTGCCAAATTTATCCAAAATCAAATTATCTGAAGGAAGCTCAATTCGAACAAAACTACAATCACGTTCTAAATGTGTGTTAAGTTTTTCATATGTTCCAAAATATTGAAGGCATCCATCACATAAGTATTTTTTTATTTTCTTTTTTGATAATTGTTTGGATACCAAGCAACCTAAATCCTTTATCCAACAGTAGTGGTTATTTCCATCATCAGAACTTATTAAAAGAAAAATAATATGTAATTTTTTCTTTTCATTATTATAATGTAAAGGACCGACAATCTCATATACCTTTTTATTATCCCTTAAAAATTTTTCAACTCCATATACATTTATGGACAAATTATTTTTTTCCTCAAACTTTTTTATATCTAATAATTTTACTGGAAATTCAATACCTGTAAAATCGAAAGCGTCTCTGAAGTCTGGATATGATGAGGTCTTTCGAGGATTACCGGTTGGCTGGTATGCTGCTGAAACCACTGCCCAGGCGAAACAGCAATTGTCCTCATTCATCACATTCACTATTGATTTAGAAAAGTGATGCATCTTAATGTAGGAGGAGGCATTCAATGGGTTGTACTTATTGATGTTGACTTCCAAATGCAGAATTCTTTGTAGAGCCCACCCTGTAATAGGAATTAAAAAATTAGTTCTGAATAATATTTGTTAGAGATGTACAAGTGATATTAAGAAAACTTAGCTCTTGAGATTAAGAAAACTTAGCTCTTGAGATTAAATAATAATTACCTGAGTCTCTTTCCGGCAATTCATCTGCTTTGGTTTCAATAATCTTGAATAAATCATCGTAAAGCTGTTGTAGATCAGTTGTATGGGTTACAATGAAGAACGGTGTATTAAATGACTTAATTGAAGTAGAGGTTAAAGTTGGAGAATAATATATTCCAAATAATTCCAAATTTACTTTAGCACATGTAAATTCCTGTTGACGCTGGCGTATTAATGTTTGCACTTTATTACCAACATCTTGCTGAAACTTTTTGATGTCGATGTGATAATTCTGCGAATATATTCTGTAGGAAGCTATTCGACATTTAAATGCACTCCTGATAATGTCAATTCCATTTCCATATTTTATGCAGCTCCTGTTTTTATGAATATTTGTCCTCAAGTGTGTGCTCCAGGAATTAGATTTGACATTTACTTCACAATCTTGGCAAAATCGCATTGGAGGTCTTGAAAGTAGTTCATCAACTGAAACAATTATTATTTTTTAATTCCTCTGTAAACCTTTATTAATAATAAAAAAAAATTAAAAGGAAAATTATAGCTAAATATGTTATAAAAAAAATACTTACGATTAATTATATAATCTTCCAAGTTAAAGGTGTTTTCGTTATTAACAACATTTTCTCGAAGGTGGCGTACAATATGTGATTTTCTTTTAAATTCTCTTAAGCAGTGTGTGCAAAGGAGAGTCATTTTAAAATGGAATCGGTTAGGGCCGTGTCGCTTTTAAATAAATACAATTTCGATCTATCAAGACCCAATGACATAGAATAATTAGCAATTTTTTCAGCTCGCGCAATTTAGAAAACTTTTGGATTTACTTTTGAATTAACTTTTGGATTCACTTTTTAATTTGAAGAAAAACATGGATTTTTTTTAAAAAATATATTTCCCAAATTTAAAAGAAGATCGCCTTGTCGTTGAATACAATTTTTAACGTCTTTTAAAGTCGAATTAGATAAATTATTACATATATTATCTAAGTTTAAATAGGAATAAACCATTGACTTAAATCTAGATGTGGCACACCTTGTTTCATTCCTATTTAAGCTCGGCTTAGTTTTCTTATGTAGAAACTTATCTAATTCTCCAATAGCGACTTTATTTGTTGGATTGATTTTCGGAGCTGTTGTTACAGCGACTGGTAAAGAATTTTTTGAAATTTGTGCCCCTAAAGTTTGGGAACTAGAAATATCACCGTCCAATTTTGACTTTTTTAAATCTGAACAATCATTTGTTTCTGATAAAGAACGTTTTTTGGGTAAATTTTTTTCAATTAAATTTTCAGAACTTTGTTCTAAATTTAGGCCAGAAGGATTTTTCAAAAATTGATTTTGATTACAGGAAGAAATTAAGGGACATTGAGGCTGCTCATCTTCAAAATTTTCAGTATAAGTATATACCTCAATGTCCCCCACAATTTCGCCACAACTCAAATCAAAAACATCTACCGAATTTACTGAATTTCTGGTATAGCCAAATTTGGATGGTTGTTCAAACCCCTGAATAAAATTTTGATCCAACCCTTCAATTAAATTTTGATCCAACACTTTAATAAAATTATGCTGAGCTTTGGCTGAGACGTTTATAACAGTCTCAACGCTGTCGTTGGAATCCTCTGATGAATCTGACGATGCATCTGAAATTGGCGAATAGTGGGGGCGATAAACCTCTTCCATATTATTTTTCGAAAAACCCCCAATGCCAATCCTCTTATCATTATTTAAAGCTCCCTCGTTACCAACCCCATTATTATTATTGTTTAAAACCCCCTTATTATTTTGTTCCTCACAGCTCTCAAAAGTCTCCTGATATTCCACATCACCCTTAATTAAATTTTGCCCTGAGCTATTTTCACCAATTTCACCCCCTTCTAATATATCTAAAAGTTGTTCCAAATTATATCCCTCATTTATTTCAGAATTGTTAATTAAATTTTTCCTTAATATATCATTATTTAAATCATCGAAATTAATTGTTTCAAGAGGTTCTTGAGGAATATCAGGGATAATAGATTCATCCAAAACTTTTAAGAGCTGTGTCAAAATATCGCTTTCACCAATTTCGGAAGAATCGCCAGATTCAGATGAATTGTTAAATGTATTAATATCAATTTCCCTAAATTTAATATCTAGCTCCTCGTCGCTTAGCCCACAAAATGAACAATCAATCAAATCATGCACAAGGCAAGCGTCGTTTAAATCGAAGGCTGTTAAGTCGATGTTTTCAATTTTTACATTTAAAAATGACATTTTAAATTATAAATTAAAAAATAAAAAAATTATGAATCAATAAAAAAATCAAAAAATCAATAAAAAATCAAAAAAAATCCACAAAAATGAAAAATCAACAAAAATCAAAAATTGGCTTTTAGAAGATTAAGTAAAAATGAATGAAAATCCAAAGTATTAAGTCAAAAATATTAAATCAAAAATATCAAATCAAAAATATGAAATCAACAATACAAACCAAATAAAAATTAATATGTCACTACGTCACACAATTCGAAATAAATCGGACTATCTAGATATATTCACAACAGATTCGATAATTTTACAAGCGTACGCTAATAGCGAGATGTAAACTGAAGAGACGCTTCGTACCCAGCCGCCTTTTAAAGCAGCCAAGAGCCTGGTACCGGCTGGTATGGCGTGGCACTGCATGGTACGACGGGAACCGTGAGACCGTGAACTCGAGAGAGGTCGTTCAACGGTCGTAAGTTGTTTTGTTCTTAAGAAAATGACGAGTAAAGAGGAGAAGAAGAAAAAAAAAAAAGTTGTTTTTTGGAATAATATAAAAAACAGTTTTTTTTTTTTTTTTTTATTTTTTTTTTTTTTTTTTTAATTTTTTTTTTTTTTTTTTTTTTTTTTTTTTTTTTTTCGTTTTTTATATTATTCCAAAAACAACTTTTTTTTTTTTTTCTTCTTCTCCTCTTTACTCGTCTTTTTCTTAAGAACAAAACAACTTACGACCGTTGAACGACCTCTCTCGAGTTCACGCTATCTTTGCCTTCTTCTTCTTCTCATTCTTCGGACTGGTTTTGCCGCTGGAGGTAGGAAAAGTGGTATTTCAGTATTGTATATAAGGATTTACAGCGTCTTGACTTAGCATTCATTAAGTTTAAAGTCTCAAAATGAGTACGTTCATAATTATAACACTACAAGACTTTCTGGGATTCTTGGAAAATCAGATTAATCTGATGGATCGTCAGAGTCCAAATTCCGAGAACACGGTGATGTGGCCGCCACCATCAGAGGTTGACTATTTAGATGAAGAATTTATCAATATGTTTGAGCCAGACCTGGATCCCGAGCCTATCGCCTTTGAGTGGGATCCAGACCGAGCAATGGATCTTCAACCTTTGATGATGGAGCAACAACAGCCTATGGAAGAAGATCGGCCACAACCTATGGCAGAGCAGCAGCAGCAACAACAGCAGCAGGAGCAGCAGCGGGAGCAGCCACAACAACAGCAGCAACAACAGCAGCAGCAGCAGGAGCAGCCACAACCACAGCAACAACAGCAGCAGCGAAGGCAGAGTTACCCTCGAAAGTGCAAGAGGCCACAGCAGCAACAGCAACATCAACAGCATCAGGAGCAGCCACAACAACAGCAGCAGCAGCGAAGGCAGAGTTACCCTCGAAAATGCAAGAGGCCACAGCAGCAACATCAACAGCAACATCAACAGCATCAGGAGCAGACACAACAACAGCAACAACAACAGCAGCAGCAGCGAAGGCAGAGTTACCCTCGAAAATGCAAGAGGCCAATAAATTATAAATTATAAATTGGCCTCTTGCAGAGCAGCAACCTCTTGCAGACAACAACAACAACCGATGGCAAAGCAGCAGCCTATGGCAGACAACAGCAACCTCTGGCAGACAGCAGCAATTGGCAACCCAAAATGGTATAAATTATAAATATGTATTTATGTATATATGTATATTTGTATTTTGGATATGGGAATAATAAAAAACAAAGTCGTTGAAGAAAATATTTTATTTTTTTCTATTTCTTATACAGAATCACACCTAATAACCAAGTTTCTTTAACTTGAAAGAATTATTATGAATAGGATGAATATAATTTTTTTTACAAGCATAGTAATGAAAACTAGGTTTTTTTTTTAACATGGAAGAATAAATCATAGTCTGTTGTCAGGGAATTAAACCTAATTGTTCTTTATCTTATATATAAAATCTTATTTAAATGTCTTAGTTGACATTTTAAACTTAATATTAAAAAATACTAGGGTGAATGAATAAATTCAAGTGCAGTATCAAATTCATTTATTTAAAATTCAATTTATCGATAGGATTGATTGTGCATATTATGTAGAAAAAATTATTCTACACTGAAAGAACAAAATCATTAGTTCTTCAAATCTTAATATAAACAAATTTCTATTTATTTAGATGGCACCCTTATATTTATTTAACTTAAACTTAATATATATCTTATAACTTATATCTTACAACTTATATTTTATATGAAATCTTATTTAAATTAGTTGACATTTGAAACTTAATATTCAAAAACTACTAGGGTGCATGAATAAATTCAAGTGGAGTATCAAATTCATTTATTTAAATTTGATTTATCGGTAGGGTTGTTGTGCATATTATTTGAAAAGAATTATTCTACACTGAAAGAACAAAATTATAATTTCTTTCAATGGGAATAAATACAAATTCTTATTTATTCACATCATTCCCTTATATTTATTTACATAGTTTCTTATATTTATTTAACTTAGCAGAACAAAATCTAAATTCTTATAAAATATTTTAAACTTAAACTTAATATTAAAAACGCCATAGTGCATGAATAAGTGCAAGTGAAATAAATTTATTTAAAATTTGATTTTTCGATTAGATGGTTTTGCATATTCTTTAGTTCTGGTTTGTTACATATTATACATGCTTGTGAAGGAGTTGTTATGAATAAATCGTTTTCACACGTGTTGCATTGCAGATCTTTTTCGCAACATATAAAGGATCGTTTATAGTGGCTATTAACAAAATTATTTTTCCCATTTGGGCAATTTAAAGCATGTATATAGTAACATTCACAACATAAATTATATGCACCGCCAGAAGATGAAATAATTACGACATAAGATTGAAAAACGCACACTTCTCGCGTAAGGTAATTTGGTGTCAATGTATCACTTGCATTTATTTTTGCCACTTTCACGAGCCCCTCTTCTCCACACCCGTTTGGAACGCCATTATCCTCTATCCCATCATCTTCTTCATCTTCATCGTCGTCTTCGAAATTATTTCGATCAATAGTGATCAGAGAATCCTGTCTTGCGTGAAACTTTCCTCTTCCAGCCAAGTTAAAATGAGTTGTTTCATCTTTGTACATTGACTGGATCGTTTCATCACAAGCAGAATCTAAATATACATGTGTCTGATCCATTTCGAAGACTGTCCGATGAAACTCGATTCACTTGTTCACACTATTTTTTAATTTTACAACACTTTTTAATTGATAATGGCGGGCCGTCTATGTGGTGTTGATATAGTGGATAGTGTTTAAAACACGGCAAATTTAGCTGCAATTCTTCGTCACTTCTATAATTTTCCGGCAACCTGTTCCAAATTTGTTGTAAACTAAGTGAATCGACGAATGTTTTCAAGTAGTTGATGGGAAAGAAGGCCAAGTCTTGATCTTCAAAATCGGTAAGATTTTTTCCGTGTTTTTGGTAGGAAATTATTACTTGGCCTACACGTTCAATGAGTTGCTGTTGTTGTTGTTGTTGGTCGCTATTTGACATCGCGCACGAATGACTGAAGTTCGCTCAGATTCGATCGTTTAAAATACCAGCTCCCCTCCAACTGCTACCAGCTCCCCTCCAACTACTGTGGTGGTTAGGAAGGAGGTAGGAGGTGGAGCAAAAAGAGGCGGAGTTTATGAAACCAATCGGAATAGGGGGCGAACTTGGGCAGCCAATCAGAAACAAGGTCATTCTTGGCTGACCAATCAAAAAAGTGGTGGGGGGGTCAACTAGGAGCCCCCTATTCCCACTACTTTGGTGTAATATGGTATCATATTTTTATCAGTGGAAATGTTTTCTTCCATTCCATTATAAAATTGAAAGGCGTTAATGAAATAGGTTATAAGTGGCCTCAGTTTGAATAAACGGTCAGTTGTATCAATCTTGAGATTATCATCTAGGTGAAAATTTCTATGTGGGATATCGAGTAAACTGGAACATAGCAATCTCGAGAGCCAGAAAATAACAAAGTACCAATAAACACATACAATGTGTTAACTGTCAAATTCAGAAAATTGTTTTTTGCTCTGAATATAGATTTGTTTGCTGTATTATATAATTTATAATATCTTCATTGAAAAACTTTTACAGGCTGTGGCTGCTTTTGGCGGTGGAATTTCATTGAAACAAGACAAGACATTTTTAACATTTTTGGCCACAAATATTCTAAATCAGCCATATGCTCATTATCGCTCAAATTTTCATCCATATCAGTATCTTCTCAGTCCTTCAGTGGTAATAAAAAGTGTTTGCAGGCTCAGAATTCTGTATTTCTTCAATTTCTTTTAGAGCTGTTCAAGTAATAACCTGAAAAGAAAAAAAAGTTAAAAGACTGGTAACATATAGTATGGTATAACACACGCTGAAAAATAAAAGCCTAGAGGAAAAGACTTTTTCAAAAATTTACATTTAGTATTACTGAAATCTAAATAATAGATTATAATTAGTATAATAATGGTAAACATAGCCTCAGTTATGAAGAAATAACCTTTGAAAAAAACCAACCCTGTGCCACGCATTAAGTCTAATGTTGTAATGGAACAAATATTAATTATTTTATACTGTTTAGCGTGAAGTATATTCTGCTAAAATGAGTATTTAAATAATCATTCGATGGATAGATTTTTTTCCCGTGGGAACAGGGTAGTATATAATTTTTTTATTTACCAACCAAGAAAGTCTAAAGGAAAAATAAATCAATTATCGGACTCAACTTTTATAATTTTTGTCGTTTAAATATTTTCTTAAAAATATATAAACTCAGTCAGTTTATAAAGACTAAGATTTGTCTATAAATCGGTCTAAGAAATCCTACCCTGGTTATGTAAATAAAACCGAAGAAATAAGGGAGGTTTTTATCATGTGTTATATGACAAAACCTCTAGAATGTATTAAAATATTGAACGATTTTCCCATTATTAGGAAACAAAAGAATAATCAAATAAACTCATTATAATATGATATAATGTTTAACCTGTGAATGGAACTATTCTAGCGACTGTTTTTTCTGATTACAAGAAAGAATAATTTAAATACCATCAAAATTAATAAAAGGGCATTCAGTTTTTTTACAGCTGCTTACTTAGACCTTTAATTATAGAAATAAAGAGAATAGTTTGTGTAACTGTTTTTTTATATAAAAATTATGATTAGGACGCTCAGAGGCCAATTTGGGAATTAAGTATTCGGTATAGAATGGCTAACGCCCTCTACATTTCGAGACAAAAATTTACAGGTACAGGGATATATAGGGGTAAAATGCGTACCCGCGATATACAGGGCATAAGGTTCGAGGACGCTCTTTTAAGGAATGCTAAATTTCAGTTAGAGTCTGGAAATCGTTAGAGTCGGTACTTTTAAGTTCAGTGTCGTAGAAAAATTACATGGCGTGAATATTCGGCGAGAATGAAGGTTTTCTTTGTTTTTCATTTAATTTGGGAAATTAAGGGAATATCTTATACTATTCTACTCGAGAATTTAGCGATTTTAATACTGTTTGATTAACTAATATAGAGAGCTGTTTTTTCGCGTTTTATCCTTTTTTTTCTGTTTAATGTTAAGTATGCTATTTATTCGGTATATTTTAAAATTGGGTTCTAAATTTTTATTATTAGAACGGCCATTACGAGCATTTATGTTAGTTCCTTCGTAATTGTTGTTTGTTATTAGTTTAAGTTTCTCACTGTAAATAGCCGTTTTTCTATTTATTTTTGTTAATAGCCTCAGTATTTTGAAAAACTTGTTTTATTTAATTTAATTTAAAACGTTCACGCGACTAAACAAGAGATGTCATCTGACCAGCTAATTAGCAGCTATGCCGGAGTCCTGAAGTTCTGAGTTATGGTTGTGGTAAGCTTAAATAACCGTAGTTGTATGGAACGAAAGCTGCAAGCAAGAAGATTAACGACCGGACTTCTAAAATGTTTTTGTTACTGTAAAATTTAATTATAGGTTATTAAAATAACTACAAATTAATATGGGTAGCAAAATGATTGTAGACGAAATGGTCACCGTTACCAAAAGATATTCAGTTTGCAAGAGTCTACAATCAAATTCTGTCACAATGTTGGGACCATAATTAACAAAAGTTACTAATATCTTCACAGAATCGCTCCATTTTTACTACTTTATTTTTTTCTACGTGAAACAAACTCCAAACAATATACGTGTAACAGTATATAGTTATAGATTATGTTTACAACCACGAAATTCGCGAAAGAGTGTGCTTCCGGACTATATGCACTAATGGGTTAATACAACTTTGCAAAGAAATTTTTATTTTGAGCCCAAATACTGATATTTTGTCACACTCGTTAAATAGTGTTTACCTTATAATTTTATAAAAATACTGTTTAAAAGTCTTATGTATCAAGCAGTTGTTACAGTAAAAATATCAGGCTTATCAGGATTCTTCGGTGAGATTTACGCTCGGAAGGATACACTGATCACAAGTGAAAATAAATATAAAGTAAACATCGAATTTTTCTTTTTTGAAAATCATTCTTTATGACTCTTATTTGTAGCTGTGTGAATTTTGTTTGGCATATTTTTTTATTAACATTTAAGAGTTTAAAATTACTTCATTTCTTTTTTAGCCGTCAAATATCCCAAGTCTTTTTAAGCCCATTGGTCCCCTTTCTATAGATGAAATTGAATTTAAAAATTGTACAAATAAGCTTGATATTAATAAGGAATCAAGCTTTGACTCTCTGTTTATACAATTGATCATAAAATGCAAAGAAACCATCTGTCTGTATCTTAATTTTAGACAGTTCTTGCCCCTCAGTATCCCTCCTGACATTTGGAAGTGTGATGGTATTATATACTGAAGTAATAAGGGTGAAAGCCAATCGAATATAGCAAATTATAAATCCATATCATTGTCCGGGAAGATTTTTGAGGCGATTCTTACTAATGGTCTATTGTTTAACGTAAAACATCACAATAATGATCTCTATCGTTTCTTTTATGGTCGCGCGGTGAGTACAAATCTGATTCTTTATGACTATCGGGCTATGAGGGCCGTGTACAGGGTGTCCAGTTTTCAATGCTTTTACGGGTTATCTCCGTTATTAGTAAAAATAAAATGATAAGGTTTTTGCGGCACTATACTACTTTTTTAAGAAATGAACAATGCTACAAACAGAGTTTTGTAACCTTTTTGTTTTCGAGATGCAGAGTAATTTTGAAAATTATGCATTTAGGGGCACCCTTCGTATCTTACTCACCTTGCAACTTGTTGGAAAGTTAAAAAGTTGAACTATGGGGGTTTTTCATATAGGGTCTATTGACCTGTCCCAATTGTCATTGGTAAATGGGAATTGAAATTGTGGCTGGAAAACAAATTTATTGAATCGTGGAGAGGAGCTCCTGGACCGAGATGTGTCAAGGAACATATGACTGGAGGTAGCACAGAGCTTATTGGGGAGCTTCTCTCTTTGGGAAAGAAAGAGCTGCGAATTGTGATGGAATTGTTTACAGGATATTGTCACCTGATGTACAGATGGTGTCTGGAGGTGGATGAAACTGTTGACCATATCCTCAGACAGTACCCAGCGCTCAACGGACTGGTAGATACATTTTGGAGATCCAATTTTGTTACCGGACGCTGTTAGGCCAGCTCAGTTAACGAGGCTGCTTGAATTCGCAAAGGCAATCGGCCTCGAATTACCTGCAGCTATAAAGGGACGTAAAGTGCCCTGTGAGACCTAGACATCGAAGATCAAATATCACCACTTTTTGTTCATTCATTCATTCGAGGTTTGTAAAAAAAGGTGGCGAATTTCAGTTTTCACATGGACGGCCAAAAATATAATACCGATCTTGCGGATAAAACTGGTATAGAAACGTTAATCCCATATACTGACAGCTTAAGAATCATTGGTATAAGTTTAAAATGCCTTGTAGAAATTTAAACGCACTACGAAAAATTGCACATTGTGTAAAATATTTAAGAAACAATTTCAGAGTTACAATGAAACAATTACCAAAATAGATATAAATAGAGAAGATTTATGTGGAGTATATAAAGATGAGATAGAAAAAATAAAAACATACAAAATTAAACTTTATAGATAAACCTAAATAGTAATAAAAATCAATAACAGTGCTATACCAAACTAGGCTTTATTGGTCAAGCTATACTTTGTTAAATTGACTTCCATTTATGTTATATGTATTGTACATTATATGGGCGACTCTTCTTTCTTAATCTATATCTGTACATTATTGAACATTGGTCTCCTCTATTAGTTTCTATTTAATCCTATTTTGGGCTTTTCCATACAATAAGTTACCGATGTTTCTTTGTTGTGATTTTAGAAATTTTGTGCGTGTTCTTCCTGCACTTCATTCTGTTTTTTAGGTCTCCATTGGGAAATCTTCTTTGACTATCTGTCTTGCATTTATCTCGTCACATGGCCAACGCATTGCCATTTAGGCTGTGTAATTTATATCATAATATTGGTGATTTTTGTTCGCTTTTGCGCACCTCCTTCTTTGACATAATACCAAGCATGCTCTTCTCTATCATTTATTGATCTATCTGCACTTATTTATATAACCGGTAATATACAATTATCAAACACCTTTGTTTCTAGGGTCATTGACTGTTCTGTTTGAAATAAAAATGCTGACCACGACAATCTTATTCTCTCAATGTAAGTGGTCTGCTATTCCAATTTTCATTGCATGACCTAGGCATATATTTTGTCCTGTTCAGAATGATATGTTAGTGATAGAGATGAATATTTACGGATATTTTTATGAACAGTCGACAGATAAAAACAGCAAAAAATGGCGAACTGCGCTAAAAACAAGAAATTCCAATCGATTTAAAATGTGACTACTTTTCATTATATTACGTAATATCCTTATATCACAATAATCCTTTCTCAAAGATTTCTTCTTCTTCTTCCTTCTTATATATAAGCAATTTGCTTGTTATTCTTCGTCTCTTTGCCTGGTTTCAGTCTATTGCGAGGTAATCACTCCATCGTTTACGGGGTCTTCCGGTACTTCTACGTCCTATTGGTGATTTGTCTCTCGTGATCTTTTCTATTCTGTCGTCGGTCATGCGGTTGATGTGTTCGTTCCATTCCCTTTTTCTTTGTAATACCCAATCATTGATGTTATCGACTTTACACATTCTTCTTATATCTTCGCCCCTATTCCGATCTATAAGTGTCCTGTCAGCTATCCCGCGCACCACTCTCATCTCTGTTGTTTCCAGTATTTGCTTTGTTTTCGAGGTTTCTGGTATGATTTCGGCAGTGTATGTTAGTATGGGTCTTATTGCTGTTTTATAAATTCTGAATTTAACTTCGATTTCTATATGTTTATTGCTCCATATGGTACTGTAAAGACATGTGGCTGTTCTTGCTGCTTTCATGGCTCGTCCCCTCACCTCCGTTTCAAATTCCCTGTATCCGGATATTTCTATTCGGAGATACTTGAACTTCATTTCCTGCTGTATGATTTTGTTGTCTATTTCTAGTTTGCATCTGAGTGGTGTTCTAGATGTAGTCATGACTTTAGTTTTTGACGCTGATATATTCATGATAAACTTTTTCGCTGTTATGTTAAATTGGTGCAGTAGTCTTTGCAAATCGTCTTCGCTTTCAGCTATTAACACTGCATCGTCGGTGTAGCACAGTATTTTGATTTCCCTGTCTCCCATTTTATACCCTTTCAATCTACGCACCTGATTTATCAACTCATCCATGATGATGTTAAATAGTAAGAGAGTCACCTTGTCGGATGCCATTATTTACTTCTATTTTTTCGGTCAATTCACCGTTTATTAAAACTTCAATCGTATTTTCCTGATATATATTTTCAATCGTTTTGATAATGTTTTGAGGTATTTGTTTGTCGTAAAGTAGCTGTGTTACATCCTCCAGTTGTATACGATCGAACGCCTTCTCTAGATCGATGAAGAACATAAAGGCTGGACAATTATATTCAATTGACTTTTCAGTTATTTGTCTTATAACAAATATGGCATCCGTGCATGATCTTCCCGACCGGAAGTTCTTGTTCTTTACTGTTAAAGGATCTTATATTCCAGGTGGCACAGCGTAAAATGTCTATTTTTTTCCAATTCGTAAACATTTTTCAAGAATGGGTCCGTCAACCTTAATTCAGTCCTGTTCCGAGGCAAAGTTCCGGTTCTATGAGCATTGTATTTTGTTTTACCATAGGTAGAATGCTGGTCTGACCCAGGGACCCTCCTCCTTTATCCGGGCTTGGGACCGGCAGTGGCAGTTACCAGGCTACTCAATTCACCCGACAACCAACCCCAGATGGCAGGGGCAAAGATTTGTGTTTCAGAATAATGACTGTCTACTGTAAAATCTAAATTAATTGTATCTAATCAATATAGTATTATAGGTTTGACGATGTTCACTTACAAGGAAGGTACCCGAAGTGGCCGGCTCTGATTTTAATGTATGTAATATAATAATGAAAAAATGTATATTTTCTAACTGAAAAGCAATATTAAACGATTTATTTTCACTCGAAGTGTACTTTCCAATATATAATTAAAATTTTCTTAACGACTTTTCTTGAATAAATAGCAATTTTTTATATATATTTTATATTGATCACTCGGAAATAAGGTAAATGCCCTAATTAACCTTTGAACTTCAAAAATGTCAACACCAGCCTCTAAATCTTGAAAGGTTAATAAACAGGAACGAGAAAAATTGAATATACCTAGTTTTCATTTTATTTCTTTCAAAACTGGAAACTAGGCAATAATAATTTTATTTTATATCCTTTTATTAACAAATTTGCAGAGAGTGCACAATTTCTGCCTTCGTTGGGCAAAGAATGATTTTATCTCGCACCCCATTGTTAAAAAATAATATATTTTTTAACAGGTCACTTAATTTTTGCTCAGTTAATAAAAAATTATAAGCAATTCACTTGTTTAGTGTAAAATATATTAATTTTATTAAAAAAAAGTGTAACGGAACATAAAATAGTTTTTTTTCACTATGTTTCTTTTATTTCTCAAAAGTCGTTTAATGTCTATCAAATTCTCAATAGGTTAAAACTTTAATCTATGGAAAGTTAACCAAAAATAGCTCAGCTTATATATATATATATATATATATATATATATATATATATATATATATATATATATATATATATATATATATATATGTATATATTACATAATTTTAAAAGGTGTTGCAAACGTTCAGTTTCTATTAAATTTTAATTATTTTAAATCGTCTCAGCTTATTAAAAATTTAATTTTTCGTTAAGGAAATTGAGCTAAACACAAATTCAACCTAATGATAATAGTCTGAAAGGATGTCGTATATACACTTGAAGAATATTGTGGATTTCAGGTACATATGAAAGCCTTAGGATCCAACGAGACGTTTCTAATTTATCATTAACATAGGGCGCTCACAATTTTGTATTATACGACTCTCCAATTATTTAATATGTCTCAGCATATTGAAAATTTAATTTTTCGTTGATAAAATTAAGCTAAACACAGATATTAAACCTAATTACAATAGTCTGAAAGAGTGTCATATACATATACTAGCAGCGTGTTTTGGATTTGAGGTACATATAAATGACTTAGGATCCAACGAGACGTTAATATTTTATCATTACCGTCAGGCCCTCACAAGTTTGTATTATACGACTCTTTGATAATCGAATATGGCAACAATTGATTGAAACTGGCCATTTTTACTTTATACAAACCCGTTTAATAGTGATTCTTGCGATCGAAAATTTATTAATTGTTCTTTTTATAAATAGGAATAATACTAATTGAAAAATCACCTCAAGTTATGCCTCAATTAGTAACGTCATGACCATGGAGTAATTTGAGATGTATCCTGCTCCTTTAATTCAATCTAACTCATCTTTGTATGAACAACACAAGATCTTTTCTTGTTATTAACGTTTGTCGTCTTCAATTTCTTTTTTTAATTCAAGTTATTTGATAACAACACAGGTTTTCAAAAAAAAAGTGGATGTCTATTTGACCAAACTCTTTTATTCTTATGTAATTAGATGCCCTGAATCCAAATATGAGGTCCGCTGACCTTTATCACGTCAGATTTAAGGTCCTTTCAGGGTCAAATAGAGTAAAATTCACTGAAAAAGTAGATACGTACGTTTCTGAGGTCGCTGAATCCGATTTCGTATTTTGTTTAATCCCCCAGGGTCAACTAGAGGTCATTTTAGGGTCATTACAAGGTCAAATTGGGGAAAATTCATTAAATAAATCTTTAAAAAAAATGTAGGTTTTTGGGGTCGCTGAATCCGGATTCTTGATTTGTTTAATCCAAGGTCAGTCAAAGGTCACTTTAGGGATATTTCAAGGTTAAATTGAGAAAAATCCACTAAATAAACCTGAAAAATAAGATATATAGATTTTTGGGGCAGCTAAATCTAAATTCGTGGTTTTTCCTCTAGATCAGTCAGCGTTTTTTCAAGGTCAAAATGAGAAAAATCTACTAAATAGATCTGTAAAAGAAGACTGGTAGACATTTGAAGACACTGAGCCTGAATTCGTGGTTTGTTTAATACTTCAAGGTTAACCAGAGGTCATTTCAAGATCATTTCAAGGTCAAACTGAAAAAATCTACTAAATAAATCTGTAAACGAAGAGAACCCATGCGCAGCTAGATCAATATAACATAGACAGGCAAGCGGATAAAGTTTTTTGAGCAAGCTCCGAAAATCTCGTATCTCATACACAGCTAGTTATTATGAAATAGTAATCCAAAACTCAGGCTTCCAAACTCACATAACCCACACACAGCTATTGATATCCATTACACAGCAGACAGGAGCGCTGATCGAGCTTTTAAGGTGCAACTCAAGCCGCTAAAGCCACACACTTTATGTGCAGCTAGATTGATTGCCACTATACAGCAGACCGGCGACCGTACCAAGTTTTTGTAAATATGTCAAAACATAAGCTCTCATAACCACATATCCCACGCGCAGCTCGTTACGCTGTTTAGGGTTTGTATCATACACTTATAAAAACTCGCTTCGCAAACCTAGTTGTTAAGTAACGGATATCGATCTAGCTGCGCGAGAGGTCTGTCGTTTTAGAAGCTTGCTGTTCACCTTAAAAATTCGCTCTCTTCACGTGTCTGCGTGAGGTACGTGGTTTTGGGAGCTTGAGTTTCGGCTAAAAAACTCGAACCGCTTGCCTGTGTGCTGTGTAACGATATCGATCTAGCTGCTCGTGTGTTCTCTTTTTTACAGATTTTTTAACTTATTTTTTCAATTTGACCTTGAAGTGACTTTAAAATGACTTCTGGTTAACCTTAAGGTGTTAAACAAACCACGAATTCAGATTCAACGCCCGCAAAAAATCTATATATCTTCTTATACAGATCTATTTAGTAAATATTTTTCAATTTGACCTTGAAATAACCCTAAAATGACCTCTGTCTGAACTTGTGGGGTTAAACGAACCACGATTTCCGATTCAGCAATCTCAAAAACGTACGTATTTACTTCTTTAGATTTATTTAGTGAATTTTACTCTATTTGACCTTTAAATGACCGTTAACTTGGCGTGATAGAGATTATCAGACCTCCGATTTGAATTCAGGGCGTCTAATTACATAAGAATAAAATGGTCTGGTCAAATAGACTTCCACTTTTTTTGTAAATTTGTGTAATCGGCAAGCGTACGACGATTAGAGTTATGTAGTAATAATGTTTTAATGTGCGTAAAGGTATATCAGATTCCAAAAAACAACGTGCCGTCATATTCAAGAAACTATGAGAACTGCACCTACTAGAACAATGGAGATAATCTTAAGTCTGATCACTCTTGATATTTTTATCAAGAAGATGGTTTTGACGACAACTATGCACTTCAGCATTATCAGTATTTAACGACGTGACATTTAGTGCGGCACAATATAGTTCGTGCAGAAAAATGTTGGACACGATTTTACTCGTTTAGATAAACGCAGACTCTTACTTACTTACTCCATGGCTTACAACCCTGGGTGGGTCTTTGCCGACTTCACAATACTCCTCCATTGCTGCCTGTCTGTCATGGCATCTAGCGGATTATCAATATTCATTGCCTTTAGATCTTTGGCAATATTGTTTTTCCATCGGAGGCGAGGGCGTCCCAGTGGTCTTTTCCCTACCGGTGCTTCCTCCCACGCGAGTTTGATTGTGCGACTATCTGGTAGTCTTCTTACGTGTCCCGCCCACTGCAGTCGCGGATTCTGTATCATCTTGTTGTTGCATCCACTGTTGAGCCATATATTTTTCTAAGAATTCTTCTTTCGAAGACTCGGTGCCGTTCTTCATTTGTTACCGTTAATGTCTAAGCTTCGCACCCATACATCACTACAGGTCTTGTTATTGTTTTGTATATGTTTATCTTGGTACGTTTTGTTGTTAACTTGGATTTTAGGAGGTCTTGTACTGCGTATAAGCACCAATTATCTGCCTGGATCCTACAGTTAATTTCTGTCGTTCCGTCAGTGTTTTCAGTAAGCATCGTTCCCAGATATTTGAACTCTTTGACGCGTTCAAAGTTATAGTCCTTCATTGTGATGTTTTGGCCTAGTCTGCCTCTGTGTTGGTTATTTCTAGTGGAATACTGATATTTAGTTTTCTCTTCGTTAATTTTAAGCCCTATGCTACTCGCACTTTTTTCGAAGTTATTGTAGGTCGTCTTGATATCCAGCGTGCTGTTTCCCAAAATGTTTATATCATTTGCAAAAGCCAAAGACTCTATTGTACCAATATATATTCAGCAAACCTAAATTACACAACTCTCAGGTACAGATGTGGCAGACGAAATTAACATTTATCCACATGGATGAAAAATAGTGGGAATGGGATGTGGAATTAACTGCTATAGAACTTACTAGCATTATTATAAATGCGAACGAGATTACCAATACAAATATTGCTAGCAAGAATATACACAGCCTGCAGACAGGCACTACTATTCCCAAACAGACCAAGCATTTTCTATAGCGCTGTAGTGGAATGCCAAAAACCCCTGTTTTAGAGCAACTGAAAATGTGGTCACTTTGACCTGGATCAAAGAACACGATTCATCTTATGCTGACCCTCTAGCCAAATAGGCATGCTGGACTCTGATTAAATCAGCCATGACAAAACTGGTTAAAAGTTATTTTCATTACAGCTCTAAAATTTCATGGAATAAAACCAAAAATTGTGAATATTCAAAGCAGTCTTTAAACTCACTGTTGACGAAAGCAAACAGAAAATAACTGGCGATTTCCAGAAATCTGCGCAGGGATTCTTACAGGGCATTACCAGGTAAGAAAACACTTACGTAACATCAAAGTATGCAATATCTCTGTACGTCCGGGCTGAAAAAAACTATGATCTACTTTGGCCGACATAAGAGAAATCTCTAGACTGATCAAAGGGTTAAGTTCCATATAGGAGATGAACAATGGTTATAATGAGACTTACGATGAAACTTTTCAACTCAATCTCTTCACTTTCCAGATATAAACTCAGAAGTATGTGATATAATGTATAAGTATGTAAAATGTTAACCCATTACATAAATGAGGGTTTCTTCTATAAACCTTCTTTTAGGCCATGGTAATTGTTTTCCTCCAAGAATCAGCGGATATTGATCTGTATAGGACAAGGCTTCATAAAAAAAGTTTTGCTACTGTCGGAAGATCTTGAATAAAATTTATTTCTCACGGGACAGTGGTAAGTATTTTTCTCCAATAGTTAGCACAAAAACTTTAATTGAAGTTTAGGGATTATAAAAGAAAGTTCTTTCTCCCATACAGTTTCTTTATAGACCCCGGTAAATGTTTTTGCTTCAGGAATGAGCACAAATCGACTTTGCCAGGGGTATATGCGTGATAGGATTACGTAAATCTCGCCACACATTGTTTTAGAGTATCTCAAAAAGTTTAAGCCAAGAAAGTCACGACATTTTGATGTATTTTATATCAAAATCTAATAGTTAGATAACTATTTTTTGTATTGTATAGAAATGTATATTAGGGTTGCTTTTACTTTTTCTAAAAGGTTTTTTTTTTGTAACGCTTAGTTAACTCTAAAGCTTAACCTGAAATAACTCCAGATCACAGGAATCTCTGGCAGCACTGGCATTGTGAGGTACCATCTGAAAAAACCATTTTAAAATTTGATATTTTAGACGATATACATGTTCAGAACGTTTTGCCATACGGAATTAACTCCTTAGCATTTTTGAGCTATTATTTTTCATAGCTTTCGACATAGTTCATCTCAACAAGAATGCTCCGAATAACTTAGTTCTTTATGTGGCGACGAAGTACCTACAAAAATCTCAATATATTTCTGGTTTAGTAAATTCAGTCGTAGCTGTTCTTCACTCACGGATAACTCACGTGAAGGTCGTTCAAAATTTATTGTAGTGACAGAAAACATAGATACGGTACGTTACATACCGTGAGATTGAAATATTCCAGAGTAACACCAGCCTAGATATTATATTTCATCAATTTTGGCCGTGAAGAAGTTATGTTCACGCTGGATACCGCATAATTTGACAAAGGCTTAAAAAAGATTCGTGTCAATTTGTTCAAGAAAATGCTCAATAAAAACATTTTTAATATATTTACAGGTAACGAGTCTTGGATCTATATATATATATATATATATATATATATATATATATCAGCCAAAAAGTAACCTATAGTCGACTGTGTGGGTTTTTCAAGCCTGTTTTTCCGGAAAAACATACCGTATTGCAACCGATCCTTTAAAGAATCATCAAAAGAACAATACTGAATAGTACATATTCATTGATTTGCCAGAAATCTTCGTTGAATTGCGGAAAATAAACCTGGATAATGCGAACTCTCATATATCGGCTCAAACAAATAACTTGTTGATCACTCAAAATGTGGAATTAGTGGATCACCAGCCAAACAGCTGTGATTTGACACTTAATTTATTTTTGTTGCCATTTTCGAAGATCGAACTGCTTGATTTTTTACGTCAGAAGAGGTACTGAATATGGAGGAAAATATTTTGAAAAACAATAAAGCCATTTTTAATAATAATTATTTATTTTAGTGTGTTATTTCGATATAATATAAACGGATTCCATCGTATATTATGCATTTAACATCATCTCTCCTGAGCTTGTATTTAGGTATGCCTCAATAATAAAGTAAAAAAATTAATAAAAATTTCTTGCGTACATGGTTTTTAAAGATTTTCAGCTAATAACTCTGCAGATGATAAGCGTTGTCCTAAATTTTCCCATTTTCACGACAAGAACTTGATGAAAAAATTTATTCTGAATTTTTTTCAAACACGGCAATTTTTAATATTTTTTTAATTGTATCACACCAAAAATAGTAAACCATTTATTGCATTATTCAGAAAAAAAACTTTACCAGTTCTCCTAAAACATTAAATCTTTAATGAAATCTAAAGTTAATCTACCTGCAAAATGTGAGAAATATATAAATATGATGTAGTTATATAAAAATGCAAACTTCACATTAGTTTTCTTTATTTTGTATTAACTAAGCTTCTTGTTCTAGGTTGATACTGCAACAACAGAATCAGTTGTCACGGTAGATTGGGAAAATGGGTTTATTGAAGCATCTGCTAAAGAAAACATCAATGTTAGCAAGGTTTTTAAAGAACTTCTACTGCAGGCAAAGGTAAATTATTTGCAGCAAACTTAATATTTGTTATATAGAAAACATTCTTTTAATGTTGATTTCAATTCCACTAAATATGTACTAAAAATAGGACCAGAGAACATAATAATAAAATAAATAACTCAAAGACTAGAAAACCTACTACTAGACCAAGACCTTACTCTATTGTCTTGATATGAAATATTAGGGCGCCAAGCCTTGATAACTCGACAACCTATTTTTAATGATCTGCACAGTGTAAGTGAAAATTTATATTAATTATGTTTATATTATAGATCAAATATAATCTATCACCTGCTCTTCGCCGGCGTCGTCGCCAATCACTCCCTACAGGGCCGATGGGACCAGGAACCCCGTCTCATGCATCTACAGCTCCTATGATTCCTTCTGCCGTCCAACTACAACATTTGCAGCAGATTAGAGATAAACACGGCAAAAGAAATTCTTGTAGCATTTCCTAAGATTTTTTAATAGAAATTATAAGCCGATAAAACTCTTCAGTTTGTTGCTGAATTGTAAGACTTTGATGTAAATATACCTTCAGATTGTAAGTTTTTAAAATTGTAGATTTATTAATTTTTCATAATTTATTCTAGATTATTTTATTAAATTAATATCTGTATTAAATTTACCAATTAAATTGTGCAAACCATGTCTTATCGTAAGGTTGTATTATCAGCTGGTACTACTATATCTTATATAGCACTGATATTTAGTCTGCAGCTGCCTAAGATCGACCTCCTGCCTATTATCATTATGCACAATCACATCGATGTGTCTCCCTTCATCTAACCATATGAAGATGTGTTATCTTGAGTCACATTCCCACGTGGTATCATTGCTTATCATGATAACGAACTGGTTTGCAAGTATAATACCAAATATGACCGTATTGTTACGTTATATCTTTGTACAATTTTGATTTAAGCAGCCTTAAGTTTCTTAAGTGTCTCTTGATAGAAATATCGCACTAAAAAGTGAAATGATTGTGTCACAAATATAACCGCAAAGTTATTTTTTGATTTAACCACTCCACCATATTAAATGTACATTTTAATTAAATATTTCCTTTTTAATTAACAATGAGGAGGAGGGAACATTAGTGGGAAAATCCTGTTTATAAATCTACAATTTTTAAAAGCTTAAAAAATCAAAGCTTACAAGGAATCTTTTTTTTCTAGTATATCATCAAGAAGAAACATTTGTCAGTAATAAAACGCCAACCTTGAAAAGTATCAATGTCTTGGCAAATCAAGTTTTACTACATTTCATTTCAAGTTCATGAAATTCTAATGTTGATTCTTATATATATATATATATATATATATATATATATATATATATATATATATATATATATACATATTGAGTTGCTGGAGTCGAATTATAACATAATAGACCGTCACGTGGTCATCGAATTTTCTTATTAACAGTTTGTTTATAATGCCATAAAATTGTTATTAAATGAGGTATTGATTTAGGACCAACTGTTGTCGGTTTATTAGTTTTTGTTCAGCGCACCTAGATGTATCATAGGTGGTCCGATTTTAATTTTGTTAACATATTTTGCAAGTGAAGGTATCACTCTACAAGCTTATGTTTTCCTTTTGCATAAAAAAGTCTGTGAAATATGGCGGGGACAGCGCGGCTGCCGAGGAGAGCTGCATTTATATAGTACATATGACATCCCTTGCTGGCAGCGCTGTACCCACTAGACTTTACTTTCACGAGTTTGGCCTTTTTCGGCCATATTTGCTAGCATTTTTAAAAGATTTCAGAGATTTTTTGATGCAAAATGAAAATTTAGGCTTGTAAATTCAAATGCATTTTCAAAATCTTTTTTCAAAATTAAAATCGGGTCATCTACAACGCATCCACGTGCGCTGAAAGATAGTGCACTAAGAATTTCAAATGGTAATTGTGCCAAAATTAATAAAACGATAATACCTGGTTTTAGCACGCATAAAGTTCATATAAATTATTATTATTTTGCGAGAGGCCAGCGCTACACCTTGAAAAATGACTTTAATATGAATTGTTGAAGAAACGCTGATCCAAGGGTTCTTTTTTTGGTATTTTTATTCTTTAAAATTCGTTTGTTCACATCATTATGATTGCTTCCTTAGTTTTAATTTTTTAAGAAAAAAAACGAAAAAAAAAACAATTTACTGATTTTAATTGTTTGTTACAAACTAACGGATCAGAGTAGAGAGTGAAAAACATAACAAAATATCGCAGTCGGATTCCTGATAGTTTTTTGTCACAAAAAATCTTTATTGATTGACCTAGAAGTGGATATGGTATTAACGATCATTTGCGCACCACCAAATCCTTATAGAAAAGTTTATAGAAGACAAGAAACCATTTGTATTATATTTATTCCATTTCGTTTTCGACACTGTGGAGACGTCATTGGTATTATTTGCATTGCAGCAGATGATACAAGATTTCAGATACATTAAGTTAATAAAATATACATCTAACAATGCAACAGCAAGTATAAGACTCCAGAAATCCATGGATGAATATCGAGTGGAGCGTGAAATTAAATTAAGTGATACGAGCCCTACTAAACTTTTCATGGCAGCGTGAGGATACACTTTTAAGCAACTTAATTTTGAAATAAAAATCATAAACATCGACGGTGATAGTTAAACTAAATTCTGAGGAAATTGTCATAACAACCGATAATCTAGGCAATGCTTAACAAATGTTCACTGAATTGCAAATAACACTGGCAAACATTGGTCTAGATAATAATTTCCAGGAAAGCAAGTTTATGACTAGTTACGAATAATAATATTAAATTTAATGAGAACGAAGTGGAGCATGTACATAATTTGGATCATGAATTACAAATTGGCAACGATAATCAAACCCGTAAGATACACCGTCGGTTAGGTTTAGCATGGGCAGCTTGTAGACTAGGAGATACGCTGAGGGGTGATCTGCCAATGTATCTAAAAAGAAAAATATATAAACAATGTGCCTTGCTGTTGGCCTGATATGACGACGAGGCCCTCATAATAACAAAACAGTTACCATACATAGAGATTATAGGAATAAGCAATAGAGGGAGCCATGCTAGGTATTACAGGGAAAGATAAAATAACAAACGTATGTATGTGTATGCGTAAAGTTGGGGTCTGTACATTGCGACCTGGTAGATCTGTCGACTAGAGCAGGTCTTTAGGTCCTATTTCCCTCAGGAGCCTTAGTATGTTGGACGACTTCACGGTAGATAGCTCCCCTTTTTCGAGTTGGTGTGTTCCCAAGAACCGCAACCTAAGGTTTTCTAGAGCGCTGCACTCTGGAATGACTTAAATAGAGGTTTTGTCCTCCTTTTCACAGAATCTGCACTCTCTACCAGTCTGAGTTTCTTGAGGTGGCCCTTCAAGTGGCAATGCCCTATCAGAATCCCAGTTTATAAATTCTGCTACTAATTCCGTAGAAAGGCTCTGGCCCCAGAAATGGTGTCTTAGCCCCTTTCCTCGCGAGCTTGTCTACTATTTCATTCCCCACTATCTTGATGTTTCCTGGTACCCACATGAGGGGTAACAAACGTAACTATCATGCAAAGAAAAAAGTGATCGATATTATACAAAAAAATTATAAAATTCAAATGGATCATATAGTCCAAACGGATAATAATCAATAATGTGAAAGATTAATGGAATGGAGACCCAGAGAGGACAAGGACAGTAAGAGCTGACCGCAAAGCAGATGGAACATTGATAGAGTAGCGGGAACAGGGTCAATCAACAGAACAGAAACTATTAGAAGTTCTTAGAGGAAATCTATATCCAAGAGTTTATGAAAACGACTGATGGATGAATAGAAGTTATATCAAGAGATTAAAGTTTTTTTACACATCAGGATCCCTTTGATTTTTTTTTAAATATATACCGGAATTACAGCAAATTTAAGGGGCGAAGCAAACACATAAATACGCGACCTTCGTGCGCCCTCTGTTAAAAGGGTTCAATCTTATTATATATATATATATATATATATATATATATATATATATATATATATATATATATATATATGTGTGTGTGTGTGTGTGTGTGTGTGTGTGTTATGTGGGATATTTTCACGGGTGTGATGAGTAACCGAAGGTTTTCGGGTATCCCTTGCGTGAGCTGAGTCCTTATCAGGACTGTAGGGCAGCTGACGTTCCGTTAAAATCTCATTCACCATTTTCAAAATTCACCGTACGGAATCTGTGGGCGAACTGACCCGTGTGTACGTAGGGCGTATTCGTCAGTCACCCAACCAGACTTTGGCCAATCAGGTTGCGAGCCCTGCTGCGTGTCATCGGTCCTGTTGCTAGTCTTTAAGGTCGTATTCCCCAGTTTTAATCTGTTTATTTACTACTTACTATTGGTGGATGTTTTGTAAGCAGGCTTTTCCTTTTCAAGTATTAGACAATCATCTCTACTATTTAAGTTGTTGGGTCTCTTGGCAATTTCGATGGCTTCCCTTATAACTCTTGTAGACAGGTTTTCACATCTCGATAGCATTTTTGTTCCTTAGAAGTTTGTTTTATATCCTGTGTTTAACAAATGTTGAGCTAGTGCGGAAGAAATTGTTTTTGCTGACAGCGTTTATATGTTCGTCTTCTCAAATTTCGAAACTATCTTAATCTTTGTCATTAAATTTGGAATAAAATATCAACACTTTAATTATTGTCAATTTTGTGGCATTGAAAACAATTAAATGAATAAAAACAAATTCCCTGGATATGTGAAGGCTCATCATGCCAAGGATTAGAATTTAACAACTCAAAAAATATAAAAATCGATCATAGAATTCTATGAACGTCAATCGGTTACGAAAATCATTCGCGCTCACATTATATTAAATTCTATATTTATACGGAAAAATTTTTACGAAAATAAATTTTAATTTAAATCAAATTTTTATTCTATTCAACGTCTCTGACTTATTGGACTTCTCTAATTTCGTATAATTTAATATTTCTTTAAGTATTTAATTTCCCTAATAAAATAAGGAGTTTCAATATTTCTTTTTAATTTTTTATTTTACTAATTAAAACTTGATAAATGTTCCTTCTTCTATTAATATATAAATCTTAAAATATATCAATTTAGTAACTCTAAAAATTTGTGTGTTAGAACAGTACGTAATGTTCAAAAACTTTATTCAGATTTTTAGTCCTTAAAATAAAATTATTTTTTATTATATTTTTTTAACAATTTCTAGCAGGGAAAATTCGAGGCAAATAACCTATCATCATTACTCAACATGTAAAAGTATCTCGCCAATAATGCAAATTTGTATACAATAAGGGTATTTTTTAAAAATGAAAATTTTAGTAAAAAATAAATAAATCTTTCCGCCATGTTTAAATAGTTGCCTATATGTATTCTCCTATTAAGCAATGAAAAAGGAAGTAATATATAGAAACAGTTTATTTCCTGCAAATATAACTCTGGTCCTCTTTCTATACGCGATTCGACCACCTTATTGTCTCGTCAGTAAAAATAAACTGCTATATATAAAATAAATTTCGAGACATATCGGCAGGGTATTAAAAACCTGCCGACTTCCATGTCAGACAGAAAAATATCGCAGTTGTTTAAAAAAATAAACTGTTTCTATATATTCTTTCCATTTTCTCAATTTGAAAGGAGAATACATATAGATAACTATTTAAACACGGCAGATAGATTTACTTAGTTCTTACATATATAGATGTTGTTCGACTGGCGATATTTCTCAGTCTAATATCGAAGTTGGCAGGTTTTTAATATCCTGCCTACATGCCTCGGAATTTATATTTTATATAGCAGTTGTTTCCTGTAAATCTTGTTCTGGCTTCGATACAGCTCTGCTGACGAAACAAACTGTTTCTATTTGTTCATTCCTGTTTCCTAGCTTGAATGGAGAATACATATAGGCAATGATATTTTTATTATTAAGTTTAAATAAAATTAATAATGCATTTAGTTTTTTCTCGTCTAAGACCAAAAATAATATACAGGGTGGTCCAATAGTGCATTCAAGTGCAATCGCTCGGT
The DNA here is from genome assembly GCA_034092305.1 of Diaprepes abbreviatus. Taxonomy (NCBI): domain Eukaryota; kingdom Metazoa; phylum Arthropoda; class Insecta; order Coleoptera; family Curculionidae; genus Diaprepes; species Diaprepes abbreviatus. Next base: position 730,453 of record JASJET010000069.1, read on the forward strand.
AATTATAAGAATTATAAAGAAACTGTTTTAGAGCTGCTGAGAGCTAAAATACAAAATTATTTCTAGCTATACAGGAATGCGTGTAGGTTTGTCACAAAACAAACTTAAGTTTTTTTAAATGAAATGTCATGAATATTATTTTATATTTAAGTTGCTCTATATTTCAGAACTTTTGTCGGGGTATATACAGAGTCATTCGTTATTTATGGTTACTTTTCTCAAAACACAGATGCATATTTGACGCCCTCTGTATTTGTTATTTAGTTGGAAATCACTTGGAGATGTGTTGTTATTTCGTTTTGAAAACTTTTTTTCAGAATTATTTTATAACAGTATAAAACGTGATTTAAAACCCTGAGTTTAAGTTTTTTCGAAAAATACAAATGAAACACCCCGTATAATATATTTATTTTTGATATATCTGATAATGGTTTCATTAAGAGTTCCTTAAACTTAACTCCATTAGTTACTGAAATATTCTTCTACTTACAAGCAAAAAGACAAAAAAAATAGGACAATATTAAAATAATTATTATACGGGGATTTCCATTTAAAAAAAGTGAGGTTGGTTTATGACAAAGCTATGCAATCCTGCATATCTAGAAGTAATTATGGTTTATAATTTTCAGAAACACCCTAAAAGTTATATGTTAAACATTTTTGTATAACTCTTAAAATTATCGAGCTATTGGATTTGAACGTACTCTAAGACCACGCTGTATACCAAAGCAGCCGAATGAAATAAATTTTACATTTTTAATAAAAAATATTCAAAAACGTTTTTATTTATTAATATATGAAAAATCTATTTTTATACTTTAATATAAAACCATTTCCTTTTATACGTATTATTTATATTAACGCAAATTTTTCAAATATTTTCATCTCTAATTATTTATTTAGCATTAAAAATGGAGGTTGATATTCAGGAGCACGATATTTAAAGCATAATTTAATTTCATTAATTTTATAAAAATCATTATTTTTTTTTACTTGAGCAACCATATTTATAAGAAGATGTCATTAGAAATAATTTAATACAATTTTAATTATTCGTGTTCAAATATTGCCGTAAAATGAAACCTACAGTTTATCGATACTGAAAATAATATACCATTTTGCGAAATATATTGTAAACACCGAGATAAATATTCTTATATCTTCTTTTTACTTAACTGTAAGAATGTGATTATAGACTTCTACAAATGATACATTGTGGTAGCGTTTGCCGTCCCATCTATAATCATCCTGCTGTCACTTATTAGCAGCCATTTTAAAAACCCTATAATTAAATTTTACAGTAACAAAGACACTCTGGAAGTCTGGACGTTCATCTTCTCTTTTGCAGCTTTAATTCCAAACACCTACGATTATTTAAACTTATCAAAATTTCAGGACTCAGACAAGGCTGCTAAATAGCTGGTCAGATGATATTTCTTGTCTACTGCTCTCTCAGCAGCACATCCGCGAGTTCATCGTGTTAAGGTTTCTAATTGAATTAAATAAAGCAAGTTTCTCAAAACACTTCGTCTATTAACAAAAATAAACTGAAAAACGAATTATTAACAATGAGAAACTTAAATTAATAACAAATAACAATTACTACTAGCTCACTAAAATATTAAACAGAAAAAAGAATAAAACGCGAAAAAAACAGCTATTTATGTTTCTTAAACAAACAGTATTAAAATCACGAAATGCTCGACTAAAATAACACACGATATTTCCTTAACTTCCCAAATTAAAGGAAAAACGAAACAAAGAAAACCTTCTTTCCTGACGAATATATCCGTCACGTCATTTTTCTACGACACTGGTCTTGAGAACGGTACCGACTCTAACAATTTTTAGAACGTAACTGGAGTTTGGTACTCCTTAAAAGAGCGTTCTCGAACCTTATACCCCCTTACCCCTCTGTTTAGGGCCTTTTTTCGGCCATACTTCCTGTAACCGTCAATTTGAGTCTCGAAATGTAGAGGGCGTTATCCCTTCAATACCGGATACTTAATTTCCGAATTGGCCTCTGAGCGTCTTAATTATAATTTTTATATAAAAGATTAGTAAAACAAACTAATTTACGTCTTCTTATAATGAAAAGAATATATGATAAAGACCGTGAAAAAAACTATTCACTTTTCTTAGCTATTTTCGCAATAAACATCTTAACTCGTTATTTTTTGTAAATAGAAGAAACAGTTATTATACAAATTCTTTGTACAAATTGTCAAACGATATATTTCTATTATAGTGAGTTTATTTGATTATTCTTTTGTTTCCTAATAATGAGAAAATCGTTCAATATTTATACTGAAAAATTTTGTTAAAAACCTCCCTTATCTCTTCGATTTATTTACATAACCAGGGTAGGATTTCTTCGACAGAGAGACAAATCTTAGAGAGGCTTTTTTACTTTATGTCTTCATAAATTGGCTGAGTTTATATATTTTAAAAAAAAACATTTATACGATAAAGATAATAAAAGTTAAGTTCGATAACTGATTTATTTTTCCTTTAAACTTTCTTGGGTAGTAATAAAAAAAAATTTACTATCCTGTTCCCACGGGAAAAACTATTCAGAGAGTGATTATTTAATTAGTCAATTTAATAGAATATAGTTCACATTGAACAGTGTAAAATAATTAATTTTTGTTCTATTACACAACTATAAAAAACATATTTTTTTTTTCAAAAAAAGGGCAGATCCAGGAAGGAGCCATTGGAAAATTAGAAAAATTTTCGGCTGTGCTGCCCGGATTGTATATGAATATTCATCTTGTATTAAAAAGTGCGGAAAATTCCAAGACAATAGAGAAGATCTGGGTCTGGAAAATGACAACAACGTTTTTTCGTTCTCACTGGGACTCATCAGGCTTTTTCACCCGGTCCAATCCATCATCTTTCCGTCGTGCTCTTTCTACTATTTTTAAATCGAGAAAACAGCAGAAAAGACGATTAGAGACATCTCAACGGATCATTCAATAACACAAAAGCAACACCTATCAACAATGTTGTATAAAATCGCCATGCATCCAAACTAGTTACGAGATTTTTCGCACTAAAAGTAGGATCGCCCTAATGATAGCACTCAGAGAGCGCTGCGTGTTTTTTAAGCCAGGTAAGTTAACGTCCGGATAATTTTAAAATTCCATTCCATACATCATCATCTTGGATGGAATGGCCTGATGAGTTCCAATGTGAATCAAATAGCACTATCTTCATTTTTCGGATCCCTTTGTCTTCGAGTTCTCCGAATAATAATCTTCAAAGTATACGAATCTTAAGTTATTTATATATATATATATATATATATATATATATATATATATATACGGGAAAGTTATTTAATTCTCCTTACGACCTTTAAGAAAGGGGACTCTCCGAATTCCATTCTGGTTCTCTCTCCATATTAATTTCGACCACCCGATGGTCTCATTAGTGAAGCAGTAATAAACTGAGAGCAAAATGCACAGAAAACAATTGTTTACCTAAAATTCCTATTTCGTAAAATGGCGGCAGGATATTACTCGAAGAACCTGATGGCGGACTATTATCGTCCACAGTACAAAAGAACATCTAAATATAGTTAGTGAGCTAACGACCTTTTCATTAATTACTTAACGAGTGTGTGAATGCATCTTTTACCTATATATTTACATATAAACTATTAACGAATAAATTATTAAAATTTGTCGCTATTTACCGTTCAAAGCTGTTAAAATTTTAATCTTCTTAGAGCCAATGAAAACGATTTTAAATTGTTTTATTTGTGTAACTGATATTAATTCAGATATCGATTTTCGGTTTTCAGATTTATTTTTCCTAAACCGATGAGCTATGAAATTGATTGAAAACAGTTCTGTGGTGATATTAAAATTTTTTACGAAATCGAGACTAATCGACAATTTTTTTTATTAGCGCCCTCTATATTTACTATACAATTTAAACATAAAATTGTTTATAGCGCAATAACTTCAGAATAAAAGCTTTTTTAAAATAAGTCATGATTTATTAAATTGGGTTAAAGCAATCGAGAACACAGATTCTAAAAAGTTTTTCCGATTTACCTTGTTCCCAAGATCTTTATATAAATCGATTTTTAATAACAGTATGGCAAATATGCCCCCTACTAATGAAATCAATATATATATATATATATATATATATATATATATATATATATATATATATATATATATATTCATATTTTATATGTAAAGGTTTTTGAAAATCGAGAACGTTATTTATTTTTAAAAAAAAAGGGTTGGTTAAGTTATAGTCTACTATTTAATTTAACTTTTTGACCACATAAAAAGTATACTGTGATACTTTAAAAGTAATGCACATCCCTTTAACAGTTACTAAGTTCAGTTTAAGTTGATCGAATTATTTTATTCCGTTGAATCACTGTTACAATATTAGTATTGGTAAAATTTTTACGTATTAGTACTATTTTAGGTTACTTTTTCTTTAAAATCTGATTCTAAAACACCAAGAACAAAGCGATTACTGAATAACACACAAAAATATTAAAGAAATTCTTCCACCTGTGTACTATATGTCTCTATTTAGGATTGTATGTGTCCAAATTAGTAAAATATGGATTTTTAAAATGTGAATGCAACATTAGATAACTGTAAACTAGAAGTCTGTGAAAATTTTTTATAACAAATAACAAGGAATATATTTTATTTCTAATTATACCCAAATTAGTTTAGGAGCGACTGCTGTCAGCATAGGTCAAAAAATTATGATTTTTTTCGAATATATCTACTTTCAAAAAAAGTTAACAACACTCAAAAATTTCATACATATATTTTTTCTGTCAAAATTGCCATTTTCTGTAATTTTCATACTTGTCCACTTTGGTTAGTAAAATGTATTTCTTATTCTTTACGAGCTGACCATTAATAGTAGACATGCGGCTGTTTATTTGGCTTTTTCGTCATTTATGACAATGAAGTCATATCTATAACTTTCATATAAAACAGTTAAAATTGAATATACAAAACTTATGAAAATGCCACTACAGCTACCGTTGTGTAGTAACCGCAAACTTGTTTAATATGATGACATCAAATAGGCGAATCAGTTTTAATTTTCATTTCGATTAAACTTCGTAAAATCCTTCATTCAGATTCAAAGAAGTATATCTGCTGGGATTTAATTTTTCCTGGGAGCCTCAGTTTTGGTTCGCACTACTAAGAAAAATTTGATTTTTATGTTTCTAATGCGTGTCCTGCTGAAGTTAATGAGCAAACATTTTTTGTTACTAAGTTTGTTAATAATAAAACCATCAAAAAGAACAAGATTAATTTTGATAATTTTAAAAATTTACATATTTAAGCACTCAAATCTATATATGGGGTAAGACATAAGCAACTAAAACTTTCAGGAATTGTAGTTCTTACCTTTAGTTTCAAAAACCATTTGGATTTTTCGTTATTTTCTTTCCTGTAATACTTAGAACCGATTAAAGACAGGTAAAAATACCAATTCAAAAAATGTATTACTTTGTTAATTTTTAAAATGAAAATTTTGAATTTAATTACTTACTCCCAGTATTATAGTTTTTTGGTCATTCTATAAAATTTTCATTTAATACGTTAAAAAAAACTATCCACTTTGTAAAAATATATTACTCAATGATTGTGATGGATCAGCAATTTATTACAAAAATAAGAAAAAAATGTTTTCGAATGCTCTAACAAAAATGATTTTGAGTTGGAAGTATAGTGACATTTGTAAGCCACTTTGTACGACAATATCCCGTCTGGTTATGTAGGGAAGAAAATAATACGGATTGCAAGAAATGCTAATTTACAATGAACCATGGGTCATCATATATTAACAATGTTTAATTTTTGTTTAGCTAAATTTCTATATTTTTTGTATCAAATACAATATTTAAGCAACAAAAAATTTTTATGCACATTGATACAATGAAAAATGGAAGACAAGATCATAATTTTATAACTCTTTTTTATTATATTATAAATCAGAGATCTACAACTTCAGAAAATTTCGAAACTTTAAATGTGGGTCAATCAAAACCTAACGTGTCAAGTAAAAGTTATTTTAGTTACTACTGATTATTGTATTTAAGATATCTTTTGTGAAAGAATTTAAAATTATTAATTATTAATTAAAAAATATATTTCAAATTAGAAGTAAAAACGCGTTTTTAATAAAACTATAAGAAGTTTAAATAAAAATTTCACTCGTATTAACTTCAAGGATCGAAATGTGCATTTTTTAACGGCTTCAACTTTAGGCTTAGTCTTTCCAACAAGAGGATATTAATATAACTTTTTTTATATGATGCGTGAACATTCTGACCAAGAAAACGTTTATTAAATTCAATAGTACAAGAATTAGCCCATCGGAAATTAGAAGAAAAAATTATATTTTAAGTATTCTATCATTCATTTAAAAAACAATTATAATAACTTTTGTACTTTTTGAAGCACTTAATCTCATTTAGCTTTTAAATACGGCCTGAAACTTGCTGGTTTCTCTAACAGAATAATTTTGACACCCAGTAATAAGAAAAGATGACACTGGTGGTTGCTGACCGAAACTCAGGCACTCAAAAGGTGAAATGTCGGTGGATTTTTTTCTCTAAATCTAGTTTAGTACATTAATAAACTTTTTGGTGGTTTTATAGGGCTTCGCCCGAGATTTTTGATTTTGAGATTTTACATAAAAAACGCAACTATACATTCTTGACAGATTTATTAAGGATTAAACTAGAATAGGTTCAATAAATGCATTTCTACGAAAAAATATTAAAACTTCGCAATAAACTCGATAAAGTGGAATAGGGGATAAGGAAATAAAGTTTTAAGGTGATCAGTTACTTACGTTAAAGCCCTTTTAAAACCTTTTAAAAGAGCTAAAACTAGACAGAAAAATGTCATTCAAAAGAATTTATTTAAAAAATTTTCATGGACCAGTAAACTAGAACATAGAAATAGAGTAGAGTTCGTGAAAGGTAGTTATATTGTATACGAACTTGAAGCCAATTAAAATGTGTTTCGTCAACTTAAACGGGTATTTTTAATCAAAATAAGTAAAATAAATTGAAATTAGTACTAATTAACGAAAGAACCAAATACTATAAATTGTACCTGTTGTCCTGTACAAGGGTAAATGGTTTTCCAAATTTACTCATATTTTATACATATAATTTAATTACATGCAAAGAGTATCATAATAAGAGTTTTTAAACATATATTTCCAATATTATTTTTATTGTTTGGTTTCTAGAGTTTATGATGACCCAAAATATTTTATGCTCTTTCAAGAGTTAAAGAACTTGAACCCGAAATTGGTAGAGTAAATCTTTTGTCTCCAACACCGTTAGTATTTTGTCTACAAATCAAGAAGTCCTGAAACCGCAAAATTAACTATTACTCCAGTCATTTGGTAGTTTTACCTGGAAAGTTTTCCGGGAGTTTTGAAAATTGGTAATTTTATAGATTTTGATGTGCTCTTTTCGAATTTCGACTTTGCCACCTCGTATCTCCGCCGCTTGCGGCACCATGTTGGAAAAATGGCGCCTAATAACAGTTTTTTTACAATATCTCCTTTCCAACGCAGTTTACGATAAATAGATATATATAAATATATATATATATATATATATATATATATATATATATATATATATATATATATATATATATAATTTAACTAGAGAAAATTTCGTACAATTTATGTATTCACAATTTTTTTTGTAAAATCAATAGTTTTTGGCGTACGAGCGCCGCAAAGTACATTTCAATATGCGTTTTGGAAAGAAACCTATTTCCACACCATCTTGAGGTAGAGTAAGCGGCGCGTTTTTTTTCGTGGTGTCCCCTGTAGGCCTAATCCTCATGTGATGCACACTTTCGAAATTTAGAGTAATCTCCTTCGCTTTGCTGTTCCTGATGGATCAAGCGTTGCGAGTTCGTCTTTGGCACCGATCGAGACATCGCAGACCAAAATTTCATTAGCATCATCTGCGATGGATATAGCCACAATTAATTTGAAACGGATGGCATAACTACTTCCGAAGCCGCATGAATGCTACCGAGGTTTTGAATCTTTATTGTTTTTAAGCCCGTATCGTTTTTTTTTTCACAAATGTTTTTAATGCAATGGTACCTAAAATACCAACGACTGTTGCAAACGGCATTTGCTTTAATCGTGGAATAATTTGATCAGGAGCGATAGCAATTGTAGGTGTTACACAATGGATACATTCCATGGCATGGAAAGTTTATGACCATCTAATGTCTGCGTATTGAAATCAGCGTTGTCAAAAACAAATTTAGAAAATGCGTTATCATCGATATTCAACGGTACGCGTATAATAGCTGAAACTTCGAACAACATTACTTCGGTGTATGAAGAGCAAAATCCAAGAGATGATAATACATCTATTAATCGCCGAGATCCATACTTATGAAATAAAAATGCAGCTAGTCCGATCTGTAATGATGATGTAAAAGATTTCGGCCTTGCTGCTGCAATTTTAGAATGGGCGAGAGCAATGCTTTTTTTCTTCCATTTTTCAAAAGACGCTCGTTTGTTTCTTACAATCACTCCATCTAGGAAAACGCGTAAAGTTTCAGGTATATCGGACTCAGAGTCTTGAAAAAAATTATCTGATGGGGGATAATGTTTTGTCTCATAGACCGTAGAGCGAATATCCTCTATAACAATTTCTGCTGCTGTTTTTACAATACGCCGACGTTTTTCTGCATTGTCATTACTTTTTTGATTATACGAGGCTTCCGTTAATAGCTTAAACCCTGTATTTCGGAAACAAACCACCAGAGCTTTATTGGTAGTGACGGCAATTAAAATATCATCATCGTATTTTTTGAGGAGTTGTGCTTTCACTACTTTTATGTGTGGACGGTAATCACCTTCAATTTTGGCTATCAATTTGTCCAGAGAAAACTAACACTCATCGGAATTCGGCTCAAGATAAGAATAAATGAACTGCATTGCAGTATCGATCTCATTTGCATACGGACCTTTTTTATATCTTCAGCTGGTGGTGCCTGATACAATTTTTTCATGCAGGAATTGTGGTACTGTGCATCGGCCGTGACCAAATCATTCACATGCTTAAGATACTCAACAATTGCTCGACCCAATCATCATTACGAGCTTTTGCAAGTTCTGAAATACTATTTTTCATTGATAATTTCCGCACACTATACACAACATTACGCTTGCACAACCGCGTCTGTTTTTGTTTTGCTAAAAACTCTGCTGTTATCTCATCAGCGTATAAAAAACAATGGTCTTTGAATGAGAATGTTGGGTGCGAGGATCGCAGTAGTGGTTGAGGTGTCGTGACATCGCTTCCTCTACGCAATGATGCAGCGATTAACTTTTCATTATTATATCGTTTTCGACATACATCATGAACCACTATCGATTTTAGTCCCGCCAAAAGTTCAACTTTATTGTCTTTTCTTTTAAGACTTGACTTACAAAAAGTCTCCAATCTTTTTTTCAATTGTTTCACTTTCTATTAATGGATTATTACAAATAAAACAATTTACTTTATCAGAAGCCATGGCTCTATAAACACAAACAACACAGATGTTTCGTTGAAGGTCGAGAGAGGGACCCGACACAAAGGCGACGCATTACCCTTATACCTGTTTTTTTTAATACCTGCGATAATAGTAAAATATTTTGGAGAAATATACGAAAAAAAACGTGGTGGTGTTGATGAATAATACTTTGCGGCGCTCGTACGCCAAAACTATTGATTTTACAAAAAAAATTGTTGATACATAAATTGTAGAAGATTTTCTCCAGTTTAATTTTGTATATAAACGTTTTTGTCGTAAAATACGTCGGAAAGGAGATATTGTAAAAAAAACTGTTATTAGGCGCCATTTTTCCAATATGGCGGCGCGAGCAGCAGAAATACGAGGTGGCAAAGTCGAAATTCGGAAAGAGCACATCGAAATCTATAAAAGTACCGATTTCCAAAACTCCCGGAAAACTTTCCAGGCAACCCCCTTTTTTTTGACCAAATGATTGGGCTATATAGCTCAAGTAAGTTTCCCAAAATTAAAAATATATTTTCTTTAAAGTATTCATAGAAGCTAATAGCTTAATGAGAATTAGCATAAACTTTGTTTATTGATTCTTTCAAAAGTACTTACGAGAATACGCCCTCAGAAAGTTAATCCAATTTTTGATTCCCCCCTTTTTGATATTTTCAGCTTTTCAAAATCAAGAATGCCAGTTTAATTTTCTTCTTTAATTTAACTGATCTAGCAAAACTATTTGTTTCTGATTTACGAAATATTGCAGTCCATCTATTGCTGTTCAAGCCTGTTGTTGAGACTAGAGGGTGGCTTTCACCCTAAATCCTCTAACACAGGTTGCTGGTTTTGAAAAGTGGAAAAATTGAAGAACCAGCTTGATTTATTAATGAACAATTTTATTAATATATTAAATTGATTAACATTAGACTCTGTGGCTTCTAATAAAAAGCTGGAAAGCTATTTTTGTTTGAGTGATAATCGTACGAAACGATACCTTCTAAGTTTGATACCTATAAACGAGAAAACTGTCGGAGTGGCTTAAACGAGAAACACTACCCGAGTGACTTAAAAGAGAAGACATTACCCGAGAGGTTTGTTACAGAATGGCGTAAACGCACTTCTGCGTATTGCAATATCTAAGCTCCACCACACACAACTCAACAACAACTCTATTTAACCCATCCGATTGATATACTAGTTCGTCGTACAGTAGCTACACCTCTTATTCTTCTGCATTTGGCAGCCATAATTTCTGAAAGTCAAACGAAATACTTAGAGTGTCTGGGCGGTATACCAGCAAAAAAAGATTAAAAGTAAATAAAATATATTAATATTAAAGAAAGAGAATCTGAAAATTTTAATAACTTAAAATAGGCTGTGTTTTCGCAACATCTGTATTATCCTCCAAAATAGATACAAACCATGTCCAGTTAAAAATACGTTTGTAGTTTTTGGTTCTCTCGGTTAAGTAAAGTAAAAAAAAAAATAAAAAGTCAAGTTTGTCTTAGTATTAAATAAATTAGATATAAAAATACACAAAATATCTTGTTAAGACTGTTAGCGGCAATTTTATTTGTTGAAATAATATTTTTGCCGCATAAAATAGCGCATAACCTGATTAAAATTGTATCATGTATTAACCAAAAAATTTCAGTTGACTATTATTCTAAAACTTTATAATATTTCATTAAAATATGTTTTGCGAAGTAGGCAACAACAGAAAATTTTGTTTTACTTCAAAAGGTACCAAAACCCAATTTTTGTCTCTAACTTTATCATACAAATATTACAGCTCTTTACTGATTTTGGAGCAAGTCCAATTTTACTGCTAGAATATTATTTTAACAAAAGAAACATGCAAAGTGCCACTTGACAATCTTTAGTAAGTTTCTGAACAACAAATACACTTTATAATTTAAAAACATATTTTTTGGTTTTATGTTATTAATTATTTTTAATTTTAAAATCTGCATAGAAATATATTTTATTAATTAGTACTGACATATCCTATATATATGACAAAGTTTATTTAAGTCGAGACTCATGGCATATAGAAGCTCATTCACTTGCAAATATTATATAAGGTAATATTTGCAACTCACAATTTATTGCAAACTAACTCAGCAGATTCGAATTTTAATTTTTTTTTTAATTTAAACATTTTTCAGGATAAAATAATAAATATTTTTTTAATTAAATCATATTTACGTTTATTTTTAAACACTTTTGTTTAATTTATAGGTTATAAATAAGTAGAAATGTTTCGAAAGAGCCTTTAAAACCACAGTTGCATGGCGACCGCACAGCGTACTTATTTAATGGATTTTTGGATAAAATCAAATATCTCTTAAAAGAACGAAGCTCCCCCAGAGATAAGCCAGGGAGCATTCGAAAGGGGAAAATATATAGAATTAAGGAAAGTTATACTGAAATCTTTAACTGCAAACTTGTGATTCTATAAGCTAGAAGTCTCAAAAAATTCATTTTGATTTCGGACGTACTAACAAAAAAAAAAGAAAAGCGACTCCTAAATTTTCCTGGATGTAATTTTGATTTCAGCATATTCATAAGGCTTCAAATCTAGTGATTCTAGAGACATTTAAAGTTTGAAAAATCCATTAAAATGGTACTTTTAGCAATATCTAATGTTTGTAGACAAAAACTGTAATTTCAACACCTCCTACAACTTCGAAATTTCGAGTTTTTTAACATGTTAAAAAAATTACGTCTTGAAGAAAAGTTTCCTTTCCTCTGATTCAAATAAAAACACAAATTACATAAATTTATTAATATAACCAACAGGCCCCAATTAAGAATGTTTGCCTTTTTCTCGCAATTCTACAGACATATTTAAAAACTCGAAAAAATTAGCAAGTTTCGAGTGAAAATTATAGATAGGCGAGATACAACCTCAAGCTCTCTTTTAATATCAGGGGATAGCAAGTTTCAGGTGATAAAGACCGAAAATAGATACATTTTATTCTTCTGAACCCACCAGGAGACTGAGTTGTATGCTGCCAAGTCCGGAAATAGTCAAGCTCTACAACTCACAAACCAGATAATAGGGAGCTCTACGTAATCTTGGGACAGTAAGTTCTACGTGATCAAGACGGCAGATAGACGAGATTTAAATTTGAAGCTCCCTAAATTACGTAACCGGACGACCGCGAGTTCTAGTTAGTGACTTCAGTTAAACCGACGTTTTTCAAGCTAGTTTCAAACCGAAGCTGCCTCAAATCTTACTTGAAATCTAGGCGTTTACAAACTTAAACATGACTTGACTTGACTTCAAGTCATTTTCGCAAAAGCGTATACGCAGATATTCTTTCTGTACCTAATCTCAAAATAACGCCTTCTTTTTAAAAATTTAAAAAACTATTATTGCCTATAGTGAGGGGTAAATTGTTTTATTCTGCATTTAACCTTTGACTTCGGTGTTCTTAAAAATTAAAAATAAATTCTTCTTCTTCTTCTTCTTCTTCTTCTTCTTCTTCTTCTTCTAGGTAGAACCAAGTTCTGTTATCTATACAATGCCTCATCGATCCTCGTTTGAGGTCGAAATCCAGCTGCCTTTCTATCTTTTGGGGGGCCGTCCAGGCGGCCGTTTGGTGTTTGGTTTCTCTCTCATCACGGTTTTTGCTAGTCTGTCATCGTCCATTCGTTCCACGTGGTCTCTCCACTGCCTACGATGATTTCGAACCCACTTCACAACATCCGCCACTCCGCTGTCCTCGCGTATCTTTCCATTTCTTATCCTATCTCTTAAACTTGTTCCCGTGATCATTCTCAGCGTTTTCATTTCTGTGGTTCTCATAATTTGTTTTGTCTTTGTGGTTTCATTTCTTGTTTCTGCGCCGTAGGTCAGTATCGGTCTTACACAGACCTTGTAAATTCTTGCTTTGCTCTCAACCATCATATGTTTATTGTTCCACATTATGTCTCTTAGTTGACCTGATATCATGGCCGCTTTGTTGGCCTGTGTGCGTACTTCTTCCGTTACTGCCCTGTTACTTGTTATATGTGCTCCTAGGTATTTAAACTTCCCAACCTGTTCGATATGTTCATCATCAACCATTAGTTTGCAAATAAATTGAAATTATAAATTAACGCCCATTTGACGCATGCCACAATCGTTCAGAAGTCAACAGCTGATTTCAAGATTGAGGTGTTTATTTCACACTCGAAGCGCACTTGGGTCAAGTCAACCCTAAATCGTTTCGAGCTTGACTTAACAAATCCAAACCGGCTTCAAGTATAATCTCGTCCGTTTAATTCGAAATTTTTAAGGCGCTAGTACAAGGCTTTTGACTTCAAGCGCGCTCGAAACTGTCGATATAAATGTACAGATTAATGTGATTATATCCGAATGTAGCTGACGATCGAACTCTAAGCTCTTTTAGCTACGTAGTCGCGAGACAACGACATATACTTGATCAAAACTGCAAACAGGCTGGCGGTTGTGTAGCCTTAACAAATTAAAACTAAAAGAATATTATTTTTTATGATTTTAAGACCTGTCTGTAGACAGACACGTTAAAAGTTCAAAAACTCGCAATTCCAGATGAGTTACAAACATGTAGTGTTTGCCAGGAGCGCAATTTTTCGGAGTTTTTAAAACTTCAAATGTCGCTGGAATTGCGATTTTTTAAGCTTTTTGAATGCGCTAGAATTAAAAGTACGCTGTTTTTGAAGACCATAGGAATCACCTCTTTAGAGACAGTTAAAGATTCACACATTAAAATCTCGTTTTCTTAGAAAATCGCGAGTTTTGAATCATTTCTTAATAACGGAAATTATGCACCTCGAAATTCTTAGTACATCCGAAAAGCTTTAAAACTCGCAGTTCTCGAGAGAGTTAAATGCATTTTTTGCAACTTATCGTACTTTCAGTGTATTTTTCCTAAATTCTACATCTTTTTTTCTTTCGAAAACTTTCTGGCTTAACGCTTTTTTTCGAAAGACATTTTGTCCAAAAATCCATCAAATTAGTACTCTGTGCACCGTAAGGAATGCATTTATTTTTTCTATTGGAAGTATTATCATTAAGTATACATACAATAAAGAAACGTAAAAGTAAATTAAAGATACTTTTGTAGTCCTGGCTGTTACTAATAAACAGGATACTGGATTTCAAGCGAGTTTGTTTATTTCTGAAACAATTTTTATATTAAATAATATTGATAAAAATATAGCCCTAAAATATCATGATTACTTCTTAAATCCAAATGTGCATAAATTGTTGGAACATGGTAAGGCCTTATGTATTTTTTTGTTTTTATTTCGATCAATAATCAGTTACAGCACTAATGGACAACATGACGGCAATTTAGATTCCGATCAACAAATAATTGCGAGTTGAGTGGGTTTACCAAATATGTTTGATTTTGCACCATTTCCTTAAGAGAAAAAACAGAAGTACTCTTAAATCCGCAGTATTAAACAAAATGTGTTATACAAATTATATTAAAATTTTTTCTGTTAATGGCATATCATTAGACGATCTCTCGTATTGAACCCAGGCGCGGATCCAAGGGGGGGGGCGGTGGGGGTGATCGCCCCCCCCCCCCCAAGAGCTTTGAGTCTAGGAAAATGGACCCGATTTTTCCTCTTCTACTACAGTTTATTTAAGAACTAGAGAGAGTAAAAAATCATTTTTTACCCTTTTTCTCTTCGCAAACTACCTGTGTTCTTTAGTCCAGTGTCTTTAGCAAAATCTGTTAGACACATATATTTTTCATAGGAATGGGTTACAAATTTTATAATTAAAAATACCGGTCTATAATAATGGACTAAAACGTAGCCTTACTCTTTCAAAAAATTCGAAGTTATAATTTAAATACTTACAAAATATCCATTGTCAAAAATACAAAAAGTTAAACATATATATAAAAATATTTTTGAGGCTATCGTTCATTTTATTATTAATTAAAACATTTTTAGGGTATTTGAAGTTTCAGTTTATTTATTTCTTAAACCATCTGCAGAATTACAATTAAACACTAAAAAGGGATTCAAATGTAATTACTTTTTTTTATGTTGTAATCAAAATTAGACCAACTTATTTTTATTTCTATTGTACTGATATCTTAATTTAATTTACTTTTATATATGGAAATACGATAGCCCCAAAAAAATAAGATAAACATGTTAATTGTACACGCTTAAGAAAAAGACACAAATAGAATAATAAAATAATAAAAAACTTACGGATAATTAGAATTAAATATATATTAAATTAAAGAGTGGGACACACTAAAATAAAAATATGTAAAAAAATAAAAAAACACATAAACAACATTAAACAATAAAATACAACAAAAACAGAAATTTAAATAATAAATTGTGTTTATACTAGTAAATATTACGTATCTAATTCCTAATCAAAGTCAGTGAAACTATCTTCGCTCAAATTAATTATAATTGGTTCCTCTATCTCACCGATCATGAGATCGAGTTCTCACATTTTGTTTTATTCTTTTATTATATGGATTTTTCCCAATTTTTCGCAGCAACTTTATTCAAAAAAATCTTTCAAAAGTTTAGGTAAATTACTAATTTTGTTAACTGTGTTATTTCTAGCAACTCTACCTTTTATTTGAGACAGATATTTACTTCTCCAACGGACAGTTTCCGGACGATCTCTAGGAATAGATTTTCTATCTGGTTTTTCCCAACAAAAATTAAGTTCTCTGAGCAATTTCCAGAGATCAGTTCTTTCAATTTCAGGTAAATCGCGATCTTCATTGATTTTAGTAAGAATTTTGTAGACTGTTGGGATCTGCTTCTCATAATAAAATGTATATACAACCCCTTTAATTGCAGTTTTCATCTCTTCTTCCAACGAGGTTTTTCGTCTACTTGTGATCGAATGTAGCTTGGGAGTACTAACAATTCCAGTCATTTTTTCTCCTTCAATATTTCGTACATAGTAGATTTTCCGACTCCTGTCATGTTGGAACACATTTCAATAGAGCTTTTAACATTTTTATCTAGATATTGAAATCATAAACATTCATCGTATCTCACTAATCTCAAATAATATATAAACACAAGCGCAAACAAGATAAATCACCAAGAACAAACTGTAAGGTGTACTCTGCTCACTGACAGAAATTAAATTAATTTTCAGAAATTTTATGTTGCAGTAAATTTATAAAATATATTTAAATATAATGAATTATAATTAGATTTATGGCAGTTCGCAGTTACCTGCGGCACTGGAGCAGGTACGTTGGAGGTTTCGGTAACAGTTTTATTACTCTCTCTAGTTCTTGAATAGATTATAGGAATGTGTATGCTTGCGATCGTCCCCCCCCCCTTCCAGGAGCTTTGAGTTCAGGAAAATAGAACCAATTCTGCCTTTTATATTAGGAATAAGTACGCTGCTTGCCCCCTCCCCCCCGTTGACAACTTGTTTTTCTTGCCATACTGTACCTTTGTGCCGGCCCCCCCCTCAAAGAGAGAGGCTGGATCCGCCCCTGATTGAGCCTCTGTTATCTGAAAACAAACAATTTTTTTCTGAAGAATGTTGTTTTCGAGAATCAAGCTCCTTAAAGGGAGAATTGTTTAAAGAAAAGCAATTCCTTAGAAGAAAAAAGATGCGATTTTCTTCAAATTTACTTTATTATTCCCTTATTTACGGGAACACTTCAAAGACTGGTTAACGATTAAAAATTAAACATGATAACTTATATTTGATCAATAAATGTTTATAGTACTTATATTTAATAAGGCATATATTTTCACCCGCCTTTACACTCTCTTGTTAATATTTGTAATACTTCAAATTTCGAATGCACATTTATTAACTTCCGACAAGAAAAGGACTATATAAATATCTCATCGCCATCTTGCCAATAGTCATACATTTGTCTGCGACAGACCTTTCCCATCTAACAAAGAGACTTTTTTAAAATTAATTTCAAGCCATGGATCGAAATTTACTCTATCGCATCGTTTGTTATTCGATTTTAAGTACATGGAAACACTTTTCTGGACACATCTGAGCCTTATTTTTCTTAATAATAGTGAGAATATTTGAATAAATAAAACTATCGACGGGAAAAACTGTTCACATAACATATGAACAATATTTGTCTTATTGAAAGCCAAACCGGTAATTAAAACTGACATAATAAAGAGTCTTTTTAAGTCATCAGTAAACATGACTGAAACAATCAAACTTGCTTAAATATATCGGATAATTTTTTAATATACGTTAGTTTTCAATAAAATTAAGTTCACACAGGAATAAAATTGAACATAATTTAATACTTGTAGAATTATATTTGTAAAAATAATTTATAATACCTTTAATGGACGGTAATATTATAACATATAAAATTTAGTAATACAAAAATATATTGACAGCTAATAACAATATATACATTGTATGTTTAAGTCAATAATATATTTATAATTAAATATAAATTATAGCTTTAGACAAACTTTCAAATTTGTATTTTATTTTGTATCTACTTTTAAACTTTTTAATATTATGCCTACAATATAATATTATTTATATATAAAAATAATTTCCAATAAAACATGTCAATTGTAGAATATTATTTCTTTTATTTACGACGTCATTAATATAAATTGTTCTATTGCACTACAAATAATTTGCTCTTATTAATAGAATAAGGAGAAGACCCCCAAGTTCTCAAGTAATACAAAACCTACCTAAAACAAAAAGTTTTCTTTTCTAATACTGAATTATTATTACCTAATTTAATTTGGTTTTTATACGTTAAAAATACCTACCAAACACATGTAATACCAATAGGATCTCATAACTCATCAATACTGTCAATATGAAGATGTTAACGAAAGAGTACACCCTCTAAATAACTACCAGTAACGTATTCTTCAACAAAATTTACGAATATTTCTAATTTTTGAATAAGTAAATAAAAAAATTGAATTATTTTCAAGTTAAAACAGTTAATCAATTGCCTAATAAAAAACCTAACGTTTAATTATTTCTGAAATTTTCTTGACCAAATGGTGTAAGTTTCCAAAAAAATATTAATATGGTATCTGGAAAAAACAACCGTTTTGATCCTAATCAGATCTGCACGAAAGTTATATCCCAAGAAGTCACCTAATTGCTAATTTGACACCACCTGGAGGTAGGGCATCTTAAGGACTTATGTGGCTCATGGGACCATTTACTAATTTTTATACAAAACTTTCTTTCGATGATACCCTATCTATTAAGACTGTCGAATATGGAGTCCCCCAATGATTTGTCCTTAGCCTCATTTTATTCATTGTGTTATTGAACAGTATAGGGCGATATATGACTCCTCAAATTTACTACCTCCTCTATGCAGATGATATATTCATATAATATGAGGCCACTATGTATAGGTTAGGAGAAAATTATAAATATGTCAAAATTCACTCAAGAACTGAAATAAGGAATTCGGCTTTACTCTTTCTTCTCTTAAATCTTACATAGTTCATTTTTGTCGTAAAAGAAATGGGCCGAGGATTAACACTTTAGAAATAGCAAATATATCCTTTCCCATCCATTCTAGTCATAATTTCAACATAATATTTTACAATAAACTTAATTGGAAAGGACACATATACGTCATCAAAAATTAAGGTTTAAAACATCTTAGCATCATAAAATATCTCTTTAGTACATCATAAGGCTCAAACTACGTATCTCAACTAAACATGGGCAAATCTATCATTATAAAAACAATGGATTACACTTGCTTTGTGTATGGCTCTTCCCGTAAATCTTACTTAAAGACTCTGGATACAATACAAATTTATAGCTTGTGTATGGCCCTTGGAGATTTTCGCACCAACCCCATCGCAAGTTTTTAATCTATGTCTCACATCGAATCATTACGACATAGAAAACTACATTTACTATTGAAATACACTTTAAATCTTTGGTCCAAACCCCATCTTTCCTTGCATGATAAATTTTTCAATCTAAAATTTTCTCCTACTCAATACAGAAACCTTAATCACACCTTCCCTCCTAATACAACCTTTACACTCATCTCACAAGGGTATAATTTTATCTAACCTATTATAAAACTACTTTATCCACACCCTTTTCCACCTTGGATAAAACAGTTAGGAGTCAACTTTGATGTGGCTAATACAAAAAACATGGCAGTCAACACAAAATTCTCCAAAACCATGTCAAGAGTATAACGAGCTCTGTTTTTCAAATCATAAAATAACCTACATAGAGGAATCAACAATACCATACTAATTTGGCACTTTAATGCACAGAATTTTACAATTCCTATAAATTGAACTTTCTCTACATCATACTAAATGCCAAGCTCCACTCCATCAAATCGTCTATTGATATCAGTTGTAGCAGACAGATACAATCTCATCATACATTGTAAAATTAAGAACATACATGTGTCCTTCACTTGGATACCAAGTCGTATTGGAATATATGACAACAAACGTGCTGATATTCTAGCCAGATCGTCTATGTATAATCACAATGACTTAAATTGCATTCTATGGTATCAAGACTTAGTTCCTTTGGTAAACATAAAATAAATAATCTCTCCAAATAAACTGGGATATGTTGGAAGGCAATAATAAGCTTGGAAGTCTTCCAAAATTACCCAATGTATCTATATTTCCAAACATATCATGTAGAGAACAAGTAATAGTATGTCGTCTCATAATAGAACACATAAAATTGACACACTTATATTTACTAAAAAATGAAGTTCTTACAAGATGTCAAAAATATAATGATTTTCTCACTGTGCAGCACATCTTGATGACTGACTGACTCCGTAGCACTACAACCCAGGGTGGGTCTTGGCTGCCTCGACTATCTGCTTCCACCTGGAATGATCTTGTACCAGCTCCCTCCATTCTTGCTGGTCAACTTCAAGAATAGCTAGATTCTTGTGGATGTTATCTCTCCATCTAAGCCTAGGTCTTCCCAGTGGTCTTTTTCCTTGTGGTGCTTCCCCCCATACCCGTTTTATTAGTCGATCGTTTTGACTCCTTTGTATATGACCTGTCCATCGTAGTCTTCTGGACTTTATTTCTTGAATGATGTCAGGGTTTTGATATATTTGCGCAAGCTCTATGTTTCTTCTCATTCTGTGGAGGCCTGTTTCAAGGTCTCGGTATGGTATATATTATGCACAGGATTTTTCTCTCAAACCTTCTTAGCAGCTCCGTATCGTGGACTATCAGGGTCCATGTTTCACTGGCATAGATTGCTACTAGTCGTATTATTGTTCGACAAATTTCGGTTTTTGCCTTTCTAGTGATAAATTTTGACTTCAGCAAGGTTTGTATCACAAATGTACATTTATTTGCTTGTGTGATGCGCTGTTTATCCTCTTCCTGCATATTATTGTTTGCCGTTATCACTGTGCCCAGGTACTTGAAAACTCGCACCTGCTCAAAATTATAGTCATCCATGGTGACGTTCTGCCTGATTCTGTCTCGGGCGGGGTTGCGGGAGACATGCATGTATTTGGTCTTTCCTTCATTTATTCGGAGCCCTATTCTCTGAGCTTCTTTTTCTATCTTTATGAAGTTTTCCTTCACACTAATTGTGCTTTCTCCTATCGCGCCCATATCATCCGCGTAGGCCAAAATAACTTTAGGGCCACTTGGCCCAAAAACCTCCGCGTCAACTGATACTGTTCTTACGGCTTTCTCTAGTGCTAGGTTAAAAAGTACTGGCGACAAAGCATCTCCCTGTTTTAATCCTCTGTTGATAGAAAATGTTTGGCTACACTCTCCTTCAATTTTGACACAGCTTTTTGCCCCCTCCAGGCACGCTCTACACAGTCTAATCAGCTTGTGCGGGATTCCAAATTCTTCCATAGCTTCCGACAAACTTATCCTAATAACACTGTCATATGCTTGCTCGAAATCTATGAACAGGGTATGTAAGATTTTGTTAAACTCCCAACATTTCTCCAGCATCTGTCGGATACTGAAAGCTGGTCAACTGTTGATCTTCCGCTTCGAAAGCCACATTCGTAGTCTCCGATAATCTCCTCGGTATACGGAGAGAGACGTTGAAGGAGAATGCTGGAGAATAATCTATAGGCGTGGTTTAGGCTTAGTGGCTTATCTTGATGGAATGTAGATAACTTTCTGATATCCGACTCAAACATAACATTAATTCGGAACTTTTAAGTTGTTCGCTTTTCCTGAATCCAGCAAATTGTAATAAATTAACAGCATTCCTCAAAGAAATTAATTAATACAAGGAAATATTGAATGGGTAAAAGTCAATTTAATATAAAAAAGACTTTGAAATAACGGCCTATATTTGTAAAAATTTTATATTCTGGCTAAAAAGATTACAAAGTCATTGTAGTTTGCCAAACTATTTTGCTACTTTAAAAAATAGTTTGGCAACACTAAATAACATCTCTAGATAGTATTTAAACCTATTAAGCTTAGTAACTCAATAACAGTATTTTCCGGGAATCTATGTAAGAAGCAACTCCAGAAAATCAAGTTAAAGAATAATCCCTGATAAAATTATTTTTGGACAGATAGTCGTTTTTTCTTTCAAAACTTACTTTAAGTTTAAAATTTTAACTAATAACATTATGCTTAAGTATTGTGCAAGATAACAGCAATGTGATTATGTGTTTCCAGAACTTATTTGTCAATTATAAATTTAATAATTTAAAACAATCATCCATAAACCGATAAATCCAAAGAAATATGGTAGAAAATGTGTATTATTGTCTTAAATTATACATCTATTAGACTCTTTGATTTTTAGTTGTTTACTAATATCTTCAAAACAACAAAGGAATATTAGTTGTACCTAAATTGTTAAATTTGTTTCATCCTATATTAAAGTGATAATCGCTATAATGACATAAGTTTAAACATGTAAAAAATATTTAATATATTTAATTGTTCTATCGACTTAAAAGATTATAATATTAATTTTAGTACGCAGATTATATGTATACCTTTAAACTATGATATCATTGCTTTTATCTAGCGATATCATTTGCATTAAAAATAAAAACATAACTTTCTATAACATATTTGTGATTATAATAATGATAGCACTAGTGGCTTTTATTATACATAAAGCCAATTTGAAAAAAAATCGCTCGCTTTTCTTTTTTTTTAGGAATAAAAATCAAAGAAAAAATTATTAAATCTACTGACATATATAATTGAGTGTAAAGGAGATGATAGCAATAAAAAAAGAAAAAAAACACAGTTAACGACAGAACGGATATAAGTAATCTAAGCCACATTTACACACATCTGATTAAAAATTAAAATCACCCTCTTGAAAGTTAATAGATGGGAATATCCTCTCAGAATATTTATATGTTATCAATTTTAATTAAAAAAAATACCAAATACTCCATATGTAAAGATTTAAAAAATAATGTAATAAAAAACGAATTGTTTTTCCAATACCACAATCAATATATTTAATCAGTCAGTATCGAAACAGAAATGGCAAGCTCAAGGTACGTACCTACACATTTTTGTAAAGATTTAAGTTATTTTAAAATCATTTAAGTTTTTAATTGTTCTAAAAAATTTTTTTTTTGAATTTTTCAACATCCACATATGAACCTGACCCGAAGAATACACAAAAAAACATATTGATACATGTAATAAATGGTTCAACAAAAACAAGAAATATATATATATATATATATATATATATATATATATATATATATATATATATATATATATATATATATTGATTTGTTTACCAGGTATCAAAATACGAACTGCCTGTACTTATTGTTACACTACCAAATGGCGCCGGTGAATCCAAAAGAAAAAACCAACGAAATTAAACAATACTTTTTAACAAGAAATCTTAAATGACTATTTATATCAACAAAGTCACCAACTCTAAAAATCTCTCCGCTTAAAGAAATAACGTTTATGATGGCAATATTAATACGAAGATGGTCGTTTATATTTCGGCAAGTGGTAAAAAACTTGACATATCCATTGTAAAGTTTGACATTCTAGATGTTATACATACTGAGAACATTTTGACATATGGACGCTATTTGTGTCATTAACAATAACTTCAAAATTTCATCCCGACCAAAGAAATGACATTAAGTCTGCATAGATGAACTTCATTCTTTAAAAGCACTTACAAAAATAACTGCATATCACTGAAATATGACCGTCAATCGCTCATGGACGAGTCTCTTGAAAGTCGTCTAAATTCGGTTGTAGTATAATAAAACATCGATGCTGTGCGTGAACTGATAATGCAAAATCATCATGAGACATACCATGAGATTGAGGCATCCCTGGACCAGGTGTAGATCCAAGACAGACGCTTTGGGGGCTATCGCTCCCTCAAGAGTCCCGAATTCAAAAAAATAATCTCACACCTACTTGCTGCATTTAAAACGTGAATGTAGCTGACACCCCACTCCCCCGTCGAAAACGTGCTTTCGCTTGTCATACCATATGATTGTGTCCTTCGAAGAGTTTTGAATTCAGAAAAATACGCTTACCACCACCTGCAGTATTAGGAACGTGAATGTCGCTCACTCCACCCCCCGGTGACAACTCGCTTTTGCTGACCATATCGTGTCATGTCCCATGCCCTCTCCTCTTTCGTTTCGAATTTAGAAAAATAGACTCGCCCCTGCTTGCTGTATAAGGAACATGAATGTCCCCCCCCCCCCCATCAACAAATCGTTTTGTCATACTATACTCTTATAATAGCGCCGCCTCCTCCTCAAAGACCCCAAAGAGAAAGGCTCTATCCGCCCCTGCCCTGGACATTAATAATATCGGAGTGCATGAATATTTAGCCCTAAAGAAGCTATGTATGTGTTGGCTTCGGTTTAGTTTAGTAATTTCTCGAAAAAAGGCTCGTGACTATTGGTGCAATGAAATACGCAAAATATACGATTGTGGTGCTCCAAAAAATATTTATTAAATCACGACTGGTGACAAGCCTTGAATCTCTAAGTATGAGCCTAAAAGTAAATAACAATTGATAGTATGGGTGTCCAGGATTTGTTTAGTTAGTTCTAGTATTAACTTGACCCTAACCACCCCTAACAGTTAAATAGACGCTCTTCACGAACCCTTCGGTCGCTTCGGCGCGATGTTATACGACAAAGACCGGTCGGCGTATTAGCGCGGGAACAAGAGGGCAGTGTTCGACAAGTACCTGCAAAGAAATGTAGCCGAAAAAGACATCACTCCAGATTTTACGATGTATTTTAACATATTAACACAAGAATTGTCATTTTAAGTTTAGTTTAAAGAGTTTTTGATTATTTACAAATTAAAAATCATTTTCATTGGCACATCAGTGTTTATTTCAACCAATCCCAGCTATCGAAATAAAGTACAAGATTAGGCAAGTCTATTCGGGAAATCAAACAAAAGAAAACCGCAGACACCTAACAATGGGTCTTCCACGATAAACCAAAACCTACAAAAACTGCTCGCACACGAAGCACTTAGAAGCAAATAGTCACCCGGTTTAGCAGAAAAATTGGCCGTATTCCAACCATATCGTTAGAGAATCTTAGAACTATCAATTCTGAGTTGTACACTATCATTTGTTTTCTGTTTTCTGGAAATTCTCTGTGAATTGAAGAATACACACTAGAGACGATAATTCATTGTTTACTACGGCAATGCGAGCACTAACACATCGGCTCTAACACGTAAAAAGAAAAAATGCTCTTAGAATTAGTTCAAACGCATGTAAAAATATATTCATCATCGTGGGGAATATTTTGAAAAAGAGTAAAATCATTTTCAATCATAAATATTTGTTTTTCTTATTCCCGATATACAAGGTATCTGAAAAATACGTGTACAACATTTGATGACAGACAAAAACAGGTCAATTTAAGTCAACTTAGTTATATCCGATATTGCTTCCTTAAGGAGCTAGAAGAGTCAGAATTTTAAGAAAATATTGAATTTTCCAAAATTTCTTGACAACATGTTAACTGGATTTAATGATTTTTGGTCTAGCACTATAAAATTACGTTTTCTAGTGGTATAGCAGCGTGCAATAAAAGTGACATCACTTCTAAACATCGCTTCTGATTATTTATGTCATCATCGTTATGACAAACGAGATATTTCTATCCGATTACCGCATGTGTTTGGAAGCTTTTTTAATTCATGAAAATTTTTCATTTGATGAGCAGTTTTACCAGGAAAAAAATATTATCAGTTACATGCATACACCAGTTCGCTGTAATAATAAAGCAATTTTCAAAATACATATTTACATGTTCACAGTTTTTCATTTTCATTCAAAAAGTTTGGGACTAATTTTTTTATGAATGCAAACAAGAGTTTAGAAAAAATTATTTTATTTAGTTTTCAACATAATTCTCTCCTCGTTCTATATAATTTTTGCTGCCCTCGTATAGCCTCTAGAACGACCTGGAAACCTCCTCTTCTGGAATATTCCTTTGAATCGCCTCAACGTCTTAAAAACGTTCTCCTTTCATCTGCATTTTCAATTTAAGGAATATAAAAAAGTCTGCCGGAGCCAGATTTGGCGAGTAGGGTAGGTGATGAATTATAGAGATGAACTTTTGGGCCAAAACTTGTGTGAAGAGTAATGAGGAATGAACTGGCGCATTGTCATCTAACAGAAACCAGTCACCGGTGAGGTACAATTCCAGAATGACGCGACGAATCCGCTTCAAAAGTCGATCCAGGACACTTTCGTAGAATTGTGCATTCACTGTTTTTCCCGGGGGCACGAATAGGCAATGAATAATCCTGCGAAAATCGAAAAACGAAATAAGCATGGTTTTGATTTTCGACTTTATCGCTCGAACTTTGGTGGTCCGCACTTTCTCCATGCCCCGCCACTCAGTGGTTAGGCGTTTGGCCAATTGATCTTATTGAAAACCAAAACAGTAAACAAAATTTTTTTACCAAAATTCTTTTGTTTCGAATGGGGAAATCAATCGATAAAAGTACGTACCTGAACCTTTTGGACGCGATATGGATGTAACAACTGTTGTTTTATAATATCATTTACAATAGTTTTAACTCATGTTCTAAGTGACGGGTACTAACACTAGGTTCTTTTCCAAAATTTCCTCTTCTTTCCCAACAGTTTGAGTTGTTGGAATACGACTCCTACCTTCAATTTTTTTCTCAAATCTGCCCGTTTCTTGGCAATGGCTCTCATATGTTTGATGATATGTTATTCGGCAGTTCGTAAATCTCTCCGTCTCTCTTCCTTAACAAAATCCATTCACTAGGAGTATATCAACTTCCTCTGAGTGAGTTTTGTTGTCCCTGTTTAATAGTAAAATAGGCTTACAAATTTAGAATGCTGCCTTAGAAAGCGATGACAATTTGTCAATAGCAAATTATTAAGTAGACCAGGGCTTACATGTAAAATATCGGAGTGTCGTGGATGTGAAATGGAACAGATTTTTGCATGAAAGCCTTCAGAATAACCTGAATAACGATAAATTTGATATACATCAATTCAAAAAGTTGGGCAACATTATTTTTAATAAAAAAAATATAAAATTGACAAAAAAAAAGTTTTTTTTTCAATTTTTTTCTCGTGTAAAGAGGAAAAAAAGTTCCGTAATTAAATTTTTCATAAGATACGGTTAGTCGGAAATCTCAAAATATATTTCCCTTATTACAAAATTGCAATAATTTAAAAAAAAAGGTAAAAAAGCAGATTTTTAATCAATTTTTTTCGACCATTTAAATTTTTCTGAGGACCTTCATATTAGAGCAAAGAAAACTTTATGCCATGCTAAAATAACACTCTAAAATTCATTAGGATCGAATAGATAGTTTTTGCACAATAATTTTGCAATCCGATTTCATTTACAAAAATTGATTATTTTTCAAGTTTGTCCGAGTTCGAAATATCACGTTAACGTAATTAGATTTATTTTCGACATATAGTAGGGAACTCAAATTTTCCAACGTTTTTTTCAGAATCAAAATCGGATGATTTGGACGCCCTCGGAAAATTTTTTAAAGACATTGTTGATATTTTTGCTTTTAAACAAATAGATTATCTCTGCAAATTTCCGTTGGATTTTTTTTGCAATACATGGTTTGAAAGAAGGTTCATTTCGTGAAAAAATATTTCAAATCCATCAATTGGTTTTCGAGATACAAACTGTCAAAGTTGACAGCCTGTTACGATGAATCTATAAACAATACAGACCTGATTCTTGCACCAAAAACTCTGACTTGTTCTTTTTTGATACAAATATTTAAATGTTTATGTTATCGGAATCTTTAATAAAAGATGAAAAAAAGGGCGAATTCGAAGATTCAAAATACATATCTGAAAAAAATTTTCATTTTCTCGGCTTATAATGGAACGATTTTGATCATTTTTTTAAAACCGATTTACTGCGAATAATGGAGCTCAAATATCATAATATCATGTGCCCATCATGCATTCATTTTGTTATAAACAAATGAAGTTTTTTATGCATCATACTTACAGCATACTGTACCCTATAGTATTGGACTTTTCAAGAGAATCTTTGTTTATTAATATAATTAAGCATACTATAATGATATATATTTACTTTAATTATCAAAATTGTTTAAACAATCATTGTTTAAACAAATTGAAAAAAAATTTGGTTTTAAATTATTTTATTCATAAAATACAGTTAAAAATAAAATAATTATTTTATATAAATCATATATGAAAACTTAATAGTTTTTAAGTTATAAATAATGCAAAAGACTGGGATTGGAAAGTGCAGAAATCATGTTTGGAACCAGTTGAAACCACAGATATACTATTGCCAGATAATCTATTGAAAAAAAAATAAGCTGTAAATGTATAAAAGAGTGTTCCAAATTATGGGGCTGTATTAAGCATGGATTAAAATTTAAAAAATTAAATTAAGATTACTGCTAAAATTGCAACGGACAAACTTGTATAAATGCACAAAACCAGTTATTATATTGACGTAGAAGAAAGTTCTGAAAATGTAATTTATTTTAAAGAACTTGACAGAGAAAAGACAATGACTGTTTCGATATCGATATACGATTAGATGACGAAGATTTCAATGAAAATGATGATCCGGACATTCCACAGCCTAAGAGAGCCCGATTCGAATGAAAAAAAATTAATGTAAAAAAAACGTTTATCTAAATTTTGTAGAGTTTGTAATATAATATTTAGTGTTAAGAGAGCTTTATTGGACTTTCTGAACATAATTTATAAAGAATAATTATTTTATTTTTATCGGTATTTTACGAATAAAATAATTTAAAACCAAAATTTTTTACCATTTGTTTAAACAATAATTGTTTAAACAATTTTGATAATTAAAGTAAATATATATATCGTCATAGTATGCTTAATGATATTAATAAACAAAAATTCGCTTGGAAAGTCCAATACTATAGAGTGCAGTATGCTGTAAGTATGATGCATAAATAACGTCATTTGTTTATAACAAAATTAATACATGGTGGGCACATGACATTATGATATTTGAGCTCTATTATTCGCGGTACATCGGTTAAAAAAAATGATCAAAATCGCTCCATTAGAAGCCGAGAAAATGAAAATTTTTTTCAGATATGTATTTCGAATTTTCGAATTCAATTTTAAAATAAAAGCTCCCCACCATTTTTTTATTTTTTATTAAAGTTTCCGATAACCTAAACATTTAAATATTTGTAGCAAAAAAGAACTCGGCAAGACAAAGTTTTTGGTTCATGAACCAGGTCTGTATTGTTTATAGATTCACCGTAACAGGCTGTCAAATTTTACAGTTTGTATCTCGGAAATCAATCGACGGATTTGAATTTTTTTCATGAAAAAAAGCGTCTTTTCAAGTAGTTTCAAACCATGTATCGCTAAAAAAATCCAATGAAAATCCTCCGAGATAATCTATTTATTTATAAGCAAAAATATCAACAATGTCTTTAAACAATTCCTGAGGCGTCCAAATCATCCGATTTTGATTCTGAAAAAAGCGTTGGAAAACTTGAAAAGATTTTTAGGTTTATTTAATTTAAATTGTTTTTGTTTTTTGGTTAAGGAAACTGTTTTTGTGTTCTTTAAATCTCCTATTGAAAGCCCTACCCGTCTGATCTAAATAAGTTTTTTGGCAACTACCACATGTTAGTTGATAGATACCCTATTTTTTTATGTAAATTAGTTTTAGATTTTTTGTTTCGTAGCCTTTTTACTAAGGAATTATTAGTTTTGAAAGCTACATTTTTTTAGTTGGTCTGATAATTTTTTATTTTTGTTAATGCATTTGAGAAATTTGGAAGTTTAGCTTTTATATGATTGATTTTTTTAACGATTGAGTAAACATCTTAAAGAACTTTGATTTGAGGTTTCTTGGCTGGGATTTTATCAATTATTGTAAACAAATAACCACCATTAAATGTAGTTTGTTTACTTTCAATTCTATATAAATATCATTTTCAGATAAAGGTATGTTTATTAGTATGTACTTTTGGTAATCAGGCAATTTATATTGAAAAAGGTTAATAGATTAGTCATGTACATTTATATCAGTATATGATGATAACTTGGAAATTTATATTTAATGAGCTATCCTCCTAATTATTAAATCTAGGAAGTTGAGACAAATATGAACTCAATCTCAATCGAAAAATTAATATTTGGATTCCTATTGTTCCTTGGAAGCCATATTTTCGTAGAAGTCACTGATACTGTTCATACGGTTTTCTCCAGTGCAA
Source organism: Diaprepes abbreviatus (assembly GCA_034092305.1). Classification (NCBI taxonomy): domain Eukaryota; kingdom Metazoa; phylum Arthropoda; class Insecta; order Coleoptera; family Curculionidae; genus Diaprepes; species Diaprepes abbreviatus. The sequence continues at coordinate 760,731 of JASJET010000069.1, forward strand.
GGTTGAAAAGTACTGGTGACAAAGCATCTCCCTGTTTTAATCCTCTGTTGATAGAAAATGTTTGGCTATACTCTCCTTCAATTTTGACACAGCTTTTTGCCCCCTACAGGCATGCCCTACACAATCTAATCAGCTTGTGCGGGATTCCAAATTCTTCCATAGCTTCCACAAACTTATCCTAATAACACTGTCATATGCTTGCTCAAAATCTATGAACAGGGTATGTAAGTTTTTGTTAAACTCCCAACATTTCTCCAGAATCTGTCGGATAGTGAAAAGCTTTGGATATGCATCAACAAAAATGAAATATAATTTGTTCCTCAAAAACAGTAATACAGCTGTTTTCAAAACTTCTTCAATTCTTTGGTTAAATGTCTTAATCAATCAAAACCAAAATTAATAAAATAATTAGGAAAGCTAACTGAAACTGCTTCAAGAAATTCTGTAAAGGTATTCAATATACACCTGCCGCAGCTGGACTATACAAATTCGTAGCGAAGTGTATAATATAATTAATAGATGAAATTTAAGAAGCACTGAACAGTAAGGAAAATGTAATATGTGCCTTTCTTGATATAGAAGGGACTTTTGACAACACTACACATGAGGCAGTCAGAACAGCACTTAATGAAAGGGGAGGATGCCTTCTCTCCACTAGAATATCAGAGACAGAGATAGGATAGGACACCATCGCTCTCTGTACCACCAGAGGATTCCTTCAGTGGGAAGTAGCCTCTCCAATTATGTGATCTGACTGACCTCGGCATATCTTGTCAGAGCTATGCCGATGACGTGGTCGTGATAGCAAGAGGGAAATTTGAGAATATCCTCTGTCACATAGCTCAAAGACGGTTTGAACACAATAGGGAATGGTGTCGGATGATGGGAGTAAATATTAACCCTCACCAAAACTCTCTTAGCAGCCTCCAGAAGAAAAAGAAACCTCACTCTGAAGACCATCAAAACGGATGAGAACGTTATTGATTGGAAGTCACAAGGTAAATATACTGACCCTAGATAATAAATTTCACTGGAACAAGCAAGGAAAAGAAATAATTAACAAGGCTACAAAATACTTGATGATCTTTAAAAACCTTGGGGAAAAAAAGAACAAACTCAAAAATTCTGTAGTGGATGTACAGTGCAATAGTGAGACCAATCATCACATATGGGGCAGTCATCTTGAGCAAAAGAAGTCTGGCTAATACGAGAGCTTACCTCTCGAAAGTTCAAAGACTGGCCTGTGCGTGTATAACCGGGGCAATGAAAACCTACTCAATATCCACCATTGAAGTAATCCTAAAACCTACACCTCTAACTATACTTATGAAGCTTATGGCGAAGAGGACAATTTATAGGATGATGAGAGATGAGATCATGAAACGAAGACTCAATCTCTAATTCAGGAATCATGCCCAAAAATGAAATGAAAAAGAAATTCAACTCTGTGAAAAACTTCAGCACAAAGTTGAGTCGCAAAAGCGAATGAAACAGAAACATCTCAACAATAAATCCATTAAATGGTATACTTGATGGACTTCAAATCAACAAAAGGAACTAGAATAGAGAACATGAATCCATCACCAGACAATAAGAAAGCTTGGGTAAGTCATCAAGCATGTTCCAGGTAGAAAAACATGCCATTAAGAAATGTATTCATTTCAACAAAGAAAAAAACGATCGCGGCTAAGAATTATCATCATATCGGATAGTCAAGCAACTATCAATGTGCTAAGCTCTCAAGTAATTAGCTCCATGAAGTTTGGAAATGCCCAGATGAATTAAATGAATTGAGTACGAATAATAAGGTCACCCTCATGTGAGTACCAGAACACATCGGGCTAGAATGGAATGAAATAGTAGAGAGGTTCGCGGAAAAGAGGCCGAGAAAAAATTTCTAATGCCAAATGCTTTCAGTGAACTCAGGAGCAGCGGTATGCGGGAAGAATTAAAAATAGAAGAATAAAGCAGGAGATCCAATTATTGGATAGAGTTGCAAGGTCTGAGACAAGAAAAGATAATTCTTAAGAACTATGACCAGAAGGGATTCAAGGAATGCATAAGCCTAAGTAAAAATCAACTCAGAGTTCTGACAGTGTTACTGACGGGACATTGCCACCTAAAGGGATATCTCGAGAAGCTCGGATTGGCAGAAGGAAAAGAGTGCAGATTCTGCGAGGAGGAAGACGAAAACTTTATTCATATCCTTTCAGAGTGCAGCGCAACAGAAAACCTTACTATGCGGTTCTTGAGAGCCACACCAAATAGTCGAAGGGGGCTACCCACTTTGTAGTCGTCCAACATCCTAAGGCTCCTCAGGAAAATAGGACTAGAGGACCTGCTCTAGCCGGTAAAGTATCTCTTACGACTTGGCAGCACATAGATCTATTAAGTCGCAGTGTACAGATCTCAATTCTACGCACATACATACATGCAATAAAAATAATAAATAAGGTATCTAGCAACTAAAATGTGGTAATTGCCCGAAAACTAATTTAGGTCAAACGGATAGATAAAAATTACAGGTATTCTACTAAGTGACTAGACGGGCCTAAATAATATACCAATTTTAAACCTTTGTTATATTATTAATATTACGACAATAGAAAATGAGTAGGAAATTCAAAATATTTCTGGTGACATAAAAATGGTTCTTTATTTTATATTATATTCTTGTCACTTTTCCATCTGCATCGAATTGGTTAATTAATTTGTTCTACTATAAGTTTGTGACCTTAAAAGCTCTCTGAAAAAGCTGATGTGTAATTGTTTATATAATAAAGTATAATGAAAATTTCAAACAACTCTAGTTTTTCTTTTAATTTATAATGAATTTCTTTCCAGTTATGACTTCCCTTTGTCCGACTTTGTGACGCCCCTTATTGGAAATTTGTGATGTCCTCGTTTTAGGTGTCAAATTTGTGACATCCTTTGGTAATAGAAATTCACTAACGCATAGGTAGGTAGATATTCATCCCACAGACAGTCATGAGTCAAACATGCCTAGTCCCACTGCCAGAAATTACGAACTTCTGGCATCCAAATCGGGTGATGATTTCTTCACTGCTCTGGCAATAACTTTACAGATAGGGCGGCACAAAACCCACTTGGTGAAACAACCCTGAAAATCTACCACGTAGTTAAACCCATATGAGGAGCGAGGTAAGAGCCGTACCAAGTCGGTACTGAATGTTTCCTATGGCGCGATGGAGTTTGTATCTGCTGCAGTTCGATTTTGAAGTAAAATACTGCAAGGAAATTTTAAATTAAGTAGCTGATGCTTTGTCTCGGGATTCAATTAAGGTAGAAAATCAACTAGATCGGGTATTCACACTTGAAGAATTTACAAATGGAAATGGTATAATGCCAAAGAAACCTCCGTCGAAGGTAACCCCTCCGCCTTTCCGATTACTGCATCAAGGATGGCCAACTTTATCGACACTTCTGGAATAAAACCGATGAGACCGAAACTGAAAAGGCTGGTTCGTTGAAGATCTGCATTCCTTTTTTTGAAATCGCGAAAATTGCAACTCAAATCGTCAGACGATATTATTCGCCTGAAATTCCGAGAAATCGCTCAGTACGTGAGAAGTTGCTCCACCTGTCAAAAATTCAAAGTATCATGGCAACCGCCAGGCATAATGCTACTGTCAAAAAACACATAACTATGGGAAACTGTTCAAGTAGGTAGGACTGTTTCCTCTCTCCTCAAAGGAAAATAATTAAATGGTTGTTTTTTGTGGAGGTTTCATTAGGTGGATAGAGTGTCGCCTTATCCATAAAGTTACCGCTAAAGCAGTGAGACAAGCCTTCTACGAAGGAATCATTTCCCGATTTGGATGCCCAATGAGACTGGGATGTCTGATTCAAGGCTCTTCTGTCTTAATAGTAAGAAAACGTTGACGTCACAAATTTGGTACCAGAGCAGGGACAATATAAAAGCCGTAACCATTTTACAAACATTGGAGAAAAAGATGTGTAAAAAAAGTTTTTTTGATCATTAAAAAAAACAGGTGTAACCCAAAAAAAAAATTTTTTCGCCAGTATGGCTAAATAAGGATACGATTGTTTATTCTTGTATTTGGAAGGTTTATTGTTGCACTTAAACCATTTTCCCATAATTGACTAACATGTCCTTACTTTATAACTAATCTTAGTTGACAATAAAGGATTCGTGTTATTGACAAATGAAAAAATATGAAAATCAAGTTTTAATCCTTAAAAAAAGGATAAAAATCGTTTTATTTTTATTACCAGATCGCAACAATGCAATATATTCCAAAGCCAAAGAAAATTGTGAATTTAAATCATGATTATGAAAATGATTCCAATGAAAATTTTGGAAAATTTATGGGTATCCTTTAATAGCTCTTTATTTGCGTGCCGATATATTTTTTCCACTGTGTGGTAATTTTTTTAGTATATCATTGTAATAATAAATAAACCTGAAATTTTATTTTTATAATTAATTTTGACGGTGGTGCTTATCTGCATAATATTTTTGGGTGGTTTATTAAAGGTAAAGACCATATCGTCGTATAATAAAAATTTCGTATATTTTTTGGTTAAAAGTGCTCGCAAATATTGCAAATTTCTTTGTGTAATCGTTTTTTAAAAATTGCTTAATATTCAAAGAATTATCTCGTCAAGAGTTTAAAAATTCAAAGCTGTCATAAATACTCACGAAAAGTATTTGGAGTACAAGTACTAACTATTGCCAGACCTTGTGCAATCAATTGATAAAAATAATTTAAACGATATACTTTAAATAATTTATTTTCAATCTGAAAGTGCGTCACTGCATTTATAATTGGCTTGCCGCGGCATTCTATATTTATGGTTACATTGGTCGAAAGTAATTTTGGTAAATAGATAACAGTAAGGAGTTTTTATGTACTTGCTACGCCAAAGCCAAATAAAACCACAAAAGTGCCTTACTGAGCTCAATTTATTTGCAATTTTGCATATATTAAAAAAAATATATATTTCATAAATAGCAAAGGGCCTTGTTTGATGTAACTTTATTTGCTTGCGGTTTTATCAAAAGAAGTTTGTCATCTTAAATGTAGGAAAATATAGATTCCAATAAAGAAGTCAATTACATGTCAGACCTGTCAAAACAAGTCTAGCGAACTTGATAATCTCGGCGCGTCGTTTATGTGAGTTACTTCTGTTTATTTTTGATCTTTGTGTCGCGCTAGAAAGCTGTTTCTAATAATTTGTAGCAAACTACTCATCTTGCGACAGAATTTGATTATAGACTCCTGCTAATGACATATTGAGATAGCGTTAATCATTTTATCTATAATCATCTTTTGCTCCATATTAATTAGTAATTATTTTAATAACCTACAATTAAATTTCACAGCAATAAAGACTCTCTGGAAGTCTGGTCGTGCATCTTCTCTCTTGCAGCTTTAGTACCAAACAATTATGGTTATTTTAGCTTACCAACCACAACTCAGAATTTCAGGACTCAGGAAAGGCTGCTAATTAGTTGGTCAGAAGACATCTCTTGTTTTGTAGGTCTCGCAACAGCTCACCCGCAAGTTAATTCGCGTGAAGGTTTTATTTAAATTGAATAAAACAAGTTTCTCAAAACACTTAAATCTATTTAACAAAAATAAATAGAAAAACGAACTATTTACAATGAGAAACTTAAAACTAATAACATTTACAAAAAACTAACATAATTGCTCTTCTCGGCCGTTATTTAACCAAAAACTTAAAACCCAATTTTATAAAAACACGTATAAATAGCTTAATAAAATATTAAACAAAAAAAGAAATAAAACGCGGGAAAACAGCTATTTATATTACTTAATCGAACCGTATGAAAATCGCGAAATGCCCCACTAAAATAACACACGATTATACCCGTGACGTAATTATTCTACGGCACTGGTACTCACGGTACCGTTCTAACGACATTAAAACTGTGACTGACATTTACTATTACTTAAAAGAGTGTCTTCGAAACTTACACCCCTCGACACTCCTCTGATTCCCGTTGGTACACATATTACCCGAACCCTGAAACGTCAATTTCTTTCCCCTAAAGTTCGAAGGTTTCGATCGTTACGTGCTGAGGGCGTTAGGTATTTTATACCGGATGCTTGATTCACGAATTGGCCTGTGAGCGTCTTACTCTTAATTTTTATATAAACACAATTAATAAAACTATTCTATTTCTTTCTATAACTAAAGGAATAAGATAATATAAAATCTGTGAAAAAATCTGAGTGCCCTTTTATTCATAATGCTGGTATTTGAATCATTCTTTCTTGCAATCAGGAAAAACAGACGCTACATACTTCCTTTCACAGATCAAACGTTATATTACAGTATAATGAGTTTATTTGATTATTCTTTTGTTTCCTAATAATGGGAAAATCGTTCAATATTTTAATACATTTTAAGGGTATTTCATATACCATATGTTAAAAACTACCCTTCACACGTCTGGTTTTACTTACATAATCAGAGTAGGATTATTTCGACAGATTTATAGCCAAATCTTAGAAAAGGGCTTTTAATTTTATGACTTCATAAATTTACTGAGTTTATATATTTTTAAGAAAACATTTAAACGACAAAGATAATAAAAGTTAAGTTCGATAACTGATTTATTTTTCCTTTAGACTTTCGTGGATAGTGATAAAAAATATAACTACCCTATTCCCACGGCAAATCTATTCACAGAGTGATTAGTTAATTATTTATTTTAACAAAATATAGTTGACATTGAGCAATGAAAAAAATTAACATTTGTTCCATTACAATCTTTACATGGCATTCAAGCGTTTATTTTCGTACAAACAGATTCCTTAATATGCCGCAAAATTGTGAAAATAATCCAAACAATTTCGGTTGTGTTTGGTGAACTAACTTTGATATCCCAAAGAAGAGATATTACTCCCTTAATAAAAAGGGATATGATCTTTATTTGGGGTGTCAAATCGGTAATCATGACAAATCTTGGGTCCCTAATAATTTCTTTGTGTCTTGTGGTCGCGACATATGTCATTTACCATTTCACGTGTACACAGGGATCCAAAGAACCATTCCACAGATTGTTATTTCTACCTTACAAAAATTCTTAGGAAAACAAACAAGATCACGAAGACCATCAAATATCCCAATTCACCTTCAGTTATGAGGTCACTTCTTCATAGCGACGAACTTCCAATCCCAGCTCGATTTGAAAATTAGAGATTACATTTAGAAAACTCTGGCCATGAAGATTTACAAGTAAGTCCAGAAAAAGTCAATATTGACAACCCAGATATTGGTCGAACATCTACAGAATGGTGGAACATCTAGAGAATCTCATAGAATCAATCAGTCTGAACTGAATTATCTAGGTCATAATCTAAACTTGACTCTGCAGGAGGCAACTTAGTATATTGTACTGATATTGATTCATTACTGAATGAATTAGGAGCATTGCTTCTTCATATTGGAAATGAGAAAGCTTCGATACCTCTCACCATTGTAACCCATATGAAAGAGAGGTATGATAACATAAAGATTTTGCTTCCGAAGATATAACATCAACAGCATTCTTGGAACATACAGTGAATGATTATGCTTTCTACAAGCTGCATGATGTTTATTTAAGAGATTATTCTTTTCTATATATTTTACAATTTGCTTATTAATAACTCTTTCTAGTAATTTTTCGTATACTAGAATAACATTTGTTTGTCGAAACTCTTCACATTTAACGGTATTCGTTTTTCTCTCAATTGGAGTAATCATGGATTGTTTCCAAGAGTCAGGAAATGAATCAGATCGAATACTTTCAGCTATAAGATACAAGAATCTGTCCCCAATAGCCTCAAATGAAATTTTTGAGATTTTTGTGTTTATATCGTCTAAGCTACCATATTTATTTTTAAAATTTTTGACTATTGATCGTACGTCTTGCATTTCGAGGATTTGAAAGCTTTCCAATCTTGTTATGTTTTCAATGTGTTTTACTGTTTCCTCGTCACTCTCATTTCTTAAAATGTTCCTTATGATATCATATCAGCTATATCAGCCCTGTCTGTGACAATTTTTCCTTTAAAATCAATTTATGTATGTTCTCTTTGTTTTTTTCTATGATTTGCTATTAAGAGTTTGAGGATTTTCCACATATGTTTCGGGTCATCTTTTACAGAATCGATTGTTGAAAAGTAATAATGTTTCTTTTGTTGGCGTATTAAGGAAACCTCTATATTTCTTTGGCTTTTAAAATTTTCCCATCATTTTCTGCTTGTATAATTAAAGCTTTCCTGTATAGCATATGACGGACAGTCCTTTCCTGATCAATTTCTGGAGTTCACCAAAGACTATGTTTTAACATATTTTTATTTAACTGGGACATGCTTATCTAAAGTAGTTAAAATTGGATCTATCAGGTCTTGAGTTATGAGTTCAGATACAATTAGGTTAGGCTGAAATTGAATTTCGTTTCAATTATTATGATTTTTAAATGTTTTCTTAGTTAAATTAGATTTTGCTTTATCCTATAGTGTAGCAATGATCACATGATGGTCAGCCAGCTTCGGAGTGAAAAAAAAAATTCGTGTTTGATAGTATAGCAATTTATTACCAAAAAGTCTAAAATAGATGCAGCATCCCTAGTCACTCTTGTAAAAACTTTAATTTGCTGATAAAGGCCATGACATGAAGTATTATTTTCTGCAATTTTGTAGTGTGGGAATACGAACCAGCAGTACAGTATCCTTCAATATCTATTTTGCTACTAAGATGACTTTTTAATATACATGTCTCTGATAAACAAACAAATACTGGTTTTTGTCTGTTAATAAACCATTCTAGTTGTGTGTTGGTTGTTGGTAGCCCCTGTATATTTACATAGAGTATTTTGGAGTTCTCTAACTGCTATATAGTATTATCTGGTTCAACATAATGAAATTTTTCTTGTATTCTATTATAAAACCTTTTGTAAGCATTGCAGTTCCTCTCATATATCGTATAATTATAGTCAATATTTGGCATTTTTAAGGTTTGATGTGCACAGAGACAATTTTGTCATATTTTTCCAGTTAAAGCACACATATCAGATTTATGATTTTGGAAACATTTTGAATAAATATCGTTTCTACTCCTGCAATTTTTGACTAAATATCCAAATTTCCAATACAGGAAATATTGTATGACATTGATGTAGTCATCATTTCTGCAAGATCTCCAATCTATGTGTATGCAAATATGATTTTATGTTCTGGTATCAATTTACATAATCATATTTGTACTTCTCCTTCTTGCGTCACAAGTATGAATGATTCTTTGCCTTTCCTCACGATCTGTTTTGATTGAATTTTGCGGAACGATTTTTTCAATTAATATACCCTTGTATTCAAGCAGCTTTTTTTCTATGCCATAAGCTCTGATTTTTGGATTTTTCTAGTACTATATAGTCGTTTCCCAGTTTTTTTCTGCTTTTGGTCGAATATTTTGTATATCAGTACAATTTTCACATCCTATGACACTATGGATCTATGCTCTGTTCTAGCACTTATTCTGTTTCTATGCTTGTCTGCGATTGATTTTTGGATTGAATAATGACTACTTCTTCTTTTCTCTGTTTTAAAATCTGACTATAACTCGGTATGGATTGAATTATGGAGTTTCCCCAGAATTTTTTTTATTTTAGTTGTTCTATATCTTGCTTTAGCATTTCTATTATTTCCGATTTATCTTCAATTGTACTTTCTTTCATTCAATTAAAGCTTCTTTCGTATCTATTACCTTCTTTACGAGTTGTAATGATTGTTGATATCGGCATTTTCGACAATAAGACTTTACTTTTCTTGCAACCAACTGTAAAACTTTTACCTCCAAAGAGGTCAAATCATCACATTTCTTGCATATTTTGTTCCTGCAGGCGTCACAGTTAAAAACTGCTCTCTCCGCAAACATCACATTCCATTTTGAGGTTAAGTCGATATCAAAAACCAAGAAGTCGACCAATGCTGTTAATTAGACTGCATTTTTATTATTTATATCGGTAACTTCTTTGTTTAGCACTATATATGCTACTTTTTAGTACAGTAGCTTCAAATCACTTTAAAAAAGGCTTTTTGTAATTTTCCACACGTCAGTATTAACATAACCCGTATAGAAGTTGTTTCGTGTAAAGAAAACCAGCCTTGCTGGTATTTTATTACTTAAAAGTTGAGACACTACATGTTTAAACCTATCTTTATTATTTTATTTGACAAAAATTAATTCATGAACTACGACCAAATTCAAGACATACAAACATTTCTTCGAATTTAGAAAAATAGACCCGACCCTGACTTTTGCACTAGAAATGGGAATGTTGCTATTGTCTTCTCCCCCAAAGAGAGAGGCTGGAACCGCCCTTACCCTGGATAATACAATAAAAATCGATAAAAATAAATTCTTTAAAACTAACGAAACTACAGTGGTTTAAAAGAAATATAAAAATAACAAAAATAAATTTTTAAGTTTGAACCACCTGGATCATCAGAAATTATAAACTGTTATATCTTGCTCGTCTCTTAAGAATTAGAGATACAAAAGTTTTAACAAAATCGATTAACCGACATTTAGGACTAATACAATAGCATACGTATTTTTACTTCTTAGTTTTTTTTCTGTTGTTTGTTTTTGAAGTGCAGAACTAAAACTCTAAAAATTATTATCAAGTTATATTACTACCAAGTATTATTCTCAAGGTATATTCTTATTTAAAGAAATCCCAATAATTTGTTGTCACAAAAAAATTATTTTTTAACAGCATTTACATATTTATTTTCTTCGTATAACATTTTTTTTTAATATACCTATAAATATTCTTACCAGCGGAAAAAATGCTATTTTAATAACTGCAGTTTATGATGACGTTATTAAAACTAATTGATTTGTTCCAGTCCAGAGTGAGAGAGCAAGAAAAGGAAAGAATAAAATAATGCGTATTTAGGAAGATAAATTTGCTACTTGAAAATTCATCCAAAATAAACAATAGTTTTTATGTTTTTTTGTTTCATTATCTCGTTCGTGAAATTCCTATCTATCACTGGTATTTTATCAGCTTTGAAATAACTCCGTGGGTTTATCGAAAAAAACGTTTTACCAAAATATATACAGGGGAGTTGTGAGGAAATTCTATATTATAAAATGAAGGTCTTTTAAAAAAATGTTAACATTTTTATTTTTTGAGTTTAATTCGTATTTATTTATTTCTGAGCGTATCAAATTGATACTTGGCATAACAACTAAGTCTAATAAACCGTCTCAACTACAGGAAAAACTTGACACCAGAGGACATTTTACTTAAAAATCAAAGTTATATTTTTTTCCTAACTTATTTGTTACGCCTGTAACTAACTATTAGAATTTTGACTTTTTTAAAACTATTACCGAATAGAATCACCGACCCAAGATTTCCGATGTTGTTTCTGGACACTTAATGAAAATTAATAGGAATCCTGGTCAAAATGCAAAATAATCCTGAAAAATTGCGAAATAAATACATGGCGAATGAAGTTGATGAAACAGGAAAGATCAACTCTATTAAGTTTATTGGATATCGTAGTGGTTGAATCAAAGTTTTAATTGTTAATAGTAAACTACTTCTTTTAATAACAAGTTTTTGGTATTGTTTTTGTTCAATAATATTTTTTTATTTGCCTTTGTACAGGACACAATGCGATAAAATCACAAACCCACTTGAAAAACCTGCTACCACATTTATTGGCCCACTAAAACTACCATTTTTTAATGTATCCTGCCAGAAAATCATAGACAACAGGCACACCATTCACTATCGGTTTGGAAAAAATCGCGTGCATGGCCTAAAGAGGGACAAAAAGGAAACGGGGGAAGTGATTCCTAAAACTTCTAAAGACGATGTGGCAAGCGTGGGGAATCTTCAGATCTCCGACCTTTATCTCAGAGTACCATTATCTGACGAAACGACAACGGAGGTCGAGGAAACCGAAGGAGAAGATGATAGGGGAACATCACCCTCATAGGAGTGAAATCACCCTCATGGAAGCGGACGACACTCTTTTCCAATAATAGGAAAATAGCAGGCATCAACATCGCCCAAGTGAATGTTCACCATGCAAAGAACGCCCCAGCTGTAGTCGCTAGGACATTGACTAAAAACCGGCTGGGGATCGCGCTGATGCAGAAACCCTGGATCAAAATAAATCAGGTAAAAGGATTATACTACAAGGATGCTAAACTAATATATCATGTCAATGATAACACATCCAAAACATGTATCATGGAAAGGAAAAATATGAATTATTTTTATCTTTTACAATTCTTAACGAGATATCTCGCTCCTATTCGAACACATCTTCAACTGAAGAAGAAGCAAGAGATCATAATAGCTTCATGCCACTTCGCAGGTGACGGGTTTATACTACTTCTAGAAGTGCAAAAACTGGTAGAGTACTGCCAGAAACTTCCGCTACTATTGGGGTGTGATGCCAATGCCACAACACAAGCTGGGACAGCAAGGACACCAATCAAAGAGAAGAACAACTTTTAGAATACATATTTAAATGTAATTTTACCATGAATAATATAGAAAATAACCCTACATTTATAACAAGGGTAAGGGACGAAGTGCTAAACATCACATTAAGTACATCAGACTTAACAAACCTAGTAGGAAACTGGAAGGTATTGAATGAATATTTTCTTTCAGATCACAAAATAATCACATTCAGTTTAGAAACCAGAGCCAGACCTCAGAAGGAATCCCAGGAAAACAGATTGGGAAAAATACAGCACAAACTTAGTACGCATTCAGACCAGAGGATCTGCTCAGCACCATCTGGAGCTGGACAGTGACTTGAAAGGAGTAAATGACGCAATACGCGAAGCCTATAAATAGAGCTGCTCCTTAAAAACAAGCAAAAGTTATAGGGATGCATCTTAGTTAAATGACCATCTGACAGAGTTAAGATCCGAAACGCTCAGACGTTTTAATAGGGCTAAGCGTGACGGAGGACTCTGGCAGAGCTACACTCAGAAACTTACAACCTACAACAAGGAAATTAGGAAAGCTAAAAAGAACAGCTTTAAGAAATTCTTTGAATACATTCAGTCTACACCTGCCGCAGCTAGATTACACAAGTCATGGCGAAGGGAAGGGTCGACATAGCAATGGCACTCAGATTACTCAACACTCACTTTCCGGGGATCAAGCCCAGCATCGCGAATGTTGTAATAGGACATTGTGAAAGGCTCATCAGAGGAGCTACAGCAATGGCCAGACACATATGCAGTAGCGGTCGTTTAAAATGGGCAAAATGGGACTGCCCTATCATGATAAAACCTGCTATGTTCCCAGATTTTCTGCCGATTCAATACAGAGTCCCGAATGTGCAAGAATTAAGCCACTATTGTCCAATGAATTGTCATAGTACCAGTATGTTAACATGTCCAAATGAAAACACCAGTATTAATTGTAATAAAGACACTCAGAAAATTTCTGAAAAATGTAGACATCAAGGTTCAATTAAAATTAATTTGCCCTGTAACCGCAAACTTCATTCGGTAAATGTCATTTTTATCCCTAACAGATTTCTATGTCCCAATAAATTACCAAATGCAGCAAAAATCATTCACATCACAGCAACATGGTTCAAATCTGCCAACTTTTAAAAATATTCATGACTATCTTAATACAAATTGAACTCTTAAAATTACTAAGTTAAATTTAACATCAACAAAAGATACCTTCCAAAATGTACATCATTGTAACGAAAATATTCTCCTTTCGGTCATACTATCATACCACGAAAATTACGGACCTCAGAGCGACTCAATCTACTTAGTCTAGAACATAATACTCTCCATCACTATGGTTTACTCCGTTTTTATTCGTAACCGATTCCTGCTGACTGTAGCTACCATCCCTATGGCTACGATGGCTGAATCTCCTAATTCTAATTTAGTTCACAATGCTCTATTTGGAGTTATCTGCACATATCTAACAATATTTTTATTATATCTGGTCTACCGTGTAATACTGCGTTATTGTTTCGAATTTAAATGTAATCAAAGTATTAGTCATAATAATAACTAAACATAAAATAAAAAATACATTAAAATTTTCGAGTATTCCTATAAATAAGTATATATATATATATATATATATATATATATATATATATATATATATATATATATATATATATATATTCCTATAAATAAGTATATATATATATATATATATATATATATATATATATATATATATATATATATATTCCTATAAATAAATATATATATATATATATATATATATATATATATATATATATATATGAAGTAAAATGCGAACAGTAAATGCAAACTTCTTTCCAACCAATCCTTTCCGTGTTGGAGGTTGCACAGTTTGAACAAATTGCTAAGGAACACAATTTATCCTATCCCATCATCATCGAGATGATCGCCTACCTATACCACCATACCGAGAAAGTAGTGAACATAACCCGATTCTCTCAATTCCCCCACTCCTCGACCTTGACCTTGACCTTGCTTCACCCCTCTTTGGCCCCGCCCACATGTCCTTGTCATTGACCTTGAAAGTGCACGTGCGCTTTGGCCTTGGCCTTGTGTTCAAGGTTGTGTGTGTGACCTTGACCTTGACCTTGGTCGAGACGACCTTGACTTTGTTGAAGGTCATCTTGGGTGTGTGACCTTGAAGATATGTTACGTGGTTGGGGGTGACCTTGAATGGTTTTATATAAGGTATGGGGCAGTTTCATTCATCAGTTGGCTCTGACTTGTATAGGTAGTACATGTGTTAATATTTGACAAATCATGGCATATGTTTGTGAAAATTGCGGTTCTAAGTTTACTAATATTTATAATATGAGACGTCATCAAAGAGAATCGTGTGCGGCGAGATTTAATGAAGTGCCTGGAGGAAAACGGCTCCGAATTGAAGAGTATACATCGACGATTCCGGTAATTAATTGCGCTACATGTAATGTAGATGTTCCAATAAATCATATGTCAGCGCATAAACGAACACAACAACATAAAAATAATTCATGTTTGCCGGTATGTCATGGTGTGCAACTCGTTCAATGTGCCTTCAAAAGGAGAATTGCAACCTATCGGGTTAGCAGTGATATGGAGCATTCCGATTACGTAATGTTCTTTGCAGACATTAAATCCAAGGTGGTGGAACTTGTTAATAATTTATTGCGTGTGCATCATGCTTTAAAAGTTAACATGACAGCTGTTGGCGAGTACATGCTTCCATCACAAGAAATATTCAGTGAAAAATCCTTCAACACTGCTAATCAAATAATTAGTGTAGAAAGTGATTTGGATGCCGTTTACCATTCTTTCACCGAATTAATAAAAACGCAGGCGACAGAGTTCCAGGAGAAAGATTCAGGTATGGAAAAATCAAAACCCGATATATTAAACTGATTTTTATATATTATTTTTCTTGTTATAGGATGGGCTCTTGTGCGAATTTTATACTTGGAAGTTGGTATCAACAAGTATATGCCTATGGGTGGCTCATCATACATCAAGTTGCCGTATTCTATTGAAAAGAAAGGAGCTGTCGTCAATGTGATTAACCAGGACGAATTTTGCTTTGCGTGGGCTGTAACATCAGCATTGTTTCCTCCAACAGCAGTGCCTTCACATAAGACATCCTACCCCCATTTTTCTAGAGTGCTAAATGTAACAGGTATGGATTTTCCAGTAAAATTACGTGACATTAAAAAATTTGAGGAAATGAACAACATATCAATTAACGTATACGGTCTGGAATCTAAATATGAAAATAATGAAGTAATACATGAAGTTATTGGTCCACTGAGGTATGCGTCAAAAAAGTTTGATAGGCATGTAAATTTATTGTTAATTACAAAAGACTGTAGTAGTAAAGATGGCGGTGAACATTTTTGTGATACGACTTGTTCAAAGAGTCATTATTGTTGGATTCGGGATTTATCACGTTTAGTTTCAAGTCAAATTAGTTGTCAACAACATAAAATATATTTCTGTGATGGTTGCCTCATTTATTTTAGTACACCGTCAGCTTTAACTTTACATCAAAGCTACGATTGTAACCACATTTTCACGCAAACACCCTCAGTGGATTTAAAAATCGATAAATTTGGAAAGAGTGTGCCGGAAAATATTTTAAAATTCGAGGGTATAGAAAAGCAAATGCGCGTTCCATTCGTGGTTTATGCAGATTTCGAATCTGTTTTAAAACCCGTTGAAACGGTACAACCAAACCCACAAAATTCTTACACTGTAAAAAGTTTTAAACATGAACCATACTCTTTTGCTTATTTAATTAAATGCTCTTTTGACGACTCACTTTCGAAATTTGAGCTATTTCGGGGGAATAATGCAGCTCAAGTCTTTGTGGATCGTATCGAGTGTGATTTAAGGGCTCTATACAACACATATTTAAAAGACATTAAGCCTATGAAACCGTTAACGCCTGAAGAAAAAAGGGAGTTTAATGATGCTAAAATATGTGGTATATGTGAAGGCCCTTTTGAAGACGGTGAGATTAAAGTACGAGACCACTGTCACATAACTGGTGCAAAAAGATTTGGTGCTGCACATTCCGTTTGTAATTTAAATTATAAATTACCCTCTTTTATCCCTATCATATTTCATAACTTAAGCGGCTACGACAGCCATTTATTTATAAAAGAGTTATGTAAATATGGGGATACAATTGGTGTTTTGGCTCAAAGTAAGGAAAAGTACATATCATTTACCAAAAGCATTTATGTGCACGATTATTTTGATAGTAAATGTGGAAAAGTCAAGAGGAAATATTTAAAGTTGCGATTTATTGATAGTTTTAAATTTCTGTCAACGTCTTTGGAAAATTTAGGCTGCGGTTTAAACGACGACGATTTTATTGAAACGCGGAAACATTTTTCAAATATCAACCAATTTAATTTGATGCGTCAAAAGGGTGTTTTTCCCTATAGCTTTATTGACTCTATAGAAAAAATGGAAAATACATGTCTTCCAAGTAAAGATGAATTTTATGATAATTTACGGGAAGAACATATTAGCGATGAAAGCTATAGAAGAGCAAAAGAAGTATGGCGCTTGTTTGGGTGTAAAACTTTGGGGGACTATTCGGACGTGTATTTAAAATCAGATGTGTTGCTATTGTGTGATGTTTTTGAGCAATTTCGGAATAATTGTTTAAAATTCGATAAACTTGATCCGGCACATTACTATACCCTTCCAAGTTTATCATTTGATTGTATGCTACGTATGACTAAGGTAGAGTTAGAGCTCTTAACTGATATAGACATGATACATTTTTTTAAGAAAGGTATACGCGGCGGCATAAGCCAGTGTACAGAAAGGAAGCACATCGCTAATAATACTTTTTACCAGACTATGACCCAGCAAAACCTTCTTCATTTATAACATACCTTGATGCTACAAATCTATATGGTCATAGTATGTCACAAGCATTACCATATGGTGGTTTTCGATGGTTAAGCGAGCGCGAAATTCTGGATTTAAATATTATGGCTGTTGGTGATGATAGTTTACATGGCTACGTTTTGGAAGTGGATGTGCATTATCCGACTGAGTTGCATGATGCACATTCTGATCTTCCATTTCTAGTAGAAAATATCATACCGCCAACAGAAAACGCTAAATTACCGAAATTAATTCCTAATTTACAAGATAAAAAAAAATACATTGTACACTATAGAACTTTAAAACAAGCCATCGCCAACGGCTTAGTGGTAATGCAAACCCATCGAGTATTACAGTTTAAGCAATCAAAATGGCTAAAATCGTATATTGATTTTAATACCAATTTACGTAACAAGGCCACCACAAAATTTGCGAAGGACACTTTTAAATTAAAAAATAACGCGATATTTGGTAAAACTATGGAAAATGTGGAAAATCGAAAGGATATAAAATTAGTAACACATTGGGAGAACAGTGTAGGCAGAAATGGAGCTAGAGCACTAATATCCCGCCCCAATTTCAATAGTAGCTCGATATTTACCGAGAACTTTGTTGCTATACATATGAATAAAGTTAAAATATTGTACAATAAACCAATTTATATCGGTTTTTCCATATTAGATATATCAAAGACTGTAATATACGATTTTTATTATAATTTTATTAAATCCAAGTTTGGTGATGATGCTTCGTTACTTTACACCGATACTGACTCGCTTATATTAAAAGTGTATACGGAAAACTTTTATCAAACTATATCAGAAAACCCCGAAAAATTCGATACATCAAATTACCCCGAAATTAATAATTTCAACATAATTAAAAGTAATTCTGTAGTTGGTAGAATGAAAGATGAGTTTCCTGGTGATCCGATAATAAGTTTTTATGGTACCGGCGCGAAGGCTTATTATGTAAAGTCCATTAATAATGAATTAAAAAAAGCCAAAGGTATCAAAAAATGTGTTATCGAGAAAGACCTTCATCAGGAAGACTACCAAAGAATTGTTGAACGGGGTGGTTTGATATTAAGAAAGATGAAGACATTTAGAAGTGAATTACATAACATTTATACCAACATAATAAATAAAGTAGCATTGTCACATAGCGATGATAAACGTTATGTAATTCCCAGTTCAACCAAAACTCTACCTTGGGGGCATGCAGACATAGATTTTTACAAAACAGACCCGGAAGAAAACTTAGCAAATTTAGTCAGCGTGTTGGAATCATTTCTAAGTCAGGACAGCACGTAATCTGGAAAATCCATATTTCATTATTTGTATTGTTTTTATTATTTCTATTAAACATACAACATTAATATGTAACGATAGTATTGTAATTTTTTTTTAAATAAAAAACATGTATTCATTACTTGATTGCTTTTTTATTGAACCTTTATTTTAAAATTATAAATATAATGAAGTGTCGACAAATAACAAACTGTAAAAGTTATTGTTGAAAAATTTGTCTAATAGTAAATTAAACGCAAAGGTCTATGAGTAAATGTTTAATGTGAAACAGGTTTGCTGACAAGATCCTCCATAGTCTTTTCAATTTTCAACATTCTAGAGTTAAGTTCATCACGCAGTTCGTCTTGCCTAAGTTCATATATTGCAATAACAGTATCATCAATGTATCCTCTAAGTTCTTGACCGGTTTCAATTAATTTCTTGCGTACGTAACCTTCAAGTTGGTTTCTGAATATATCTTTAATAACAATTGTTGAGTCATGTAAAGCTTTCTGCGTATCTTGCACACACTGAGCAAGGTTATTATCAACATAATTTCGTGTGGTCGCATCGTCTCCTTCAAGAGGTTCTGCTAAATAGCACAATCTTTTGCTTCCCATGTCGTAATCTCCATTAGGTGTAAGTTTAAAACCTATTCCTGAAGGACCTCGCATAAAGTTAAAATCCTTAAATTTTCTTTTGCGACCGAACTTATCAATAGTGTTTACTTCTGACATTGTTATGTGAGACTGATTTGAAACCATTAGATTTCACCCTAATATATGGTTCTATTTCATTAATAAACGGACTCTGCAGAAAAATATGGATTGCAAAACGTATTTTAGGTGATGTTTAATAAATACACATACAGATTCATTTTACTATTGTTTTATTGAAAAAAAAATTAAAATATAACAAAAGATTGAGTTTACTTTTTATTATTAAAAAATAAAAAAAATAACAAACAAAAAAATTAAAAATTAAGAAATAAAATACATGTTAATTTCTTCTGTACAGGTAAGC
This sequence comes from Diaprepes abbreviatus, assembly GCA_034092305.1. NCBI lineage: Eukaryota > Metazoa > Arthropoda > Insecta > Coleoptera > Curculionidae > Diaprepes > Diaprepes abbreviatus. Next base: position 780,485 of record JASJET010000069.1, read on the forward strand.
TTCTTCTATGACCCAATTTCTTCTCTGGATGGCACGTTCATTAATGTCCTTCAACTGGTAGTAAACTAGTCCACAAAAGCCGCATTGTACAAATTTAACCCTAAAAAGGTCAATGTAGTTGAAGTCGTACGTAAGATCATTTCGCCAGCAGATACCTAGTCTTTTACAATGATGACAAGCTAAATAAAAATCTTTTGGTATATGACTGTATCTTTTGGCTGCTTCACTAGGTTGTTCATCAGTTGGCAACATGATGTTTGAATATGTTGTACTTTTCAATCGCGGTACTCTAATTATGTATTACTTTTTAAAATAACCTTGACAGGACCAAAAAAAAATCCTTGAAAATTACAACCTCGAAAACGACCCTGACATTGACGGGTACTTTGACCTTGGCCTTGGCCTCGCATCTAACAAGTTTAGTACTATATTTATATGCTTCTTTAAAATAACCTTGACAGGGACAAAAAAAAATCCATGAAAATTACAACCTTGAAAACGACCCTGGTATTGCCGGTTACGTCGGCCTTGGCCTTGGCCTTGCATCTGACAAGTTTAAATATTATACTTAATGCATCGAACAAAAGGAATAAAGGTGGTGTAGTGGGGGAAATGGGCATAAAAGCAGACTTGCTGGCTCGAGCTCTTCACAGTTCGTCAGAACAGCAAACAGTACAGTGCTAAGAAAAAGTTAATTGTGTGAGTTTGAATATCGAAAATGTCGAGTGTACGGTCTCTTTTAGATGCTCTTGACGTGAGCTGCGGTTCACAGCAAGGCATGCTGGATAACATGAGTGGTTTGGAAGTGTTAAGTCCGGGGGTGTTCGAGAACTGGAATGGCGTGGAGCATGAAGATGCCGAAGACCGAGCCCTCAACGATGGTCGCGACGAGGAGTTAGTTCAGTCGGCAGCGCAATTCCTGGAATGCTGGACGGAGGAGAAGGAGCCAAAGATAAATGTGATTAGTGATGTGGTTGTGCGAAAAGCATCGCGGCCTAGGGAATCTTCTCCGAAAGCTTCGAAACTGAAAAAGCTCTTGACTATGCGGAAGTCGGAAATCGCCGATAAAAAAACATTTTATTCGGCGATTAAAGGTGTGGGACAAGGGAAGAAGAAAAAGTTTAACTTTAAGCGTCCCTCCACCCCTGTTCCATTACCCGACTTCCTAAAAACAGCACCGCAAGAGCCATTGTCAGTAGAAGTGGAAGTCATAGAAGGCCCCGATGGACCAACACCACCAACGCCACCAACACCGGCCAGCGTAGAGAATGAAATAGTGTCGGAGGTGAAGTCTTCCCCAGCGCCAGCGCCACTGTCGCCGATATTGGGGTGCCGGAAACCCATGAAGAAGCGGTTTAAGCGGTGTGTTGAAGGCGATGAAGTTTCCGCTGCTTCGTCGTCGTCGGCGTCGTCGTCGTCGTCATCGTCATCGTCTTCACCAAATAAAACCGCTTCTTCTTCGTTAATATATTCGGAGCCATCACAACCGGAGTGGGTCGAAGACTTCACCAACTCTCAGAAGACCAAATTGACCGACATTTATGCCATGAAAAAACGCTTAGTGAAAGAAGTGAACGAGTGTGCCAGTGACATTATAGAACTTGAAAGACAATTAGAGATAAAAAAGGTGAAATCTGCGCGGTTAAAAAGACAATTAGAGGACTTTAATAAATTATGTAGTAGGTGTTAGGTAGTTGTAGAGATTAGCTTTTAATTTATAGTATTAAGTTTGTAAATATATATATATATATATATATATATATATATATATATATATATATATATATATATATATATATATATATATTGTAGTTAATAAAAAAGTGATCAAATTTTTTATATTTTATAATGAGAATAAAAATGACTTGAAAATTTATTTTTGTGTGTTATTTCATATAGGCCCTGTCCCACATAATATTAGGTAATAAAAAAAAGAGTGAATAATCCACTAAAACTACGCAATAGCAATAGTTGTAAATATTTTCTGATAATATTTACAAGTATGCTAAAACATGGTTCGGTGGTTTATGAAGTTAAGGTTCTGTCGCCAGAACTTCTAATACTTTGTATCTCAATATTGTATGTTTTTATGAAAAAAACATAAAATATTGGTTACAAAGTATTATAACCAACTAAAACTACGATCAAATTATTTTGTGGTCCTGAAAAGGACCGTTTGGTTGTAAAACATGCGACTCTTTTATTGTGTAGTGGAGTCGCACGGCCCGTCATCATCAGCGGGGGTGGCGGTGCTGTCCTCTGTATATTCGATGATGAACCGCCAAAGTTCATCCCATCTAGGATCGTTCGACTCCCACTCCAAACAATTCTCTGTGGTAGAATCTACCACAGGGCATTGGATGGGTTGTTGTTGTTGTTGAGTCGCAGACATGTTGAACTAAAATGATTGCAATAAGTATTGGTGGTCGTATATATAGAGACAAATTAATGGTGGGGGGTGAAAACAAATGTCGTATTACGTATTGAGACCAAAAGTTGTTTGTGGTCTCAAATACGAACGAACGATTTAGCTGGGTTCCACCAGCACTTAAAGTTTTAATACTTTGTATCTAATATTGTATATTCTATACATACAATATTAGTAACAAAGTACTAATATGTACTAAAACTACGATCAAAGTATTTTGTGGTCCTGAAAAGGACCGTTGTTGTGTGCCCTTAAAAAGGGCCAGGGAGAGTGTGGGGCTTATGGTGCCCCATCCTCGCTGGTCGACCACCAGCTTGACGCAGGGGCCTTGTGGGTCGTCGGGTGTTGGTGATGCTGGAATTTCCAGCACCGCATCTTCCGTCGAGTCCGGCTCTGGCTGCGGCGACGGAGTTTCGAGTCTTTGTAAGACCCATTCACCCGCATCGTCTAATTCCACTAGACCCGGATCATGGTCATATACTAGCGGAATCGGCTCATCCAAGTCGTCCCAACGTAGGACGTCAATTTCAAAATCCACCTCGTCGTCGTCGTCGTCGAAGACTTGCAGGTCTCCAACGTTGTCGGCTACGGTGTCATCACTAAAGATGGATGAGCCTCGGCTGGCGGGTCTTTCTTCCTCCATGTTCATCGTATGAGGGTTGATGAATATATGACTGTGTAACTGACCCAGTCTCATATATATAGAACTACCCCCACCCCACCAACGGATTCTAAATGTTATGTATTGGTGAGAGCTTATAGAATTATTGATTTTTTGAAAAACTTTAAATAAGGAATTAGATTTGTTTAGACAATAAGACTTATTCTTAATATTTTGTGAAGAATACATTACAAAAAAAAAAAAAAAATAATAGAAACCTTGTTTGAACTGTTAACATTTTCATAGGTTCTCAAGCATATAACTTGGCACTTAAGCTACGAGACAAATCGTCGTTAAACGAATATCTCGCCCCATAAGTGACGATTACTAAACTACGATCAAAATATAATGTGGTCCTGAAAAGGACCGTTTTTGTGGCCCTAAAAGGGCCTGGGGGGAGGGTGGGGTGCCTACCGTGGAGTAATACCCAACGATATTAACACCGACCTAGGTGCAGCCCTTGGTCTTCTCATTGGCGGCACCGTCGTCGTCGCTGGTGGTGTCGGCGTTGCAGGCGGTGCCGAAGGTGCCGCTCCTGGTGCGGTACCCCCGCACTCCTCACACTTACATATTTTGCCGGGCATGAATGGCCTGACAATGCCAATGATCCTTTTTGGTATATCTTCCATCTTGCCGATCGAATGTGTAATGATGAAATAATTCTAATACCGGCCTCTATATACATTCAAAAAGTTGGAGGGGGTAAGGTGGAGTGCATATATGCATTATATAAGTTTGAGAATAATATGATTTTAGAAAAAAAAAAAAAAAAAAAAAACCCTCCCCTACTACTTCCACATACTCCCGTTCGGCGGCCCTAGCCTCCTAACTCGAGAATTTCAATTTTTTCGTCTAAATTTTTTGTCATTTTTAAGATTTTCCAAATTTTTTTTTCACCATTGTATTCTACTCAAAATTCTAGGTAATTAAAGTGCTTTTATTTTTTCTCTATCTTGAACGGTTCCCGAGCTACAGCGCTAAAAAAATTCAAATTACTAACTTTCTATAACCCTTTTTTTCAAATTTCATTTTTTCGAATTTTCAAAAATACTACAATATGTAGAAAAAAGTTCTCTCTTTAATTTCCCAATACCGTTTTTCTCTAAATCTTCAACTTTAGCGCGTATTCAGCATTTTCAAAAAAAAAAAAAATTATAATTTTTTTTACACCATCGCATTCTCCTCAAAATTTTGGGCTATCAAAGTGCTTTTATTTTTTTTCTATCTTGAACGGTTCCCGAGCTACAGCGCTTTAAAAAATCCAAATTACTAACTTACTATAACCCTTTTCTTAAAATTTCATCTTTCCGAATTTTGAAAAGTACTACCATATGTAGAAAAAAATTCTCTTTCTAATTTCCTAATATCATTTTGCTCCAAAACTTCAACTTTGGCGCGCATTCACCATTTTTCAATTTTTTTTTGAAAAAATTTTTTTTTACGTTTTTACTATCGAGAAAAATGCTTGCTTATAGTACTCGATTTCCTCTATAATTTTTTCTTATAACTTTTTTCCCTATTCCTAACCGTTACTTTCCTACAAATTTTCTAAATCGTTGTTTTTATATTTTGCCTTAAAAATTTTTTCTTGTGTTATTTAAGCTCTTTTTTCCACTTAATAAACCACCATTTTCTAAATTCCCGTACTCTTTTCTTAAAGAGCGGGCTTTTCCGCCAGCTTTTTTTTTTTTTTTTTGGTTGGGTTTCAAATAAATATAAAACTACTACTTCACTCATTACAAATTTATTGATTCAAGAACATTATTTTGTGTTACATATAATAGATACATTAAAATATAGATTTATTGGTCACCGAACCGTTTAATACATTATAACTAAAAAATGAGTCGTGAATAACTAATGCGTACACTTTAGTATCTTTGGGGAATTTATTCTTTCTCGTTTGGAACTCCAATTTTACATCCACTGTCGATGAGTTAATCGCCTCTGGTTGATGACTGCAATTGATAATAAAAACGGGGTTTTTCATATATTCCGCGAACGTTATCATCGGATCGTTTATCTCGCGCCCGTAGTAGCTGCTTTGGAAGTTTTCGTAATTGTAATAGGCTGCTGCGTACAGTTTCTTGGCGAAATCTAAATTCCATCTTTCGTAGGGATAAACGGTTGAATTCAGATACAGTCTAATGTCGCATACGTCGGCGTGGGTAAACTGGGTTGCGTTTTTTTCTTTCTTGTCGCAATTATTGCTGTCTTGAAACCCGACGATTATATAGCGCGGTCTTTCCAGACTTGTACTCGTTCTCAAGGCCCACACGTCGGAAGATGTTTGCCTTAAAGCCGGTAATTCGTACAGATCCCATTTACGATATGCCATTTGAATACTGGCATTGTTTCCTCCTTTATTAATGCGAGACAGTATTTTCAATTTTTGCTTGTCGTCTGGAATGATGTGACGAATTTTCCATTCGATTTTGTCGATACTAATTTCTGCCTCTACTTCGCCGACGTAACAATTGGTAAAAGTGCGAGCTATAATCATAATAAGCTCTTGTTTTACGTTGAAAACACCTTTTGCGTAATCTTCGGCGAATCCCATAAGATATTTTAAGGGTAATTTCCCGGAGAATACGTTACTTGCCGTGTCTACGATATCTTGGTTTGCTTCGTCGAGACCCCATCCGCACGTCATGAGAGATCTTTGTTGCAAACTTCCGAATGAAACCATGGTTTTTAATGTCGTCGTAACTCCAGGTTTACGAACCACGGCGACCTGTTCACCTCCCATCTCGTAGCGAATTTCATCGAACAAAAATGCGAGGGCATTATTTGATAAAAAACATCTTTTCGTTGCGTCTATGGGTTTAAATTTTCCTTCGATATATATGTAACTTTCGGCGATATCCAGTATAATATCTTGAAAATTAATGGGGATACGGACTTCATCCGAATTGTTGAATGATGGAGATCCGTATGGTTTATACGTATGCTCTTCTAGACTAATAATGGAATTGTCCAAGATGGGTTCGGAGAAAAACTCTATTTTATCGCTGGTGGTGGAAATCATTTTCGCACTTTAAGACCGATTGATTTTAAAAATTTATAGTCTTCGGCAGATAACTGTTGAGATGTTTGTGATCTAACGTCTGGACGACGACTAACCTTGACGTTAACTCTTCTTTTACTTTTATTATGTTTCGGCGGTTCCCCCATCTTAGTCGACAGCACACACAATTGACGATTGAAGCAAAAACCCATTTCTATGAAAGTTTCTTCAGTTCCAATTTCACGATTATTTTCTCGCCTTAAAAATTGATTAGATCACCGCTATCGTCCAAGATGCGAAGAGTAATGTTGTCGATAAACTGACGTCCTGCCGGCATTAACGGCATATAAATATTATTTTGTGGTTCTTTACTGATTTTGTAACCGGGCTCCACGTCGATATCGAATTCGAACAAGGTATGACCTTCCACCGAATTCATATATGCTCCGGAAATTATATTACAATCTACGCGTATGATGCGTACTTTCATTATTTCCACCATCTCGGTTGATTCGTGCTTTTTGTCTCTTTTTAACACTGTATGATTAAATCCTAACATTTTATCGATACTCGCCTCTCCCCGGAAATCTATAGTATATTGGGATTTCAGTTCACATTTCAGCGTATTATTATTAGCGACCAAGTAAAAGATTCCATCGTTCTTTTCTTCAGTTGAAATCCTCAAAGCCTCCAACATAGCTTTACCTATCTCATCTATTTCATAGGCCCCAGGTGGAATCTGCAATTGTATCGGCTCGGTGGTGTAACCCTCCTTCATGTAGGCAAACTTATTGTTGCTTTCGTCCACATTAAAAATTGAATTGTATGTGTAAAATCCCAGCAATGCCAGACCATATTTGTTTTCTCTATTTAATTCGACTGGTGGATAAAAATCGGCGCTTAAGACGCTCGAGTGTCCTGTTAGTGTGAACGTATAAGACATGACTAACCATTAAAACATCACACATCTCGGTTTTATTCTTAGCGGCAACATTTAAAAAGATTCATCTTCACACCTTTTCTCACTGCATTAGATAGTGATGTTTTTATGCTATTTTCTGCTTTTATGCGCACATCGCTGATTTTGCAATAACAAAAAAATATTTTTCTAGCCGTAAGATCCTCATCAGTCATAACCTCGTTTAAATTGCTGCTGCTGCTGAAATAATGTTTGCAACCGCACTGATATTTTAATATATCGATATCGCTTTTAAGGTGCTCGGGCAACTTTTCCCAAACGAATGGAATTTCATTTGGGGCTAATGCAATCATTACTTCCTTGGGCATGTTTTCTAACTGTTTCACGGTCATTTTCCTTAATCCACCGGCTAGATGAAATGATTTCAGTGAATGCAACATTTTAGTATAGTTATTGCGATCCATTTGCGGTGTTAATGGTGACGATGATGATGATGACATCTTTTACGCTGATGATTCGACAAGAAACTTTAAGCACAAATGTCCACACCAGACTGTTCCAAAATCCTGCTGACGATCGTATGTATAGTAAATAATTTTTGATGGTTCCGATCCCGTTTGTAGATATCGTACCAATTCGATCGGTGGGGGTAAATCGCCGAAGCTGTCATAATATGTTACTTTAGAATTATTTTTTCTATAAGCTACCCAATGAGTCCCTGCACCACGCGTACTATCCAAATTCACTATTGCTGCTTCGTAACGTCGAGGACCTTGTCTAGGTAATAAATCCCTCATATAAACGCCTCGAAAGTGTCCTATTCTTTTCTTTTTGGCATATTTTTCTATATCGATGTTAGATAGTGGTCTTCGAGGTAGGGATTCAATTAGTTTTTTGATCTACGATTTAAAAATAATCCCATACCTTTACGATATGGCTTTAGAAACAAACCATTTCCTTTCGATTTTAAATACAGGCCGGCACCGGTTTTATCTTCGCTGCTTTTTTTTACTGCTTTTATGGCGCGCACAATTCCCGCTGCCCCACCGGCTAATGAACCCAAAGCTGATAACCCGGCAAAAATTGGTATTAATGGTAATATTCCACCAGTTTTAGGAATCGGTATTATTCTCGGTGTATGAACCTTCCTTTTGCCACCTGCCGCTTTTACCGATCTACGTGCTGCCGACAGAGCTATTTTAGATGCATTCATGACATTTTTTTCCAACACATTTTTACTTCCGGCTTTTAATAATTCCCTTCGAACTGCTTGTCGAATAGCTGTTCCGAAACTGGCTTTCCGAACATGTCGATTTTTATTAACACCTTTCCTTTTTGTATGACGCGTGCCTTTACTAGATGTTTTTTTTGTTGATAATGATGATGGTACACCCATACCAAAACGTTGTTTTCCTTTCATAATGTTTGTAACTAACCAAGCTGCTGTTTTTTCACCTAAACTGGAATCTTTCGATTTTACTCTATTCCAAGCACTTTGTTCGAGCTCGTAATCCGCTCGATGTCTCGCACTTATGTTGTCTTTATTATGTAAATAGGCTAAATCGTGTTTTTTGCATGCGGCATCCAAAGGATTAATGCCTGGATCACCTCTTGTTACACGTTTTATTACTTTTGTTCCGGGTCCGCAATATTGATAACCAGGAATGTGTACCTCGAATGGTAATTTATTTATTAACAAATTCACAATACCGTATCCAGTTTTGTTGGAAACGTGAGACCGTCCACTTCGTTTGACGCTCGGCATCTGAATGACAGTTTTTGTGAAAAATTGCCTATAAAATATCAAATTTTCCTAAGATGCGCGTTATCGATCTTAAACAAAAACTTCCTATTGACAATCTCGATGAAAAAGTCGGACTTGGATTTGAAAAGAAGATAATGAAGAGACACGGTCCTCTACTTCCTTCCTCTATTCGCGGCCTGTTAATTGGTCCATCCAATTGTGGAAAAACTAATGTCATGATTTCGCTGCTTACACACCCCCTTGGGCTACGTTTCGAAAATGTCTATATTTACTCGAAATCTCTGTATCAACCGAAATATGAGTATTTAAGGAAAATTTTAGCGCCCATCAAAGGTTTAGGCTACTATGCCTTTAGTGATTCCAGTAATATTGTGGAACCCTCCGATGCAAAACCAAACTCTATATTTATCTTTGATGATGTTATATGTGAAAAACAAGATGTTATAAGATCGTACTTTAGCATGGGACGTCATAAAAATATCGACTCCTTTTACCTAGCGCAAACATATTCGCGAGTGCCTAAACAGCTTGTGCGAGACAACGCCAATTTTATTATTATGTTTAAACAAGATGAGTTGAATATGAAACACATATTTTCCGACCACGTTTCACCGGATCTAACTTTTACTCAATTTCAAGAAATGTGCTCAAAATGTTGGGATAATAAGTATGGATTTTTAGTAATTGATAAAGACAGTGATGTGAAATCGGGAAGATACCGCAAAGGATTTGATAGCTATATATTACTGTAATAATAAGAGAAAACGCTCAGTTGATTGTTGAAACGTCCTTTGTTAACATCATGAATAACGCGATCGACTTAAAACGTAAACTAGTGGAAGCTACCAATGCCGTCAGAAAAAAATTTAAACAAATTAAAGCGGCTAAAGAGTTTAATGTTGTGGAATTGGAAAAGTTTTACGAACCCATTTCTAAGCCGTTGACAACTATATCTGATGCGGTAAAGCAACGTCAGCAGCAGCAGCAACAACAACATCAACAACAACAACAACAACAACAGCAACAACATTATCCAGCTACAAAGCCACATAGTCTCAGTACATCAGTGCAGTCGACTCAAATATCAGGTTTTCCCCAACCTACACATTCCTTTCAAACCTCCACACCTATTCAGCAGCAGCAGCAGCAGCAGCATCGCATTTCAAAAGAAGATATTAGCCAATCGGTGTTTGATACACCCTCGACATCAACTAATACATCTCTCGCATCCGCTGACACCACAACTTCCGATACTTTAAACGCACACCTGAAAGGATTACGTTCGAAACCATCTCTATACGATACTGTATATGGTGTACGTTTTGGTTCAAAAACAGATCATAACAAAAATTTTATTGGTAATTTAGAGGTGCGTTTTCGAAATGGAAATATTGTCTTATACAAAAAAGGGAAAAATATTGCAGAATATGGTGGATCACCGGCACTTTATGATTTGTTATTTCTTAAAACACCCCCAAGTGTAGGCAAGGAACAACAACAATTAAGTGATAATGTACTTTCAACGTACAAGGAAATTTTGGAATCAACGAGTGCTGTCTACAACAATTTTAAAAAAAGTGATGGTTTACGGGAGACCAGATGGAACAAATATTTACGAATTATTAAACCTCTGATAATGGGCACAAAATTAGGTGGTACTATTACAAGAAAAAATCTCTCGGAAAAACTACAGTCACCCACAAAAAAGAAATTATCTTCGAAAAAATTTCAATATGTCTACTGGAACAAAGCTAAAGAGTTGGTGGATCGTTTACGTTTGTTGTGGAGTTCCAAAATGGCCGGTCACACTGGACACGAAAATGAAATTATGTCAATCATAGAGGAATTACGAGAAGAAGATATAATATATTAAGCTCAATATTTAATGATATTATTCAGTTCTTCCTTCGATCTGAAACCTTTAGTATTACTAATAATATGGAGCCCAGTCTAGAAAAAATCAAGATTGTTAATGAACTACATAGAACGGCTAGAAAAAATTTTGTAAGACGGCGCACGATAATAAAAGGATACAGAGATTTGTGGCAAATTGATTTGGCTGAAATGCAACAGTATGCTGATGAAAACGATGGTTATCGTTATATTTTGGTCTGTATAAATTGTTACTCGAAATTTGTCTATACCAAAGCCATAAAAAACAAGACTGGTATAGAAGTTACTAATGCGATGAAAAGCATCATTGAAGAGGCATCATATACACCAACAAATCTGCAAAGTGATCAAGGAAAGGAGTTCTATAATACAAACTTTCAAGCCCTGATGAAAAAATATAATATAAATCATTATTCCACTTACAGCACAAAGAAAGCTGCAATTGTTGAGCGAGTCATAAGGACTTTAAAAAATAATTTATATAAACAATTCTCGACAAGAGGATCTTACAAATGGATACATATATTATCGGCAGTAACAAAAACCTATAACCATTCGAAACATCGCACCATTGGAATGAAACCTGCAGACGTGCAAGAAAAAACACATATTAAAGCATATGATTATTTAAAAATTGTACCTAAAAAATTTAAGTTTTCCATGGGTGACATTGTGCGTATTAGCAAGTACAAAAGCTTATTCGAGAAAGGATATACGCCCTCTTGGTCAACCGAATTGTTTAAAGTTGTAAAAGTTAACGTTACAAATCCACCTACTTACTTGTTGGAATCGTTAGAAGGTCAGCCTATAAGAGGGTGTTTTTACGAATCAGAACTACAAAAAACAAGCAGTCCTGACGTTTATCTAGCAGAAAAGGTCCTTAGACAACGCAAGAAAAATCACATCGAACAATTATTTGTCAAATGGCTAGGATTTCCCAACCACTTCAACTTTTGGATAGATAAAGCTAATATTGTTTAAATAACATATTGTATGACTATATTTTTTATTTAAAATGTAAAATAAATAAACAATATATTGTAAAATAAAGTTTTTTATTTCAATCTTCATTATTAAAAACAATGACAATAAAACATCATACACATAAATAACATTTCAATATTCTTGGAGGGAAGGTCCAATTCACCGACGACTACGACGTTATCTTCAAGGCTATGCCACTCGGAGTGCGTTCTGCTATTCTTTAACCTGCTTTTTTTAGATTTTTTTTGAAGTCGAGTCGTACGACAGTGCGCTTAATGAGTCATTTAAAGGCTGATGATAGAGTATTTTCTGCATAACTTCAATTTTTGTTTTAAGCTCACTATTATTTTTGTATATCATGGGGAGGACATCCTTGTTAAATATGTCACATATTACAACTGCAAAATTGTAAAACTTTCTATTAACAAAGTGTTTTGTCACAGCATCGTCATCATCTCTAGGTTCGCCTAAGTTGGTTATGATTTTTCCACCCATATCATACTGCCCATCTGCTGTAAGTTTAAAACCAATCCCTTGTGGCCCAGATAATATATGATATTTTTCATTATATTTCTGACGACCAAATTTATCAATTGTGTTGTTTCCTCGACTCATTTTCAATCTTTACTAAACTATTTTATTTTTATTTGCCCTACTTATATTAAATATTTCAGCTGAGAAAAAGAAACACTGACTATGATCTACTGGGTTGGTATGTTTATAAAAGAAATAAAATAAAACTGTGATTGTAATAGATATTTATTTACAGTTATTTAATTGCACAAATACAAAAATTATAAAAAATTAATTTTCCATGTCTTCGTTTTCGTTGCTCAAAATTCTATCCCATCCGACACTATTTCGATCGTCAACGTCTTGGGCTGTTGCTGTTGCAGAAACCAATTCATATTTTGCAGCAAGCTCACCTGGTAAATGTGGAATATTGACGAGGTATTCTTTTAATTCTTCTTCATCCATTTCAGCACAAAATGTATCCATGTCTATGGAACCATATAAAAATTTGTCGCACAAGTGTGCCCCAGCCATAAAATTGATTGTATCCCTGATCTCGTTCTTATATTGATCTTTGGTTACATCAATATGCGACCAATCATTTACGCTATCTAACATATCGTGAGCCCTATTTCTTAATTCTCTCCCCAACCAAAATATGTATCTATCTACACATTCGTTGGCGGTCGTCGTCGTCGTCGTCGCATCAGCAGACATCTTTAACAGAAATAATGAACACGCGTAAGTATTCTGACATGTGCAACTATATTTTAAATTTAATTACATCCTTTTTTTCAAACAATTTACATACAATTTACTCCAATGAGCCAACACGTAATAATGTTCGAGTATTGTTTCCAAAAACTCTAGTGCCTTGCCCCAAATAAGTTAGAGTGTATTTATCTTTAGTTTTACTCATAATATCTACAATATCGTCAGATAGTGTTTCGGCCACACGTTTTGGTAAAAAAGTCTCAAATGTGCTATTATCACCGTCATCGTGTAAAGCCACTAAAAGCGTTTTACCAAATCGTGTAGTCATTGAAACCATCTTTACAATTTTATACGCTTTGCCTACAATCATTTCGGTAACCTTTTTTCTCTCTAAAACCTCGAAATCTTTGCTAAACATTTCATTAATTTCATCTAGAGTTTCTTTTGCAATACTCATTATTGAAAAAATGGTATATAAATCCAAAAATTACCGTGAATATAAAAGCACTTTCAGAACACTACACGAACACAATATTTGATGTTTATGCCACTGATATCTGCGACTGTTTAAAGTCACTTCTTTTCCCACGAACCTTTATAGCGAGGTTTCAAGGTCGAATTGTAACAATGGTGGGGGTAGCTTAACGATAGAAATAGTGGGAGGAGTATTCAAGGTCAAATGACGTCACACATTTAAATTGGTGTAAGGATAACTTCAAGGACAAAATATAATGAAACAAATAACTACATTTTATGTATTTTATTCATTCATTTTTTTCTGCCATTCTTCTATGCGTTTAACGTTATCACCTAAACCTAATTTCCTTAATTTATTCAATAATAATTGTTTGTTTTTATATCTAAGAAAATTCTTACAAACTATACTAGCTAAAAGACACACTTCGGCATGGTCCATATACTTAAAAAATACACTAAAGTCCTGAGCCTCCGAATCTTGCATTTCATATGCGTAAAATTCCGAACAGGCTGCAGAAATTAGAAATTCTTCGTACATTTCTCGCACTAAACTTTCCATATTAACTACTACTACGTTAAACTTAAGTCCTACACTCTAATTTCATCTAACACAACCGGATCTGCAATGAACCTAATCAGTTTTTCCAAACAGTCACTAAACCCCAACTTTTTTATCTCACGAACAAAGTCTTGTAAATTTATTGTTTTGCTGCAATATTTACGACATACATTCGCAGCCTTTTCATATTCATAAGCCAAATCACAATAGCGCGACGCCCATTCTGCTCGACTTTTCATTGCATCATTGAAATAATTATTAGCCGTTTCAGTGAACTCATCACCCAATTTTTTTACTGTCTCTTGCAAAGCACTATTCATATTATTCACTCATTTTTTACATTCACGACACTTTTTTATTGCTGGTGGTGGCCCATCTATATAATGACGATATATTTGTTCATAGTGAATGTAACAGGGTAAGCTTAACTGTAGTTCCTTGTTACACCGATATGACGCTGGCAGCTTATCCCAAATTTGCCGTAAACTCAGCGTATCAACGCAAGTTTTTAAATATTCGAGAGGAAAAAATGCTAGATCCTTCTCTTCAAAATCACACAAACTTTTTAAATTACTCTGATATAAACAAATTACTCTGCCGACTTGCTCTATAATTTTTTCTTTAGATAGTTCCGTATCTGACATTTCACACTGAATGAATGCAAGTAGACTCACACAATTTATAGAACAATTTGCAAGGTCAAAATCATTTTAAGATCATCCCACACTATTACAATGCACAAATAACTACTTCAAGGTCACACACCCAAGATGACCTTCAACAAAGTCAAGGTCGTCTCGACCAAGGTCAAGGTCAAGGTCACACACACAACCTTGAACACAAGGCCAAGGCCAAAGCACACGTGCACTTTCAAGGTCAATGACAAGGCCATGTGGGCGGGGCCAAAGAGGGGTGAAGCAAGGTCAAGGTCAAGGTCGAGGAGTGGGGGGATTGAGAGAATCGGGTTATGTTCACTACTCGAGAAGAAAGTCAAAACTTACCCTCCTCGCCACAGTGATACGACAGAGGTACATGTTTCGTCTCTACTGGACTCATCAGGGCACCGACATGCACCTGGCTGTGCAAAGGATAGATCTGAAGGACGCATGCAAATACTGAACGAGGCTTCGCCGACCTCGCGCCGGATGGCGTATATATATTTATGCGGCTTTCACGGATTCCGCCGTGTGAGATGCAATAGCAGTGGATATATTCACATTATGCCTTGCTCGGTATGATGGTATAGGTAGGCCATCATCTCGATGGTGATGGAATAGGATAAATTGTGTTCCTCAGCAATTTGTTCAAACTGTACAACCTCAAACACGGAATGGATATGGTTGGAACGAAGTTTGCATTTACTGTATATATGTTTCTGCAGCTTTCACGGATTCCTCCGTGTGAGATGCAAAGCAGTGAATATATCGACATTATGCCGTTGTAATGCTGAAATCACATTCAGCAAACGTACAACTATATGCAGCCCCGTGTATGAATGAAGTACAATGCGAACAGTAAATGCAAACTTCGTTCCAACCATATCCTTTCTGTGTTTGAGGTTGCACAGTTTGAACAAATTGCTAAGGAACACAATTTATCTTATTCCACCACCATCGAGATGATAGCCTACCTGTACCACCATACCGAGAAGAAAGCCAAAACTTACCCTCCCCGCCACAGTGATACGCAGAGGTACATGTCTCGTCTCTACTAGACTCATCAGGGTACCGACATGTATTTGGCTGTGCAGAGGACAGATCGGAAGGACGCATGCAAATACTGAACGCGGTTTCGCCGACCTCCCGCCGGATGGCGTATATATATTTATGCGGCTTTCACCGATTCAGCCGTGTGAGATGCAATAGCAGTGGATATATTCACATTATGCCGTGCTCGGTATGATGGTACAGGTAGGCCATCATCTCGATGGTGATGGAATAGGATAAATTGGGTTCCTTAGCAATTTGTTCAAACTGTGCAACCTCAAACACGGAATGGATATGGTTGGAACGAAGTTTGCATTTACTGTTCTCATTTTACTTCATTCATACACGGAGCTGCATATATTTGTATGTTTGCTGAATGTGATTTCAGCACTACAATGGGATGATGTCAACAATTACAAGGATATTGATTTTTGATTTAGGTTAACTTTGTTATATTAATGAATATTTACCTTCACTTAGTTCACTCTTTTATGTGTATGTTTTTATAGCACTCACTGATCTTAAGGCACTCGAAGAAATCTAAAAACTACATCAATCGCACTCAATAATCACACATGTTTATTTGGAGCTGTTTAAAACCAAACAAAACGTTTGAGATCTAAAATTATTTACTTAAAGTTTATTATAAAGTAATTTTGTCTTCTTTGGTTATTACATCCAAGCAACAAAGCACAATATCCCCATGCAGAGCGGCAGCGTCGCATACTCGACATTTATCTTGGTTAGTATTCGATCTTTATTATTTTTTTGATAAATAATGTATAAATCAATGTAAAAATAATCTTTCTTGGATTTATTCATATTGCTACCCTCAACAACTTGCCTATTTGAGTATAAAACTCAACAGTGCATGTGAACGAAAGTATAGGTAGTAACGTCATTAACAAGTAGCAACCTGATTAGTTATTAGCTCGCGAAGACTTTAATCCGATCATAGTTGCTTTAATCTGATCTTATAAATAATCTTTGATGTGTTATTAATAAAATGTTTACAATATACTCACTATTGACTGATATTGTATTTTATTCTTTATGCCCCATTTTAAACAGGGATAGTTATAATATCTGAAGTTCCTTATGCTAATTTATTGTTTATTTTATCCTTACATACTTATATTTAATAGGAAGAACTGATTCTGTCCACCTCAAACATCATCCAAATTAAATAAAAAATAGTGGCGTATAGTTGTATTCTCATTTTCAAGCAGATAAAGAAAAGAATATATATATTTATTTCCTGCAAATACAACTTTAGTTCTCTTTCAATAAGTATTTCGACCATCTAATGGTTTTATCATGCAACATTTGAAGGGAAAAACTTTTTAAATTAAATATAAATTCCGAAACATGGCCGATATTAAACCTGCTGACTTTTGGATGTCGAGACTGAAAAATATCGCCAGTCGAACGACATCTATATAATCATCAGAGTAGTGACTTCCAGGCACTAGGTAGTACTATTATATTTTGACAAGCCCACCCTAGGTAAAATAATAACTAAACACTTTGGCTGGGAGCATAAGATAAACGATTTAAAATACATTTTTTATTAGCTGCTGACCATAATCTAGTTTAAATTTATCCGATACGATATCTCTATTAATAGCATAAAAATCTGTCATTTTAAAAGACGCACTAGGTTACGGAAAATCAACAAAAATATTAATTTTCGTAATATTGTGAAATACGGTTATCATATGTTTAATTATTCGATGATAGCCAAATAAAAATGGTTATCTTTTCCTGAAGTATTAATACTTTATGCAACTCTATGCCAATATCAAACACGATTTGGTGTGGTTAAAACCTGGTCGTTTTGTTGAAACTAAGTGAAAAATTTAGTGAAAAATTCAAATTTTTTTTTTTTAAATATTAGTACTACAAATTAATAAAGATATATCTTTGTTATATAGGTAAGAGTGTACAATACTGTATAATTCTACTCTATTATTTATTAAATCCTAAGATTAAATTGACCCTAAAGGGTAGAATTAGATATCCATTTCATTTAATGATAATTATACTCCGAACCTTTCACCGGACATTAACAATTTAGTGGCTCGTTTTGGAATTATTGTCAAATTTTGAACATTTTTTTCAAATTTGGAATATCCAAAATGTAACCAAAAGCATAGTCATATTTTTCAACAATAAATGTACTTGTCCCAATAAAAAAAATTTTTGATATTACCAAAATTAAAATTATTTTAATAGGTCAATTAAGAGAAAAAACCTTATTTGCAATTGATGCAGTCGTACTATCGGAGATTCTAAGAGTTTTTAAATACTGAAAAGACTAAAATTAATTTTTAAAGTAATTATCAGAAAATTGATTTTCTTAATTCTTCCAAACTCGGCAATATTAACATCACTAGGTGTTACCATCCCAAAAATGCAGAAAAGCTTTGTCCTATAGAAATAAAGCACAATCTTTAAAATCGCATAACTTTCTATTAAGTCATATAGTTACTGACCTCTCAATATTATTTACCCCCTGAATTTCATGTATTTCAAAAATTTATTAGCCAATAGATCTAAATACTCTTAAAATATTTAGATATCAAAAATCTAATCCTAGCATTTCTATCGGTAACAAGTTACATTGGAATAACTAGTAACATTAAATCCTATTATCCTTGTCATTTCTTCTCCAAACTCAAAGCGCACGTGATGGAACTGACATAAAAATCTTATCCCATTAGACTGAGATTTATGGACTCCACCCATGAACTACATAAAGTTAAGGACGACACCTTTACTAATCCCCCTTTCCAAGTTTAACAAGGCAAGAGCTCTCTATTATGACAATGCTACGAATGAGACACACCAAATGAATCCATCAATACATCTTGAATAAATCATCTCTTTCCTACTGCGAGATCTGCTTTCGAACCTTTACAGTGCTCTAGATAATTGCATTATGCAGAAAATACGTTCAATATCCCTTCCTTCTAAAAACCGTAATAAATTGGCAAACCCTCTGTGAAATTATTAGAAACGGTAAATAAAACATAAAATTGGATTATAAAAATTATTTTCCTTATTGAATAACAGTTCATAGCGAAGAACTAATACATAATCATAATACATCTACAAAAGAAACATTATTAGAACTAAAATAATAGCTTAACCTACAAAAAAAAATAATACAAAACGAATACAATAATACAGAATTTGAAAAATACCCTCTATGGGATATTTTTGTCTGTTAATGGAAGTGGAATTAAGAAATTCAAAATTTGGTTCGATATCTGAAAGTTTCAGTTTAGATAAGATTCTACAATTAACTTGTTTCTGTATTTATCTTTCAGGTAAACTAAGTTAAAAATCCTTTCTCACAGATCTTGTACAAAAGGGCAATAAAACTTTAATATTTTTTTTTTCGCCAAAACAGAATACTCGTTTCTGACACTGAGCCAAAAATCAATTAAAAAGTGATCTTTAAATACAGTTTTTTGGAAAATTGTCACTGGATAAGTTAACGAGCTTCTCTTTTTTCAGTAAAGTTAAAGAAGGATCCGAAGTTATATCACCTTAAAAAAGAATACGTCTCCAGTTGTTCGATACAGATATAATAGGTTTATTAGGAAAATATTCTTTGAATCTTAATTTTTTTGAGATGTTCAATAATATATCTTTTAATATTTTCGTTGAGTTGAATTTCATTTTCTAATAAAATGGTGCTGAGGGAACATTCATACTCATTTACCTCTAGACTCTGAATACAAATGTTGAACTTCTTTAGCATGGCTGCTATTCTATCATACACATTGACAATGGTGATACCTGGGCCTTGAAAAGACTGATTTAAATCAGTTAATTTAGAAGAAATGTCGGCTAGATACACAATGAAATGGATGGTCAACAAAAATTTCTTGAATTTCATAATTTAATTTAAACAAACAAGTCAAAATCTTGCCACGAGAAAGCTATCTAACTTTTGTATGAAACAGTAAGGAAATTTGAAGGCTTTCAAAATCCTCACAAAGCACACGGAATATAAGAGAGTTTTTAGAACGCGATTTGAAGAAATTTACAACTTTTACAGTGTCGCTTAAAGTAATGGATAACGCTACAGGAATGCGCTAACATGCTAGTGCTTGTCTATGAATAGAACAATCAATCCATTCAAATTGCTGCACCTGTCGTATAGGTTTTCAGTGGTTTTGCAAATAATATATCTTATTGAATGGAATCCTTAAAAATATACTGTGATTTGAGTGCTTGCTCTCTGAAGTTTCTCATTCCCATTACACTGCTTGCACTTAGTAAGACTCGAAATTGCAGTAAATAGTGTAGCAAAGTTAATAATTCTAAATCCAATGTTAGTATCTTCGGGTACATCATCTTCGATATTTTGTTTTAATTTTTTAGATGATGTGCTACTAACACTTTCATCACGTTCCGCTGTTTTCGGATTAAAAACATTTTTCCTTGCAACGGTACGTGATTTACGAACATGTTCTAAATACCAAAGTTCTCTTGAACCTTTTTTAATCGCATAATAAATTAATCAAAATATTTTTTTATGAAAACACAAGTACTGACTCCTCAGTGAAAATATTTTGACGCCAAACCTAAAATTTTAAGTACATTCAAAACACACAAGGCTAAAAATAAAACTATTTCTAAGGAATATTTAAGATAATCAAATTTTTCAAATATAACTTATATGAACACAAAAAAAATACAAGTAAAAATTATTCGCCTGTCATATATCCAGGGCCCTATCCTCGAACTGGGGAACGTGAAGTGAACGGTGAAAAGGTGGCGAACGCGTATTCTTGAAATGTTCATCACTCATATGCTCGTTCGCCCGGTGAAAGGCAAGCGAACGGTGAAACATGCGCAAATTAAATGTCAGTCGCTAAATGACATATTAACGCACGGATTTCAAAAAATAAAATAGAATTAAAAATTTTTATTTTATTTTTGGTTCTTCAAAATAACTCGCATTAAAAAAAATAATATTTTGACGAACCGTTTCTTTAAGACGTTTTATTTTCTGAATAAACAGTTGAAACGTTAATTAGGTGGTACCCCCAATATTTTCAATATTTTCAAATTTTTTAATAAAATATCCTTAGAAAGTGGAATGTCTCGCAAATATTAAGCAAATTTGAGATTACAGACATATAAAATTATTACAGGAGATTCTGTTCATAACTCAATTGTATGAGCGTGCTATTTAAAAATGTTTTTCTAGGGCCAATTCTGCTTATGGATTTAACATAAATACTTCTGTCTATAACAGCCGAGTATCTTAGTTTTAAACAGTTCAATCTAACATAATTCTTTTCACGACGCAACTTATAATAAATTTGAGAAATAACAATTTGTAAGCTATCTGAAACTTTAATTTAAATAAGTAACAAATTTTATATTTAAATTATGTTAACTGCAGCATTTAACTTAATTAAACTGTGTTAAACACTATACGCCACTACAAATAAATTAATATTATGATTATAATTTATCGAGACATATAAATATGAACCCTACAGACTAACGAATGAGGTCCTTCAGCATAAAAACCTTATTTATGGCACATTTGATCTTCAAGTCTCTACAAATCTTTATAAAATAAAAAATATATATATTTAAAGTTGAATGTGAGATCCGCCAGTATCTTTAATACACGCCTTCTGTCTGGCCTTTGGTTTCGGTCCCCGGTTATAAACAGTTTCACTATCGTTGTTCAAGTTTCAGGTTTTCTTTCAAATTTACTTGTCTGGACAGTTCTGTATCTTGCAGTAAGAGGCTGGACACTTTGTGAATTCATACAATAAATAACTGATTGGATAGTTTCCGTAGTGGATTGGGATGATGGCTTTTAGTCATATTACGTAGAGTTGTAATTTCCACCGTTTCAAGGTTTATCAGTGCTGACTTTCTGCAATTACTGTCAGTATATTACTTTGTATATATGATTGCTGCTTTTCTTGATATCCCTTTTTCTTTATATATTATAATCTTCAAGTACTTGGCTCTTTGTATGCATTTTTATTTAACAGTTCTAGAGTGTCAATTTAAGATAAATTTAATCCAGGCAGAGTACAAATATTGTAATGGCACTCAATAACTTCCCAAAAATAACAACAACAGCACTATTTTTTTTTACTTTTGACTATTAATTTAAAGTACCAAAACTACTTTTTGCCTAAAAGGGCAACAAAATATACTACGGACATTTTCGTTCTGGCAGGTCAGTTCAATATCTCATCCATTTTATTTTTTGAAATTCTCGGGTTTCAGCACGTTCATATCTGGCAACATTAGCTTTTCAAGAATTCAAAAAGTTCACATCGCCATTCCTATCGCCATTCACATCACTTTTCACATCACACTTTCGAGGATAGGGGCCCCGATCTGAGAAAAAGAGGCAAAGTTTGAGAAAGAAATATTCAGAATTATATACCGCTTGAAGTTTAAGAAACTCAAAAAGAATATATTTTGTGACCCATTTAATATTTCCGATAAGCTGTGATATTTCTCGCGTTTTCTCTTTTATATACAGATACAAATATAGTCGTACTTTTACAAATTTATGGACAAAAATAACAAATTAATACCTAAATGAATTTATTTTTTCCAGTTGATGGTTTTTGGAATTAACTTTAAAAACGTTGTTTTAAGAAAATAAGATTAATTTTCAATATCAGATTTATATTACAATTAACATCTAATAAATGTTGTCAAATTATTCCATGGTCAAGCGAGAACATTTTTAAGGTCTTTAAAAACATTCTTATACAGTTTGGACCAAAAAATAACAAAATTTGACAGAGACATAAAAAAATGATTAAGTGATATTTGTATCGTTCGCCTTATAAAATTCTTCTTCCTTCCTAATTCTTTTAAATTTATTTGTAGTTTTAATTTTTTAAATAAAGATGTTAGAGTATATGGTGGAACAAATCATGCAATCTACGATTAATATATTAATAGCAGTATAAAACAGTCTCTAATTCGCTTTTTCACCTATTTGTAATAATTCTATTGTAGAGATATTTTTACGGGATTCTCTTGTAAGTATGCCTTTGAACATATTGTAAAAAGAATCAAATCATCTCACTCCTATTAAACTTTATGAGCACAAAAATTTGCTCTTCGAGCCATTTTTTAGATTTTTATTCAGTTTTTAACCTTCCTGCGTAAACCTACAATCGAAATAATTTTATATAATTCCTTTAGAAGTATTCTTTAAAATCGAATTAAAACTTCATAAAAATATCTCTCTTAATTTTAGTCCCATTGCAGTAAAACTCACTTCGGAATTTTTTTACGAGTGTATCCCTGAGAATCCCTTAATACATATTTTGTTCCCAACTTCGGATCTCCACTTTTATGTGAATTTTTGGTAATTTACAGAAAGGTTCCATACCTTGGTTCACAACTTCCCCTTTTTCTTTGATTTCCTGGCGCCTTGACACCTTCACCAGAGATCCTTTTTGCTGCTTGCCAATTGCTTAAGGGCTTACCTTCAGTCTTAAGTCAACTTGCATGGAAGGTATTCGAAGTGTTAGGCTCAGATTTTGATGAAACTATAACATGTTATAGAGGACACAAAGATAAGAGACACATATTTTTTTATCGGCGGAGATTCATTTTAAAGGGGTGAAATCGCGCCTAAATTTCACCACAAAGACAATTTTTTGGAAGTTACTTGTTATCTGAAATAAAGTAAAACTATGGTTGCTTACCTCCACGTAAATCAGCCATTATTTTTATAACAGTAAACCTGCACTTTAATCGCTTATTTTAATTTTAAAAATTATGCAATGAAACGGAATTCTTTTTTTTTTTTATAAATAACATAAGTGTATAAACTAATAAATTGAAGTGAGTCATCCCAAATACTTTTGTTTTATATCTCAAGTCCTAATTGAGATATTTTCGCAAAACACAATGGAAATTACTTGTTATTTGAAATTGTATTTTAGTTCTGCGAACTGCATATTTAAATCAAAATGAATATTACGAAACCTAATGGAAATTTCTAAAAATATTTTTGATGGAAAATTATAAACTAAACTTGACGCGTCACGGGGTTTTTAAAAAAGTTGTAACAAACAAATGTTTTTTAATGCCTTAAGATTTTAATAGAGAAACATTCACAAAACAAGTTTCAATTTATGTTTAATCTAAATAAAACAAAATTATTTCGTCTATTCAATTTATATTTTAATTCTCAAATATAACAAATTATTTTAAAAATTAAGGAAAGTTGTAATAATAATATATTCATAATTCAAATAAAATATCGAAGTCAAGGGCTGAACAAACTTCGATGAAACTTTACAATTGCGATAAGGTGGTTATCCGGAGTAATATATATCACAGGTTGTCCGGAATGATATATGCCACTTTTTTCCATCTGTCCCTCTGTCCGTAATAATGAGCTTATTTTCGAGACGGCTAAACCAGTTTCGAGAAAAATTTACAGACATGAAGAAGAGATTATCAGGAGAGTTTTAGGTTGTTTTTTTCGTTTGTCTGTATGTTTGTCTGTTTATCTTCAAAAGGACTCAACCGATTTCGGTAAAACTTTACAGATATGAAGAGGAGGTTATCAAGAGATACACTGTTTTTTTTCTGTCTGTATATCTGTCTGCACAAGTTAATCTTGAGTGGAACCTTATCTCGCCTGTTGACTTCGATTGCCGAGATAAGACTTGATTAAGTTTAGATAATTCCCCGAAATTCCATCTTCAGACAACTTCTTGTGTAGCAGTAGTTGGTGATAACTGTCAAATGCCCTAGACAAATCAGTGTAAATCGAGTAGCCCAGATGTCCTTATTCAACGGATATGACAATAAAATTCTGGTAAACTGCAAAGTTAGTTACAGTGGAATGTTCCTAGTAAAATCCGTGCTGTTTAAGATTAATGTATCGCTTGTAGGTATCAAATATATTTTCAGTCAGAACTGACTCGAGCAGTTTAGGGATGGCAGCTAAAATTGATATTCCATGACAGTTTGCTACATCGCACTTATATTGGTTTTGGGAAGTAACTGAAGTCTTACCAGTGCTGGAATATTTTATGAAGAAATGAGGCAAGTGAAGTGGTGCAGTTTTCTAACACTATAGTGGCAATACCGCCGGGTTTAGCTTTTTTTGGATATATCTAGCTGTAATATTTTTATTGATATTTTTTCGGTATAGAAATTGTGTTTGGCGAAGCACACTGTATCCATTTCATCCAGGTTTGCATCAATTACATCCCCGGAAGATGCCGACTGAAAATGCGATGCGAAAGCTTCGAATAGATCCGCAGATCCATCCAATTACCATTGTATTTCATTTGCGTCAGTAGGTTTAACGCTCTTTGAATTGTTGACGAAAGACCAGAAATTAATAATATTTTGTGGTATAAGATGCTCAGTATTAGTAATATGAAGGAGGTAACACGTATCAATTCTGAATTTAACCTTTCTTCGAACGCTCGCATAAGCTTTGTAGTAATTTTGAAGTTGTGAATGTTTATATTTCTTGTGTAGTTTATTTTTGAGCACGATGATTTTACGAAGACCATTGATTCCTTTATAGAAGGTATCGAAGAAATAACAATTAATAGATTCGATGTCTGCCGTATTTGAAATGAATGACCAGTCAGCAAAATCAAAGTGCTGATTCAAACCAGCATAGCCGGCTTGACGAAATTGATTAACGGTGACTGTATTATTATTGCTGAGTTTCTTGATTAATTAAAAGTTCAGTAGGGTTTATGTCGTTGTATAAGAAACATCAGCGGGGAGGAGTTAAAATGAACAGCAAGACGTCGGCTATATTGAAACTTCCTACGAAAGTTAAGCCCAACATTCTACTCAAAATATTTCATATTGAGGTAATTTGACCAAATTCGAGAAAGTACGTTCTGTGATCAACGTTTCCCAAGCGGTGATTGGCGAGCTTTATAAAGAGGATTCGTGAAAAAAAAATATTATAATGAATTATACCTCGCTATGCCGCTAGCGATGCGAGTACATTCTTGAACGAGCCGTCAACTTCTACGTCGGTTGACCAAGACTTTTTCCGAATGCTCACGAAAGAACGAAATAAGCGTCTGCCGATATAAAAA
Source organism: Diaprepes abbreviatus (assembly GCA_034092305.1). Classification (NCBI taxonomy): domain Eukaryota; kingdom Metazoa; phylum Arthropoda; class Insecta; order Coleoptera; family Curculionidae; genus Diaprepes; species Diaprepes abbreviatus. Next base: position 806,214 of record JASJET010000069.1, read on the forward strand.
CGCCGCAGTCACATATAAGGAATATTAGAGTCGAACTGAATCGTACGATGATCTTAAGAACCTCGAGTTAGCGAACAGAGTGAGAAAAACTGATTTAGATTTTTAAAAATTGATTTTTTTAAGTTAATATTTAACGTTAGTTTTTGATCAATTGTATTTATCTATTATCAAAATATCAACACTGTGTTCTAAAGTAGATCCTCTTCTAGAAGAAAATCAACCCCAATTGAATAATAAAGACTTCCATATAGGAGAAATTGATAGTTATGTTTAGGCCAGCCAACATCAGTTTCGACATAAAATTTTAAATATCTCAGAAACTGTTAGACTTAGATGTAGGATATTATACATGAAATATGTCAATAATTTTGCGTATAATCGAAAAATTAAATAACATATAGGATGTTCGATTTTAAATAAGCAAAAAGGAATCAATTTCTGGTATAACCCCCCCCCCCATCGACTTTGGTAAACTGCAAAATATCAAAAAATTTTCCAAACTCCATTTTCCAAGAAATCAATCGCGTCATTTCGTCGCGGGACACCCTGTATAAGGACAATTTTATTAAAGGAAGAACAAAGGAAACTTTTAGAGGCGCCAAAGACAAAAAAAATCTTAAATTTGCAAGAAATTATGTTGTGTAGAAATGCATAGATAGAACTTAAAATATTAATATTACAGATTTACGAAATATTATGAAATTATTTGCAACAAAATTATCTCATAGATTGCTGATAATGTAATTGGCAGTTATATAATATTGGAATTATATCTTCACATTTTGCATATATACAGAGTGGATCTTGTTTTAAACATTGTTATTATTAGCTATTTACTTCATCATATTTAGATAAGGGAATAATATGTTATCCAGAAGCAGCCAAATATTTATCTATGCTTAGATAATCCGATATTATAAAAAACAAGAATGTATTTGTTCATGACATTAACTTTTTTGACCGACCGTATTAAAAATATTTTACTTAAAAACTGCAAAATATATTAAATATTCTTTATTAATGCAGATTATTATTTAAATCATTATTGATTAAAATTTTTTAATTGCATTAACGAAGCTTATTGGAATTAATTGTTGATTTAAACGTGATAATTTTTTTAAGGTTTCTTATTTCAAACCGAAAAATTGAACCCTTATAAGATCACCCACTCTTTTTTGGGTCGAAATTTTCATTTTAGATGCTTTTCGAGATATTGCTGAAAATATTCTTCGAAAACCAATACCCCTTTTAATTCTGGAACTAGACTAGTAGAGTGAAGATATATCAAAATTATTCTATATTACCGTAAACCAAATTTTAGGACTTGCAAAATTGCTTCTACAGTTAACTGTAATTTAACGACTTAGTTTTTTATTCAAATGAAATGTAAATAATACGTCATCGTGACAACATCACATTACAAAAGACAAGTTTCATTTCAAATAAAAGATACGTGTAAAAATACGAGAAATCAACATTTTTTTTCGAAAATAATTACACGACGCAACAAATTTTAGTTTATTTGTTGTATCTTGTAAGAAAAATGCATGTTCTATTGTTAATTTTGTTGCGCTGAACACAAAAATGACATTGAAATTAAAAACTTAGTTAGAATTTTCAACAACAAGTTTTTCTTATTACATTTTTAAGAAAATTATAAAAAATACGTATTTTTACACTTGTAGAGACACTAAATATCCTGTCTTTTTACTTTTCTTTGGTGAATTGTTTCTGGAGCATTTCTAACAAGAGTTCAAGAGTAGTCGACAAGGATGGAAGCATTCCACTTTCCCTGGTACCTTTTCTCTATTGTTGATATGTTCTGATGGAAGCATTCATGGTGCTCATCACTTACAGCTCCGTAGTTGTCAGGGAAAAGTCCAGATATGAGTCTAGGAATTGGATCATTAGAGACATATTGATACGATGACAGCATATTTTCAACAGCTTTTTTTTACGAAGAAATTAGTGATCACGAGGCGAAAGTCATTTCAAGCCTTTTTTCAATATCTGATAGAGTGCTGTCAAAATGTTTGTTTTTCAGAATATTTCGAATCTGTGGCCAAACAAAAATAATTTCTTTAATTTTGCTTCACTTAGCCTTGGAAATTTCTAAAGTAAATACTGAGAGGCTGGCCCATCTGTATTCAGTGCCTTAACAAAGTTTTTCATTACGCCCAATTTGATGTGCAGTGGTGGAAACAAATCCTTTTTGGGGTCTACCAATGGCATATGATATACATTCTTTTCCCTAGTCTTTTCTCTTCTAAAGAAGTGCTTTTGCTCGACTGTCTCATTCACACAAAAAACAGCAAAACTTGGTGTAGCCTAGCTGCAACCCAAGTTAAAGTGCAATGACCTTTAAGTCGCCACAGATCTGCCATTGGTGCTCATCGTATTTCATTCTTGTCAATAGGTACTTCATATTGTCATATGATTCTTTCATGTGAACTGCATATCCAACAATCATAGGTGGTAAAATATTTCCATATGCAATACTACTGCTTTTAAACTCAATGTTGAACTGTCTATAAACAGTCTCCATTCTTCTCGCTTTTAGTTTATATTTAAAACCACCAATAAACCGATAATGTTATTGCACAAAACTAAGTTCTTTTCCATATTAAAAAATGGTTCAAAGCCTTTATAGCGTTTACGAAAAACACATACTGAAACATCATCTTCTAATAAGTTTCACTAATGTAATATTGATTCTAGTAACTGTTCTTTACTGTTTGCAAGTTCTAAGTCTCTCAGATGATCTTTTAGTTCTGATTGGGTTATTTTGTGTTGTTGGAGGCATAACATGCTGGGTGTGAAATCAGGATATTTTAATGTTGATGGCATCTTCTTCTTGAGAAATCTCTGCATCGTTATTATCTGATTCCTTAGTTAGTTTTTGGAGGCTCTGGAATACGAAGTTCGTCACCATGATGCACAGGTCTCATTGTAGATGGTATAATTGGATAGTTGAAAACCGACTTTTTCTTCTTGGATATACTTGTGCCTCACCCAACACGAGGTATGATGCAGAAATAGGCATCATTAACATGATTTGGAGGCTCTCTCCAGATCATTGGGACAGCAAACTGAATACATCGTTTTTTACTATTTAACCAATTTCTCAGACTTGTAGCGCATGCAATACAACAGATATGTGGCGCACACTGTTTGTCTTAATCCCCAATATTGCAACCAAAATAAAGCCAATATGTCTTTTTTATCAATGGGGTAATAGACCGCTTCTGAGACGCAAACTTCACCTCATCACAAACATAAGAGTAAGTTATTTGGATTGTTTACACACTTTCAAGACATCTTATAATCTCAACTATTCGATTCAATTTATTAACTTCGATTGACTAACCCCTGTGCTTTGTAGCTGCTTATATACCCAAATACGGCTTCTACATTTTTAGATAATATTTGAGAACTTTTTATTCAATTCCATAATATTAGCAATAATGGTGTTTGACATTTGCTTATATACAGGGGCTCTTCAGTACAAAGCAGACATAAAAGTTGATTTACATAGGTTTAAATGGCTATCTCCCTTATTTTAAGACCTCGGGGGTTGGGACTTCGTATATGGCGGGTCATCCTTGGAGATCCACTATGAGGTGCTGCCAAGTTGTGGAAAATTTCCTTAACTTCAGAAAAAACGTACATTTGGCAACGTCGTATCTCTCTATTAGAATAACAACATAAATATGCTACATGCATTCTTGCGGTTACACTGTTAATATATAGGGAGACATGACATCACGTATCTCTTAAACTTGAACTAATTTTAGAACAATAAGTGCAGTTTCTATTTTAGCACTCCAAAAAATGATAAGATTTAGTAGATTTTATTTTAGATGCATTTTAACTGTTGTCTAGTGTTATTATTCCGTAGTTTACTTATGTAAATTTTGTTGAAAAAATATTACATTGTGTTAGTTTATTTTACTGAAAGTAGCAAAATTTAAAGATGGAGCTCAGAACATATATGTGTGAAAGTGAAACAAAAAATTTTTGGGGAAAACTATGCGAGACCATCATAAAATTTTTTTATTCATGTTGTACGGCTCAAAAATAGGGGGTATGATAAAATCATCAAAAATTTGACATTTCCCGTATTCCTAATAATCATCAAAATTTATAGTTTCCAAGTAGAATCTCTAATCCAGTATTTTTGTAGATTAAATTATTATTATAGAATACTTTTACAATAAATATTATTTCGCTTTTTGTGCGATAGATAAGTTTCTAAATCTAATCTAAATATTTTAACCTTGATTTCAGTAGGGAAAATAATCGGATATTATTTTTCCTAAAATAACTTATAAATGGACTGAAAAAAGTGATTCGGGTAAAATATCTTGAATTAAATCAAAAGTTTTAGAAGAAGTGTTTCCTTTTTATGGAGCCATAAATAAATTCCATATTACTAAGTGTTACATTACTGTTCAAATTTAGAAACTAAATATTCTGTTTTTTTGGCAGGTTTAAAAGATGGGAGGAAAAAAAGTAGATATGCACCAAAATGGGAAATATCAACATTCCACTTCATTGGAAGAGTAAGTATAAATATGCATGTGTATTATTTATATAAGAACTTTTGCATTCATAAACAAACTTTGTGTTCATGACTCAACTTTTGTTGCTTTCGAAGAACAGAAAATAAAAAAAAATAGCCCACCTCCATCATTGTTTTTGTCAGATGAATATGACTGGTGTAAGGATTGATATTCTCTGATATTCTAAAAACTCAAAATATTCTGGTATGTAATTCAATTATTTTTTCCATCTTCCACTCCAATTGTTTCTGGGATAACTGTGTAATTGACCTGTCAATGTTTTTTCCCTCTTCTTCTTCTTCTTCAAATGCCTTGTTTATGGCGAAAGTTGTCGATCATCAACGCTATTTAGACTTTGTTGATGGCCTTTCGAAACTGTGAAGTTGTTTTCATTAAATTAATGACACTCATTTTTAAGCAAAATAGTTCTTCTGCGTCCTAAATCATGAGTAACATCTATTTATTTTTGTAAAATATCATTTCATATAATATTTTCGACGCAATAAAGCATTTATTTTTAATAGTAAACATTACTTCGCACCATCTCTTGTTTCCTGAGGACAGCTGTGTTTCTAGTGAGTCTATAATAAGAAAAATTTTTGGACTTCTGTAAGCATGCGTATTTCTGAACTGTATAATAATCTGCAAAATACGAAGCTCCCCAGTATTCTATGGTGACTTGAGACATTGATATCTCAAAGACAAAAACATTATGCATTTTCTGAAATATTCCGCGAGGTTGGTGTATTTGTGATTGGCTTTCTTACATGTTGTTTCAGTTTTTATTAACATCTGTGTTCCTAGATATTTGTAAGAAGAGACTCGCTTTTCCCGAATCTTTAAATTTTCCAATACTTGGGGGTTTTTGTTTAATATCATCCATTCTGTTATTTTAAGTTAATATTAATCCTTATTTCATTGCTTGTATTACTTTATTTACAAGTTCATAAAGTTGTTCTGTACTGCTTGGTATTAAAAAGGTATGCCGTTAAGGGGGTCATCTCCCTTTGAGCCGTCAAATCCAAGCCTATTTTAAAGAATTAATTGCAAATAGACTACTGAAGATAATTGAGACATGGTTTTTCTTTTATTGGTGTAAGCTTCGTCTTTTAAAATGTATTTTTAGAAAATAATAATAATCACACTGGCGACCAGGGGACATCCTTGACTTTGCCCCCTCAAAAAAGCCATATGCAACTTTTTGGTAAGGCTTTGGTTTTCTGAGTTGACTGAAACAAAAAAAAAAATGAAATACCTCTTTATTGTCTATTACGCTGGCGATATTTCCCAGAGATTTTTTATATTGAAATTTATTAAAATTACGCAATTGTTTATAAAAAGTTCCAATTTCAACCTATTTTTTTGACATATCAGGGGCTGTAAAAATGGAACAAAACAAAATTTCAAAAATCGTACTCGTATAAACATAGCTACATGTTTAGTGAATAACTGAAAGAAAAAATGATCAAATTCGATAAATATTTCTAGTAGAAGTCTTACCAAAAAGTTGACAAAATGCAATTCTTGAGAAAATGCATTTAAAGATAAACGGAAAAACTTACGATCTAATTGGCTTTACCAGGACCATAGAACTCTCCCTCCTCGTCACGGAAACGTTCTTGGTCTGCTACATGCACCACCCTTTGTTGAATTCGGACCGTTTTTGCTGCGTCGCTCACTCTCCGTTCTGAGCGGTCGATGCGGTCCTCGTTGAGTCGAGCTGAGCACAGCTCTGCTTGAGATCCCAGGGTAGTTCTCAAGACTTATATAGTTTGTATAATCGATGAAAATGCCTCATTGAAAATAATGGCTGCCAAATGAGATGCAAATGTTTGGACGTCAACATTCAGATGTAGCTGTTCACAGACTTGTTATTTTGAGTACGGGCGGCCAAACATCTTTTCCATAAACTTTCAGATGATAAACTTTCGTATATTGGTCTCATTAACTTGATGACCGACGGAGCGAGAGGAACTCTGATATGTTGAAAAGTCGCTAAAATCCCGTTGGAACCGACCTGACGCCACTTGCGCCAACTATCCTTGCCAAGGGGATATTCTGAGTGTTGGGGATTCTTGTCTAATAAACTGCAATGCTTCAGGGATACTGAAATTTCAGTTTTCATCTTTTCTAAAGAATCAGAGTTTCTGCGAATTGCCAGTCACATTTATAAGCATTCGCAAAATGTCAACAAATGATCGCCATAGCCCTCCAAAAAGAATTTATACCTGAAAGAGAGATGGAGTGGCCACTCGCCGTTAGAGTGCTCGAAAAGGACAGAGACCTAATAATATATATAATAGAAATAGCAGAATCAACAACCGAATCTTCCCGAAGAACTTTTTATGCATTATCTTTTGAATTCATTAAAACAAATAAATTTTTGAATTTTGAAATTGTACAGCATAGACCACATTTGCACTTATTGTCCAAAATAACCCTGAAAAATAAATAATAATTATCTAAAAAATATTTATTTTTAATATATTCTTTCAGAAAATTTAAATACATAGAAGAGGAGGATGAAAAACTAGATAATTTGGCACCATCATCTTTTATTGGTTTAGTAAGTATCCCAAAAGTTTAATTTAGTATCTCTACGAGATCTTAAAAATTATGAGAAAAATTATTGCATTTGTACTTGTACATACTATCTCACGGTGACTGTTCACTAGAATATCTCAGGAAGTAAAGCCATGTGAATCCTGCAAATTGATATAATGGGGTTTTCTGTAACCATCTCTTCAGATGAAATAACAGTGAATTTGTGCGACTTTCAAACGATGCTTCGTTGCTGATTTATTCAGTAGATAGTAAGGAACATTTCCTCTCTGTCCATACAGGGGTCTCCATACCTATCTAGAACAGTTTTACGATTTTTAGTGATTTCTGGCAAGAAGGGAAAAAAATGGAAAATAATACGTATAAAAACGCTGACATATAAAATTTATTTTTTAATCGTTGAGGATATACTAGAATTTTAAGTTGAACAGGCAGAGTTTTCAATTAAAGATATCCTAATTAAATACCAATGAACAGAAAAAAATTTAGAAACATTATGAAAAATAATCTCAATTGTGAAATAGTTAATACAGAAAAATTTTTACCATGCCAATAATGTCAAATAACGATAACATATTAAATGTATTAGCCTCTTTTTCTGTATATTCCAAAACTTCTATTGATGCAACAGAATTCGATTTAGGAGTTCACAAACTTCTATTCAAAGAATTTAAACAAAACATGGCATATACTCCTATACATTCAACCTTCTTCAGGATATTCTTCTCGGGGACGTACCATCATATGAAAAATTATGTGAAATAATTTTATTACGAACACAAGAAGATCCGGCATCTTTACGAAATATTATAATCAGACCAATCAAAATTTACAAGAAAAAGAATTTTTAATAGAGATGATTCTCACTTCTGGAGCATTGAAAATCCTCATGTCATTTGGAAGGGAAATTTCGAAAACAGATTTAGTGCAAATGTATTTGCTCTAACTATGCAGGATCAAGTAAGCTATCATATTTATGAGGAAGCGTTGAATACCGAGAGATATCTGACTAATTCACAAACAATTCTAACATATTTTGTTGATAATCTGCCGATGGATAGAAGAGATTTTTGGTATCAACTGGACGGCGCTCTGCCACATTGTAGAAATGTGATAAACCAAAACTTCTATGATAGGTTTAAGAATAGATGTGTTAGGGACCTAGAATTTTGGAATTAGCCATCAAGGTCCGCATACTTAACACCATTAGATTTCTATCTTTGGGAAACAACAAATCAAAGGGTTTAGTCCAAGCCCGTTGAATTAGTGGACGAACTAGTAACTCGAATAATAAAAACCTTCTACCAACTCGATCCAGCTAAAATAGCAAAAGTTACTACAGAAGCTGTTATGCCTTACATTGGAAAGTGTTTAAGAGTCAACGGGGGTCATATTAAACATTTATATTAAAATTATTTTAGTGATTATTTTAATGTATTACTTGCAGTTTCTTATTATTACTTATTGTTTATCATTGTTTACTCTGTATCGCCGCAATTTTGTATAGAATGTTATCATAATTGAGATGATTTTTCCTAATGTTTCGAAATTTTTTTCTGTTCATTGATGTTAAATTAGGAAATCTTTCATTGAAAACTCTGTACTTTCGACTTATAATTCTGTTTTGCTTGGTATGAATAAAAAACCTGTTCTAGCCGGGTAGGTACACCTTACATGGTCAGATAGGGAATGTTGTTGCCCATGTACTGCATGAATTAACTACGTAGCATCGCATTTGGAACAATTACTTTCAAAATTTATTCTTTTTCCACTTCGCTGCATCCAAAATGTCATATTCGGACAATTCATTATCGAGCCTAATAATATCTAAAGCCACAATCAGAATTCCTAGATTCACTATTTTACTTTTGAAACGATATTTAATTTTAGACAACACCCTGTTACAGGTCAAAATTTTGAAAAAATATTTTTTTTCCTCAAATACGGCTACATTAGAGCAAAATAATTTTAAGGAAAAGTTATCGGAAATAAAGAAAGGAACATAAAAAATATAACAAACAGGATGGTCCATTTAAAATAAATAAGTTTCGGAAAATTTTCGGTATAATCGGAAGTCGAACAAGATCGTGGTTACTTCATCTAGAGAGAGCGTCACCGAAAACCCCATTATACAAATTTACAGGATTTAAATCTCATTACTTCCCGAGATATTCTAATGGACGATCACCATGAGACGCCCTGTATAATATGAATGTTGGCAATATTATTTAAAAAATATTAGAAACCATTATTAAAACATATTTGTTAATAGACTCAAACACTCAAAAAATTAATAATAAAATCAACTCATGTTTTTTTATCTCCCATATATTTATTTCATGATTATAATAGGTATACTTTTCTCTTTATCCAATATTTTCTATTTTCTACATAAAAGCTCCAATTTTTCTGAATGAAATAATATTCTTTACAAAGACTTTAGATCAAATAGAGCCCAAATAACGATTACTATTTCAAAAGTTGAAAATATATTTACTTGACTTTTTATCACAGTACGAAGACCAACTACACTTACGAAAACTAATTTTGTTTTAATCAAAATATTTGTAGGTCAGACGATAGCAATTTTAAGTCGATTTATTTATACTCCATGGAAATTAGATCAAAAAAGAGCTGTAACAAAAATGTAACATTGTTGTTTTTGCTAGAATGTGTTCATTTCGGCATCCTATGAAACATATCTCGATGGTAACTCTGAAAGACTTGTGCAAAAAAAATGGCGGACAAAAAATGGTCACGATTTTCGGTTTTTTGAGTTTATCTCGAAAAGTAAAAATTGTATCGAAAAATGTTTCAAAAAAAAGTTATAGAGAATTAAAAAACCTATCGACTAATAGAATATAAGTTATAGGTGGCGCCACTAGTTATCAAAACATTTTTTTTTCGACAAAACTCACGGTTTTTTTTAAAGACATTTATTAACAAATTATCGATCCAAAATTTAACATAAATATAGGTTTTATCATTCTAAAAAAGTATGTTAAACCCATAATCTGTGAGTTTTTTATTTTCCGAGAAATTCGATGTCAAAGTTGAAAATTCAACCCCAATTTTCCGCTTTCCTAATTAAGATACAATGCTCAATTTTAATGGAATTTTTTTGTTTTATATATTGAAGATCTATTTTAAAAAAAAAATTTTATCGTGGGCTGAGAAATTTTGCAAAAACCAATTTTTGCACCAAAAAAATTGCAATAACTTTTCACCGGATGGAAATAAAAAATTTTTAATGTGTGCTTTGGATTTAAATGTATCATTTTCGATCTAAAAAAAAATTAAATGAAAAAAATGTTTTTTTTTTTCAAAAATTCATAATGGTGTGGCAAATGAATATTAAAAGCCCAAATTTGCAGAAGATGCTTTTTAATACTTGTACTTTACCTGTGAATTTTTTGGATCCAAGAATACACTTCCATACGTTCTGTGAACCTTGGAAAATTAGACCAAATCTAGTCTAAAATAGCTACTGCAGGCCGCTGTCGGCGGGTTGCCATAGTTCAAGCGCATTATTCACCGGCGCTTCAAGGAAACTTATGCATCACAAGTAATATTTATAATATTGATGTTGTTTGATTAATTTATGTGATAGTAACAATTTGTTTAGTCATATTAATTATTAATTTGTTTATTAGCAAAATTTTTACAAAAAATTATAGAGGAAATCATATAAATATTCAATTATATTATTACATATTATACTGTTTTTGTTGATAAACTGTTAAATAATAATAATATGAAGGAAAAAAAAACAGTAAAATATATAATATATAATTGAATATTTGTATCATTTTCTCTATAATTTTTTTAAAAATTTTGTTTTTAAATAAATTAATAATTAATACGACTAAACAAATTGTTACTATCATAGAAATTAATAAAACATCAATATTATAAATATTACTTGTGAAGCATAAGTATCCTTGAAAAGCCAATGAATAATGCGCCTGAACTATGGCAACCAGCCGACAGCGGCCTGCAGCAGCTATTTTCGATTAGATTCGGCCAATTCTCGAAGATTCACAAATCGTATGGAAGTGTATTTCTTGGATTGGTATTAGTATTAGAAAGCATCTTCTGCAAATTTGAGCTCTTAATATTTATTTGCCGCGTCATTATGGATTTTTGAAAAAAAAAGTTTTTTTTTCATCCAAAATTATTTTTTTTTGAGATCGGAAATGATACATCTAAATCCAATGCACGCATTAAAAAGTTTTTATGTCCATCGGGTGAAAAGTTATCGCAATTTTTTTGGTGCAAAAATTTGGTTTTGCAAAATTTCTCGGCCCACCATTGAAAATTTTTTTTTAAATAGATCTTCCAAATATTAAACAATACAAACAATTTCCATTAAAATTAAACATTGTATCTTAATTAGGAAAGCCGAAAATTGAGGTTGAATTTTCAACTTTGACATGGAATTTCTCGAAAAACAAAAAAGTTACAGATTCCGGGTTTCACATACTTTTTTAGATTGATAATACCTATGTTTATGTTAAATTTTAAATCGGTAATTTATTAATAAATGTCTTTTTTCTAAAACAAAAACCGTTAATTTTGTCGAAAAAAAAAATATATTTAGTGGCGCCACCTATAACTTATATTATATGAATCGATATGTCATTTAATTCTTTACAACTTTTGTTTGATACATTTTTCGATACAACTTTTACTTTTCGAGAGGAACCAAAAATTGTGACCATTTTTCGTCCGCCATTTTTTTTGCACAGGTTTTTCAGAGTTACCATCGAGATATGTTTTATGGGATGGCAAAATGAACATATTCCAATAATAAAAACAATGTTACATTTTTGTTACTAACGAAAGTTTATTTTCTATTGAGTATTACCAACTAGTTTGCCCACAGCATAGCGACGAGGACAGTGCAGTCATTTTTGATTTGATAGCTCGATATGAAAACCGTGAAATTAGCTTTCTTAGTATTAGGCTCGACTTTTTGTCATTTTGATATATATTTTGCATCAAACCTGCTCACTAGTTCCTAAAAATAGGCGTTTGTTCATTTTAATTCCCAAAGTCGTTATTTCTACTATGGATAATATTCTTGCTACCATTAATTTAATATGTTTTTACCCTCATGTTAACGAAGACATCATCCTAGTTATGAACAAAATAATAAGATAGCTAGAATGCACTTACATCCAGTTGCCTCAATTTTTTTCAGCAGGAATTATCTTTCCTAAGTGATTTTCACAAGAATTTTGGCATTCTATTTTTCACTTTTCTTCATACTTCTCTTATTTTTTAATCATTTTTCTTCACACTATTAGCACAACATAAATATGATCAGCAAAATGACATGAAGTGAATGCAACAGTTGAATGGTAGTCAAGATTGTTAACCTTTGCGTCTGACCATTATAAAGAAAAAAACTCCCGTTCCTTGACAGATAACATTCTGAGCTAAGATTCGTTATGTTACATGTGCAAGTCGTCATCAATAAATTTCAAAAAGATCTGATCTCACACCTCTTCCGAAATTCATGATTCGGTTTAAGTTTAAATGTTCTTAATAGTGAACCTTAAATTTAACAGGGTAAAACATAAAACCAATTTTTCCTGTATATTTTAAAAATGCGTAAGAATAATAATTTTATCTACTAAAAATAATGGATTAAATTCTCAAGACAAATATATTTAATTATCATTTTTAGAAATGATTATTTAGCAAAATAAAATAGCAAAATATTACACAACTTTTGCAAGATTTTGACATAATAAAAATAAAAAATATGTTATTTAAGATAAAGAATTCTTCAGCTAATCATGATGGGTAAAGTAGAGGGACGTAGAGGGGTGAGAAGGAGACAGGCTTCCTGGTTTAGGAATATTCGTGAATGGACAGGTATACGTAGCGCGGAGGAACTGTTCCAGCTGGCGCAGAACCGTGAAAGAATTGCCAACGTCAGAGGGACCTGATATGGCACTTGAGAAGAATTTCTGAAACAAAATAATATCAATAAAAAATCACGTTATTCCTTTAACCAAAACCTTTAATATCCCATTCAAAATAAAATTGAAAACGAATATGTGGATAATACATTTTAAAACAATAATTTGTATAATTTAAATGGACAAAAATATTGGCCTCTTAACATTTTTTAAACTGTAAATTTTACCGTTACTCATTGAGATAGGATACAAGTAGTTGACCACAAAAAATATTTTCTTTCAACAATGGAGCAGCAGAAGATTATAAAGCATATTCTAATTGAATCCAAGGCGTAGAATTTTGAATGCACTTAACCATTTTCTTTGAAATAACTTGAAGATAACTTCACCAAATATCAGAATTTTTTGAAAGCAAACGATAAATCTGCTTCATTCAGAATATTGATTGATTGAATGATATAGCCTGCAGCCCAAGGGCATATTGTGATACTTGTTATATATGTTTTATGTAAATAAGTTGGTTGGCCTATTCAGATTTCTAAGCCTTTGTCCTATATGTAGAAACCTTCAGGATTAAAACTCTTGTCTTGCAAGTAGGTATGATTTCGATATCAACTATGAAGTAGTAATTAACTGCTACCAAGCAAACGAGGAGCGATTACCTCGACTAGAGAGGGATTCCATGGTATAGTTTACTGACGGATCCAAGGTGAAAGAAGAGGATGGAGTAGGAATATCAGACCCAAATTTTGGGATTGCCAAATCGCTAAGAGATACCCTCATCATCAGAAACACTAAGAATGCCAAAATATACATATTATCAGATAGCCGAGCAGCGTTAAAAGTTCTCAGGTTAAACACATATGAGTCTAGATTGACTTGAGACTGCATACAAGCGCTAAAGCAATTGGCACGGAACAACAGGTTAACCTTGATATGAGTTCCAGGTTACAATAAAATCAATGAAAATGAGGATAACCTCGCAAAAGAACTCCTTTCTGTGGCCCAGAATCTTTTTGTGGACTATCAAAAGACCACATAAAGCTGAGAGTTATATTTGCCGTTTCTGCAAGCTGGCAGCCGAAAAAAGCAGAACATTAGTTACGCACTGTTCTATAAAAGACTTAAATTTCTAGACGGGTCACCTTGAAGCCTGAAGAAGCAAATCATCTACCTCTAAAAAGAATAATAGATCTGTTAGAAGTCTAAATATCCCTGGCTTATATTAGATCAGGATAATGTACAGAAGATCTTATAGGTTAAAGGGCTCTAGAAAGGCAAAATAACCCTTAACAACCCTTTAGAAATCTACAATTAACAATCGAATACACTGGAGTGAACTTAATACACTTTTGCAGTATCAAGTTTTGATGAATGTCCCGAATTCGTTTATATATTATCTAATGTACTATTTTTGGTACTACCAGACTATCTGAGGAGATGAAGAAGATCCTGCCTTTGTGACCACTTCTTAGATTCTCTTGGAAACTATATATTTCTGCCAAGAATAAGTTGCTGTGTATATCGAATTCTGCGCCAGGCTCAGTTTTAGATCCGTCAGTAAACTAGACAAGGTTGTAGGTTTTAGCCATGGTAGCACCATTCGTTTTGAAATAATGAGTGTGTCTTTAAAGCTAGTGTGTCCGAATAGGTCTAGTCTAGCAAATCTTATTTTGTTTCAGTATATATGCCACTATACTCACCTCCGTTTTTGTTTTATATTGAGGGGAGGAGGATTCAGAAGGATTTCCATGAATAAAGCGTAGGTGTTTCTCATAGCTCCTATAATATTCAAGCATTCTAGCTTCTAGAATTTAGAAAGATTCAGATTGATATAATTTTGAGTAGTTTTTATCGATGATATAACTGAGCCATAGGTTATTATGAATCTGACCACTACTGTACAACCATTTCATATTGTATAATAATGTATTAATCTTCATATTTTGCCCCAACTATTGCACATCGATAAAAGATCACTTTTGCACAACTGAGAAGATTCTTACCATATATTTAGGTAGTACAACAAGGTGTTAAGTTAATTTTTGTTAAAATCTAGATTTTGGCGACAAAGGGGTGTTTATTTTTTAGACATTCACTTCATTTGAACAAAGAATCAGAAAATTTTGTGTATTCACAAGTGGTAATTTATTCTGTGAAAAATGTGTTAACTCGTATATTTTACCCATAAAGGAGTTCGCTGATAGCTATTCAAATAAAAATATAAAATTTATTTGAATACAATTTTTGTGTTAATGAGACCAAATTCAACTAAAAACTGCTATTTTTGGAAAAGATGTTAATTCACTTTTTTTTAGTTTTTCCTTGTATCTAGTCAATTATTGAGAAATATCGCTGCTTTGAATTTTTCAGATATCCCAATGTACTACTAAAGTACCTACATAAAATCCTCCTGGTTAAAAGGTCCTTATCTTTAGGATGCACATTGATTTTTTCTGAAACCTAACAAATTTGAATTGACACTTTTTTGGATTGAAAGTTTTAATTTATAACTAATAAACACATTTAAATGATCACTCAATGATCATTTAAATTAATTTAAATATTTTTTTTATATTTTAGTACAGATTTACCACAATATGCGACAAGTTGCTTTTATGGTTAGGAATAATATGCGCTCTAATCTCCGGAGGAATACAACCTCTTAACAATTTGCTTTTTGGAACCCTAACTGAAGGTGTTATAAACTATGCAAGAAGCTGTTATATTCCTTCTTCTCAAGAATGTGCAGATGCTACAGACGATTTTATGGCAACAATTAGACATTTCGCTTTGTGGAATACTATTATAGGATTAGGAATGATGATTACCAGTTATATTGCAGCTGAAACGTTTAGTTATATTGCGATTAAGCAAGTAAGTTCAATATAATAGCTTTACTAATAATTAATTGTGCTTAACAAAAAGAAGTGATAGTTTTTGGTCTACAAATGGCAGTTTGTGCTTCACAGTAATGGTAAATAAGAATTTTCTTAAAAATTGCATTATTTTTGCATGTTTTTCTTTTAGGCACTAGAGCTAGAAAATTCAATTTTTACGACCATAAATATAAATGTGAAAGAGGGAACAAGAGTGGACTAACTTTTTCTAAAAGTTTTTTTTCAATTTACGCTTTTTATCATACTGATTTTCGGCTTCCTTTTAGATAACTCTAACTGTATGTATAGATATTTACTCCCTAATGATTCTTTTTAAAATAACTTTACTATACTGCAGAAATTTTCAAAATCTTATCATTGTTTAATAATATACCGAATTTCTTACAAGTGTTAAAGAAAAATGTTAAAATTAATAGCCCAAAAACTCATTTATATTCGGTAAGCTAACCAACTATGAAATTTGCTTAGGCTTGTCACAAATGATATTGCTCAACTCTGAAATTTTCTGTATGTGCAATGGATAAAAAAAATTACAAAACTTTATTTTTTAAAAACCAAAACTTCAAAGAGAACATTCTTGAACAACCTGAAAAGTTTGCTATATTCGTTATTGGATATTTTTTAACAGTGTTGTTTAAAACCAAAAATATGAAATTTTATCTGCTATAAGTGAAATTTGAAACGTTTTATATTGAAATATTGCTGAAAAACGAAAAAAAAAAAATGTTTTAAATAGAAAAAATGTGGAAATTTATCGTTTTTTAAAGTCCCAAAAATAATCAAATAATTTTCTGTCTAATGCAACCCATTATATGTTATGGCTTAGGTCTTTAATGAATAAATGAATGAACAATAAGGGGCGATATTTGATTATCGATGGCTAAGCCTCGCTGGGCCCTCTTCATCTCATCCTAGCTGCAAGTCATTCGATGCCGATCATTTTTGCGAAACCAAGCAGTCTCGTTGATTGAAGCTGCATAACGGCTTCCGGTGTCAAAAATCTTCGAAATGTCTCCACCTCAATCTGCTTGAGCGCTGGACACTCTCTGGAACATGGTCAACAATTTCATCCTCCTTCAGACACCATCTACACATCGGGTCATCTACGACATCAATCCTATGAAGATGGCCTGTCGGGTGGCAATGTCCTATCAACAGTCCCTCCACAATTCGCAGCTCTTTCCTTCCTAAAGAAAGACGCTCCGTAGTAAGCCATGTGCTAGGTCCAGTTTTAAGTTCCTTGGCTCACCTTATTCGAAAAATTTCTCTCTATGATTCAATTAATTTATTTTCCAGCAACAATTTTAATTCCCTTTTATCAATGGTAATTGGGACAGGTAGAATTGATTGGGGTGCGTATGGTTCAATCGTTTTTTAAATTTTTTTAAGTAAAAAAAAAGGATATACTAATCGTACTTGGCTTTGTATAAATTTTACGCCTTTCAATAACAGAAAATAAATTATTGATTCGGTCTTCTTGTGTGTGCAGTGTGAAATATTGGATTGAAAAAGTATCATTACTGCCAGAATATTAAAAACTGTAAAAAAAAAAATAAAACAAAAATTTTTGTATATTATAGAAAAAAAAACAGAATGCTTTTTAGATTATTTAATATTTTGTAGCTCTTGGTTGTAAATGAAAAAAAAAATAAGAAAAGATTTGCGGAGATTAAACTGCTTTATCATACGAATTCAAGCATGTTTTTCTTTTTAGGTATTTCGGTTGAGATCTAGCTACCTTAAGAACCTATTAAATAAAGACATTCCGTGGTTTGATGTTCACCAATCCGGAGATTTTGCTAGCAGAATGGCTGAGTAAGGAAATACCCCTAAATATCTTAATAAACATTTTCACCATTTTAATAAAATATTATTAAATTATAATAGTAAAAAACTTGGCAGAATTTATTTAGTTACACAGGCAGACAAAAAAAGGTTTTGTAGCATGTTTGAGTTACTAAAAAACTGTATTAAATGGGTTGTATATTACTTTAATTACAAATTTTGCAGAGCGACATTAATTTCGTGCTTCTACCCTTATTCTTAAATTCGATACCATCTGTTGCCAGATTTACAAATATAAATTAAGTACTTAACAGTGCGATAGCCCTCTAGCCCAATGTAATTTGACGCATTGAATCAAAATCCTGGATCCAAAAAACCTTTATCTGACAAGGGTTTCCGTAATTCTGCGAAAATCATCCCAAAATGTCAAAATAAGCCATTACTCAGATTAAAGGCTAATTCTGATAACTCAAATTACCCAGAGCAACGTTATACCTGGGCACCCATATTTTTATGTAAAATCAGAGTTCTTTGTAACTCGAGAAAATAACCCCAAAAATTGGAGATATTTCGAATTAAATGGTAATTCTGAAAACTTACATTCCTCGTATGTATATAGATGAGCTAAATCCTAATCGATCACGTTAAGGTTTTCTAATCTATTTTCATTGAAATGTCAAAGAGATTGAGTTCAGGCAATGGGATATAAACATGATGGATGACTATTCTTAGATATTAACTCCCTAATTCAATAACATGGTCTAACCTTAAAACCTGTCTAAACTGACATTAGAGGGTTTAAATTGATAAGTTCAATTATAAGTCAAACAAATTTTAAATCATAAAAATACAAGTATAAAAAATCTCCATCTCCGGAAGATGACGCAGCTGGTTTCGAACTTTTTGTTTAGTTTAATATAAATTGCTTAATGAATCCACTTTTCTTATGTTGAGGGGTACTCGCCTGCTCTATACTGACAGACACCAATGAGTTTTAAACCGGTCTACAGGTGGCAGCACAGTACCAATGGGAAAAGTTTACACCTTTTTCTGGTAGTGTCTTGCAATCTGAAATAGTACTATTGATTCCTAGCTAGAACAAAGCACGCCTGTCCTTATAGTATAAGGCCTTTTCAGTTGGTTTCTCCTAAATATGCATTTATTTATTTACATATACTGACTTCAACTATATCACCTCATCATCTATTATATAATTGGTTTGGTAAAAATTGCGTTCATTTCAACTTCCAATGTTTATAAGATCGACAGTTTTGAAGCTTTTCAGATAGACCAAAAGAGGAATTAAGTGTCGTGGTATAATGTTTCTACTGCTTTGTCATTGAAGTTTCAAAAATCGAAACGCATCCCTAAATTTCACCCTTATGGTGTTTTTCAAGATCAAAAGGTTATGTTTTCGTCCATTCACCACCTAGGTTTGAACCAGATAATTTGCAGCTCTTCTTCATAGTATTGAAATACAAAGTTAAATTAATTGTGGTAATTCAAGATATCAAAATTATCATTCAAAACAAAAAGTGGCAGATTTCAATCATGGATTTACATTTAATGTGTGAAATTCTATTAGGGTAGAGAGATCTATACCGGACAAATAACTGTTTTGTGCGCTCCTGTGTAACTGTTTAGATAGCTACAATGCAAAAAGTATTTTGATACTATAATAAAACTAAATTCACCAAATATAATAGTAAAAGTTACAAAGAGAATCGCTAAAATAAGTGTACCACATCTTAAACATATTAATTCCATGTTTCAACTTGGACTTTTTTTTAGTGTAAAAATAATATAAATATTTTAATCTATTTTCAGTGATTTGTCAAGATTTGAAGATGGTATTGGTGAAAAAGTACCCCTGTTTATAACTCTTCAGGCTTCTTTCTTTTCTGCACTTATATTGGCCTTAGTAAAAGGGTGGGAGTTGGCCTTAATTTGTCTTATATCACTTCCAGTTTCAGTTATTGCTATTGGATTAGTTTCATTTGTAAGTAAATATTTCGATTTAAGGGTAATAATGAAATTGTATAATATAGTATATAATATCACATTATCCAATAATTAAACGTTAAAAAGTTAGGAAAAGTGACTCCAGGTGAATCCAATATGGTGGGCCTTTTGGTATTTTTTCAAATTTGGGATTAGGGGTTTTTCGGGGTTGTTGACTACGACTCCGAAGTTAATTTTTTACAACTTCTTATGGCAAATACAATATGGGGGACTAAAAATTTTAAATTTTTTCGATTTGGTCCAAAATTGATATGAGGTTCTCGGGGCGTATACAAATTCAATATGCAAGATAAAATATGTCGAACTAAAAAGTTACGTCTCAAATTCTTTAAATATAGATTTTGGGAGTTTTATTTGGTCTAGAGTACTAATCCAAAATTAATTTGAAATTCAAGATAGTGGATTTACTATGGCAGACTACATATTGATACAATTTCATTCAAAACAGTTATTTGGAAAATTTTTGGAAAAAAAGAATTTTTAGTTTTTCATTATAATGTTGTTTAGAACTTTGGATAAAATGGGTGATAATTTGTTACCTTAGAACCATTGCGAGGCCCGCTAATCTCGTTTACTATTTAGTTCAAATAATTTATGGATATCATAACGAATTCAAAACCAAAAATCGGAAAATAAAGTTTTTATAAAAAAATTGAACCGACTGATAAAAATGCGCTAAAAAACGAAACACAACAATATGAATCTTTATATGAAATTAAAATTTTGAGAAGAAGACGCCAAGTTATTTCTAAATGAAACAATTAACTACTTACACATAATATATACAAACTACGGTACGAAAGTAATTACAAATAAAGTTTTTTTGGCGCTGACTTCAAAAATGTCAATATCATATACAAATTTATATTATTTTTCATTTTATAGAAGTCGGTTTAATGTTTTCATAAAAATTTTATTATAGTATTATATATATTATAGGAAAAGTGGACGATGAAAGTTTTTATCCACCTTCTTTTATTATTTCGTTTGAACTTCATTATGTACATACCCTATGACGATACTAAGTAGAGTAAATACGTACTAATAACTAATATTAGCGTTAAAAAATAAAAATTGATGTATTCTTTTATTTTAAGTTGACAACAAAATTTTCTCAGAAAGAATTAGATGCCTATGGTGAAGCTGGATCCATTGCTGAGGAAATCTTTACGTCTATAAGGACAGTAATTGCATTTGGAGGACAAAAACTCGAGAAAGAAAGGTATGTTTCATAAAATAAAACAATTTGTTTCCTCATAACCAATGGGGAGCTTTTGTTTAACACAAGGTCAGAAAACATCCCACATACCCTGAGAAATATTTTAACTTTTTTCTTGTTGGCGAAATAACGATTAAAATAAAAATTACTTTATTGGTTAGATTATTAAATATTCCCCAAAAAAAATGTTAGCTTGGTTTTTTCTTAGCCACTGTGTAAATACTACTTTAATGCTAAGATTGAAAGTGATATAGTGAAAAGAATAAGATACTGGAGGAAAAATATAGGCGTCCTTAATTTAATAGGCAAATTACTTTCAACTCAATTGATCAATCTTTTCTTACGTCATAATAAAGTACTAATATATATTATTGTTGGGTGTATTTAGCAGGCTCTTAAATACGTTCCTACAAGAGTTGTTCATTTAAATGTTCTGCACGTCTATTTGGCCCATACTGCTTATCTAGTTGGGTTATAAGAGCTACCAATTAACAACTGAATTAGGAAAATATAAGTGACCTTTGTATAACTTATACCTACCTGGAACTTATTTTGGGTGAACACGAAGATAAAGTAAACATGTCATTATGAGAACAAAATATTTTATTAATACAGGTAAAGCATAAAAAAAAAGATTACAGGAACAAGTAACACGAACAAGTAAACATGAACTTGAAAAAAAAAACTTAAAAATGTAAGTTTTCACTTAAGTGGAATAAGAAAAGAACTAACATCACTAAAAATCATGGGTACCTGCAAGTTTAAGACCAACATATACTGCACGGGACCAGGTAAGGCAGGTGACACACATTCGTATGTCCTGCTACTCGTCGTTTTCACCAGCAGCATAAAACTAACATTCTTTAGGGAATTTATTCAACGTCGACTTATTGATGGAACGCAGTTGTTTAAAAGTCGATGGAATGGACTTTCTAAAGAAGAACGAATTGTATGAGTTTGATATGCGCTATCAAAAAGATCTTTTGTAATTTGCTGAGCCTTGTAATTTAAAGCTTTTCTGAGGGTTTTTAGCCGTTTCCTTTTAGTTGTGGGAGTTGTCAGCAATTTTTTAAATGATCTGTTTAATTCTTCATGAGAAGAATATGTTGAACCGTGCCATTAATGTTATGTGCTAAAATAGTCAACAGAATATTTTCCTCATCTGAAGAATCTGAAAAGTAATTTCCAATTTTTGGTAGCACTGCATTGTTGTCTTCCAGTTTCTGATTTTGTTCTTTCATGTCACTAGATATGTCTCTCGCCGTGACTAATGAAGGTATAAACGCTGAATCAGGTATTGCCTCTGGATACAGGGGAAATAACTCGTGATAAAATATTATTGAACCTGGTCTTGTTCAGACTTTTATAAGAGTATGTATCACAGTAACTTAAAAGTTCTTGATCCCAGTAGACGGAATACGGCTAACGCTCGTGTTTAGTATTTCATGGTAAACAGAACAGGGTCACGTTGAGATAGACCGCTATTTCTGAAATTATTATGTCTAAATGGCTACTAGCTCCATCAAAAACTAGCAGAGTTGGCCCGCTTGACTTGTAAGTAGCTAAATGTTTTAAAAATTCAATGAAGAGATCGGTTGTCTAACTTTCTTTGGGAGCCACTTTAACTAGAGAACTATTAAGTAAATTGTCAAGAAGTCCAGACATTAAACTTTTTACCTTAAAAATAATCATTGTTGGAATATAATTTCCAATGGCGTTAGAACAAACCACGTTGTGAGTTATACGTTGTGGCCCATATTACTCGCCGGCTTATATTTACCTCCAATATCTTCTATCCATAAACATTAGTCGATTATTTTAATTATTTAATTTCAAATTATTCTAGGTATGACAAAAATCTCATTTCTGCCAAAAACAACAATGTAAGAAGATCAACTTTTGAAGGTATCGGATATGGTTTGCTTTTTTTCTGTATTTATTCCAGTTATGGTTTAGCATTCTGGTATGGTATTAAATTGATGTTAAGTGGAAACGAAACATATACACCTGGAAATATGATAACTGTAAGTTAAACTAACATATTAACTAAGGTCGCCACGAAACAAGCGAGAGCTAAATGTTTTTGACACTTTAAAGCGCACTGTTTTCCATCCTCATAACATTTTTTCTGTCAAGGTTGAGTTATAAAATTTGTTATGTTTTGGTTAAGACATCCAATCTTTCAGCCAGTATATCCCATCCCCCCGTTAACATATTTTAGTGATCTATGCGCTAAAATATGTTAACGGTCTCGAGCCTCACCCCCTAGTATAACAAGGTAGAGGGCAAAAGTCATGGCCAAAAGCTAGTTAACAATTATTTAAACAAAGATAAAATACATTAACAAATAATAACCGCACAGAAGGGCGAGAGGTTGCTCCGATAAGACAAAGTTATTCACAGCGCAGAGTGAAAAGGTAATACAACATCTTTACAAGAGGCGGTATGTTAAACGGTAAAGGCCTCGGCTTCAATTATCGGCTACAGTGACGACACGCAAAACAGTAACGGTATCGTCGGTAACGAGAACCCTAGGAACGAAAAGCGGCTAACGACGACGAATGATATAGGTCCCAAAATAATGACTTTGGTCTCCACATGTCGCTAAACAAATTTCTGTCTACTACAGTAAATAACGGCGCCACATGTAATTATGGATTTCACTAGAATATTAGGAGAGCTGAAAAGTTTGGCGACAGTATCGGTAGGATATAAGGAATCTAGTCTGCCCTGGCTTATAGGATTCACGACAGACTAACAAGGAAATATGTAGATACTTAAGCAGAGGCCTCACACAATGGCACTGACAATAACTTCACTAAATTGCTTCAACCAACCTTGTTTCTCTTTAAACTGAAATTATTCCAGATGCGGGAAAGGTTGCTATTACCAAACCTATAATTAAAAGACAGAATGTCCTGATTAATAATCCTGGAGATCTCCGTCCAATCAGCCTACTCCGCATTCTTCTTAAAATTACTGAGTCTATCTCACTTCATCAATTGTCTTCATTTCTGGATGAAACAGAATTTTGCCTGTTCAGCAATGCGGACTTAGAAAGGGATTCGGCGCATATTCCAGTCTTTGTTACATTGTTGACCGATGTAGCCATGGTATTGAGCCGTGAGCTGCCACATCAATTACGCTCCTGGATTTGTCCAAAGCTTTTGATAAAGTTAACTATGATAACTTGTTGGTTAAGCTCCGCTTTTATGGAAGCCGCGATAATGTTTATGATTGACTTTTCAATTACCGAAAACTTGGATATCAAATTATTATGCCAGCTAGTAGTGGCTACCACATGAGTTCTTTGTCGGGTTCTAGAAGGCTTAGGTCTGGTGTTCCTCAGAGATCGGTGCTTGGACCCTTCTATTTTTACTGCTGATCTCGTAAATATCCTACAGCACTGCCAGATCCATATGTTTGCTGACGACATACGGTTTTTACCCAACGAGAGGCATAAGGATTACCTATTAATTAGCAATGACTTATAACTTGTTGAAACTTGGCCTGATATGAACTACTACTACTAACCTGAACTACTGTTCGTATAGGGGAAATCTTCATTGGTACTGTGAAATATACTACAAACCTTGGCCTTATTATTAACCGTCATCACAAGTGTGACAAACAGTATTTGCCGAAAGCATATCTTAGTCTGTAACAGCTGTTACCTTTTACGCAATTGTTGAATGTTGAGACAAAGAAATTGCTTATGAACTCCTTGGTACTTTCTCATTTTAATTACTGTGACATCGAATTACTTTACCTATGCAGCACGTAGTTTATATCTTTATTTGTCCTGTCTATTATTTTAATTATTGATTCTTGTTAGTTTTAAGTTAATGTATTGTATTATATTTTGGGGTAGGGATGTTAGTATCATTCTGTGTATCCTAACCTTTTGTGCATTGCTCACTTAATTTATTTGATTTGATTTCAAAGGATGGTGAGATGATAAAATAGCAAACACCCACCATCATGTCTCGCTTATAACAACAGACCGGGAAGGCCTGGTAACTTTTTCGGTTTTTGCGGTTTTTGGGCTCTTTTTCTCATTATACTATATATATATATATATATATATATATATATATATATATATATATATATATATATATATATATATATATATGACAGAATTTGATTATAGACTCTTGCCGATGACATATTGAGGTAGCGTCAATTATTTTATCTATAATCATTTTTGTTCCATATTAATTAGTAACTATTTTAATAACCTACAATTAAAATTTCACAGTAATAAAGACACTCTGGAAGTCTGGTCGTTCAACTTCTCTCTTGCAGCTTTAGTACCAAACACTACGGTTATTAAAGCTTACCACAACCATGACTCACATCTTCAGGACTCAGGAAAGGCTGCTAATTAGTTGGTCGGTAGACATCTCTTGTTTTGTAGATCTCGCAGCAGTGCGCCCGCGAGTTTATTCGCGTGAAGGTTTTAATTAGATTGAATAAAACAAGTTTCTCAAAACCCTTAGTCTATTAACAAAATAAATAGAATAAAACGAACTATTACGAAAACTAACATAATTGCTCTTCTCGGCCGATATTTTAACCTAAAACGTAAAACGCAATTTTGAAAAAAACACGTATAAATAGCTTAATAAAATATTAAACAAAAAAAGAAATAAAACTCGAAAAACCGCTATTTATATTACTTAATCGAACCGTATGAAAATCGCGAAATGCCCCACTAAAATAATACATGATACTCCCTTAACTTCCCGAATTAAATCAAAAACAAATTAAACAAAGAAAACCTTCATTCCCGCCGAATATACCCTACGGCACTGGGCTTATAAAATGGTACCGATCCGCCTTATTCGTATTTCAGATTGGAACTAAAATTTACTATTCCTTAAAAGAGTGTATTCGAACCTTACACCCCCTCTCCCTTTGTTTTCCGTTTGTATCCAAATTAGGCGATGGAACCCGGTAAATGACAATTTCTTTTTCCCTTAAGTTCGAAGGTTTCGATCGTTACATGCTGAGGGCGTTAGCTATTCTATACCGGGTGCTAAGCTTAATTTTTATATAAACACAATTGATAAAACTATTCTATTTCTCCCTATAACTAAAGGAATAGGATAATATAACGTCTGTGGAAAAACCTAAGTGCCCTTTATTCATAATGCTGGTATTTGAATCATTCTTTCTTGCAATCAGGAAAAACAAACGCTACGTACCTCTTTTCACAGGTCAAAAGTTATATTACAGTATAATGAGTTTATTTGATTATACTTTTGTTTCCTAATAATGGAAAAATCGTTCAATATTTTAATACATTGTAACGGTATTTCACATACCACATGTTAAAACTACCCTTATCACGTCTGGTTTTATTTACTTAACCAGAGCGGGATTACAGATTTATAGGCAATTCTAAGAGAGGGTCCTATTACGTCTTCATAAATTAACTGACTTTATGTATTTTTTTAAGAAAATATTTAAACGACAAAGATCATAAAAGTTAAGTTCGATAACTGATTTATTCTTCCTTTAGACCTTCGTCGATAGTGATAAAAAAATATAACTACCCTATTCCCACGGCATATCTATTCACAGAGTGATTATTTAATTATTTATTTTAACAAAATATAGTTGACATTGAACAATGAAAATAATTAACATTTGTTCCATTACATATATATATATATATATATATATATATATATATATATATATATATATATATATATATATATATATATATATATACAGGCGCGGATCCAAGGGGGGGGCGGTGGGGGCGATCGCCCCCCCCCCAAGAGCTTTGAGTTCAGGAAAATATACCCGATTTTACCTCATACTATAGTTAATTCAAGGACTAGAGAGAGTAATAAATCATTTTTTACCCTTTTTCCTTCGCAAACTACCTGTGTTCGGTGTCTTTGGCAAAATCTGTTAGATATATAGTTTTTTCCTAGGAATGGGTTAGAAATTTTATAATCAAAAATACCGGTCTATAATAATGGACTATTTGGGTTGGATAACAATAGACATTTGGAAGTGTTAAAAAGGATTTTAATCCTTGTCAAAGGCGTCGGAAAGAGGTGTATTTTATCACTAAGTATTTATGGCATAGAATATTATTTCGGTAATAAATTTAAAATAAAAAGTTTTTATATTATTATTTTATTTCTTATGATTTCTTAATAAGTCACATACAGTACAAAATACAGATAATTTTGACATATTTAACACAAATCACAACTGTATTTTTATTATTTTTAATTTTGGCATAAAAACCGTTTTAGGCACATTCAAACTAAAACTTAGCCTTATTCTTTCAAAAAATTCGAAGTTACAATTTAAATTCTTACAAAATACTCATTGTCAAAAAGAAAAAAAGTTAAACATATAAAAAATAAATTCGTCCATATAATATTTAAATTTTTTTTGGGGGCTATCGGTCATTTTATCATTAATTATAAACATTTTTAGTAAATTTGACGTTTCAGTTTATTTATTTCTTAAATTAAACACTAAAAAGGGATTCAAATGTAATTAATTTTTATATGTTACCGTTAAAATTAGATCCACTTATTTTTATTTCTATTGCACTGGCATCTTAATTTAATTTCCTTTATTATATGAAATATCCGATAGGCTTAAAAAAATAAAATAAACGTGTTAATTCTACATGCTTAAGAAAAAGACACAAATATAATAATAAAATAATAAAGAAATTACGGCTAATTGGAATTAAACATATATAAAATTAAAGAATGGGACACATTAAAATAAAAATATATAAAAAAAAATAAAAAAAATATATAAACAACATTAAACAATAAA
This sequence comes from Diaprepes abbreviatus, assembly GCA_034092305.1. NCBI lineage: Eukaryota > Metazoa > Arthropoda > Insecta > Coleoptera > Curculionidae > Diaprepes > Diaprepes abbreviatus. The sequence goes on from JASJET010000069.1 coordinate 834,016, forward strand.
ATACAACAAAAACAAATTGTGTTTACACTGGTAAACATACCTATCTAATTCGTAATCAAATTCAGTGAAGCTATCGTCGCTCAATTAATTGAGTTTCCACATTTTATTTTATTCTTTTATTATATGGATTTTTCCCAATTTTTCGCAGTAACTTTGTTCAAAAAAATCTTTCAAAAGTTCAGTTAAATTACTAATTTTGTTTTACACTAATGATTATATAGATCCGATTTACGTGACTCAGAAACAAACGCAAGAATGTAAGCACCACATATACACTTTTAAATTGTACTCGCAAGAAAAATTTTTAATTATTTTTAATTGAAAAATATATTTTTCATTTTTACTCCTATTAAAATTTTTATAAAAAAATAGAACCGACTTCTAAAAGTGCGCTAAAAAGTGAAAAATAACATAAATTTTTATATGAAATTGAACTTTTTGAAGTCGGCGCCAAACTAATACCTGACAAAATGTGATTTGCATAAAGAGATTAAAAATACTTTATTTATAATTGTTTTTTTACCACAATTTGTATATATTAGTAGTTATTTATTTCATTTACAAATAATTTGGCGCCGACTTCAAAAAGTTCAATTTCATATTAAAATTTATGTTATTTTTCACTTTTTAGCGCACTTTTAGATTCTATTTTTTTATAAAAATTTTATTTTTCGATTTTTAGTTTTAGAATCCATTATGATATGCATAAATTATTTGAACCAAGTACTAATCGAGATTAGTGTACCTCGCAATGACTCCAAGATGGCAAAAAACTACCCATTTTATCCAAAGTTGTAAATCACCCTAAAATGAATCACTAAAAATTCTTTGGTTCTAAGAGTTTTCCAAATACCAGTAAAATTGTGTCAAACAAATATTTAGTCTGTCATAGCAAATCCACTATCATAAATTTCTAATTAATTTTAGATTGGTAATATAGGCCCCAAGACCTTCCAATATCGATGTTTAAAGAACTTGAAATGTAAATTTCTTAGCTCGATATATTTTATACGGCATATTGAGTTTGTATACGCCTCGAAAACCCCACAATATCAATTTTCAATATTTAAAGAACTTGAGATGTAAATTTCTTAGGTCGATATATTTCATACTGCAAATTGAGTTTGTATACGCCTCAAGAACCACACAATATCAATTTTAGACAAAATCGGAATATGTAAAATTTTCTGTTCCTCATATTGTATCTTATCAACCTAATAGTTGTAAAAAATTAACTTCATATTCGTAATACACGACCTCGAAAACCCTCTAATATCAAATCTAAAAAAATGCTAATAAGGTAAAATTTCCAACCCACCATATTGCATTCACTATATTGAATTCCAAAAAAAAAAATATATTTTATGTCTTAATCTATTCTAAATCTAAACCCTTCAAAGCTCCCTAGTACCAATTTTGGTTGAAATCCGGAAATTTAAAATTTCTATACTTATATTCGCTATTTACGGCCTCAAAAAAGATTCAGTCTCACCTTTGAACTAAATCGAAAAATGTAAAATTTTTAATCCGCCATTTTGGATTTGCCATATTGAATCCTGAAAAAATACTTTTAAATTCATAATGGACACCCTCAAGAACCTCCTATATCAGTTTGGGAGAAAATCGAAAAATGTCAAATTTTTAGGACACCATATTGAATCTGTCAGATTGAATTTTTCAAAAATATTTTAAATTCAGAATTAGCACTAACAAAAATACCCCAATACTGATTTTAGACAAAATCGGGAGATGTAGAATCTTTTTTAAAAATAATTTCAGATTCGTTATGTGCGACCCGGAAAACTCCCTCGTACCAATTTAGAAGAAAATCGGACAAAATTGATTTTTTCGTCCGCTATATTGGATGCGCCATATTGAATTTTTTAAAAATAATTTTTGATTAGTTATGTACGATCTTGAAAACTCTCTGGAGCCAATTTTGGACAAAATCGGACAAAATTGATTTTTTGTCCGCCATATTGGATCTGCCATATTAAATTTTTTAAAAATATATTGGATCCATTATGTGCGACCCCGAAAACTCCCCCGCACCAATTTTGGAGAAAATCAGACAAAATTAATTTTTTTTGTCCGCCATATTGAATCCGTCCTATTGAATTTTTTAAAAATAATTTCAAATTCGTTTTGTGCGACTCCAAAAATTCCCGCTGCCCGCTGCCGTATTGTCACAGCCATCTTGGATATTACTGCACCAATTTCGTCCAAAAAAATATGGGAACACCGCAGCAATTTCCTAAACATAACGCAAGAAATTTCATTCAAATCAGGGTCGCCGTTTCGGAGTAATCGGTGTACATACATAAAAAAAACATACATACTCGACGAACTGAGAACCTCCTTCTTTCAGAAGTCGGTTAAAAACGACCTTAGATCCAATAAACAAAATGTTCAGCGGAACAAAATATGAGTTTATGTTCTTTTAGGTATTCTTCAGCGTCATGGGAGGAAGTGTAAATTTTGGCCATGCAGCTCCTTTTATCGAAGCATTTTCCGTTGCAAAAGCTGCTGGAGGTAAAGTGTTCCATATAATTGACACTCTGCCAAAAATAAACTTATCTAAAAATCAGGGAAAGAAATTGAGTTCTGTGAAAGGAAATATTAAATTCCAAGATGTTAATTTCCATTATCCATCACGTAAAGAAGTGCCGGTAAGTATGTTACGATAACAAATGGTCATTTCTCTAGAACTTTGTTTACAAATAACTCTGCCTTGAATTCAATTTAATTTTAAAATAAAATAATTCACATAATCAATGAAACAACACATTTTTTAGATTTTACAACGCCTTAGTCTTGAAATTAATGCTGGTGAAACAGTAGCTCTGGTAGGCGGTTCTGGATGCGGAAAATCGACAGTTTTACAACTTGTGCAAAGATTTTATGATCCACTGGATGGCAAAGTGAGTTAATGAAAGAACCTAATTACATACGTACCTGCCCCTATTGAAATAACTACTATATATAAATATTTCATTCTATACTTGATAATGAGATTTTAAATTGTATAAACAACTTTCTTTATTTTATTTCAGGTATTTATAGATGGACAAGATTTAAGAAATTTGGATCTATCCTGCTACCGACAGTTCATCGGAGTAGTAAGCCAAGAACCTGTGCTTTTTGACACTACTATTGAAGAAAATATTAGGTACTTTAGTCTCAGTGCTCATTTAAAGTACTTTAGTTGAAACTTTGAATGATTTGATTCAGTTTAATATTATTCAACAATAATTTTTTGATGAAAGGGTCTAATTAATTTCTAGTATGCTAATTCTAGCCAGCCTTCTAGCATTTCTCACGCCAAAAGCCTGTTTATTAAAAGTAATTAAAAATATCTGTCCTTATAATTAAGACATTTTCACTTAGCTACTCTTATACGGGGTGTTCGGAAATTACCATCGTGAAATTTGAAGGAAGGTTCTACTTATGAAAATATTAAAGAAAATTTCAAGTGAACATAGGTCCGGAATAGCGCAATGGCCATTTAAAGGAACTGCTTGAAGCACCGATGTGTTTTCCAATATTCGAACTAACATCAATAAATGCTATTTTTACGTATGATTTCAGCCAAAAAAGTAAAGAACCATGTTGTGACTTTAACCAATGAGTGACTCGATCAATGATCATATTAGCAAATCAACTAGAAATAACTACTTTCTGGTTTGTGTACTACTATATAAATATTTAAAATATATTTCTTGTATTTATAGATATGGCAATGAAACGGCCACAGAAGAAGATATAGTTCAAGCAGCCAAAATGGCAAATGCTCATATTTTTGTTAAAGGCTTGCCACAAGGATATAAAACTCTTGTAGGAGAAAGAGGTGTGTATAAACGGTTATTTATAATTAAAAGATTAAAAACCAAATTCATTGTCATGGCATAATTTTAAAATTGTTATAAATTCACAAAAAACTTTTAACAATTACTGCAATCAACTAATCAAATTTTGAATAATTAAAATACTAAATTAAATACGTCCCTGGCTTCTTGTGTTGTGAATTATTGACAGTAAAGTAAATTTAAAATATGAAATCATGCTTGGACAGTACTATATTAGCACGCTGATTGAGAATCCATTTTCAGCACATATTTTCAGTTAATGTTGGAGCTGCTCTAGTGAATACCGTGCTTACTGGGCCATATTTTCTATCGCTTTAAATATCAGGTGAAAATAATTTAGGTGTTGTTCAGAGCCATTTGGTAAAATTATTAGAAGTTAGTCTTTTAAAAATGATCTTGGGTTGCATATACGTAGTAAGATCCAAAAATTGCCGAGCTTACCTCATTAGAGTATTCAATGACGGAAACTTTTAAGATTTTTCAGGTATTCAAGTCAGGACCAGGTCAAGTATAACTCTGATGACAGACCATTTAAATACTCATAAAAACTGTCTATGTAAAGTAAAAAGTGGGACAAATACCGAAAAACTGGCTTTACTCAATATTGTTAGTGTTATAATGATAATATCGAAAAAACAGAATGCCACCAGGGTGATTAATTTCGAATAATAAGTTTAAGGAGCTAGGTTTTTCAACTTTTTCGATAATAATACACCAAAGATATATAAAAACCGTGAGACAAAGATAAGCTGCTGTCAGTTTGGATTTCGAGAAAGCCTTGGAAATAGGGAAGCACTTTTCAATGTCATTATAATACTACAAAAATGCGGTGGGCAACAGAAAGACGTATACATATGCTTTGTTGACTATAATTGGGCGTTTAACTGTATTAATCATATAAAATTACTAAAGTTTCTTCATTATATGAGAATCAATAAAAATTATATTACAGAGCTTTGTGTAGGTCAAGCTGCATATGTAAGAGTTACAAACAAATAAAGTTTATCTGTTGAGTGTGGGATACAATAACAATATATACTTTATCTCCTTCTTTTCAATGTATACTCCGAGAATATCTTCGAATGCAGCTCCAAACTCCGAACTATTTTTCACTTGTATAGGAATGTAAATAAAGGGCTTTGAAAAATATCTTTCTCTTTCTCATAAAAATAAATCTTTCTTTGTCTAACAAATATTACAATAACGGAACTATTCAAAGTAATAAAGGTATTGCACAATTTGATGACTTTATTGATAGTATGTGTTCATATAAAATAAAGACGATAAGTCTGAAATAAATTCATTATATAGAAAACATTGAGTTTTTTGAAAAAGCATTCACATACGTGGACTTTATTTTTTTGGTACTAATTTTTTCATATATAGAAAATCATACAGAAACTGTGGCTATAATCAACCTTGTTTTTTTTTAAATAGTGACAGCCATTTTTTTGTGCACTTTTAAACTGCCTGCATATTCTATACTTAAATATAACTTATTTCGATTGTTCGACAGTTAAAACTCGAAATGAAATAGTGACAATAGTTAATTTATCATTTTATTAAACGTTGAAAATGCCTCCCACTGGCTAATTGACACTAACCTAAGCAATTTATAAATTGATTTTGCACATTTCTGACCATCAAAAAGCTATCTGTTTGCGTTTGCGTTTAAGGTAACCCCACAAAAATAAGTCAAGAGGGTTTAGGTCTGGAGATCTCGGCGACAATTCAATATGTCGATTGTGAAATTGGCGGAAGACTAGGATATCTTTCATGAAATAAATGACACTCTTTTTCTATTCTTTGTGCTATAGCCATATCGTTTTATCATAAGAATTTCTACCCTTTGTACCTCAGTAAGTTCAATTTCAGTAAAAACTAGTTCAAAGTGACAATTTGACAAAACGTGACAATAGAAGAGTGTTAACTGTCGATAAATCGAAGACAGTTACATTTAGGTGTAGGATGTGATAGAAAAAAAGTTGCAGGGAGTCTAAAAGTGTAAAAAAACTGTACCCGGTAAAATTTAATATATTGGAAAAAATTCGTACTAAAAAAACAAAATCGACATGTCCATGCGATGTTGTAAAAAACGCAGCATTTTTTCAGATCATGAATTTATTCTAAATTTGACGTCCTCATTGTATAATTATAGTATTCCAATTCAAATATTTATATAGATCACTATACATGAGATTTAGTTAAGGAAAAGGCGAAGTTCAGGTGGGACATCAGTGAATACTTCTCTGATCATATTCAAACTTACTTAAACCAGGGCGAAGTTTTATAACTGTTGTTCTATTTAATGTGAAGAATATAAAGAAATTAAAATTATCAAGAAATAATAGCCATTATAGACCCAAAACCTGATTTTATAAACCATATCTTATTTTGTAATGAAGCCACATTATGTCTTAATCAACAGGCATAACTGCCTAGTCTGATCCATATCCCCATAATTTATTGCTCAGTCAACAAAACGATATATTATTAATAAACAACATTTGATTTCAACAGTCCATTTTGGTAGACATGTCAAAGTCTATCTATCAGAAATAATTTTTGAAAGATGGATAGATAGAAGAGGGCCCATTGAATGGCCTCCTAGCTTACCTGATCTAACCCGTTTAGATCTTTTGGGACATTTGAAGATTGTAATCTATAATATAAAGCCAAACAATATATAACATATACAAAATAGAACATATTAATAAATGAGCCCATTTATAATATATTTAATAGCATTTAATTTAAAGACAAATTGCCAAAGGTTTTTGGTAAAATTTAAGTACCGCCGCGCCGCTTAAGTATTGTATGTCGGTAATTAGGTGATGTTATTGAACAACTAAATCTAATATTAAGATTATGAACATGGGTTCCAAAAATCATAGTGTATATACTTAGATAGAACTGCACGAACTGCATTGCATATCCTTGAATGGATTATTTTATTACCCTAAAACAGTATACTGTTTTATAAGGAAGCTTTAGGCCTTATGAAAAGACTACAAATTTGTTACAGCTTTTTATTAAAAGTACTTTTTTACCCATTATTGTTAACATTTAAAGAATTTTTTTTTTGTTATATTTAGGTGCTCAGTTATCAGGTGGTCAAAAACAGAGAATAGCAATTGCTAGAGCCTTAGTGAGAAATCCAGCAATTTTATTGCTCGATGAAGCTACATCGGCATTGGATAATACCAGCGAAGCTAAAGTACAAGCTGCATTGGATAAAGTAAGTAAAGATTTGTATCGAAGTGAATCATATAAAACCATAAACATCATTCTTTACATTAGCACATTTTTTAAATTGCATATTACATTGATATAAAAAGCATAATTTACATAAGTATTAACTGCATGAACTTATAAATAAAGTGAATGCTGAATTGCATCGTTACGAAAGCTGATAAAAATACATTTAGATTTAAATTTTCTACGACTAAATGAATTTTATGGCCTAATAAACGTCTTATTAATAACTTCTCAAAATATCCAAATATGGTCACTGTATACTTACGTGTGATGTTTCCTTTTGATGACTTCATTTTTAATAGAGTTTCAAGTAAACCCATCCTCTGCACAATTAAAGTGAACTCAAATTCAAGCGCACGTAAGTCACTATTTAATATTATTTACCGTTGATGAATTCACTCTTAATGAACACTAAAAAATAGTTTTAGCTGTTGGCAAAAAGTGAATCTTTCTAAAATGTAAAATGCTTCTATTCAACGAACGCACAAGCAAATATCGAATCAAAAAAGATATGTTTACAAAATAACTGCCGTGAAATACATAGTAAAAAGACAGGATCATTATAAATTAGAATTAGGAAACAGATAATTTATCGAAATATCCTACATTAAATTAGTAAGGATATATTAGCAAAATTAATTTCTAACAACCGTTATTTTCTAATGGAAAAGCTGTACAATCGCAATGCAGCTGAAAATTTTAATGCACGCGTGTTAATTAGAAGCTAGTAATTTTAGGAATAAACATATGTCCATGCTAATGAAAAAGTTATATACAAAAACAAATCACGACGATACATGTCCGAGAAATGTTTTCTAGTTCATATTATCCCAGTTTTATTTCCTAAACTACTAATTTGATTACAGGCTAGCCAAAACAGAACAACGATAATAGTTGCCCACAGATTATCCACTATTAGAAGAGCTAATAAAATAGTAGTAATATCAAATGGAAAAGTTGTAGAACAAGGGACGCACGATGAATTGATGGAGTTAGGAAAGGAATATTACACTCTGGGTATAGTAATTTTTAATTTCTAAAATTTAAAATAAAAAAATACATTTAAATATTTTTTGAAGAGCTTTCGTTTCGGTTGAAACTGAGCATTAATTTATTTTTTCAGTTACGACGCAAGTTCAAAGCAGCGAACAATTTAAAAGTGCTGGCAATGAGAATTATGAAAAAAAGCAATTTGAGATAATTGACGATGATGATACTATTCCGCCTGCAAAGGTAAGTATAATAATATAAGCAGTGTCAGATTATTTTCTTAGTAAGAGACAAAATCACATTTATACATATGGCGCAAATAACTTGATTTTTTAGACAGCAATGGCTTTTGCTTATCTTTTGCAATAACATATGTCAGTAATAGTATTACCGGGTCTGGGGGAAATGGTTAGCAAAGCTTGCTACATTAAATTTATAATGTCGGGCAGCGTGTCTCCCAATTATCGTCCATGAGATACGATAAACCTCTAAATATCGTACGAGCAAAATAACCAAAAATGAACGAGAACTAGATGACTAATACACTGCCCAACAAAAACTCATTTAGTAAATTTCATATTAATTCTAAAATTCAAAAATCATACTCAACTAAAATACATTAAGGCTAGTGAAACTGGCTTACAGTGCTCCATGATGTGTTTGAAAGGCCCCTTTTCTACCAATTTTTCCCCTAAAGGTAAAAATACAATAAACTCATCACAATAAAATATAAACTCTCCCAAAAAGTTTCAAGCCTTCGAGCAAAATAGAGTGAAATTCAGTCTAAGGTTTCTTATCTGGCAAAAATATGGAAACACAAAATGCCTTTCGCATGCTCAAGACCTGTCCTAGCTTTAGCTATTTCTCCACTAAGTTGATGTAGCTAAGTGTTAGACTTCTTATTTACTGAAATATATATATATATATATATATATATATATATATATATATATATATATATATTTTGTACGTGTCAGTGTTATCATATAATACTTATATAACTTATTGTATTCTGTAGGTAAAGATTTTGCTGAGAAAAGGTCCAATTATGCCATCAATTCGAAATATTTCGCTTTACTTAATTTACTTATAAGTAAAAATGGGTAGCTATTTTGTTGTATTTTTTGCACAATCTATATTAGAAACCTGGGTGATCCTTTTTTAGGGACTAGTTTTCCCACACTTTCAAATGTAATAACTTTTTATCTTGGCGGGATAAATAATTGCAATTGTGTAAAAACTACTGAATTGTCAGAGTCTATATTTTACCAATTATTGTATCTATTTCAAAATTATTAGCAATAACAAAAAACGATCTTCTCTAAAGTATTTTGTAAATACAGGGTGGGGCAACGCAACTTGCTTATTTTAATTTCACGTTCTGAAACGATGGTTGCTTCGAGATAAGTGGGAGTAGGTACATTCTAGAAAGTGAGTGGTAAAGGTACAGTTCCCCTTGGTTAAATTAGTATCATGGAGTGAACGAAGGTAGAGCGCGCGTTCGCTGTCATGACATATTTTTCTAATAGTAGCTCAATCGTTGCCACGCAACGTACAGTCCGTACCTATTTCAATGATGCGCTCCGTGGTCACGTTTCTGGCTGGCAGTCAATTTTTTCATGGGTAAACAACTTCAGGCAAACTGGGATGTTAAGAAAAAAACCTGGGCTTCCACGAAGACCAAAGTCACCCCAAAATATTGACAAAGCAATCTCCTCAGCGCTCTGCCCGCAAACATGCAGATGATGTTGGGTTGTCTGCTCATTTTGTGAGGTGAATCCTTCATGAGGAACTAAAATTTCATCCCTATATATTTTTTGTGGAGCAGGAACTTAATCCACGCGATTTTATTGCTCGAAAAAATGCATGTGAGGTATTTCTTGCCATGCTTCAAGACACACTTGTTTTCTCCAGTGATGAGGCTCACTTCTATCTTTCGGGATTAGAATATGAGTTACTAAAGCCCTGATAACCCTAGACAACTTCATCAGCGTCTCCTACATTCACAATGTGTAAGTGTTTGCTGTGCACTATTGCGATTTGTAATAACTGGTCCGTGGTGTTTTAAAGAAAACGGACAGGGAGTTTCGGTGATTTCTGAACGTTATGTCCACATAATTTAGGAGTTTTTCCTGTGAACAAACGAGATAGATGTGGGAGACGTATGATTCAAGCAGAACGGTGCAACTGCATACGCAGCGCATGTGTCAATGGCTGTTTTACGGCAATATTTTCCAGGACGTCTCGTCCTTTTAAGGGGTGATCTATACTGGCCATGTGGTCGCATGATTTAACCCCCTGCGACTTTTTTTCATGATGCTATCCAAAAACCACCTGTTTAAAACGACCGTCCTAGGACCCTGGCTCGTCTGAAGAACATCATTCGTGAAGCTGTCGCTAACATACTCGTCGATATGCTGGAAAGAGTTGCACGAAACTTCCGAGTTCAATAAATGCAGTGTATTGAGAATAATGGGCTCCATCTGCCCGATATCATCTTGAAAACATAAAATTTAAATGTTAGACTTGATGCTTGTGAAAGAATTAAATAAAAATTTACATTACTTTTTTATATAAGCAAGTAACTCTACTCCACCCTGTATCTCGGCAATCACTTAATATATTTTGATAGACAAAAAAACTGAAATGCTTGTTGGATGTCTACAACTTTAAAATGGTACATTCTCGAGTAGAAACAATAATTTTCGAATTAATTGTTGAAAATCAATTTTTCGCTCTTAATTTTTAAAAGCAAAATATTTGTCACACAAAATTTGAGGCGCTAAAGATGAAGGTCGTTTTGGATACTCTGGAGAAACATTTTCCAAAAATTAGAGTCCCATTTGCAACTAATTTCTTTCAAAATCTGATATTCCTTTAGTATAGTGCCATGTAGTTCTTTCAAATTATTATGGTCGCTGAGAATAAGTCATTTTTAGACTTACTGAAGGAATTTTCTAATCATTACTTATATTATTTGTAAAATTGGTCAAAACAATTTTTTTAAAATTTGTTTCTTTGTAGGAAGAAGATGAATCAACTGAAGTTGACAATTATATAAAAAAAGCATCATTGTTGTCCATATTAAAACTAAACTCTCCAGAATGGTTCCTTCTACTTCTCGGTAGTCTTGGAGCAGCTGGTATGGGATGTGCTATGCCTACTTTTGCAGTGTTATTTGGCAGTATCTTACAGGTATAAAATATTTATTAATAATTTTATAAATTTGTTTCAAATTTCAATATTTAGCATTAAGGAGAAACGATAACAACAGAATATAAAGCATGTTTAAGTCATTTTGATACTTTTTTTAGTGTAAATTAAAAATTTGATATAGACTATTTTCAAAAATTAAAAATGTCGGTAACAATTCGCGATTTTTTCTTTTTTGGTGGTCGCACATAGTTCTCCTTAAAAAAAATCCTACTCTATTTTCTGAGCTAATCCTTTAAATTTTGTCACTGTCACTAAAATACATTTGCACATGTTGAAATATAAGACATTTTGGAAAATATTGTACAATACTATTTTTTTAAAATACAATAGAAAATAGTCAAAGTCAAACCGAAGAAAAACTTGATGTACTTTGAACATTGCACGCAAATTGGTGCATGGTTGTCAGATGTTTAACGGCCATAAAATTTCAATTCTTCTAAAAACATTTCAATAATGTACTCGACTATTTTTCTTTTAAAATTGAATATTAGATATTGAACAAACCGATGTTTCGAAAAAAAAACTCAATCAGTGACATCATAGAGTGGCATCATTTTTGATCTGTCAAGAAGATCATGCAATATTACTTTGAAAATGTACGGTCAAGCTCAGCCCAGAATACCTTGTTTTTTTGCAGAGAAATCTTATCTAAAGATTCATAATACATGAACTGTTCTCTCAAATAGTAACTGCTTTCACTTCTTCCCGTTAGAATCTACCAGAAAAGGCTCAAGATTTCCATTTCATTTGATTTGCATCATCCTGCTGAGTTTTTGGATGGAATTTCGTTTAGATTGTCCAAGTTACTGCGTAGTTTTGTTGGGTTTTAATATGTTTTTACCGGTTTGACTTTTTTTTGAAGTTTTATAGAGATAACCTGGAAACAGAGATTTCGACAGTCTCGGCACGTTTTTAACACAAAATTTTTACAGTCCCTAAAATAAGGGGTCAACCCTACTGGTTGTATGATCACGGGTATCCACTCTACCGGGTATACCACTGCTGGTTGTTCTGCAGTTGGTTGCCTCGTGTCTATTGCGTCTTGAGTTGCGTCCTGTGTGTTCCTGTTGTTACGTCAGATCGTACCCAGTAGGGACAGAAATTAGACATCTGGTAGACTCACCATTTCTCAAGCAAACCTTAATATTACTATTATTTATTAATAATGACCTGTTATTAATAACATTATTGTAAGGCACTGCGGAATAATGCGACACATAAATCTACGACAGTAGATTAAAAAGATTTGCTTTATATTTTTAACGCCCTTAGGCTATATTGCGTGTTACATGTGGATTGATTGGTTTATTTCTTTTCTTTTTTTGTAAATTTATTTGAGTTTGATTTTTTTTATCTCTTTAGCTTACGCTACAGCTTAATGTTTAAATTAAAGATTTAAAATATTACTTTCTCTATCGAGTTTCATTTGTCCCACATGCTACCTGCGTTTATATCTTTTTTGTTGTTGATTGTCAATATTTAGAAAATAAGCTAGTTCCTTACAACACCGAGGAAGGTTTCTGCATTCAGCCTAGCTTTTGATGCAGTAACGCCCTGAATAACCCACCCCTTATCTCCAGTATAGGAGTTAGCTCGGCATTTTTGCTCGCCGGTGCACTATACTCCCTTGATATGATACGATTAATTAATTTTTATTTTCACTTGATTGTGAGGCGTCGCGCCCATAACCGGAATTAAAATTTTGAGATATAAAACCAGTTATTTGTACAACTATATATCTCTAGTACTCTAACAATTGTCACAATCTTCTAACACTCCTTAAATTTCGTTCATATTTATTACAATGCATAGATTTCTTTATAGCTATTTTTTAAGGTATTACGAACAAGTATCTGAAATAAAAATTCCAAATTCGACGAAAAATAAGGGCCCAAGAAAAAAACTGAATATTTCAAAATTTTTCCTCATTCTACTCTCCTCAGTTCTACATTATACTTCTAAACATAGCCGACTAAATACCGCATGTACTGATGAGATTCACGATGTAACCAAAACATTAATGTTAAACCTGGAAGACGTACACCATCAATAATTTAAAGCAATGGGAAAATATACACCATGAGTTCTAATATATGAGTTATAAATTTTAGGTTCTTCAAGATCAAGATGAAGATTATGTTAGACGGGAGACTAATAAATTTAGTTTATATTTTGTCCTGACTGGAGTACTGGCTATGGTAGCAACATTTTTTCAGGTAATAGTGATTCATTATGTAGGTATTAACAAGAACAAACTTATTTTTACCTGTTTGAGTTTAGCATTAGTAATTTTTGGGTTTTTCGCATAAAAACCGATTACTCTCGAAAACCGCAAGTTTTATCGAAATAAATTAAGAGTACATTTTTTGAAGAGGAATAACCAAAGTTTTTAAAAAGTCAGTTTTCAGCTCTGTAAAGTGACACCTGCAAAAATTAGATCCAACGAGTGTGGCTGCAAGTCCGATTCTGACTTCTCTGATGATCTAAAAAATCTAATGTGATATGGTTTAATGAGTCTTTATGGCATCTATAAAATTAAAATTAAATTATACAAATAAGTTCGAAATTTAAAGCCGATAAGGTAAATCCTTGGGTGCCTCTTTAGAGCTCTGTATCTCTAATAAAGTTCACTTTAGGATTTTTTTTTATATGACAAAGTAGCGTTATTGTGACCTTCCCTATACGCTCCCGAGAAACTAGTAGGTACTTACCGGAAATCCTGTATAATTACACCAAGAAATGTATGATGGGGATTTTGTAAACTTTTACCATACAATAAATACGCTAATTAAATTAAATCCAAATTTCTTATAAATTATAGTGGTTAGCGTTGAAGCTACTTCTATAAGTAATGGATCCATAAATAGACACAACATGCATTATTTTGCCACAGCAAACCCATTTTAGGTAAGAAAGGAGCAACATGAAAACTATTTCTTATAAATTATAGTGGTTAGCGTTGAAGCTACTTCTATAAGTAATGGATCCATAAATAGACACAACATGCATTATTTTGCCACAGCAAACCCATTTTAGGTAAGAAAGGAGCAACATGAAAACTATTGGTCAATTAATATTTGGTGTGGGATTCATTATAATAGAATCATGGAACCCCACTTTTTGAATGAATCATTAAATGATCATAGTTACCTAAACTTGATAAGAATATATGGTTGTAGCAAAATGGTCCTCCGCACTACCATTACAAAGTTCGCGTATTTTTGGACCAAAGCTTACTGCAAAAATGAATTGGGCGTGAGAGTTTCATTCAGTAGTTACCCAAGTCTTACGACACCAGTCCGTAAAATTTCTTTCCTCAGGGTTTTTATAAAAGATACAGTATTTGTTAATCCACCTATAACCGTTGAAAAGATGTGAATCAAAAAAATATTATATAACTTTATCCTTTCCTCGTTCTTTTGGCACATTTTGTAGAGGCTCAAGTAGTGTTAAAATTTGCATGTAAGTTAAATATAAAATGCAGTAAATATAGATGACTCGCCCTGTACAGGTACAGGTCTGTATCTAATAGCAGAACCTTTGTACTCTTGATTAAAAAGTGAAGACTTTGAAAATATGTATTAAAAGATAAAAAATCATTCATGATAGCATTATTGGAAAGTAAATAATGACTTCACAAATATGTACTTCTGCAAAAAAAAACAAAATTCAGGCAGAAGTGCTCGTATTGGATAAAAAACAAAACTGCTTGGTTAAATAGAAGTATATAGAGATCAAATTTGGACATTTTAAGAAGTTCTTACAATGTCATATGCTATGAAATGCTTACTGCCTTTGTTTAGAGTATTTTTATTATTTAATCTGTATATAACTTATTTATGGATATAACTTAGAGCAAAACTATAACATATATGTTTCTATTTTAATTGTGGGAAAAGTTATACTTTTATTTGCGGTAAGAAAGTTGAATAATAATAGATCGACCATTATTCAAAATCTATCAGTAGATATTTGAATTCATTAGACTGGGAAGACATTCGACCGTAGAAAAATTTTCCCGACGTCGTTTGATCTTACAGTGACTGAATCACACTTTTTAATTAATTAATTCCAGATGCGTACTTGTATTTTTGTTTTATTAATTCTATGTATCTAGATGTCACCGTATACGAATAGTGTATTCATTGTATGTCACCTATCATCTGCTACTGTCATCTGTCTAAATAATTAAATTAGGTGCGTTACTGATATTTTTTTTTATTTTATTAATTCCACGTATCTAAATGTAACCAGGTACGAATGACGTAACCATTATTCTATCATGTGACATAGATCACCTATTATCTGCTACCTGTCGTCTTCTTCTTCTTTCAAATGACTTGTCCGGTCCTCCAGAAGTTGGCGCTCACTATAGCAAGAGTCTATCTTCCACCATATGGAAAAGCTCTTCAGTACTCCGTAACCAGTCCATTCTCGAATGTTTCGGAGCCATGATTGTTGTTTTCTTCCAATTCTCCATCGGCCTTTAATTTTACCATTGAGTATTAGTTGTAATAAGCGGTATTTTTCTTCTTTCAGCACGTGCCCCAGATATGACCTTTTTCTGCACTTTATTGTGGTCAATAATGTTCTCTTAACATTCGCCCTTTGTAGAACATCTGTGTTATTAATGTCGTCTATAAAACCAAATTGTAAAAATTCTTAGTGACGTGACACTTTTTTTATTCTATTAGTTCCTATTAAAATCGAACCAGGTATCTTCATAGGAAGAGAATGAGACAATAAAAATCGGCTCTCAAGCTAAATCACAAAATTTAATATTTAAATCCTTGACTTGTATAGGAGTACATTTTGTGTCAGGTATTTATCTGCTCAGGTGAATCAAAGTGCTTGTGCAGTTTCTCAGTATCGCCAGGAAATTCCACGAATAGTGCTACGACAATTTTTTCATGGTCCGATATTTGTTCCCAGTATGATGTACCTCAATACTTACTTATATCCATAACGAAGAAGCACATCCGCTACGATTTCTGTATCTTTGGTTGACTTCATAGTAAATGAATTTCAAGGAAAATAGGAGTGTGTTCTTTGTTCAACCTTGTTGAATTTGATTACCATAATTATGTTATTATTTTTATTTATTGTAAAAATAAGAACACCTTTAGTATTTTTATTATTTATCATTAATATAGTTTGTATTTTCAATAAATATTATTTGTTGTGCTTTTAGATGTACATGCTCGGTAGAGCCGGTCACCAACTCACTCTCAGAATTAGGAGTCGAATGTTTGAAGCCATACTTAGGCAAGAAATGGGATACTTCGACAGGAAAGAAAATGGTGTCGGTTCATTATGTGCTCAATTATCCAACGAAGCTGCTCAAGTACAAGGGGTATGATATCTAATTAAAATTTTTATAAAAAAAAATGAACCGACTTCTGAAAATTCACTAGAAAGCAAAAAATAACAATTTAAATTTTTATATGAAATTGAGATTTTTGTAGTTATTGTTATTTTTCGCTATTTAGCCCATTTTTAGATGTCGGTTAAATTTTTTGAACTAAGTAGTAAGCGAGATGTGCCATATACCTCTAAATATTTTCAAGGTCACAAAAAGTAGCCATTTTATCCAAAGTTGTAAACCATACTAAAAGAAACAACAAAAAATTCTTTGAATCTGAAAGTTAACCAAATACCAATTTTAAATGAAACTCGAAAAAAATAAAGTTAATTCTATCAGAGTAAGTTACTACCCTCGAATTTTATACATTTAAAAGCTCATTTATACCAATTTTGGACCAAATCGAGATACGTAAAGTTTTTAGGGTGCCATATGGGGGCATATTGAATTTTTCAAAAATAATTTTAAATTCGTAATATACACCTTCAAAACCAACCCTAAACTAATTTTGAACCGACTTGAATTTCTCAAAAGTAATTTTAAATTTTTAATGTACACCCCCAAAAACTCCCCCGTACTATAAAATCGAGAGATTTAAAATTTTCAATCCTTCTTATTGGATGAATGAATTTTTGAAAATAATTTTAGATTCGTGCTGACCCCGAAAGCTATTCCATACTAATTTTGGAGGAAATCGGACAAAATTCATCTTTTTTTTGTCCCCTAAATTACAAGCGCCATCTTGGATTTTACTTGTCCAATTTAGGTCAGAATGATATGGAACCACTTCAGCAAATTTCTGAATGTAAAAAATTTCATTCAGATCGGTGCTGCCGTTCCTGAGTAATCAGCGTACATACATCAACAAAATAGCGGTCGAATTTAGAACCTACTTCTAATCCAAATATATTGAAAAACATCTTTCATTACTAAAATCAAATTCGTCTCTAGAAATCTAATTAAAGGTTAAATTTATATCAGTATCAATATGGAGTTCAGGATTATCAAGCATTAAAGACATCATAAGAAACACTACTTGAAACACTTCCGTGGACCAAGTTTAGAACACACAAATTATCATTTACTAAGTCGTTATATTGATTAAAATTGCAAAAGTTAAAATTGATAACCTCTGGTGGAGATTTTTCTGTTGGTTTGGCCGTTTTTTTTAACAGTCTCTACATAGGATGCAGTACACTCCTTGGTTTTTCAATGGTATTTTGTTTTTGGGTTTGCCCAATAATTTGTGCATTGTTGTTTGTAGCTTGTAAATTGTGCATATGTCAGCTTCTTCAAACTTCTTCCAATTACGTCTGTTACATCTTTTATGTATGGCTGTGTATTTTTTGGATTGGATTTGTCATTTTCTCGTTTTTTCTCTGCTATTGTATTTGTGTTCTGTTTTATGGCCTTTTTGATATTATGTCCTTTGTAGTTGTTTTGTTTTAGAGCTATTGTGATGTTGTTGATTTCTTCTTGGCGGTTAGTAGGTTTAGTTAGTCGCAGGGATCTGGAGATCAGTGTGTTGGCGACTGATTTTAACTGTGATAGATTTTGGTGAGATTCGGCATTCAGGCATCTGTTTGTGTATGTGTGGGTTTTCTGTAAACGAAATAATCGATGCATAAGTCGTCTTTCCTGGTGACTACAAGATCAAAAAAGGTAGCTGCTTGTAGACTTCGATCTCCAATATAAACTGTATGCGGTGATGAATGCTGTTTAGTTCCTGTAAAAATACATCTGCAGATGGTGTTCCTATAGGATCTTCGCTATCACCAGTCATCGCAAACCTTTTTGTGAAATGTTTCGAAACAGAAGCCCTATTTTTAGAGGAATTAAACAGCATTCATCACCGCATACAGTTCATATTGGAGGTCGAACTCAACAAGATTCCTTTCCTTGACTTTCTAGTAACCAGAAAAGATAACATATACATCGATTATGCGGTCGACACAAAACCCACACACACAAATAGATACTTGAACGCCGAATCTCACCACCATCCATAACAGTTACAATCAATTGCCAACACACCAATCTCCAGATCCATGCGAATAACCAAACCCACGAACCGCCAAGAATAACTCAATAACGTCACAACACCTTTAAAACAAAATAACTACAAAGAACAGGATATGAAAAAAGACCATAAAACGGAACACAAATACAATAGCAGAGGAAAAAGAAAAAGATGATAAATCCAAACTAAAAACTACACAGCCAAACATAAAAGGTATAACGGATGAATTGAAAGAATTCTGTGGAAGCGTGAGATATGTACAATTTACAAACCACAAACAACATAAATTATTGGGTAATTCCTAAGACAAAATACCATTGGAAATAAAGGTTGTGTACAGCATCCCATGTACAGACTATGAGAAAGAATACATTGGCCAAACAAACAGAAGAATCTCGACCAGAGTCCACGAAAGTAGAAATAGCATAAAGAATCAGCAAACCCCATCAGCATCATTCGAACATTATCAGGAGACAGGACACACTTTAAACGTTCAGGAAACCAAATAAATCGCACCCATAAAGAACTATAGAACGCATAAAGAACTATAGAACGCGCATCATCAGTGAAGCTCTCGTAATAGAAAACGTTAAAAACCTCAACAAGAGAGATGATGCATAAAACATCTCAAATACATGGGAAATGTTAATTAAAACCCAATCAAAAATAACACATCAGAAAAACAGGACTTGAGGTGATCTTGAGAGCGATCTTGTGGAACGTGTATGTTTTTTAAAAAAGTGGGGATATTTAACGTTCGGAAAATTTTTAATAATGGTAATTAACTTAGAGGTCATTATAAGGCAAACAAAATTATTTGCCTGTTGCATTAGAAAATCTCTTAAAGCAAATATGATGAAAATTTTTAAGTTATGAAAAATGTTTAGAACAGTAGCCGAAATATACTGAAATTATAAAAATTATTGAGTAAAGTTCTTAAATTATTTTAACCTCGAAATAATCTCATTTTCATTATAAAGTAATAGAATCTTGAAATAACCCTAATAGTCGCTCTCAAGATCAGTCGCAAATTTTTTTATTTAAAATTTTTCCTCCTAGCATTTAGTTTCCTTGTTATAAACTAATTATTTTTACAAATTTTCCGAAAAAGTACAGATCCCCTTCAAATAACCTTCAAATCTAATGTAGATTAAATCTGTTCTGGACAGATAGATAATGTTGACATAGAATAACTTACATATGTAATAATTTTAACATTCGTCCTTTTTTAGGCCACTGGTCAACGCATTGGTGCAATCACCAATTCAATGGCAACATTGTGTTTATCACTAGGACTGTCAATTTATTACGAATGGAGGCTTGGTCTCTTAGCTTTAGCAATTTTTCCTCTAATAGTGACTGCGGCTTTCTTGCAAAAAAAGCAAATGTCTGGTGAAAATGATACCTATAACAAGTCTTTAGAAAAATCAACAAAGGTTGGTAATATTAAACATTTTTCTTTAATACGTAATAATTACTGAGATTTAATAATTAAATTTAAATTTTAGCTTGCCGTCGAAGCTGTAAGTAATTTTAGAACAGTGGTGTCCTTAGGATGTGAAGAGAAATTTTACTACCTATACATAAATGAACTAGTTCCTCATATTAAAACGAGCTTAAAGAATACCCACGGTAGATCATTGCTTTTAGGTAAGTTTTGCAGCTTTCAGTAAATTAGAATTAAATTATTAATGTAATCCGAATATTGAAAAAATCTAATTTATACAATGAGAAGTCGTAGTAACTTTTATTTTTATACCAATTTCTTTAGCTCTATTTGACATAAAAAACAAATATTTGGAATATTTGTAATAATTGTATGATATTCATAAATATGTTTCGTAGTCCTGCTACTTCTGCATCCAATGTCAAAATTGTCAATGACAAACAAAAAAAATTTAAGGTTTACAAATTTGTATTATTAAATAAATTTAACAATGTTAAATTGTTAACATCTAATTATTCATTGAAAATATTTTCTGTATTGTTAATCTCCAATAATTCCAATAAAGTCTTACTACTTTTGTGTCCGATATGTAATATTTTGAAATTTTCATCAAACCTGTTGTTTCGAGATAAAAGATATATTGCGTACGCTGAATTGTGTTTTCGGTGTGAGTAAATTCTTTTCTGCTGTTTAACTCTAATATTAATGATACAGCCTGTTTGACTTATGTAACTTTTTTTGCATGAACCACTATTTAATTTATAAAATTCGCATTTTTACTCTTTGCAGGTCTAATCTTTATTATTTTTAATGTATTTGCAAAGGTTATTATTTGTTTTAAAAGCAATATTAATATTCTGTCTTCTTAATATATTTTAATTTTATGGGAAACTTGTAACAAGCTATAAAACTGCATAACACAACTAAGGAAATGAATTGTTTACACATAAATATATCCGGGCAAAGTGACGTGCGTTGACAAATAATAATGAGATGACCAGTTTAAAAGATATGCCGAGGGATTTGTCCCGGTCTCGCATACAATCATTTTGATAAATTTCAAATATACGAACGTAAAGATCAACGTCATACAGGAATATGAACCCACCACCGAGATCAGCAAGGAAGTTATAGGAACGGTTTACCTTCAGTTGGAAACGATTCTTGAACGGACGAAAAATCATGGTATAAATATAGTTATAGGAGACGAGTAGTGTCAGGATATTGTCGAGGATTATGATTATGTCAACAAAAATGACAGAGGCAATAGATTGATACAATTCTGTCTGGAACAGAAGCCTGTATACTTGGCTGTTACTTGCCGATACTCTTAATCGCATTATTTGAAATCAAATTGATTATATCACAGTAAATAAACAATTTTGATATGCTTTAAGTCAATTAAGACATACTTTAGTGGTGTCAGATCATAGTTCAGTTATAGTTGAATTCAGGTAAAGTTATGAGTAGCTCAAAAACCAGTGATAAAAAATTTATAACTTCATAAACCTAAAACAACAGAAACCAGTACAACTATTTCTCAACTCCTTAATAACAGTTCCAGCGAGAATTATAGTATCAACATGGTATACAGGAAAAGTTGTCCATCCTTCAGTCAACTATCACCAACATTTGTAATAAACCTAAACCAGAAAAGAAATATCCGAAAAAACTATGAATGACTAAAGGCATTTTGGAAATGCCTCATATATATCATCATCATTATTATCATACGGTTGCTTCTCTTGTCCACTGGTAGATGTAAGCCTTCTCTAAACGTCTCCAAGCAAGTTCATCTTTAGCCGTTCGTATTCAACATCTTTCGATCCTCTTGATATAATCTGTCCATCGGGCCGGTGGGTTTTCCGTAGTTCCCTTATCTTCACGTAACCTCCACTCTAGCAATCTGTTGATTTATCTGCCATGCTTAAAGTCTCGATATATGAATGCCTGTTCTTCTATATATTTCCAAATTTCTCATATTATCGGAAAGTCGGATTACTAACATAAATCCCTCCATCTTGGGCTGACCTATTCTTAAAGCATTTGCATTTGTTTTGATAAGAGTTAAAGTTTCCGAATGAGCGCCAATTCTTTTTCGTATTTCGTGTGTTTGGTATTGATATTCTTGAATCTGTTCAATGTCTCCGTCCCCTAATCGTAATAAGCCGCCAAGATTTGTCATAATCTTCATTTTATTTTCGTTTTTTAAGCCATCGGTTTGGGCTGTTTGTGTCAGTTCGTTTAATATTCGAAATATATATATATATATATATATATATATATATATATATATATATATATATATATATGTGTGTGTGAAGTAAAATGTGAACAGTAAATGCAAACTTTGTTCCAACCATATCCTTTCCGTGTTAAAGGTTGCACAGTTGGAACAAATTGCTAAAGAACACAATTTATCCTATTTCACCACCATCGAGATGATGGCCTACCTGTACCACCATACCGAGAAGAAAGTCAAAACTTACCCTCCCCGCCACAGTGATACGGCAGAGGTACATGTTTTGTCTCTACTAGACTCTTCAGGATACCGACATGCACCTGGCTGTACAAAGGACAAATCGGAAGGAAGCATGAAAATACTGAACGCGCCTTCGCCAACTTCTCACCGGATGGCGTAAATACTTTGAACTTAAATGTCTAGTGTTCAATTAAAGATGATAGCAGTAGCAAGGCTGCCAACCAATAATACCAAAATTTAAATTCTAAAAGAATTAAAGTCGCATTGTACCTATATAATATAGGTTAAAAGTATATTTTCGATTTCAGGTTTTTCCAGAGGAGTTATGTTGTTTGCCTATTCAGCTTGTATGTATTATGGTGGCTACCTAATTAAAAATGAGAATGTTCCATATGGAGATGTATTTAAGTAAGTAAAAAATATATTTACTATTTGTCAATTTGATAAATGTATCGACATAAGTCCGAAGTTATTGCAGTACGTATTTTCCCAGTGATTACTATTGTTTATCATATACTTTGACAGCGTAATTACTGTGGGTATTGACTGAGAAGGCAAGTCGTGCTTCGGAGGAGTTGAGTATCTGGTATGAAGGGAATGGATTGTCTCTGAATATCAATAAGATATTATTTACCAGTTTTGTATATATATATATATATATATATATATATATATATATATATATATATATATATATATATATAATGTGTGGAAGGTATTAAAATAAAAACTGAAACAGCGTACCAACACGTATCAACGCAAAGATCAGCGAAAGATTTAATGGAATATGCGCACTAGGTGAGCACCTGGAAGTAGACGTCCATTTTCCGGCGCATACGTTATAACTGATGAAGCACTGGTTGTTTTTAGCGTTAAAGAGTAATAAAATCATGACTTTTTCGCATTGCTATTCATCCCAGCTGGTAGTTCTTGATCTGAGCTATCAATTGCTGGGCACAGAATTTGAAAATATTTTTATAATCAAACGTCATTTATGTTAAAAAGAGACATCATTTTTTAAATGTTTAACGATTTTTAATCCAGAAACAAAGCATCGCCGGAAAAATCAAAAGAGACACTTTATACTTAGAAACGTACGAAGAATACGAAAATATTTTTTATTTTACATAAGAAACAATTTTTTTAATTATTAACAAATTTTTTCTTGATAACGCTCTCTATATTTCTATTCAGGGGGTCATAATAAAAATAAAAAATTTGAGTTGAGGCATGTCTCTTCGTCTGCTAAAAAAACGCAGTGGATTCCCGGCTATTGATGTTCTTTATAATTTATAACTATTTTAACATTTCATTTTTATGACTATTTTTATGTTAGTGTTTTTTTGGAAGCTTTAATTAATAAATAAAATATCATTATTATAAACATAAAAACTATCTTTAAAACATTCCTTAATTTTTATCGCAAAAGCTTTTAAATTTAGTTAGAGTTACCTAATAATTTATTTTAATAAATATGCCTTTTATTTTTTAAGGGTTGCGCAAGCTCTAATTATGGGAACAATATCTATATCAAATGCCCTAACCTTTGCTCCAAACTTGGAGAAAGGCCTTATTGCTGCGAAAACAGTTATGAACTTAATAAACAGAATACCTAAAGTTCGAGATCAAAATAATGCCACTCTAAAACCTCATGTAAGTATTATTAATATTACCATACCTTAACACAATTTCCTATTGGTATTTATTTTACTTATTCAAAAAAGAAGAAAAATATTTTAAAGTTATCTAAAGGAGGTTGGCTGTCTAGGTCACATGTACATGATGATGGATGGAGTAAGTTTATGACCAATAGGCAAAATTTGTTCTATTGGGTTTTACACTATGGTCTTCTATGGATACTGAGAATAGAGCTTAATAAGCATTTGTACAAAGTTCTTAAATATTCACAATTATAACTACTTTGGTTACTCTTTATGGTATAGATAATAGTGTAGTTTAAAAATGCGTTTAAATTAATTTGGAAAGGGTTACAGATAACTATTAAAAATAAAGACAATGGAAGTATGACAGATATTTACTACTTAGCGAGAAAATCTATTATTACACAATAATAACTCTTTCGTAAATTTGTAGGCTGATGGAAACATAGATTACTCGAAAATTAACTTCTCGTATCCGACAAGAGAATCAATTCCAGTTTTAAGAGGTTTGGATTTAAATGTGCTCAGAGGAAAAACTGTTGCTCTGGTTGGTCCAAGTGGATGTGGTAAATCAACCATTATTCAATTGATTGAACGTTTTTATGATCCTAACTCTGGAACAGTCTCGCTTGATAAATCGGATATTAAATCTATTACTCTGGGTTCTTTAAGGTAATTATTTTAATCTTCAATGCAACTAAATGTCTTCTCAAAATTTTACTCTCTAGTACCAGTTTTATTACAAATACATAGAAAATAACTTATTATTTTTATTTTTAGATCACATTTGGGAATAGTGTCTCAAGAACCGAACTTATTTAGTAGAACTATCGGAGAAAATATTGCCTATGGTGATAATTCTAGAGTAGTAACTGAAGCGGAAATTATTGCAGCTGCGAAGAGTGCTAATATTCACAATTTTATCGTACAACTACCATTGGTAAGAAGAATATATATTTTAGATAATTAGCTTTGAATCGTTCTGTGGATTACTAAAAAGAGGAGCTCCGGAGCTCCCTAATTTCAAATAAGCCAAAAAAAAATTATAAGTGCACCGCCAAAGAATGCAAAAATATTTCTCGATTTTTCAAAAAGGGATATTTGAGTAATCACCAATCTCTTCAAAGGACACTACTCTTTGAGATACCATCCCAAATGGATGGGAAAGACAGAACGAAATTTACCATTTCTGCGGCCGACATGCAAATGCATACTGCGTCACTTTGATGCCTGAAAAAATATAATGCTCACCCCTCAGAAAAATAATAGATTTTGTAAAAATTTAAAATATCGTTGGCGTATATTAGATTAGAGTTACATACAAAATACCATACAGGTCGAAGTTCAGTAGAGGGGCAGAAAAACCCTAATGACATATTCATAATCTACTATATACACTCTAGATAATGCATAAACTAAAATAACTATTTCCCTTCCTGATCCCTTTTTATCCATGACCTTACCCCGTAATACCAGATGTTGAATGTTATACTCTTCTGGATGTCTTATTCCGTATCCGAAATAGGAAAGTTTCCTAGTCTTCACAGTATGGATGATTTTTCTGTCCTTTTCCTTTGTTCATTATTCTAATATTGGTTACAAAATCTATACAGTATATCCTTAACAATCTCCTGTATGTTCAGAGTTCGAAACCTTCAAAGTCTTTCTGTAAATGTCTCAGATTCAGTCCCATAGAGGAAATCAGGGAACACGTAACAATGGACCATTCGCCTTCTCAACTTCAAGTTAATATCATGCTTGTAAACGTACTTTCTGCAGCCTGCCTTCATTTATTCATAACTATTCCTTATATGCTGTTTGCTGATGATCATTAACTTGGTTTTCTTGACGTTGAATTTGGGACCAAACTTTTTAATGGAATCCATCATTCGTCTATATTATTTACCATCAGGACCTTATTATCCGCGTATCTAATGTTGCTTGTTGTTATTTCGTGTATTGGAATTCCTCTCATAATCTCTTTCAATGTTGCTTCGGAGTTCAAGTTGAATAGTTTCGGTGCAAGGGTAGACCTGCGCCCTATCTCTTTTTTAATGGCAACATTTTCAATCGTTCGATTTTCAATTTTTAGATTACCAGTTTATCATCAATATATATTTTTAATAAAATGCAGGTATTTGTCATCCATTCCCGTTGATTTCAAAATGTCGATCATCCTTGTACTCACACTGTATTAAATGCCTTCTCTATGTCCAAAAAGCATAGGAAGACATCTCGTCATCTTTGTATCAGCACCTGTACAGAGTGTTTTTCTAGTGCCTATGCCCTATCATTGCTGAACCAAGTATCTTCTATGTATTCTTCAACTTTCTTATATAAGGTGTCATGGAAAATGTGGGAAATCTCCCAAATATGGAGGAAAGAAGTGAAAGGAATACTACAAGTTTATATAAACCTTTTTCGTATAAGCCTCCTCTTCTGAGATATGGACTCCCAGAAAGCTAGATGGAATCAATTTTTTTCCACATAATTATTGAAACAACAGGTATATTTCAATTTTTTAAATATGATGTTTATCAAGAAAGACCTTTCAAATTACTTACAGGTGCAGGGTCGAACTAGCTGTGATACTCATGATCCCATTTTTTTACTTCCTGTATGAAAAGAACTTTGGGCAACGTTTTTTACATACCTTTAATTATTGATGAAAATTAATTATTCTTCGTTCATGTCGCTAATCCCCTAATTTATGTCTGGTTAATAATGAAAAGGGGGAATTTTCCCCTATTACTATAGTTTCAATAAAAAGTTAAACTAACTCCTTAGTTAAAAACTTCGTAAGAGGGTTCAATATGGAAGTCTGAGATACTCGTGGGCACGACGAATTGAGAACTGCTGTACTCGCCACATTAACTCAGCATTGTTCCTTATTTCATCACAATGAAGCATTATTCTCCATAAAAGTTCCTCCCTTCTATCGACTAAAGTGGAATACATCAAGGTTTTGAGGTGTCTCCATAGGTAAAAATCCAAAGATGTTAGAACGATAGATCGCGGAGGTTAGGCAATAGGTCCTCTTTTACCTATCCAACGGTTTGGATAGACGTTATTCAGGTGCTCCCGCACAGCACCGCTAAAATAAGGTGGGTTTCAAGTTATAAGTGCTCTACTAAATCGTGAAAATCGTTCTGGAGGAACTCTACATCCATTCGGACATGCGGGCAATACAAATTATCCAATCAAAAAATTGTCAGTGATTCCTACTTAGACACTAATTGATTGAAACTGATGTCGATGATGCGAAACAATAGTTTCATGAGGATTTTCATCAGCCCATTTATAATAGTTGAAGTTTACATTAATTTGTTGCTAATCCAGTAGCTAATTTGCAAACTGCATTCTACGGGGAAAATCTTCAGAAATCAGTTCATACACTTTTTTCAAATGATATGGATATAAGAGCTGTTCTTGAAGAACTTCATGTACTATTGTTTTCGATATAAAAACCTTCGCTGATAATGTTCAAGTACTCGTTGAAGTAGTGTCATCTACAGCATTTCAGATATTTTTCTCTAATTGAGATATACGTACTGTTCTCGGGATCGCCTACCATTCTCCCTTTGACGCTGGCCAACTCTTTGAATTGTTTTCTGATCTGGAAGAGTCCGATTAGGATATCTGTCGTGATAAAACTTTCTGGCTTCCAAATCATTGCAAGATGCAAGACCATACATCAGATGTATATCTGCATACTCAATAAACATGTATTCCATATTTCCAATTATTTTACAATTAATTTCACGATAAAATTCAAAAATCAGCAAATAAATACCCAAGTAAAGAATCAATGTGTCGATGTGAAAGTTGACAAGTTCTAAAATGCACAATATTTATTTTTTTTCGTACCTAGTAACGTTTGCAACAACAATACTTTGTTTTTGGTGTCGATAAAATAAAATGCATATTTTGCGAACCTAGGTCGAACTGCAGTTCACACAATTAGACGTTTTTAACTTAAGAAGTAAACTCTAATTTTGCTTATCGACCCTGTTGTCGCAATTAATAGTATTTTCGAAAACTATATTTCATTAACCATCATAGTCTTGCTTTATTTTAGGTAAAATTAGAAATACTTAATCTATTTCACATTTTTACCAATAGTAACTAGTACAGGATAGTTTTACTGAAAATAGTTTAATAAGTATTTTTAGTTCATCATAATCAACCACCTTCTTATTGGTTATAAGGCTTTTTTTATTTTTTTTTTATATTTTTGGTACTTGGTTTATTAAGCTGTTTAATGGCATCTGTTAATGGTGTAGAATCTTTCACGGCTTCGTTAATCAGCTGTAGATCTCCACTTCCTATTTCTGTCCCTACTTTCCATCTTTTATCCCCGCTAAGTTCAATTTATCCTAATTATTTCTTCGGTTATAACAATTCGTTTTGTTCGTCCACGTAGATTCCGCTTCTATATTAAAAAATCATAAAATTTCAAAATTTTAAACTTGAAGTTCCTGAATAAAATAACTTGAAACAATCAATTACAAGTGATGAATATAAATTAGCTTGAAAAGTAGATCTTTTTGATTAAGCATTTCTAACACAGAACACGATGACATAGTTTAAGAAATTTAGTTGATAATACCCCTTACAATACTAGATCTTCGTTGCAGGGATATAAGACAAAACTTGGAGAAAAGGGTACTCAATTATCAGGAGGTCAAAAGCAAAGGATTGCTATTGCCAGAGCTCTAGTCAGAAATCCAAAAGTACTTCTTTTAGATGAAGCTACATCGGCTTTAGATACTGAAAGTGAAAAGGTAAATAAAAATCAATTCGATTATAAATTTAACTTATTTTTAAGCCATTATTATTTCTTTTCTAAAAATCGAATGATCTTTTTGACTTATTTAATTTATTTATAAATGATAAACTTCTTTTTAAGAAATCAATTTATGTTATAGAAACTTTTGAAATAAATGCAAATTTTCTCTATTTTGACACAATTTATAAGATTATGATCACTTTTTCTAAGACGATAAATAGTTCCTTTTATTTAACCTCGTCAATGGTTGAATTGATTGTTTATGTTTTAATATAGTTTATGTTTTTGTATAGATTGTTCAAGATGCCTTAGACAACGCTAAACAAGGCAGAACGTGTTTAACAATAGCTCACCGTCTAACAACAATTAAAGACGCTGACCTCATATGTGTCATCAACGATGGAAAAGTAGAAGAGTCTGGAAAACATGCGGAATTAATTCAAAAGAGAGGGTTGTACTTTAGATTACATACTCTTCAAGGTTCATGAAGAAAAAGAAGAAAATTTTAATTGGTTCCGACTTTGAAAAATGTATTACTACATTTATGGTAATAACTCTATGATGCGGAGCAGATCCTAAGTCATAGACCCTGTTCTTACCCAACAATCTTGCATGTCAGTAAAATTAGCTATGTCCTACTTTTATTAGCTATGTCCTGTTTTTTATTAGCTAAAAATTGCTTTCTATATATATAAAAGAAAGAAGGTTTATTTTTTAAATTACCTTCGAGAAACATGTATTTTACTGATGTTTGAAAAAATAATAAGAACAGTATCAGAAGAATGTGATGTGAAAAATGAAGCACAAAGAATATGTTAATTTTTTTCTTTTCAGAATTTCACTGTATTTTCTATTATTTGAAATATAAATGTATAATTGTTCTGTGAAGAATTTTTGTCAATAAAGTTTTAAACAATTTTTTATATATTTTTTTTCTTATCAATTATCACCTTACCTAGTATAAAACAAAGTTTTAAGCCAAGTTTTCCGGTCTGTCGGAGGATGATAGTGGCATATCCACAATAACTCGCATACGAAACTGAAACGGGTCGTTAGCTCATAAAATAATACTAAATGATAATCGAAGTTCTACATTTTGTTTTGACGTTAGTTCCTATACAAGTTGGTACATTTGCCATGCAACAGAAATGATACTAAAAGTTACGTAAAAGATAGTTTCTAGCGTTTATTTAATATTACTTGTTATGAGTGATAAACTTATACCGATATCGATGTATCAGCTGATATACGCAAAATATATCGTCTGGTCAGCCGATAAAAGAGCTCGCACAAAACCAGTAGGAAAGATTAATCGGTCAAATCGGTTTAAATTCCAGGAGAAAGTAGTTTATTTGATGCTGAACAAAAACTCTCATGGGCACAACCCCGAAAAATAGACAGTTTTCAAAATAAAGGTGAGACAAATACTGAAATTTCCTTGGTGAAATGCAGAACTAGAGACGAAAAGAGGGCAAGTTAGAAAACTCTTGAATGAGACAAGAATATCAGAAAACTGGGACGAATATGGAGGATCCCTAACTAAGTACAATAGGAACTTGCCTAAGCCTAAGAGAGAATTATGGAGGAAGCATTGTAAGAAAATTGAGAAGACCCTAGAATGTTCCAGACTCCGTAAGATACTCTCGAAGGATACTCAATCATCAATAAACTCTCTAATAACAAATACTGGGGAGCATCGGGAAGAAAACGATGACCGAATCTTTCTGGGAACACTTCCCTGGGTCAACAATAATAGAGGAATCCCCGGAGACTTAGAAACTCAGTAGAGTGGTAACCATCGCTGTAAGAGCCGCCAAGAAGGACTAGCAGACAGAAAAAAAGGTGATAACCTATGAAAAAATAAAATGGATCATAAACTCATTTGAATTTTTTATTTTAATATGTTACTTTTCACCTGTCCATACTATATGACCTATTTTTGTTCTATATCATATATTAAGATTTCTTTCTTGCCCATTCTTCTCAGTTCGAACTTTCGCCAATTATGATACTATAAATAATTTCTCGAGAACGTCGATTTGAACGGCTTCCAATTTCCTTTTATCTCTTTCTATTATCCTGCATGTCTCGGTTCATTACATCAGTCCGCTTTCTAACATATAAATCGCCGGGACTGGACGGAATTTATTCGGCAATACTAGAGCAGGGACCAAACCTGCTAATTAACAAATTTTGTTGCATATTAAGGGAAACTTTAGCCCTCAAATATGTTCCAAAATATGGAGGCTAAGTAGAGAAGTATTTATTCAAAAACCTGAGAAGCCAAACTACTTAACAGCAAAGACATTTAGACCAATAAGCCTAATGTATCGTCAAAACTTTCGAGAAGCTGTTAGACAAGCATGTTAGAGATGGTTCAATGGCAAATAGTCTGTTTTATCATAACAAGTATACGTACAGGACGGGTGATCTACAGAAACAGCGCTCTACGAACTGGTCAGCAAAGTGGAAAATACGCTGGAAAACGAAGAAGTGCTTCTAGAAGCATTTCTAGACATAGAAGTGGCGTTCGATAATACGTATTTTCAATCACTTATCATTGCAATAAGTAACGTAAATTTAGAAAATACCTGTTGCAGGTGGATCGAAAACATGTTAATAGACAGGGTTGCCTATACAGAACAGCTTGGAGAAACGCTGATGGCACCGGTGACTGGGGGGGGGGTCCACAGGGGCAGTTCTCTCACCACTGCTTTGGAACCTAGTTATGGATGGGCTCTTGCGAATCCTGAGCAGGGGGGTTATTCTGTACTAGGATATGGAGATGATCTAGTAATCCTAACCCAAGGTAAATTTAATACGACTGTAAGAGAGAGAATGCAACGAGTTCTCAGGATTGCAGAAAGATGAGCAGGACTGGAAGGACTTCTCAAAAGACTGTCGTTATCCCCTCCACAAACTATAGGATCTTAGTTCTATCATCCTACAAGGAAACACAATACCACTTTTCATAGAAGTAAAATATCTGGGCGTAATTTTGGACCGCAAGCTGACCTGGAACAAGCACGTGGGAAACTTAGCATGAAAATCGGAAACTACAGTTTTGATTGTTAGAAGATTATGCGGGAAAACATGGGGTCTCCCACCGAATATGGTGCATTGGTTATATACCAATGTGGTGAGACCAGCCATCACATATGCTGCCTTGGCCTGGTGGCCCAAGATAATGCAAAGGACAACCATGATAAAACTAGGCGGCATAAACTGTCGCCTGCTTGAGCATTACGGGGGCCATGAAATCGATCACCACGTCAGCAATAGAGTGCATTTTGGATCTACCTCCGCTATACTTAGTGATTCAGGAAAAGGCGAGAATAAGGTTCCATCAGCTATACAACTCAATGCCAGTAACGTAACACAAATTCCGTTGACTGGGCACGAAACTATATAGAACAAAATTAGGAGCCCTGAGTTGGAAATACACACGAACTGTATGACCTCAAGCTCCTGCTACAAAATACCGTTCGAGGTCATAATATAGGATTGAATGGCAAGTAAAAGATTAAAAGCAGAAACATCTACTGACACAATTATCTGATATACTGACGGTTCAAAAACCAATGAGGGTATCGGAGCTAGAATATATAGATTACAACTAAGGAAAAAATTAACTCTTCCCTTGGAAAAATACCTAACAGTGTTCCAGGTAGAAATATATGCAATCTTACAATGTGTAGATGAGATAAAAAGAAGAGCGTACAAAGCAAAGCAAATCTACATTTATTTTGACAGCCAAGCAGCCCTAAAGACCCCTAAGGGCCAAAAGGTATAATGTAGATTGGTTTGGAAATGTCAGAGTGAATTTAAAACTTTGACAAAGGATAACAGATATATAAAAAAAATATGTTCCAGGACGCGAATGTATACAATGGATCAAAAAAGAGTACAAAAACCAATAGATAGCTAGACAGGAATTGAACCACAGCAAACTATTTATTGGGAATCCTGACTCGAAATTAGAAAAGAAACTACACCAAATGAGCAGAAATCAATTAAGGGCTGACGCAACACATGACCGTCAAAGTACATCTGAATAAAACGAATCTGCATAACGGAGACCTCGGCTGCAGACTATGTGGCCAAGTCGAGGAAACAGTAAAGCATATCATATGTGACTGTGAGTCACAAGAGAGAAGGCGACAACAAACCTTCGGATTAATAAACTTGGAACCAAGGGCACTGAGCACAATACTCTGGCCGCAGTGAATCTGCCTTTAGGACGGACCCTGAAGAAAAAAACTGAAAATCCCTTTGTAATGGAAAACTCGTTGGTGGCAAATGAATGCTCTAAAAACAACTAATTCACATATTTTTAAAAAGCTAATCCAGGTTATGTACGATGAGTATTGTCCCAGCATGGTATATCAAAATCGCAAAACCGAATTTCATCTCCGAAAATGTCCTTGGAATTAAGCCCATCTTCCAAATCTAGAGTATGGGTAACCGAACAGGGCATGATTCGAAGAGCATTTTGGGGGATGAAGTCCGGTTTTGAGTTATTGATATACCATGCTAGGTTGACTTTTCGAATATATGTGGATTAGTTGTTTGCCTCTATAAAGATTTTTAGAAGATCTTCTTGCCGCCAACTAGCTTTTTCACTCCATGGGAATTTTCAGTTTTACATTTCCCTTTACTGCGAAAGCTATTAATTTTTCGAAGTTGTGCCCATAAAAGTTTTTGTTTAGCATCAAATGATTATCTTTTTCCGGAATTTTAATCAATTTGACCCATTAGCCTTTTCCAATGGTTTTGTGTAGGGCTCGTTGCTTTTAATCGAATAAAACTGAAACTTACCAAGAAAAAACGTAAGTTCTGGAAATATACAAAAAGCTTTTTAAAATTAGTAAACCGTAACAAAAAAACAAAAAAAAGTTTAAGTAGTTAATGAGTATTTATATTTCGACAGATTATTATCGTGCAAAAATATAAAACTCTGCTATATCCGAGATGGATTTTCTTACGAATTAGTAAAAGATGATTTTTTATTGCATACTAATAAAGCATAAGAAATTAAAAGAGGGAATTTTCAAATATAGGAAATAATTCTAAAAGTATGTTGTCAACATATCTGGGTAAACTACTTTTAGTTAAAAACGAGTCAATAATGTTAAGCTTTTTTTTTGAAACATATAAAATGATAACAATATTCTACATTTATTTATTCAGTAATTTAAATTTGTATTGAATCAGAATGATTTTTAATTTACACAGGTTTACAAAAAAAAATTGATGCCTATTTGACCAAACCATTTTATTCCTATCACGTCAGCTTTAAGGTCAAATGGAGCAATATTTACTAAAAAAATTTAAAGAAGTAGATTTGTAACTTCTTGAGGTCACTGATTCCGAATTCATTTTGTTTAATTCCTCAAGATCAGCCAAAGGTGGTTTCAGCGTTATTTCAAGGTCAAATTGAGAAAAATCTACTAAATAAATCTGTAGGAAAATGTAGACTTTTGGGAGCTCTGAACTGAATTCATGGTTTGTTTAATATCTCTAAGTTAACCAGAGATCATTTCAAAGTCACTTCTAGCTCAAATTAAAAAAGTCACTAAATAAATATGTAAAAAATGAGAACCCACGTACAGCTAGATCGATATCCGTTACACAGCAGACAGGCAAGCGGATCGAGTTTTTGAGCCTAAACTCAATCTCCCAAAACTATGTACTCTACGCGCAGCTACATCGATGTTCGCTGCAAACAGGCACGTGAACGGAGCTAGATTTCAAGGTAAGACTCAAACTTCTAAAACCACATACTCCACGCGCAGCTAGATCGATATCCATCACATAACAGCTAGGCTAGCGAAGCGAGTTTTTATAATTGTATAACACAAACCTTAGCTCTCATACATGCTTTACCTAAAGTTAATGGTTTTCAGAGAGCTAGAGTTTTATTTCATACACTCATAAATCCTCGCTTTTCGCCCCTGTCTGCTGCGTAACGGGCATTGATCTTGCTATGCATGGGGTATGTGATTATGACAGTTAATGTTTTAGTATATTTATAAATATTTGGTCCGCTCCCCTGTCTGCTGAGTAATGGATAGCAATCTAGCTGTGCGTGTTTTATCTCAATTGGGGAGCTTGGGTTCTGGATTACTATTTCATAATAACTAACTCTGCTTGCACATCTGCTGTGTAACGGACATCATTCTAACTGTGCGTGGGGTACGAGTTTTTGAGAGCTTGAGTTTCGGCTCAAAAACTTGATTCGCTTGCCTGTCTGCTATGTAATGGATATCTATCTAGCTGTGCAAGGGTTCTCTTCTTTTACAGATTTATTTAGTGGATTTTTTCAATGTGACCTGAAATTGGTTCATCTTGAGGTATATAAACAAACCACGAGTTCAGACTCGCCCTCAAAAGTCTGTATCTTCTTTTACGAATCTGTTTAGCAGATTTTTCTCAATTTGATCTTG
Organism: Diaprepes abbreviatus; assembly: GCA_034092305.1. NCBI lineage: Eukaryota > Metazoa > Arthropoda > Insecta > Coleoptera > Curculionidae > Diaprepes > Diaprepes abbreviatus. The sequence goes on from JASJET010000069.1 coordinate 869,553, forward strand.
AAATGACGCTGAAATGACCTCTGGATGACTTTGAGGATTAAACAAACCACGAATTTTGATTCAGCGACCCCAAAACTCAGATATCTCCTTTTTGAGATTTATTTAGTGGATTTTTCTCAACTTGACCTTGAAATGACCTTATTTAGTGGTTTTTTTCTCAATTTGACGTTGTAGTGGTCCTGAAATGACCTCTGGTCAAGCTTAGAGGATTAAACAAATCATAAATTCAAATTCAGGAACCTCAAAAACACCCATATCTACTTCTTCAGATTTATTTAGTAAATTTTACTCTATTTAACCTTGAACCTGACGTGATAGAGATTAGCGAACATCGGATTTGCAGTCAGGGCATCTAATTACATAAGAATAAAATTGTCTGGTCAAATAGGAATCCACTTTTTTTTTGTAAACCTGTGCTATTTTTAAACTGATGCGTAATTTAATCTGCTCCATAAATAATTTTTGACTTTCCTTTCATTCTTTGCTGTCCATCTCGCTGACTGCCGATTTGACCCGAAGTGAGATGGATGTTTTATCCATTTTCACATACCGCATGAAAAAATAATACATATAAATAACCACTTTTCAAGTATTTCCTCTCATCAAATATCAATGTTCTATTAACGTACAAAATCTTATAAGGCTTGTGACTAAAATTTCAATATCTCGATAACTAATATTCGAAAAGTCATCGTCTGAAGGTTGGTACTAACTAAAAATGGTATGGATATCATACACATGTAAAGTAACTGTACTGATTATGTAATAATTTGAAAATGTCTTGACTAAGCTATTTGGGGGCAGTTCACTTATGACAACAGTGAATTCGCTGTCGTTATATGAAAATTATACGGGCTAAATATAATCGGTTATCTTCAAATGACAAGAACACAATCTTAAAAAATCACCTTAAATTTAATGCAAATTTAATGTTCATTCTACATTAAATTCAGTGATTTTGTACAACAAATCGTGAGTAATTTACATTTACTTTGAATTTAAAGGAATTTATTTAAATATAATATCAGTTCACTGTGCGTTAAATTTGATTAAATGACATCTTAAATTTCAGTAAAGTAACTAAAAAGATATTTCGATCTCTGTACATTAAAATTAATTCACATATTCTCTAATACTAAAGGAATTTACATTATTATTCAACGTACATTGCATGAGATTCCGGGAGATGGCGCAACTTGTATTGAACTTTTTATTTGTTATGATATAAGTTGCTTAAGGGACAGCATTTTCTTATGTTGACGTATACATGTCTGCCCCGTACTGACGAGAACCAGTGAGTTCGAAACCGGTCTAAAAGGGTGGTACCTATGAGAAAATATTTTACCTTTTCCTGATTGTTTCAGAATTTCTTGAACTCATTAAATGGTGCATTAGATATGATAACATATCTGAAATTCAATAAACACTGGCTGTATATTTAATGTATATAGTCACCATAAACAGTAATGACCAAACTTTAAATTTAATGTACCATTACATTAGATTTAATGCAATCAATTAATTTAGATTAATGAAAATTATTGAATTTAACGCATTACATTAAATGCATTCAATAAAAGTTCCAGCCCATTTACATTTAATTTAATGCATTTCCTTTTTAAGGTGTAGAAAAAATTCGCATAGCTTTTCGAAGGTTTATCGACAAATTAGTTGAACGAAATGGATAGTAAAAACAGATAAAATGACAGTAATACATTAAATCTCAATAGACTGATCCAATTTATGTCAATTGATTATAATATCTGGATGTCTGCGATACTATTGGTAAGTCGTAAAAATAAATGGATTAAAAAATTTTATTATATTTTTGGTTATTAAAAATAACTCGTCATAAAAAATTAACATGTTGATGAATCGTTTCTTCGAAACGTTTTATTTTGTTGAAAAAAAAAAACAATTGAAAAGTTACTTTTAGTGTTCTCTAATTTTCAATTAAAATTTCCTGAGAAAACTGAATGTACCTCACACGTTTAAAGTAAATTTGAAATTACAGACATACAAAATTATTACAAGAGGTTCTGTTCATATTTTAATAGTATAAGTGTGCTATTTAAAAACGTTTTTCTACGGCTAGTTTTGATTATCAATTTAACAAATACTTGCGTCGATATGTTCATGACAATTTGTCCTAAAATATGGAAATTTTGCTGACAATTACTGTAATTTTTCAAAGGTGGAAATCCAAATATTAAAATTTATATAACTTTCAGAAGTTCATCTTTCCCCAAATGGGTCATAACCAGGCGCGGATGCAAGAGGAAGGCGATCGCGCACCCAAGAGCGTTAAGTTTAAGAAAATAGACCCGATTTTACCTTTTATACTAAGAATGTGTATGCTGCTGACATTTTTTTCTTACCATCGCCTCCCCCACCCCTTAAGAGCTTTGAGTTCAGGAAAATAGATCCGATGCTGCCTCTTATACTAGGAACATGTATGCTGCTGGCATCTCCCCCTTGCCGACAACTTGTTTTTTCTTGCGACCGCCCCCTCACTAAGAGCTTTGAATTGAGTAAAATTGACACGACCCTGCCTTTTACACTAGAAATGGGAATGTTGCTGGCGTCTCCCTCCCGTCGACAACTTGCTTTCGCTGTGATATCATCCCCTCCCCAAGAGGGAGGCTGGATCCACCCTTGGTCATAACCGGTAGTGAAAAGTAAAAAAAAAATGATAAGTTGTTAGGCAGTACCTCATAATTTCTCGGGAGCATAAAGAGGAGGTCAAAATAAACCTACTTTTTCATAGAAAAATAATTCCTTACTCCTTAACGGAGATACAGAGCCCTAAAAGAGTATCTTATCGGCTCTAAGTTTTGAACCAACTTATATAATTTAATAAAATTTTAATATTCTATAGAGGCCATAAAGGTTCATTAAGTCATACAGTAGATGTTTTAGCTCATCACAGAGGTCGGGAACAGACTTACAGCCACACTCGTTGAGTCTAATTTTTGACAGGTGTCATTTTACACAGCTGAAAACTAATTTTTTATAAACTTTGGTTCCTCCTCTTCAAAAAATACTCTTAATTTATTTCGATAAAATGGGCGATTTTTGAAATAAATCGGTTTTTATGCGGAACACTCGAAAGTTACTAGAACTAAACAGAAACAGGTAAAAATCAGGATGTTATTGTCAAAACCTACATAATGAATTACTGTTGACGGAACTTGTTCGCCTACAAGTAAAAATTATTTTAAAAAATGTTTTTAAGAATGGAAGAGAGTATGGTGAAGCGCTGTCAAATTCTTCGAAGGCAAGAAGACTTTATGCTGAAAGATTTCCAGCTCGAACATTATCAGGTCTAAAATCCTTTCAAAGGTTTAATGGAAACCTAAGAGAAACAGGTTTAATTCAGAGTAATTTTTGTCGCGAGGTAGCGGTAAAGATCCTCCCAGGAGGGCACGAGAGCCTCAATCAACACAAGAAAGCTCGCGATACAAACCAATGTTACGAAATGGATTGTACATGAAACTCTAACAGAATAGTTACTTCACCCGTATTACGTTATAATAGTACACGATGTCTCCGGATGACTATCTCGCAAGAGTTCAATACTCCAACTGGTTTATGGAGCAACATAACTTAAATCTAAATTTTTGTAACCTTATTTGGTTACCGGTGAGGTCGGTTTAACAAAAGATGGCAAAAAAAGCTCACACAACTTACATTTTTTGCCTGGTGAAAATCGGCACACTATAATTTAGAACAAACACCAACAAAGGTTTAATGTAAAAGTGTGGGCTGACATCATCACAAATAACTTTATAGGTCCATTTGTTTTGGAAGGAAGATTTAATGGTGAGATTTATTATCAATTTTTGCAGCAAAATTTAAATAATTTACTGGAAGACGTACCTCTTGATAGAATAATGCAAATGTGGTACATGCATGATGGTGCTCTTTCTCATTTTAACCATATAATACGTCAACACTTAACTAACGTTTTTGGCGCTCGATGGATAGGTCGAGGTGGGCCTGTTTAATGGCCATCAAGATCTCCAGATCTAAATCCCTAAGACTTTTACTTCTGAGGACATGTAAAAGAACTAGTTTATTCAACACCAGTAAATAGTAGAGTAGGACTACTAGCGAGAATAGCACAGCATTACAACAAAGTCCATTATGGTGCTGGCATCTTATTTGCAGTGCAGTGGGAAAATATTCAAAGAACAAAAAAATATTTTGAAGTACTTGGAGCCCATATTGAACATTTACCAAAATAATATTTAAACGTTTTCACTATTTTTGCATTTTAATAACATTGTAAATTAATTTAGCCCCGATCAACACTTTGAAAGATTTCTGGACTTGACAATGTCTGAGCTGGAAATCCTTCAGCATAACATATTCTCGTCTTCGAAGAGCTAGACAGCACTTCCCCATAAATTAAAACACATCAGCACACCCTGCATATTTTATTTTTTTCTGTTTGTGTTTAGCATTAGTATTTAAAAAATCGGTTTTTAGCTTCGTAAAATGACACCTGTGGCCCAACGAGTGCGGCTGCAAGTCCGTTCCTCACTTCTTTGATGATCTAAAACATCTACTGAAATATGGTATAATGAATTTAAAATTGCCTCTATAAAATATTAAAATTTCATTAACTTATACAGGTCGATTCAAAGCTTAGAGCCGATTAGGGCTCTGTATCTCCGTTAAGAGGCACTTTAGGGATTTTTTTTTATGACAAAGTAGGGTTATTTTGATCTCCCCTGGATGTTGCCGAGAAATTGGAATATTTCTTTATCTTTATATATTAGACTCATAAAGTGTTTGGTTCTTTGTATGCATTTTTGTCTAACAGATCTAGAGTACCAATTTAAGATTATTTTTCGGGTCTTTAGTTACACCTAAATATTTAACTGGTAGCTTGGTGTATATTACTGAGTTGTCAAGTAATATAAAATAAATTTAATCCATGAAAAGAACAAACATTTGAATGGCAATTAATAACTTCGCAGCAATAGAAATGACAGTATATTTTTGACTTTTGGTGGTTAATTTGACGTTCCAAAACTAGGTTGTCCTCAAAATGGCAACGAGCATACTACGGCAGCTCAGTTTCAACCTATTATCCATTTTATTTTATGAAATGTTGGATGTACTATTAGAGTCGCCATCTACGTATTGTTCTCGGAACATTTAGAACCACCTATTACATGTTCTGTCGGAAACTGAACGATTCTGCACAGAGACGCCTGGTCGCCAAAATGAAAAGCTTTCCGAGCCATGTGAAATCAAATAATAACATGCGGGATGAGATAAAAATAATTTAAAATAATATTTTCTGACTAGATAGCATGCATTTATAAATTAGAAATGAAAATTGGTGATGAATTTAATGTTATTCTAAAATTATTAAAAGTTTTTTTGGTCTTTTTATTTTGAATATAAAATCGCAACTATATCGAACTCTGCAGAGAGCATGTGCAATGTTTTTCATAGTTTAATTATTTGTCATACTATAGAGTTAAAACATGCAAAAACATTTTTTTTGAAGGAAATTTAAAAGATATATTAATTATTGATGAACCAAAACATCAAATTCTCAAAGAAGAAGCTGTTTTATTGACAGGCCACATTTTATCATTTAAAAATAATGATAAATTTAATAAGTCACAAGAGACTGAATTAAAAATTTTAGTGAGTGGCATAAAAACCTGATTGAGTGTAAGTCTTCTTGTCCTGCAGGGAATGCAAGCATGTTTTTGATACTTCGCTGCCTATCAACAGGTATGTATATTTTTTGTATCAAATTATTAGATGGAAAATGTATATAAATGGCGAGTTGTAAAAATAGCAACAAAGTCACTTGTACGGCAACAATAGGGAAAAGTTGAAAAAAACCTTTGGCATCCATAAAGCAAAATTCAAATTAGTGACATTTCAACAAAGCTGATGCCAAAGTTAAGTATTAGGCTGATGAGCAATTGAAAATATTTTTCTTCTTCAAAACATCCGTACAGTTGCCTTGTTGAAAATTCTCTGTTCTGCTGCTACAATTTGTCATTTATATATTTATGATATTTTCTACGTGATTTCTTACAAAAAAATATAGATTCCTGTTGATATGTAGCAAAGGAGCAAAATACGTACACGTTCCTTGCAGAACGAAAACTTTTACACACAATCAGTTTGTTTATACCAGACTCTAAAATTTTATTTCAGAATCTTGTGTTTATGTGATACGCGATATGTGCCACAATAACAATTTATTTATCACTTTTACATTTAATTCCACATAATAAAATGTGGCCTGCCAATAAATCAGCTTCATTTTTATAACTAGACGTTTCAATTTACCTAAAAAAATTAAAACATCTAGCAAATCCACTTCAATGGGAGTTTCCGAAATACTCATTTTTCCCGTTTTAAATATAGCATGAAAAACAACTGAATTAATGGAAGCATTACAGATGCTCGCTAGTTAACAAATATTATTTTAAATTATTTTTATACAATTTCCCATGTTATTTTTTGAATTTACATGTCTTGGAAAGCTATTCACTTTGGTCACCAGGCATCTTTGGGGAATTGTTCAGTTGTAATTGAAAACAAATAACGACAGTGTAGTCCATGGAAATTAAACTTTTGTAGGGAAAAAAATGTAACTAGCGATTTTATTAATGAAAAGGGTACATTTTGGCGTCACAAAAAACATACTTCGATGGAAATTCATACGGTCCATGGGTTACAAAATGTCGGCCAAAAAATGGTCACTTTTTTCAGTTTTTCCAGTTTATCTTGAAAAATAAGGGCTGTATGAAAAAATGTTTCAAACAAAAGTTATAGATAATTGTAAAACCTATCAACTGATGTAATTAAAGTTATAAGTGGCGCTACTAGTTATCGAAATATATTTTTTTTGTCGGAAAATTCCATTTTTTAAATTTACAATTAAATGATATTTGGTAATTAACTATCGCTTCAGAATTCTAAGAAATGATAGATAATTTTGACCCAAAAAAAGTGTTTAATCCGAAATTTGTGAGTTTCCGTGAAAATCGAGCTCAAAATTGAAAATTCGATGTCGATTATTATCCTTCCTAATAAAGATACAGCAACCAGGTTGACAGCAATTTGTTCGAAATGATGTATATTTTCAAGAAAATTTTTTTTTTTGATTTTCCCTCAAGAAAATTGCGAAAAACAGTTTTTTGTACTCGAAAAATTGCAGTAACTTTTTTGTCAGTGTACTTACGATTATTCTAATACGCCTATTAGATTTAGATATATCATTTCCGATCTCTGGAAAAAAAAATTGTTTTACGATAAAATATACCTTTTTTTTTTTAATTCGCAACGTTGCGGTTTATAAATATTAAGGGCTGAAATTTACTGAAGACATTATTGAATACTTGTAGTTTATCGAGAAATTTTTCGGTTTCACGAAAAATATCCCTGTAAGATCTATGGACCTCTGAAAACTACCCACAGAATCTATCCGACGGTATTCAAATAGCGCGGGTACAGCTAGTCAGCGGGTTGCTATGTTGCAAGGAGCAGATGTCTTCCGCTCTTGGCAGTATCCGGTTCGGCGCCGGTATGCTGGTAACACCTGTCATTTCGGAGTAGTATGCTTTGGAGTTAATTTGATATAACGTTTTGACATGCTAGAAAGAAAAAATATTATAGTATTTGTACATTTGTAAAAGCACTATTGCAAACATTTTTTGCATTTAAAAGCGTTTTAGTAAAAGTTCACACAGATTTTAACTTTAAAAAAGTATTTAAACACGTGGTGGACCGTTGAATGTGATATATAAATCATTACGAAACAGTGTAAATTTATATACAAAGGTAAGAAAAATTGTATAATATTATCTTGTAAAATTATTACATAGAACTTGTTAATAAGCTTTTTTTTTAAAATTGTCCATTGAATTAAATTTATTATAAAATTATTGTAGAATTGTATACAGATCAGATATGTATAATATATTAATGTATTTATTGATTTCTTGATACATATATATATATATATATATATATATATATATATATATATATATATATATATATATATATATTAATAAAATGATGGATTGCTAATAAAATCAGAAATAACTGTTTATTAATAATATAATCTAAATATTACAATTTTACCATATACTTAACCCCAAAATCTTATCAGTCGCACAAAGCGATATGTGCGTAAAGTCCGTAGCTGAGCGGCACGCCTGCAGCATAGCAAACCACTGACTAGCTGTATCCGCACGATTTGACCACCGTCGGATAGATTCTGTGAGTGATTTTCAGAGGTCCATAGATCTTACAGCAATGTTTTTCGTGAAACCGAAAAATTTCTCGATAAACTCAATAATGTCTTCTGTAAATTTCCGCTCTTAATATTTTGGGTTAAAAATATCTATCATTTCCTAGAATTCTGAAGCCATAGTTAATTAATAAATATCATTTAATTATAAATAATAAAAAATGGAATTTTCCGAAAAAAAAAATTATATTTCGAGAACCAGTGGCGCTATCTATAACTTTAATCGATAGGTTTTTCAATTATCTATAACTTTTATTTGAAACATTTTTTCACACAACCCTTATTTTTCAAGATAAACTGGAAAAACCGAAAAAAGTGAGCATTTTTTGGCCGCCATTTTGTAAGCCATGATCCGTATGAATTTCCATCAAAGTATGTTTTTAGTGATGCCAAAATATACCCTTTTTAGCAATAAAATCGCTAGTTACATTTTTTTTTCCCAAAACGCCTCTTTTTGAGTCTAATTTCCATGGATCACGTGATCCAAACCTAGTATTTACCGGTAATTGAAAGTTCAAATAATAATATAATAAAGAGTTTTATGCCATTAGCAGGACATGACTAAAATAATCAAACTCGCTTAAACATAAACATAAAACTTACCATTTTTTAATCCAACAAATATCGATTATTGTCTTTAAATATACAGATATTAGTTGGCATTAAAATTAGGTTTATAGAGGAATAAATTTCAGTATAAATTAGTATTTATGGTTTTATATTTGTAAAAATATCTTATTATACCTCTAATGTAAGCTAATATTATATTAAAATTTAGCAAATATAAAAATATCTTGAACGCTAATAACAGTATATACATTATAAGTCTAAGTAAATAATACATCTATAATTGTTATGTCTAGACAAATTTTCAAAATTGTATTTTATTTTCTATGTACTTTTTAATATTATGCATACACCGTAATATTATCCCAATGAAACATGTCAATTGTAGTATGTTTTCTTTTATTTATGACATTACTAATATTAATTATTCTATTGCATTGCAAGCAATTTGTTTTTAAACGTCACTTATATTAATGGAATATGGAGAAGATCCTCTTGTTTTAAAATAATACAAACCATACCTAAAAACAAAAAGTACTTAATTTAATAACAATAATTTGTCACTTTCATTTTTTTGAGTAATATTAAATTAAGATTCCCTAATTTATTTGGACTTCATACATTGAATTACTTTAAAGTACACAAGTAAAAATAGTACTTTTTCTTTTGATTTTTGTAACCTACAAAAACTCCGAATTCGGAAATGTGAACGTAAGAGTATATGTAAATGACGCATATTGGGACTTTAGCAACCTTTAACATTTTTTTATTTATTACATTATTTACTATCAGACCACTGGATGACCGGCGTAAGAAAGGAAATAATGGCGAGAAATCGATGAGAATGAAAAAGATAAAAATATTTCTAGATCATGTGAAAACATTCCCGATAGCAACGTCAATTGGCCGACGTATTAAAGGAAATATTACCAAGGAAAGTTATAACTCTATTACCAAATTAGTAGGCATTAGACGGTTTCCTTTCTAGAACACAAACGAAATTTAATACGCCTTATCCTTGTATTTCACCCATAACATATTTTTATAAAATTCCATCTTTTATTGCTAACACTTATACAACATGCAAATTCTGCAATATTTCGTATTTACGGTTCTGCGTGTTATAAGTTTACTTTTAGTATTATTAGGTATTCTTACTTGTATGTTTCCTCCTGTCCCATATACACTTCAGTATCTTCCTGACAGTTACCATTGAGAGCATTTTCTAATATTTTACATCGTTTAGCTTTAAATGCTTTCGGATTTCTGATAGACTCAGCAAATAATTCGTATGATCGTCCGTGATTACAAAAAATGCTGTTCGTTACTAAAATTGCATCAAAATACCATAATAAAAAAATATATTTAATTAAAGAAATAATATTATTACATTTTGCTTTTTAACACGTTAAGCGCCATCATAGGATCTGAAAATCTGGTTCGAAGGGCCCAACTTTTTATATTATCAAATTCGCTACCTATTGGCATTAGTTTTATATATAGATCAGACTTTTTTCGAAATTTCTTTTATGTTGCGTGGCCCGTTAAACCAAATATGAATTCTAAGGCCACGCGAGATATCAGTTGTGTCGTATTTAACACGCATATACTTGCTTATCAAATATTTTGGCGTCGTATTTTTCGTATGTAATGCAACGCACAGTATGTACTGAACAGTTGCAGAAGTTAGTGCTTCTCTTTTTTTGTAATATCGCATTACAAAGCGGAGCAAAATAGCCTTAAAATGAAATATTATCCTATGAAGAACAAAGTAACAGTAGTGAATTTGACGATGTGTACTTATCTGATGACTACTACCCAAGTGATAGCAAATCAAGTATTAGTGATAGTTGTTCTAAGAGTGATTTTGCCAAACCAAAGAAAAAACGTTTCAAAGTTGACAGTTCAAACAAAAAATTTCCTGTTCAAGATGATGGCGCTCCAACTAGCGGGCAGAATATTGTGATAGGTAATAATCGAGCCGACAACATTATTGATCGGGTGATGGAAGCTATTTTTTCACCGTATACTGTGAAAGTGACAAAAGCGAAGGCGAAAATATGATCGTAGACGAAGATAACATAAATAATCTTTTCAACTTGACATGGCGCCCAGTTGATGGTTTGTCATTAAATCAATTTCCTTTGGTGGTCGAGAAGGTTCATATTAACGTTCAAATATACGTTTTATATACACTTATATAACAAAAGTCCAATTACTATTTTCAAACTATTTTTAACTAATAAAATAGTGACCTATATGGTAGTGGAAAGTAATCGCTACACAGAACAATGTCTAGCCAAAGAAAATAAACCAAAATCTCGTGTGAAAAAAATTAAAAATGGAAAAATTTTTGGGAATTCTTTTGTAGATGGGTTTGTGCAGATATCCGACACTGAGGTAATATTCGAAAAAAAGTACTTATATTTAAATCAGATTTTCAAGATATTATATTAGATCTGAATTGATCTTGGTTATGTGGCATTTTAGCGATAATGAAGATATTTCGCTTGAAAATGACAGATTTCGGAAACTAACCCCATTGATCACAAAACCAGTGGAGAATTTCCAAGTTATCTCTAGTCCCAATTCAAAATTGTGTATTGATGAGACCATTGTCCCATTTCGTGGTCGCCTCCGGTTCAAGCAATATATGCAGAATAGGCGACATAAATTTCGCATTAAATTATACAAGTTGTGTTGTGAAGGTGGCTATACGTATAATTTAAAAGTTTATTGTGGTACTGATTGTGCTCAAGGAGTACAGGCATCCGTGAATGTAGTATATTCTCTGTGGTCGACAATTATACAGGAATAATTACTATACAAATGTTTCCTTGGCTACTGAATTGTTGATCAAAAAACTCATCTGACCTGTATACTGCGTAGTAATCGCAAATATAATCCTGAAAAGGTAGTCCAAAAGAAACTTAAACCCCAGGACGTATTTGCACAAGAAAGTGATACAGGAATAGAATGTTCTTATGCTAAGTTCTATCCACACAGACAATAAAATAATACAGAAAAGAGGTGGCAGAATTGAAAAACCTGTAGCTATTTTTGATTATAATCAGGTAAAATCTTTCATCGATATTTCAGACCAAATCAAGTCATATTCGCGTTGTTAATGTAGGGTTACTTAGGAGAAAATATCTATCAGAGACTTTCGAGGGCAACTTTGTTTATCTCTTATAGAACTGATCGAAACCAAAGATTATTATAGGTTTGTTCCAACCCGCGTCAGAAACAGTATGTGACCGTCAGGATTATGTGCATTAACTTAAATATAATGTATAATAAGTTAATGCGCAGAATTCTGACGATCAGAAACTATTTCTGACGCGGGTTGGAACGAATCTTATTATAGCTATTATAATCTTTTCCGAAACTCAACAAAGCATCGAACAAGAAGGGAACGAACCAAGTGACGGACATGTTTTAGTGGAACATAACTTGCAGTTGTGTTGTATTGTGTGTTATCTCAATCTAAAAGAAGTTAACTGACGTATAATTGCACTAAATAAGGCATCGCATTTTGAATGGCATTGTTTTAGCTGCAGTAAATTTTATTGTGTTTCATGTTATTTTGGTAGATCATCAAGTCAAAAAAAAATGATTTATTTTCTTTGTTAGTTGTTTAATTCTTTAAAATGTTAGATTACATAAAAATTATTACATAAGTCTTTTGTTCTTTCTATTTCTTCTTAGTGATAAAATCTGTATGAGGTGCGACAAGCTCATCATACCGCATGGCGCTTAACGTGTTAATAATGTTGAAATTCGATCTCAGTTATGAATGCTTATTTTCACAAAATCTAAATACTAGTTTTAACTTTAAAGAATTTTACTATTAAAGAAACAACTTTTAGTTAATGTTCGATAAACACGAACATGATGAAAAATCACTCATCGTTGAATCTAGGTCGTAGTGAAAATTAAAATAAATAATAAAACTGAAAAATAGTTTTTATTACATAAAGCGTGACCAGATATTTTTTGGCTCTTTAATACTAATATAATCTATTCACCTAAATCTATAGAAACTTATACAGCGTGACTATATAAGACTGGAAAGCGGCTATATCTCAAAAACTAACATGCAACAATTTTAAAATAACCAACGTATTAATAAGTATGGTCTAAAAATCGTTTTAATTTATTTTTAACCCCTAATTCACCTGTTAAACATTTCAAAAAAAAAAGATGTCGGAGGAAAGGAGCAAGGGTCAAGTCATGAACATACAGAAAAAAATCCGAAGTTAGATAAAAGTGTCAGGGGAATTGCCATTCTCAAAACTGCCTATAAAATTATGTTAGCGCTAACTCAGACTGGCTAAAGCGGCAGAATATATTTTAGGACAAAGCCAGTGCGGATTAAGCAACGACGCTACTTACATGGTTATGCAGATAATGAAGAAAACTCGCAAACATAAAATGGAGATAGAAATGCTGTTTATAGACAAGTATCTGACTTGAGAGAAAGAATAAAATTGATAATAGCACTGAAAGACGCTAGAATGCATAAAAGTTAATATGTCTAATGGCATTAAATGTGAAGCGAATAATAGTTCATATCATGGTATTAATAAAGCAGCAACGGTATTTAATCTAGCCCTAAAGAATTTTGTAGCCAATGTAAACGACATAGTAATTATAAAGAATTATCATGTGGTAAAGGATGGTTTTAGAAATTAACTAGAGAAAAACTGAAATGATGAAATTTGACAAGAAAGCCGGAAACGAAAAATTAAAATTGGTCAATTCAGATTTGAAGATGCAGAGAAATTTAGGTATCTGGAAGTAACATAAAGGCGATGGTGAAAACGAAACCGAAATCAAAGGGAAAATATTGATAACAAACAAGGATTTCTGCGAATAGGACGCAATTAGGGGGCGAAATTATTGGAAAAGCACGAAAATAAAAACATATAAAACAATGATTAGACCATAACTTTTTATGTGGCTGAGACATTTGGTATGACAAAAAATAAGGAAAAATTATAAGAATATGGGAAAGAAAAATTAGTGGGGTGCAGAATAGGCAAAAATGAATAGATGCAAAAAAATGAATTGTGAATTATTATTTCAAAATAGGTGAAGATGTGATAAGCAAGATAAAGCAAAGAGTAAAGTAGTTCAGTCACATATAGAGAGCATGACCAGGAACAACTGTATATTCGATACGAAAATTCTCAAACAAATCTGAACTTTAAACTAGTCTTAAAGAGTTTCAACTGATAATTACACTACGCAACAAATTTTAGTTTATTTGTTGTATCTTGTATTGCATTTTTTTGTTAATTTTGAGGCGCTGAACATAAAAATGAAAATAAAATTAAGAGCTTGGTTGCAATTTTCAAGAACAAGTTCTTTTTTTATTTTATTTTTAACAAAATAATAAAATATACATACTTTTACACTCGTAGAGACACTAAATATTCTGTCTTTCTGCTTTTCTTTTGTGAATTGTTTCTGAAGCATTTCTAACAAGAGTCCAACAGTAGTCGACAAGCATGGAAGCATTCGACTTTCCCTGGAATTTTTTCTCCATTGTAGATATACCCTGATTAAAGATTTCGCTGTGATCATCACTTCTTCGTCTTCAAGCGCCTTCTCCATTGCGGAGGTTGGCAATCATAATAGCTATTTTAATTTTTGAGGCAGTTGCTCTAAATAGTTGTTTTGAACTGCATCCAAACCATTCCCTTAGATTTTTTAGCCAAGAAATTCGTCGTCGTCCTACGGCTTTTCTGCTACTTATTTTGCCTTGGATTATGAGCCGTAAGATGCTGTACTTTTCTCCCCGCATAATGTGTCCGAAATACTGCAGTTTTATCTGTTTTACTGTTATCTCGACTTCCTTTTCTTTCCCCATTCTTCTCAACACTTCGGCGTTCGTAACTCGATCCACCCACGAAATCCTCTGAATTTTTCTATAGGTCCACATTTCAAAAGAGTCTTCTCATTGCCTCTCGATTCAGTGTCCATGCTTCCATTCCTTAATATAGAACACTGTATACGTAATATTTAGTCGGTCGTATTTTCAGGGCTAACGTTAGATCTTTGCTGCAGATAACCTTTTTCATTCTAATAAAGTTGGCACGTGCTTTCTCGATTCTGGTTTTTATTTCGACGGTATAGTCATTATTTTGTGGTATTAGGGTTCCCAAGTAAGTGTACTTATTAACCCTTTCTATGTGCTGGCCTCCTACCATTAGGGTTTCATTATTATTTGTGTTGTTCTTACTAATTATCATGAACTTGGTCTTTTTCGTGTTAAGAGAGAGTCCATATTCTCCACTAACTCTTAATATTTTATTCATTATTTTTTCTAGATCTTTCAAACTATCAGCTATTATTACGGTGTCATCTGCATACCTAATATTGTTGATTAAAACTCCGTTTACTTTTATCCCTGCTGATTCAGATTCAAGACTTTCCAATATGACCTTTTCAGAATAACCGTTAAATAGTAAAGGTGACAATATACACCCTTGTCTGACTCCCCTTTGTATTTCCACATCTCCGGACATTTCCTGTCCAATTTTTACTGCCGGTCGCTGATTGTAATACAGATTTGATATCAACCTTAAATCTCTTTCATCCAAATTTTTGCTGCTGAGAATCTCTATCAGTTTATCATGTTTGACCCTATCAAAAGCTTTGTTGTAATCTATGAAGCAGACATAGAGGTCCTGATTGATATCTAAGCATATTTGAGTAAGCACATTAATAGCAAATAATGCTTTTCTTGTACCCACCCCGTTCCAGAATCCAAACTGTGTCACTAATATCCTAGTATTCTACCGTGTACCATTTTTAAAAGGATTTTCAAAGTACGTGACATGAGACTGATTGTTCGATAGTCACTGCATTCTTTTGAACTTGCTTTCTTTGGTAAACATATGAATGTTGATGTTAACATTTCTCAGGGGATAGTTCCTGTCGTGTAAATTGTATTAAATAATCTTACCAATAAATCCAAATTTTTGTCATTGATCAGCTTCAACAACTCATCTGGCATTTCATCTGGACCAACAGTTTTATTAGTTTTTATCGATCTTAATGCATAAATGACCTCTGCTTTAGTAATTTCAGGCCCCATGTCACCGCTGTTTATAGAAGAATTTTCGTGTCTTTGATCTTCAAATAGTGTTTCTATGTATTTTTTCCACCTGCATAATTTTTGTTGTGTGTCCATAATAATGTTTTCCTCTTTGTCTAGCAATACGTTTGAGGTTTTTGTCTTTTCTATTCCAGCTAGTTCTTTGACTTTTTTATGCAAGTTGAAGTTGTCGTACTTGTTTTGCAACTCCTCCATTTCTTTGCATTTTCCAGAAAGGTACTCTTTTTTGGTTGCTCTTATTTTTCTTCTTATTTGAATTTGCAACTGTTGATATCGGGTCTTGTTAGTCTTGTGTTTCTTTCTTTCATCCATCAACTCCAGAATATCATCTGTCATCCAATATTCTTTCTTGTATCTTGATGTTGTAAGTACTTTCTTGATTGGTTCCATAATTGACGTTTTGAAAAACTGCCACTGTTGTTCAACGTTGTCATCGTTGTCAGCTCCGCAACTTTAAGGAAAAAGTCCAGATGTGAGTGTAGGAAATGGATCTTTAGTCATATTGTAACCCATTCTTTGATACGATAACAGCATATTTTCAACAAGAGTAAAATAATTGTCAGCTTATTTATTTCCGAAGAAATTAATGACCACGAATCGAAAGTTATTCCAAGCATTTTATTCAAGATCTAATAATGTGTTGTCAAAATGTTTGTTTTTTAGAATATTTCGAATCTGTGGCTCAACAAAAACATCTTCTTTAATTTTTGCTTTACTTAGCCTTGGGAATTTCTGACGCAGGTACTGAAAAGCTAGGCCATCTGTATTCAGTGTCTTAACAAAGTTTGTTATTAGGCCCAATTTGATATGTAAAGGTTGCAACAAAATTCTTTTGGGGTTTACCAGTGGCATATGTTGTACATTCTGTTCATCTGGCTCTAATGACTGTCGAACGGACCAATCTTTTCTCTTGTAATGAAAGGCCTTTGCCCGACTGTCCCATTCACACAAAAAACAACAAAACTTGATATAGCCTAGCTGCAACCCAAGTAAAAGTGCAATCACCTTGAAGTCGTCACAGATCTGCCATTGGTTCTCATCGTATTTTATACTTGTCAATAGGCACTTCATATTGTCGTATGATTCTTTTATTTGAACTGCTTATCCAACAGGAATATACGGTAAAATATTTTCCATATGCAATAGCACTGCTTTTAAACTCAATGTAGAACTATCGATAAACAATCTCTATTCCTCTGGCTTGTAGTTTATATTTAAAGCCGCCAATAAACCGCTAATATTATTGCAGAAAATCAGGTTCCTTTTCTTGTTAAGAAATTATGCTAGGTCTTTATGGCGCTTACGAAAAACACATATGAAATATCGTCTTCTGATAAGTTCCACTGCTGAAAACTCTGTTTTACTTGTTGGAAGTTCTAAGTGTTTCATAAGATCTTTTGACTCTGATTTTGTGCGGTTGGCGGTATAACGTGCTGGGTGTGAAATCAGGATCTCTTGATGTTGATGGCATATCTTCTTCTGAAGAAATTGTGTCGTTATTATCTGATTCGTAAGTGAATGTTTCTGGGGGTTGTGGACTAGGAACTTTTTCACTATGAGGCACAGGTCTTATGGCAGATGGTATATTTGGTAAGTTGATAACCGACTTTTTCTTCTTGTATATACCTGTGCCTTGCTCAACACAAGGTATCATGCAGAAATAGCAATCATTAACATGATTTGAAGACTCTCTCCAAATCATTGGGACAGCAAACCGCATAGATCGTTTTTAGCTATTTACCTAGTTTCTCAAAATTGAAGCGTATGCATTACAGCAGATATGTGGCGCCAACTGTTTGTCTTGATCCCCAATATTGCAACCGAAATAAAGCTCATTTTTTTTTATCAGTGGAGTAATAGATCGCTTCTTAAACGCAAAAGTCACCTCTCCATAAACATAAAAGAAGTGATCTACTTTATTTTAAGCCCTGAGGGGTTACGTCTGAATATTCCTCATGCGGTGTTGCAAAATTTCTTTATCTTGGAGAACACATAGATTTGACAACCCTGCACCCCTCTATTCCTATGACAATACAAATATACCACGTGCATTCTTGCGGTTACATTGCTAATATATAGGGAGACATGACATCACGTATTCCTAAAACTTGAACTAATATTAAAAAGATTAGTTTAGTTTCGGTTTAAACACATCAAAAATCGTAATATTTAGTCGATTTTATTTTCGATACATTTAGCCTGTTGTCCAGTGTTATTTAGTCAATATTAACAACTTCATGTAAGATATTTCTAAGTTTGGTTTTGATTACTCACAATTAATAATTTCTGGACATCCTGGTTGAAATTTTCCACCGTTCGGATAAAAGTCAACATGACCCAAAGGTTTCGCTGCTCCAATAACTCTTAAGTACGTATGAACAACATCCACTAACGTTGCATCTTGGGAATCAAGTTTCAATTCTTCTTTTTTGTCGCCATATCCTGGACTAGCTGGATCTAAACCTGGTGATATTGATTAAAATGTAAATGAATAAATATATATTATTGTTATCGTTTTTACTTAGAGTCTAAATAAAATGTTAAAGTTAACAATAATACTAATATAAAATATTAAAAGCAAATTTTGATATACAGTGACTAGCAAAAATTTTGCACCATAATTAAACTTTGTAGAATTAAAATATGTTTCTATGTAATATAAATAGTATATATATATATATATATATATATATATATATATATATATATATATATATATATATATATGTATGTATTTTATGGTCTTCAGGAGTCAGTAACAATTAATTTTTTTCCTCTTTCGGTATAGTTGTTGTACATTAAAATCTGTACAGTATATTACATAAAAATTTATAAATGAAAGAGTAACAAAAAAATTTTTTTCGACTCTAGTATTTTTAGTTATACGTCTCCTTAAAATTACAGTTATATATACGTATTTATTTTATTATTTTTAGAATTTACATTTCATTAGAAACATATACAAAGTTATCTGGTAAAATTAAAACATTTTAAAATGCGAGAGGATTCGATAGTTCTGACTGGGTATTTATCTTAAATATCACTATCTGCACTTCGCGTCCCGTGTTAATATTTTTTTTTATTTTTTATTAGTTTTAAATGACTTAAAGGGGGGCTGAAGTTAATTTGTTCCATTTGTTATTAAATTATCAGTTGAGAAAAATATTCTGATAAATTTTACCTAAACGTCTTATATTTATTTTATCATTTATAGGAGTCACGTTTTTCTTTAAATAAATAATTTCTAAGAACTACCGCAAAAATAAATGAAAAGTGAATGTCATGCTTGAAACCAAAATGTATGCTAATTGAAAGCTTACGATGAGATAATGCTCTAAGAAAAGTTTCAAGATGAGCATCTGTTTCAATTCTGAGAAATTAATTTCAAAGTTCAGGAAATTGAGTTGCATAATGTGTTTCAGTTGAATAAAGGTTTTGACATTTAAAATCTAATATCTCGAGAATGAAAGAAGATAAACAAGTTTTTAAAACTTATGTCACGTAGAGTGCCAAAAATATCAGTGACATAAAAAAAATTGTTAAATTAACCTCTTAAACAAGGTAAAACTACCCCCATGTAAGAAAAATGGAAATAAATTATAAAATATCTGAAAAAATTATGTTTATGAATCACGATCATTAAATAGCAATTGTTATATATTTGTAGTTTGTTTTTTTCGAGATTTACCTTTCCATTACCTTTCCTAACAGTCAAAAATGCCAAAAACTATTTATAAAAATTTGAAACAATATTATTTCTACATCATATAAATTACATGAAATATGGAAAAGACATTTGCATGAGATCCAATACAAATATACCCCATCAAGAGAATATATCTCTAACCTGAACTGAATTAATTAATATCACCGAAAAAGGATATTCGCCAGTGGTCAGTTTTGTTGGCGAAGTTGGTAAAAAATACTTTTTCAGCGTTTAGAGTACTATGGATGAATTAATGTAATCTAAACCATAAAGGGATTTAAAAAGGTAGGGAAGGCATAAAGTAATTTATATTTATTGTTTCAGACTAGAATTTTATTTTTTTTTTAAATTTCTAGCGCTGTAATTTCGATTGATTGTTTTTTTCTTCAATTATTTATTTCAATAACACTTGAGCGCATGAGCGCAAAATAGGGGTGAGATTAGAATTTTATTTTTTTTATGACCCTGTGGGTTAGGTTATCCTTCTTCTAGGTAGGTTTCTTTAGTTGTAGCTATCGAGCATCATCCGTTCGGTCTGTTGGTCCTCGAAAGATATGTTATTTCCCTCTTACCACCCATATCTGGGAGGCATTCCCTATCAATCATCTGAAGACGTGTCCTATAGGGGTTACATGCTCCTCCGAGGGGTATTTCTTTTATACAACTATAATAATCATAGTCCGATATATTATAGGATGTTATTGATTCTTTAAATGTGATATAGTTTCAGAGCTATTTACATAATGGAGGAGAATTGCTACATGAATCTTAATTTAGTATCGAAAAATTGATTTTTTAAATAGAAATTTCATAGCAAGTGGTTTACAGCTTTGATAAAGAGGGGGTTCTAGAAGCTGAACTAGGAACACTTCTACAGGAGTTGATATCATCGCTTCTATGCAAATTCAAAGCGCCTAAATATTGTAAATTGATTATACTAGCAGCAGCATACAAAAACCTGTCATAACCATTGGTAATTTTGCTAAATGACCTGTAAAATAATAGTGATGTTTGAACATCATATCCCCACCATGTCTTTGTAACAGACTCTAAAAACTTTTATAATTTGTTTGCTTTTTCCAGATAATTCTTCTTCAGAAACAACGATTTCCAAATATTAAACTTTTTCTTATAAAGGAGATTGATATTCCCTTATGGGATAAAATCCACATTAGGAAAAAAATTGTAAACCTCCTGAGTAGGAACAATAAATCAAATAGTTTATTAAAATTTATTTTCCGTATTCAATAACAGTTCATAACAAAAAACTAAAACATAATCGTAAAACATTTACAGACTAAGCTTATTAAAACTAAAATAATAGCCTAACCTATAAAAAAAATTAATACAAAATGAAGACAATAATACATAACTTGACAAATTCCCTCAATGTTCGGTGAATAAAAGAAATTCAAAATTTGGCTCGATGTCTGACAGTTCGAGTCTTAGATCAGGTTCTGCATTTAACCTGCTTCTGTACTTATCTTTCAGGTAAGTATATGTTGATACTCCTTTCTCACATAGATATGTTGTACAAAAGGGCAATAAAACTTTAATGGCTTTTTCTGCCAAAACAGGATACTCATTTCGTTCACTGACACAAAATTCAATTAAAAAGTGATCTTTAAAAACAAATTTTTAGGAACTTGTCAGAGTATAGGTCAATCAGCTTCTCTTCTTTCAGGAAAGCTAATAAAGTATTCGAAGCTATATCTTCGTGAACGGGATTACGTATCCAGTAGTTCGATCCAGATATGATAAGTTTATTAGGCAAATTGTCCTTGAACGTTAATTGAAGTTATTTGAGATGTTTACTAATATCCCATTTAATATTTTGGTTAAGTTGAATTTATTTTTTTAGTAAAATTGCGTGGAGAGAGCCAAAACATTTGAAGTCATTCATCTGCATACATTGAATCCAAAGGTTGAACTTCTAAAGCATAACTGTTATTCTATTATAAATAATGAAAATAATGATACCTGGGCCTTGTAAAGACAGATTTAAATCATTGAATTTAGAGAAAGTGTTGACTAAGTATGCAAGTTTTTGCAGTCAAAGAATATCAGATACACAAGAGGACAAATGAAATGGATCGTCAAGAAAAATATTCCGGTTATTGATTTTGCACCATTAGTGCACACAGCAAACAAATTTTAACTCCCAATTAATTTCATTTTTTTCAACGTAGAGTTTTCTGTGGCTTTGTAGATATCTTCTTGAATAGGATTCTTTAAAAAATATCTAATATAGGAAAGCAATACTGCAGCGTTTGCTACATCCATAGACTCGTCAAGATAAACAGCGAAATATTACAATTTTACTATTTGTCGTTTTTCTCCAAATATACACTTCGTAATATCTTTAGCACATAATTTAGTCAAATTATCTGTCACTGTAGGTGTTTGTCCAGATCTTGTAATTCTGTAACTACATAAATCGAAATAATGCCTCTAGAGCCATTTTACTATCTTGGTTAAAATCTCTTATTACCTGACAATTTTCTTTTAAACCACTTAACAGACTTATCTTTGTGTTCCGGAGATCTTGTTCCAAGGTATTTACAAAGAAGAGATGATTTTAAATTGATGTAGGCCAGGGTTCTGTTACAGATCACATAAACCGGATTAGTTTCTGACACCTCCCATGTAAAATAATAACCCATTTGTACATAGTTACTGTTATATTTTCGTTTCTTTTGATTTTTCTCACTCTGTTGGCATACTTTTTTGCTTTCAGTCTGACCAAAAGATAGCTCACTATAACTGCCACCCTGTGTTGCCAAATCTTTACAAAACTACCCGTTTTTAACCAACGATCCAACATAACATTTACGAAGCAATAATTACACGTGTAAAGTTTGGGTATTTGTTGTAATTTATTTATACAAGAAGAAATCACCAAACTGGTTTACAGTACTAATATATGCATTAACTCCTAACTCATTTATCTTTTGAAGTCACTCGAGATTTTTAAGCTTATCGTATGATACAATTTGACTTTACTCTTCCTTATACGTGACTGAGGCGCTTTTATATCGGTAGACGTTTTTTAGTTCTTTCGTGCCAATTTAGGAGAAGTCTTGGTTCGCTGAAGTAGAAGTTCCCGGCTCGTTTGAGAATGTACTCACATCGCCAACGGCGTTTCGTCGTTTTACGGATTGTTGCCTGTTGCGATATTTACTTCTACCATTACAATATTTTTGTCGCGAACCCTCTTTACAAAGCTCGCAAACCCCTGAGGATTCGCAAACTACCGCTTGGAAAAAGCTGTTCTAAAGCATTTGATTTAAGTTGCGAAGATAACTGGTCTAAATTTTAGTAAAATGTCGTTTCCTTCATCAAGCAACTGCTTGCAACTACAATCCAAAAATTACTTAATGAGGAAAGCAATTTGGATACATACTTTGTAGCACTCATATCTCCAAATTCATATTTTAGTCGGACGCAAATCTGAACCTTAAAGAGAAAATTACCACAAAATGATGGCTTGTTCCTAGATAAAACTGTAGCTAATCCAAACTGTATGCCAAAACTTTTTAAATTTTATTATAAATATTCTTTACCTGCTGACTTTAAGTTTATATAAATGAATTAATATGGTAACTGGACCATTACATTAATGTAAAATGCTACAAATTCAAGTTTACGCTTAATTACGATATTAAATTCCCATTCATAAGTTTTTACTTCTATTTTATTTATACCTGTTATTCTTCCAATTTTTCCACCTTTTATATTATCTGCACCGATAGCTGCCACATGAGCTCCAAGACTATGTCCAATGACATGTATATCCTTACGAGCAGCTCCGTTTAAGACTAGATAATTTATAAAATCAGCAAGTTGCTGTCCGGCTACTTTTGTACCTCGGGTTGCGGAGACATATTCTGTTTGACACAGTGGTGACCAGTCCATACCTATCACGTTGTAGTCACCAGTCTCAAGGTAGGCTTAAAAAGAAAAGCAAATCTATTACAATAAGGGATATGATTTGTTATATATGTAATTCTCCTTTCACATAAAAAAATAGGAAAAGTATATATACAAACAGTTTATCTCCTGCACATATCGCTTTGGTCCTCTCTACATACGCGTTTCGATCACGTCATGATCTCGTCAGTGGAGCTGTATCGGACCGAGAGCAACATTAGCAGGAAACAACTGACATATGAAATATAAATTTCAAGGTATGTCGGTAGAATATTGCACTTGCCATCTACCGATCTCGATGTCAGACTGAAAAATGTCGCCAGTCAAACGACATCTATGAATCATTGTAGTAATGTGAAATTGTTAAAAAATCAAAATTTCAGTAAGAAATAAATCGAATGCCAGATAACCATTATTCTCCATATTTATCAAAAGTCGGAGCTACCGTTCGATTATACGGATGTTAACATCAAGGACGAGAACCTAAATAATCTCCAATTTGTCGATGATATAATCATGACAGCCGACCGTTTGGACAACCCCAGTGAAATGCTTCACAGATTAGTTATGTATCACAATACATGAGACTGAAAATCAATATTTCAAAAACAAGATTTATGACCAACCTCCTCACTAGCAAGAGCCCCATAATTGAGAGCACACCAATTGAATAGATCACATGCTAGAAATATCTCGGGCATGAAATTATGTTAGAACATACCAATCAAATCTGGAGAATCGGCCACAGAATCAGTTTATCATAGACTCTATATGGAAGATAAATATATGTTTTTAAACTAAACATCCCAATTTGTCTTAAGCGTAAGATATTGCGTCAGTGTATACTTCAACAGCTAAATGACGTATCCGCATCTGTAGGCCTTAAAATGAACTACAACAAAGAAAAATAATGAGCCACGAACAGGCAAACATAACAATAGAGAACCAGAGGATAGAAAACGTCGAACACTATGTATACTTGGGTCATGACATCAAACTAAAGAAATCAAACCAGGATTCTGAAATAAAAAGAAGAACACAGCTGACATGGGCCACTTTCGGTAAACTTGCATACATCCTGAAAAACAATTGAATTCCCATAAATCTAAAAAGAAAAGTATACGACACATGCATATTACCGGTTTGTACGTATGGATTAGAGACCATGTCCCTCACCAAAAAGTCCGCTAAAAAATTAGAAACAGTCCAAAGAGCGATGGAAAGAAACATGCTTGGAATATCATTAAGAGACAGGATTAGAAACACCGAGATAAGACGCAGAAAGAAAGTCAGACATCGTGAAGGAGGTTACAAAGATGAAGTGGTGATGGGCTGGTCACATAGCCCGATATGAGTACAACAGATGGACACGAAGAATCCTGGAATGGTGACCGCGGGAGACAACAAAAAGCACGGGAAGACCTTAAAAAAGATGGATAGACGACATAAGGACAGTGGCGGGTAAACAGTGGATGAGATTGGCGAAGAATAGAGAAAGATGGAAACAATTGAGAGAGACCTACATCCAGGAGTGGATGGACAGAGGTTGACAAAGAGAGAGAGAGAGTATACTTCTTGTTATCTCAAAAATTCTCATAATAATAAATTGCGAGAAATATAAATAAACCTCAAGTAGTTTAAAGAGTTCAATGTTGGGAATAATCTTGAGTAATAGAATTCCAAATTTTGGATTTAGAAGGGAAACTCGACTCGCCGATGTAGTAGAGCGAATTAATACCCTTAATAGAGTTAAGCAAGCTACATAGCCAGGTTAACAAATGAAAGATGGACAAAAATTAATACGAACGAAAACCCTACAAGGATGACTTCAGAATAGAACGATGTTTTGTCTCTTTCAATTTGATTACACAGGTTTCCAAAAAAAAACTGGATGCCTATTTGACCAGACTATTCTATTCTTATTTATTCAGACGCCCTTAATCCAAATCTGAGGTCCGCTAACTTCTATCATGTCAGGTTCAAGGTCATTTAAAGATCAAATGGAGTAAAATTCAATAAATAAATCTGAAGAAGTAGATATGTTCAATTTTGAGGTAGTTGAATCCTAATTCGTGATTTGGTTAACCTCACAAGGTCGACTAGAGGTCATTTCAAGGTCAAATTGGGAAAAATCCACCAAATAAGTCTGAAAAAAAATGTAGGTTTTTGGGGTCGCTGAATCCGAATTAATGGTTTGTTTAATCCCGCAAGGACAGCCAGAGGTCATTTCAGAGTTATTTGAAGACCAGATTCAGAGAAATCCACTTAATAAATCAAAAAAAGAAGATATGTAAGTTTTTGGGGGCGCTAAATCCAAATTCGTGGTTTATTTAATCCCCCAAAGTCAGCCAGAGGTCATTTCAAGATCTAATTGATAAAAATCTACTAAATAGATCTGTAAAAGAAGATAGGTAGACTTTTGAGGGTGCTGAGTCTGAATTCGTGGTTTGTTTAATACCTTAAGGTTAATCAGATATTATTTCAAGATTATTTCAAGGCCAAATTAAAAAATCCACTAAATAAACCTGTAAAAGAAGAAAATATACGCGCAGCTAGATTAATATCCATTACATAGCAGACAGTCAAGCCGATCAAGTTTTTAAGCAGAAACTCAAGTTTCCAAAACCTCGTAGCTCACGCATAGCTAGATTGATGTCCGTTACACAGCAGATATGAACGCGGAGTTAATTATTATGAAATAGTAACTCAAGCTCCCAAACTAACATAACTCACGCATAGGTATATTGATATCCAGTACAATATATATATATATATATATATATATATATATATATATATATATATATATATATATATATATATATACATATATATATATATATATATATATATATATATATATATATATATATATATATATATATATATATATATATATATATCACAAATGATAATTCATACTACAAATCCCTATTTTGCAAATTATTTACAGTCGTCGAAAACTTCATGAGTGGCTTATTTTTAACGTAACCCACAACATTTAATCTGCGAGAACTCTCGGAAATGGACAACAACAAACAATGTAGATTGTTTATTAAAGATAAGTACAATATAATAGTCATAATTGGTTCACAACGACAAAGATGAGTATGTTATCGGCGAAGAGTCTGATCGAGATTCTGATGAGGATGATGATGATGATGATTGTATTATTTATTGTTTCATTGCTGTGACCAATTTTACTTAATATTTATTTTCATAATTATTCATTTCTTTTTCTTATTTAAAATAAAAAGTTTTTATTCACCAACAAATACTTTTTCTAGTCAAACAAATTCTATTTAATTATCATTATACAATTAATGCAGTAGACCGCATATGGTTCCGTATGAACCATTTCTATAATGGGTGCATCCTAGCGAATAACTCCTATAAAAGCTTGGGATTTCGGCTAAAAATACTACTAGAAGTTCTTTTTTTAGATCATCAAACATCAAAAATTCGTATAAATCTACTTTCATATTTTTATACATAATATATTTTTTAATATATTTTTAATAAAATATAATACATTTTTCGGTTTGTTAATTTTCCAATAGTTATTTAAATTTTTTTGAACATAATTAAATTTTTTGGAAGGATTTGACCATATTTGCTCCCATAACCACAATATAAAAAGTTTAACTTACATAATGAAACCTAAATATTCAAATATGTCCCTTTTTTTTGAAGTATATAAACTAATAACCAGAATAAAAAATTTTAAAAAAGTTTGGAGAAGTTGAACTAATAGGTATTATAGAGAAAATATTTTCTTCTTTTTTGTACTTACCATCCTTACATAAAATAAATACGTTGCCCTCAATGTTGCTTAGAAATCCATGCGTTATAATTTTTGTAGGATTTTTGGGATTGAACCCAGAAACATTTAGGGCTTCAAACTTCTCCGCTTGTAGCCTATAAGGGGTATTGTTTCTAAAATCATCAAAAAGCTGGTTAAGAAATAATGTAATTATTTTAATTAATAAATTGAAATAAGCATATTTACATTTTTGATTTTAAAAATTATATATATATATACATATATATATATATATATATATATATATATATATATATATATATATATATATATATATATATATATATTATTAGGAAACATTTAATATAGTACTAGTTAAGTCAGTTAATTGAAGTTAAATGACTTTTCTACCATCAACATGATTCTAAGATCTCTTTTCAGGAATTAAAAAACCTAACATATAAAGAAATGCTCAAGACTTTTGTATCTTTCTGTTACATGTTGTTTGGATATAACCTGATGAAAAAACCCTGAATCATCCTTACAAAACAAATAGTCTTTTACAAATAAATATATAAATTTAAGGAATAATACCAGATGATTGGTTAGAATCGCTCTTTATCACACTACCAAAGAAAAGTAGAGCCACCAAATGCAACGACTTTAGACTGATTAGTTTAATGATCCACACATTTAAGATACTTCTACGAATTCTACAGAACCGAATATTCCTTCTATGCGAAAGTAGAGTGAGTGATGAGCAATTTGGATTTAGAAATGGTCTAAGAAGCAGAGAAGCACTATTTTGTATGCGCGTTCTCCTACAAAAAAGTTGTGAATTCGGAAAAAACATCTACGTCTGTTTCATCGACTTTGAAAAGGCATTCGACCGAGTACAACACGATACACTTTTCGAATGTCTACAAGCAGCAGGTCTAGAGCACTACGATATAAGACTGCTAAAACATCTGTATTACAATCAAGTAGCCTCTATCCAAATTGAAAACAGCCGTACTCAAAGCCTACCCATCAAACGTGGAGTAAGACAGGGTTGCGTTTTATCACCCTGTCTTTTTAATGTATACTGTGAAGAAATTTTTTGGGAGGCTTTGGATGACAGAAAAGAGGGAGTAAGAATGGGTGGAGAAGTAATCAACAATATTAGATTTGCTGACGATACGGCCATTCTTACAGAAAGCATCGAGGATCTCCAAACATTAGTAAATCTAGTCAATGAAGCGAGCTGCCGAAGAGGCCTTAAAATCAACATCTCAAAAACCAAGTGGATGCCTGTTGGAAAGATTAATGTAGATAAATGTCAACTTTGGCTCGATAGAGCGTGTAAACCATTTCAGATACCTTGGCAGTTGGTTGAATGTGAATGGAGACTCGGATGAAGAGATAATAGCTAGGATCGAAATATCGCGTAAGGCCTTTACGACATGGAAACCAGTTCTATGCAACAGGAACCTGTCAATGCATATTCGTAAGAGGGTCCCGAGATGCTATGTATGGTCTTTTCTATTATACGGTTGCGAGACATGGACACTTAAAACCACAACGCTAAACAAACTGGAAGCTTTCGAATTGTAGTTCTATCGTCGAATCCTAAAGATATCATGGGTTTCGCACACTTCCAATTAGGATGTTCTCAGAATGATGGATACAGATCGACTGCTCTTGAACGTTATAAAGAGGCGGAAAACAGAATACTTCGGCCATATAATTAGAGGACCTAAATACCATCTACTTCGCCTTATAATACAAGGAAAAGTGGAAGGAAAAAGATGGATAGGCCGAAAGAAGCTTCCATGGCTACATAACATCAGGTACGGTGGAGGAACTATTTCGCGCTGCAGCAGATAGAGAAAGATTTCAGGAAATTGTAAACATGATGAGCGCCAACGTCTAAATACGGACATGGCACCTAAAGAAGAAGAATATAAATTTAATAAATTTCGAGATTTATTAAGATCAGCGCTGGTATTTTGTAACATATATAGTGGAAGAAATTTCAATTATTTATATTAAGTGTCAAATTCTGAAAACAAAATCGGTTGTCTTCCATTGAATATTTAGATCCGATATGTATCATTTCTTTTAGTGTCTTGTAAATCTCTTTTCTTTTACTAGAATCGGTTAATATTATCACTTTCTGTAAAGTAGTATCGGAATTTTTATGTTTCTTCCCTAAAAAAATTATTGTGTAATTTAGTCTAGAGCATATTGTTTCATGAACGAAAAGATATGGTTTTATATTAATCCAAGAGTACATCATTTCGATTTCTTGTGGAAATTGATGCCTAAATCGTGCTTGGTAGCTTCTGTGCTTACTGGTGCCGGTAAATTGAGGGGGTTTTGCCAGTACGCTAAAATTTTAGAGAGAACCGTATTAATTTATACTTCTTCTTGCTTGGAATATTGAGGTACCTGATAATGTATTGTCCTTAGCGTATTTTTGAGTTAAATTCCTTAATTTCTGCGTATACTAGTCTAATACTAATATCCGCAGAACAGATCGTTTCGTCATACAACTACGATAAAAGATGTTTCCATCAATACCAAATTATACTGGAAGCAATTGTAAAATTAGAACAAATACCGTCATTACACTAGTCGATAGTAATTTCAGTAAATGGATAACTGTAGATGTTTGTGTAAAGCCGAGTTGCCCACCGGCCTAGTTTTTTTCAATTCTACATATATTAACACGTTCACTCTCAGAGGATTTTCGACTGAATGTGTCCCAGAGGCCAATATTAACTAATAATGGTTTTGAGTTTAGTAAAGGGTAAAACGCATATAGGCCATACGAATTATCTCGTACTTGGCACCTGAAACACAAAATTGTTTCCAAGGCCAACTATAAGATAACTCATGGTGTGAATTTGGTGAAAAATTAAACCTATTAACGTTAACCTTGCGCATATGGCTGTTTTTGTAAGCTGCGTTTTAACGTGGCTAGTTTTATAGTAGTTTAAAATGTTTATTCTTCTAAAAATGGCCAACAAACGGAGCCTAACAGATGAACAGTTACAGCAGTATGAAAAGATAACTGATTTAGAGTGAGACTATTTTTATGTGACAACGGCAATTCTGGTCCTGACTCAGACAAATTTAGTTCTACCAACAGTTCTAGTGGTAATAAAGATTTTATAGAAGTAAGAACAGAAGACAATTTCAATAGGCCCTATTATTCACCTATGCAAATCGACAACATTGACCCCAATGAAGACAACGTCAATGTATTACTCGAACCATCCTTACAGGCAGATGACGGTAATGATGATGAGTGGACCGACATAGCTGAAGATAATTCGTATTTGGCAGTGAATGTTTTAAAAAACTATATATTTCACTCATACCAAAGTCTCTTTTTTGATGTAACTCTATTTGTTTGCAGTATTTATTATTAAAAGAAAGTAGTCGCCAACAATATATGATAATGTAGATGTCAAAACCACTGTCATACCTAGTGTAGCGAGTTTGATAATCTCTGCGCGTCGTTTGCTTGAGTAACTTCAGTTTAGTTTAGATCTGCGTATCGAGTTAGATAACTGCTTATATTAACGTCTACTTGTCTTTCCCTGTATGAACAAATTCCTTAAAATATTGCGAAGTTATGGAAACTATCCAAACAATTTCCATTATGTCTGTAGTGAACTAAATTTGAAACTTCAAAGAAGGAATGTTACCTTGATAAAAAAGAATATGAACTATATTTCAAGTGTCGAATCGGTGATTAGGACAACTCTTGGGCTCCTTATATTTGCTGTGCATCTTGTGTAACATTATTTAGTGGTTAGCTTAACGGAAGGTGCGACGTATACCATTTGCAATTCCATTAATATGGGAGAAACTACAAGATCGCTCCACGGACTGTTATTTCCGTATCGAAAAAGCTGCTGAGGTAATGATCAAGAAGGCAATTAAATATCCCAACCACCCTTCCGCCCTCAGGCCTATTTCTCACACTGACGAGCTTCCACTCCTAGCATCTCATGAAAACTTGAGTTTACATTCAGAAAACTCAAGCAATGAAGATTTACAATTAAGTCCAAAAAAAGACAATATTGAAGATCCAAATTTTAGTGGAATGTCTACAGAACTTCATGTTCACGCACAACATGAGGCTTCGATCGTCACTGCCTTTTAAAAATACATCAGATCGGTATTGGATAATATATCCAAACTTGGCTATGCCTCCTTTATCTATAGCTCCCCTCCAACATCATACCTAAAAAAAACTAAACCAAATACACAATACAGGTCTTCAACTGGCAATGGGAGCCAATCATACCAGTCCAATTAGTAGCATTATGTGTGAAGCCGAGACCGGCGACATATTTGATTATTCTGTTTAACTACGAATAACGTTCGTGATGCTCATTTTCGGAAAAATGTCAACGCCGATCATATGAAATATGAATCTAAGTTGTCGCCTATATTTTGTTCTTATTTTATTTATGTCCCGTGTTTTGCGCGTGTGGTTTCTTGCACCAGAGTTATCGCGATGTTGTGTTATTAAAACACAACCAATGGTTTGCAGTGAAGTTTCCACCAAACTTATCAACTATGTAGGAATTCATAGCTGCCTCACTTTTCTTCTCGCTCACCTCAATTAGAAGGGTATCAAGTGAAGCTCATGAATTTGAATGAAAAGTTATTAAGTTTTATTTTCAAGGAGTTATTTCGCTATGAACAATTTAGAACTTACTTTTATTTCCGAGTTAATCGTCATGTTTACGAGATATTCTAGAATTGCTGTTCTTTTTTCCGGCGTTTGAAAAATGCGTTTTGTCTAGATTCTGTTTTTCTTTGCATTTTCTAGAACTAAGTTAGATTAGCACAGTCTAAGAGAAAGAACCTGAATGTGATTAGTCGATAATGCGTAAGAATCAGACCCATCTTTCCTTCACTGCATTTTACAGAAATATGCGGAGAGTCAGGCGCGGATCCAAGGAAGGGGCGGTGGGGGCGATCGCCCCTTCCTTGTTGTTTATTCAAGAACTAGAGAGAGTAATAAATCATTTTTTACCCTTTTTTCTTTGAAAACTAACTGTATTCTTTAGTCCGGTGTCCTCGGCAAAATCTATAGACAAATATATTTTTCATAGGAATGGGTTAGAAATTTTATAATCAAAAATACCGGTCTATAATAATAGACTATTTGGGTTGGATAACAATAGATATTTGAAAGTGTCAAGTGTTAACAACGATTTTAATCCTTGTCGTAGGCGTCGGAAGGAGGTTTATTTTATCACTAAGTATTTATGGCATAGAATATTATTTCGGTAATAAACTTAAAATAAAAAGTTTTTATAATATTATGTTATTTCTTATGATTTATTAATAATTCACATACATTAGAAAAAATCACCACTGTATTTTTATTATTTTTAATTTTGGCATAGAAACCGTTTTAGGCACAGACGTAGCCTTATTCTCTCAAAAATTCTAAGTTATAATTTAAAAACTTACAAAATACCCAATGTTGAAAAATACAAGAAGTTAAACATATATGAAGAAATAAATTCATTCATTTAATATTAATTTCTTTTTGAGGCTATCGGTCATTTTATTATTAATAAAAAACATTTTTAGGACATTTGACGTTTCAGTTTATTTATTTTTTATCTGCAGAATTATAATTAAACACTAAGAAAGGATTCAAATTTAATTAATTTTTATATGTTACAGTTAAAATTAGACCTACTTATTTTTATTTCTATTGCACTGACATCTTAATTTAATTTATTTTATTATATGGTAATCCGATAACCCCAAAAAACTAAAGTAAACATGTTCATTCTACAGGTTGAGAAAAAGATACAAATACTATAATAAAAAAATTACGGCTAATTGTAATTAAATATATATAAAATTAAAGAGTGGGATTCACTAAAATAAAAATATAAAAAAAAATAAAAAAATATATAAACAACATTAAACAATAAAATACAAGAAAAACCAAAGTTAAAATAATAAATTGTGTTTACACTGGTAAACATTACGTATCTAATTCGTAATCAAAGTCAGTGAAGCTATCTTCGCTCAAATTAATTATAATTGGTTCCTCTATCTCACCGATCATGAAATCGAGTTTGCACATTTTATTTTATTCTTTTATTAAACGGATTTTTCCCAATTTTCTGCAGTTACTTTTTGAAAAAAATCTTTCGATAGTTCAGTTAAATTACTAATTTTGTAAGTTGTGTTATTTCTAGCAACTCTACCTTTTATTTGAGAGAGATATTTCCTTCTCCAACGGACATTTTCCGGAAGATTTATAAGAAGAGATTTCCTATCTGGTTTTTCCTAGCAAAAATTAAGTTCTCTGAGTAATTTCCAGAGCTCAGTTCTTTTAATTTCAGGTAAATTCCGATCTTCGTTGATTTTAGTTAGAATTTTGTCGATGGTTGGTATCTGCTTCTCATAATAAAATGTATGTACAACTCCTTTTATTGCAGTTTACATATCTTCTTCCAACGAGGTTTTTCGTCTGCCTGTGATCGAATGTGGCTTGGAAGTACTAACAATTTCAGTGTTTTTTTTCTCCTTCAGTATTCGGTATATACTAGTCATGAACACATTTCAACAGAACTTTTAATATTATTATCTAGATATTGATTACTTAAGGCATCATAAACATTCATCATAATAAGTTTTTCGTTAAGGAAAAAATGCCCTGGTTTAGTGATTTTGGAATAAATATAGAGGTGGAAGCAATATCTTTTGGGTATCTCACTAATCTGAAATAATATATTAAAACAAGCACAAACAAGATAAATCACGAAGGACACACTGTAAGGTGTACTTTGCTCACCGACAGAAATTAAATTGAACTATCAGAAATTTTATTATTGCAGTAAATTTATAAAAGCTTATAATATTTAAATATAATTTTAAGCAGTTCTCAGTTACCTGCGACACTGGAACAGGTACGTTGGAGGTTTCGGTAACAGTTTTATTACTCTCTCTAGTTTTTGAATATAGTATAGGAATATGTATGCTTGCGATTGCCCCCCCCCCTTCCCAACAGCTTTGAGTTCAGGAAACTAGACCTGATTCTGTCTCTTATACTAGGAATGTGTATGCTGCTCGCATCCCCCCCCCCCTGTCGGAACTTTTTTTTCGTGTGATTGCCCTCTCCCTCTCCAAGAGTTTCAAGTCCAGAAAATAGACCCGACACTGCCTTTTACACTAGAAATGAGAATGTTGCTGATGTCTCCCCCCCCCCCCCCCATCGACAGCTTGCTTTCGCTTGCTATACTGTACTCTTATGATATCACTGCCCCCCCCCCCCTCAAAGAGAGAGGCTGAATCCGCCCCTGCGGAGAGTACTAAAAAACATGTATTATCGAGAAAATCTCTTTAATCCGTACGTTATCCATGGTAGATCGATGGAGCGATGTCCTAGTTACCGATGAGCACCTAAGTACTTTTGTAAGTTTGTTAAGGTATTTAATTTCAAACGCAAGCGTGATTTATCAATATTTCTGGTAAGTCGGACAATTATCTTTTCAGTTAAAAATTACTGTAGCCCGATCGGAATCATTTCGAAGTAAAACCACTTTGTTGAATAATACTTTTGAAATAGCGATCATATTAACTTCCCGAGAATTATTTTCTCCATGCGCCGAATTACTGTTTTCCCGACTATCCGATTACGCGATTTTTATTATTAGGGAAAGGTATATTGCCGAAGCAATCTACTTTGAAAATCAGGATTTATCCCAATCCAAGGACAATGTACTGAGAACCTGAAAATCTCAGAAAATGACAAGTTTTCCTATCCAGAACAATCTCCAATGTTCTGAATTCACAAGCTTAGGTTTTTCTTTTATATTAAATTTAGCGCCACACTAGAAATCAAGTGGAGTCCAGTCAGATTTAAGCGCGCTATTTCGATGTTGAACTTTGTAGTTTTCGGTTATATGCACCCTTTGATGTGTTGATTTAGGGAGTTAGGGTGATATTAGAATGGTTTTTAATAGATTCTTGAAAATGCCAAGCGTGCTTTTACAACACGTTTCGTCATTTCATGCTTCAGCAAGGTGGATTTTATTTTACACGGATATTCAACCGTTTTTACATAAGTTTTATTATTTCTTGATACCGATAAATCGTTTTAGAACAGCTTTCACCTTTTTCTAGTAGTTTCTTGCAATCTTAAGTAGTATTTTTGATTCTGAACTAGACCGAAGCATTCCTATCCATATAAATCTTTGTCAATTGGATTGTTCAGTTTGTATGACATTTCGGGATATGGCTCAGCTTGTATCGATCTTTATATTTAGTACAATATAAGTTGCGCCAAGGATTAACTTTTCTTATGGTGAGGTGCACTTGCCTGCTCTGTACTGACGAGAACCAATGAGTTCTATTGAAACCGGTCTGTAGGTGGCGGTACACTACCAACGGAAAAAGCTTCAACCCTTTTCTGGTAAATTATTGCAATTTGAAGTACTGCTATTGATTTCAAAGTAGAACAAAGCACGCCCATCCCTATTAGTTTTTTTCAGATGGATTATCTTAAATATGTATTTATTTATTTACAAATACTAGCTGTAAATATATTACTTCATGAACTTTTATTGAAGGTATTCAGAATGCCAGACGGTAACTTCACGAAGAGCGAAGAAGAAAGAGTATTACTCGTACTCAATACCCCCGGAAAACAAGCCTAACATCGTAAATGATGTAACAGAACATCATGAAAGTCCTACCAGAGAAGATATAGCAATGGCCAAACACATATGCAGTAGCGGTCATTTAAAATGAGCAATAAACAACTTCCAACCATTTAAAACCCCGGACTTGATCCAAGGAGGGCAAGAAGAGATTTTACCACACAGTAGACATCAGTCAAAGTAGTTTCGAAATGGTCTATATATCAGAAATATGGAGGAGGGCCAGAGTCACCTTCATTCTGAAAGCGGGAAAAAAGAACACTACATACCCTAAATTCCTTCAACTCGTCAGTCTCAAATCGTTTATTTTGCAAAAGATGGAGAAACTAGTAAATAATTATATTAGAACAGAGATCTTTGAACAGGCGCCGCTACACCCTCATCAACATCCGTATCAAGCGGGTAGGTCTACGGAAAGCCCACTGATACAATTACTAGTTGAGATTCAAGAAGCTCTGAATAGTAACAAAATTGTAATATGTCCTTTTCTTGATATAGAAGAGGCTTTTGACAACACTCTACATGAGGCAGTCAAAAGAGCACTTGAGTGGATAAATTGACCTCCAAATGGATAGTGCGACTTGTCTACATTAGAATAGCAGAGACAGAGTTAGGACAAGACACTATCGCCCTCTGTACCACCAGAAGATTCCCTCAGGTGAGAGAAGCCTTTCCACTTATATGGAGCTTAATTGTATATCAACTCCTCTATGATCTAACCGACCTCGGAATATCCTCTCAGGGTTACGCAGATGGCGTGGTCGTGATCGCAAGAGGCAAATTGCAAAATACCCTCTGTGACATTGTTTAAAGAGGGCTAGAATACACTAAGGAATGGTGACAGATGATAGGACTAAATATCATCCGCCAAACCCACCTTAGTAATCTTCACAAAAAAAAAAAGAAACCTCAATCTGACAACCATCAAAATGGATGTGGACGTTATTGAGTGGAAGTCAGAGGTTATATATCTGAAACTGATCCTAGATAATAAACTTCTCTAGAACAGTCGCGAAAAAGAAGTAACTAACAAGACTACCAAAGCTTTGATGGTCTGTAAAAACTTTGCAGGAAAAAGCTAGGGCACAAATTCAAGAATCCTGCAATAGTAAGACCAATCGTCACTTGTGAGGCAATGATCTCGAGCAAAAGAACCAGTCTAGCAAACACGAAAGCTAACCCCTTGAAAGTTCAAAAACAAGCCTGTGCATGTATAACCAGGGCAATAAAAACCTGCACAACGGCTGTCATGGAAGTAATCCTAAAACTTACACCTCTACATATATTTGGGAGAGTATGGCGAAGATGACAATTTCTAAGCCGATGAGAGATGAGGTCATAAAACCAAAGCTCAATTTCTCATCCAGAAATCAACAAATCTGGGACATACCTCTAGATGAAATGATTGTAAAAAACTTCAGCATAAAGATGAGTCGCAAAAGCGAATAGGACAGTAACTCCATTGAAAAACTCAACAAGAATTCCATTAAATGTTGTACAGATGTCTCCAAAACAACGGAGGGAGTGAGATAGGGGTGTATGGATCCAACACTAGACACTACAAAAGCTTGGGTAAATCACCAAACATTTTCCAGCCTGAAATACTAGCCATTAAGAAATGTATTCATTTCAATAAAGAAAAAAACTATCGCGGCCAAGAGATTATTCTGTCGGATAATCAGGCAGCCATCAATGTGCTGAGCTCTCAAATAATCAGCTCCAAGATGGTCTGGAAATTTCTAGAGGAATTGAATAAATTGAGTAAGGACAATAAGGTCACTCTCATGTGGGTACCGGAACACACTGGGGTTGAGGGGAACGAAATAGTAGATAGGCTCGCGAAAAAGGGGACTGAGATACCATTTCTGAGGCGAGAGCCGTTCTGTGGAATCAGTGTTAGCATAATTTTGGAAGAACCAAAGTAAAAAAGCAGGAGTTACAATTATTGGAGTAAGTTACAAGGATTGAGACAAGCGAAAATATTTCTTGGGAACTACGACCTGAAGAGATTCAAGGAATGAGTAAACCTAAGTAAATAAAAATCAACTCAGAGTTCTGACAGGGATTCTGACATGTCATTTCCATCTGAAGGGTCCCTTAAAAACTCGGCTTGGTAGAAGGAGAAGAGTGCAGATTTTTCGAGGAGAAGGACGAAACCTCTATTCATATCCTTTTAGAGAACGGCGCTCTAGAAAACCCTAGGATGCGGTTCTTGCCGAGCACATCAATAGAAAAAGGGGGAGCTATCTACCTTGAAACCGTCCAATATCCTAAGGTTTCCGAAGGAAATAGGACAAGAAGACCTGTTTTAGTCGGGCACAATAGATCAGGTCGCAGTGTATGGACCCCAATTCTACGCACATACATACATATCATTATTGAAATAAATAGATGATAGAAATTTTTTTGTTCAGTTTGCATGAAATTCCGGGATAAGGCTCAGCTTGTGTCGGTCTTTTTGTTTAGTTTCATATAAGTTACCCAAAGGATTCACTTTTCTTATAGTGTTGTAGTTTCTTGCAATCTGAAGTAGTGAACAATGCACGCCTGTTTTATAATATAAGGTTTTTTCAGTTGGTTGTTTGGTATACAAATATCTGTACTAAAATCTACAACGGAGAATAAGGAAATATTAATAAGGAAACAAATTAAAGTATTTACTAAATATTTTTGGACTATTAGAGTGTTTCAAATAAATACATTCTTAAAAAATATTGACAAAGAAACTTGTGAATTTTGTATATCAAGACATCAATATGAGGCAAATGGAATCCTGTAAGGAAATCGGCATTCCAAGGAATTCTTTTCATGAATTGCATTTTAAAATCAGCCATATATTTATCACAATATTTCAAAATTATTCAGTATATAATTTCAAAAAGCATGACTGTTTGTATGCAATCATATAGATTACAGTAAAGGGAAAATCATACTGACTATCTAAACTAAATTTATGATCATGATCCACAATAATGAATGAAACTTTAATCTGATGAGACATTATTTACGGTATTATTTTTTTATTGAAGGTATCTGTTGATAATTTAGTTTTCTAGTTCGCATCCAATAAAATATGTAGCTAGGAATTATTAAACTTTTATATGACATAAAATATACGCAGATAATATTTTAAATTGTTTTCAAAGGTCAAAACTTCTCTAATAACATTTTAAATTATGAAACCTTATAAAGATTATCAAAAATTCTTAAAAGCAATAGTAAGTTTTAAACTAACAGGGTACTCGGTAAGTATATGTCAAAGTTTCGGTAGATGACAGAAAGCATAGTATTCCATATCTAGTACAACCGGGGGTGTCCAGGGACTTTGGGAAGGTTCTATAATGTCTTGACTCTGCATGTCTTTAAGCATCTTGTCCACCTCGTCACGTTTTTGACTTTGACTGCTAATTTTCTGTTGCATCTCTTTTTTCAATGCGCTTCATATCTTCTAGATTTATTTAAATATTCTCTTTCAGTTTTTGTTTCGTACCTTCTTGACTTGTCTGAAGTTCCTGTCTCATATCCTCCAGGCTTGTTATCAGTTCTTGTTTTACACTTTCTTAATTTTTCTTATTGTCTCCTTTCAGTTATTTGTTCATGTTTTCTAGGCTCGTTTTCAGTGTCATCAATTCTTGTTTCATATCATATTGGGTTGATTTTTCGTCATATCTTCTTTTAATTCTTGTTTCATCTCTTCTTGGCTTGTTTTCGTGTCTTGTATCATCATTCGTATCTGATTTAAACTAGCCTGAAGTTGGCCTTCCATTTTTGGCTTCTGTTTTCTAATTTCTACTAGCATAGAATTTCAATTCACTTTTTTTCTTTAACTTCTTCTTGATTTTATCCACTTCCGAGACTTTTAAATACACTATATTATTTAACAACCTTTTATTGTCACAATTCTGACAACTTGTCAAATAATTTAAGGTACTTTATCGACATCTCAAATAAAACTGTCCACGAAATCTTATCTAGACCCTTTATATACCCTTTTCCGGGATACCAGATCTTCTTTTTTAAACGTCTCATGAGGAAAATAAGAAAAGGTTAAACTGATAAAATAAATAATGAACTCGTAAAAAATAAACCTAAAACCCTACAGGCTAGAAACACAAACTAATACTATGATGTGTATACTGCTATCCGACATGCACCTGGCTGTATAAAAGACAGATCGGAAGGTACCCTGATGAGTCTAGTAGAGACGAAACATGTACCTCTGCCGTATCACTGTGGCGGGGAAGGTAAGTTTTGGCTTTCTTATCGGTATGGTGGTACAGGTAGGCCATCATCTAGATGGTGGTGGAATAAGATAAACTGTGTTCCTTAGCAATTTTTTCGAACTGTGCAACCTCTAACACGGAAAGGATATGGTTGGAACGAAGTTTGCATTTACTATTCGCATTTTACTTCATTCATATACGGAGCTTCATATAGTTGTACGTTTGCTGAATGTGATTTCAGCACTACAACGGTATCATGTGATATATCCACTGCTATTGCATCTCACACGGAGGAATCCGTGAAAGCCGCATAAACATATATACGTCATCCGACGGGAGGTCGGCGAAGCCGCGTTCAGTATTTGCATGTCTCCTTCCGATCTGCATTTTGCACACCCAGGTGCATGTCGGTACCCTGATGAGTCTAGTAGAGATAAAATATGTACCTCTGCCGTATCACTGTGACGGGGAGGATAAATTTTGACTTTCTTCTCGATATGGTGGTACAGGTAGGACATCATTTCGATGGTGGTGGAATAGGATAAATTGAGTTCCTTAGGAATTTTTTCGAACTGTGCAACCTCTAACAAGGAAAGGATATGGTTGGAACGCAGTTTGCATTTACTGTTCGCATTTTACTTCCTTCATATACAGAGCTGCATATAGCTGTACGTTCGCTGAATGTGATTTCAGCAATACAACGGCATCATGTAGATATATCCACTGCTATTGCATCTCATACGGGGGAATCGTGAAAGCCGCATAAACACATTTATACACATATATATATATATATATATATATATATATATATATATATATATATATATATATATATATATATATATATATATATATATATCATTTTTCTTAATTTTGTATTTTCTTGGGTATAGTTTCTATAATTAATAAAACACAAAACGATTGACGTTTCGCCCTTTATTCAAGGCATTTTCAAAATTTATTCCTAAAAAAATATATAATTAAAATACATCAATATAAAAAACATATTTTACATTTTGGAAAACAAACAAGACACTTAAAAACAGTAGTCAAAAACTTTAAAACATTTTAAAAATATTTAATTTCACCAGTATATACCTTGACATTTTGCTGTTCTGTTTCTAAATAAACTTTAAATTTTCATCGTTTACTGAGGATACGTGGAATGCGAATGTGTTTTATTTTTTTAAAATATTTTTTATATCTTACAATGTATATAAAAAAAACAAATAAGGTATATGTTTGGTTTTATGTTTAAGAGGATATTCTATTTTTGATTCTTATTTGACCGGATCGAATACTTAATAGTTTTGTTTAAATTAGGTTCGCGTAAATGTGGCTCAAATTTCCTATATCTGTTCTGTCGTTAACAGTGTTATTATCTTTTTTAATTTCAATCATTTCCTTTATCTGTAATTTTTGGTAATTCATATCTTTGTTTTTTATAATGGTACTGTTATAATCAAAAGTGTGTTTTTCGTCCTGTGTGTGTTTGTTTAACGCTGTTGAGATGTACAGATAAAGGAAATTATTGAAATTAAAAAAGATAAAAACACTGTTAACGACAGAACAGATATAGGAAATTTGAGCCACATTTACGCAAACCTAATTTAAACAAAACTATTAAGTATTCGATCCGGTCAAATAAGAATCAAAAATAGAACATCCTCTTAAACTTAAAACCAAACATATACCTTATTTGTTTTTTTTATATACATTGTAAAATATAAAAAATATTTAAAAAAAAATAAAACACATTCGCATTCCACGTATCCTCAGTAAACGATGAAAATTTAAAGTTTATTTAGAAACAGAACAGCAAAATGTCAAGGTATGTACTGGTGAAATTAAATATTTTTAAAATGTTTTAAAGTTTTTGACTACTGTTTTTAAGTGTCTTGTTTGTTTTCCAAAATGTAAAATATGTTTTTTATATTGA
Source organism: Diaprepes abbreviatus (assembly GCA_034092305.1). NCBI lineage: Eukaryota > Metazoa > Arthropoda > Insecta > Coleoptera > Curculionidae > Diaprepes > Diaprepes abbreviatus. The sequence goes on from JASJET010000069.1 coordinate 911,802, forward strand.
TGTATTTTAATTATATATTTTTTTAGGAATAAATTTTGAAAATGCCCTGAATAAAGGGCGAAACGTCAATCGTTTTGTGTTTTATTAATTATAGAACCTAAACCCAAGAAAATACAAAATTAAGAAAAATGATATAATCTATGGTTCAAGAATCAAGAAAATAAATAAATAAATATATATATATATATATATATATATATATATATATATATATATATATATATATATATATATATATATATATATATATTATTAAACAAAGTTATTTAAAAAATAAAAATGTAAAGATAAACTTTTAATTTTTAATAAAAAGAGCGTTATTATCTTGTAAGATTGGCGTAACAGCACGAAAACATATACTAATCCTATTTAAGACGGTATATGATGGATTTTAATCTATTTTGTCAAATTACGTTTAAAATATTAATTTAACGTAAAGTTCAAAAGAGGAAAAAAAAAGTTTAACGTAAACTCAATAGCCCCCTCCCCACCCCCGCTTCCGGACTAAAAGAAATTATGTCCGATAAGCAATAGAACAAGGGAATTATTATATTAAAGGTTATTTTCGACTTCGATCGTTCTAATCATAGAAAAATAAAAATTATTTATAACAAAATGTTATGTTAGTTGTTTTCTAATATTAAGAGGATGATTAACAATTTTGTGAGATCTTCAACGGTATATGGGTTGTCACTAAATTTGTTACACTCTGTATTGAAGTTAGGATCGCAATAACCTCACAAGATTAAGTATTTAAAAAATATTAATTCATGACTTTCAATTATTTTTTCGTGACTTTTAATTATTTTTTTTCTTTAAAATAAAAAAAAATAATTTATTTAATTATTCTATATACCTAAAAGTTTATAATGTTAATTTAAACGCAGATTATTTGTGTACCTAGAAGTAATGATATCATGGTTATTATCCAGCGATATAGATTATATTAAAAAGCAAAATCATACCTGTCTGCAACATATGTATTATTATGATAAGAACACAACAATGACCTTGTAAAAAGTTATTGATATTGCGACTTTTTATTTAAGCAATTCGACGATCGATTAATTGAATGATATAGAAGGCTGGGTTCAGAAGGCCTTACAATGAATCCTGTGATTTGTTTATTGCCTTGTTTAAGTTCAAGAGCCTATTCACTCAGGGTAGATATCTTCAGGATTGATAGATCTTTGAATATATCTCCAGTAGGTTAGAGTTTTTTTTTTATTTACCTACTCTGGTTTTATTTCTGTATCCTAGCTATTTATCTTAGGATATAGGATTTCTATGAAGAAAATTAAATACAGTTTCGTTTTCCCACGTAAAAGCGTTTATTTACGAATTATCTTGGGCAGTGTTTTGCTAGCTTTGTTTATAAGGGGAGTTTGCAAAAAAAATATTGTCATGGCGGAATTTTCAATTAAACATCGCAACAGGCAATGATCTGAAACGCGTCGAGTCAGCGCTGGCGATGCGAGTACATTCTCGAACGAGCCGGTAACTTGTACTTCGGCAAACCAAGATTTTTCCGAATGCGCACGAAAGAACACAGTCCTATATAAGGAAGAGTAGAGTTGAACCAAATCGTACGATGAGTGATTTTTAAAAAATTAATGCATGGTGTGTATAAAAATATTAGTAGTGTAAACCAGTTGAGTGATTTATTCTTGTTTAAACAAATTAGAATACTCAAGCTTTACAAATCGCATGTGCGTACGTCGAACGTAAAAATAAATAATTACAGCTCCGTAAATGTATGACGGATCGTTGGTTAAAAACAGTTAGTTTCGTTAAGTCTGACAAAAAGCTGGGCGAACAATCAATTACTTCTCCTACTTCACTTCTTGATTTTGAATCAACACAGAGTGGCAGTTGTAGTGAGCTACCGTCTCGCCAGATTGAAAGCAAAGAAAAAATAGGCGAACAGAGAAACGAAAATATGACAATGACTATATAAAGGGTGTTTTTTATAGAGATATAGAACTTTTAAATGGAATAAAACAAAGATGGATTTTTTAAATTCACATGAAATTTACTTTGTTCGAAAGATAACCTTCTAGCATTATAATTTAAATATGACTTCTGGCATATGACCGCCACGGCTGGCTCGGACGTAGTCTAATCTCGAGGTCCAAATTTCGATGACTTTTTCCAACATTTGTGACCGTATATCGGCAATAACGCGGCGAATGTTGTCCTCCAAGCGATCAATCGTTTCGAGTTTATCGGCGTTGACTAGCGACTTCACATATCCCCACAGAAAATAGTCTAGCGGCGTTAAGTCGCACGATCTTGGAGGCCAATTCACGGATCCGAAACGTGAAACTATGCGGTTTCCAAACGTTTACTTCAGTAAATCAATTGTGGCAAGAGCTGTGTGACATGTTGCGCCGTCTTGTTGAAACCACAGCTCCTGCACATCATGGTTGTTCAATTGATGAGTGAAAAAGTCAGTAATCATGGGTCTATAGCGGTCACCATTGACTGTAACGTTCTGACCAGCATCGTTTTTAAAGAAGTACGGACCAATGATTCCACCAGCCCATAAAGCACACCAAACAGTCAGTTTTTCTGGATGTAACGGTGTCTCAACATACACTTGAGGATTATCATCACTCCAAATACGGCAGTTTTGTTTATTGACGTATCCATTCAAACAAAACTGAGCTTCATGGCTAAACAAATTTCGCTGATGAAAATCGGGATCAACGGCAATCTTGTTTTGGGCCCATTCACCGAATCTACGCCTTGCTAGGTGGCTTCAATTCTTGTACGAGTTGGATTTTGTAAGCACGCAAACCAAGATCTTTCCTCAAAATCTTCCATAAAGTGAATGGACACATATCCAATTCCTGTGCACGATGGCGGATAGACTGATTCGGGTCTTCCTCTACGCTACGCTCTACAGCAGCAGTGACTTCTTCTGTAGGACGTCTCTGTGGATACGTATTATCATTTAGACTAAACGTGGTGCGAAAACGTTCCATAGTTAATCGAATTAATCGCTCTGATGGACGATTATGTTGACCGTAAAATGGACGTAGTGCGCGATACGTATTTCGAACAGAATCATGATTTTCAAAATAAATTTGCACAATTTGGAAGCGTTGTTCAGGCGTCAGTCTATTCATATTGAAATGCCAAACCAAACTAAACATAAATCACTTGACAGCTGACAAAATGGCCGCCAGTTAAAAAAGTGTTGCCAACTTAAAGTTCTATACCTCTATAAAAAACACCCTTTACTAATGGGTTTTTATTTTACTGAGGAGGAGTCAAAACCTAAACTGCTTGGTATATTATGAAATGAAATCCTAGAAAATAGCAGTTTAAAACCATCTCTTCTTCGTATACACCATGAAACAAGACATTCGGATCACAAGAATAAATCTGTTAATTATTATAAAAGAAAATTGGCAGGTAATAAAAAGTCTAGTGTCTCTTCTTTTCTAACAAATTTAAACGAAGGTTCTGAAATGGCTCTCGAGACATCATTTCGAGTTAGTTAAAAAAATTTAAGATCTGGACAAGCACATACAGTGGCAGATAATTTAATGGGACCCTAAGCAAACAACAGTGTCGCGGAGAAGTAATGATTTGACAAATGAATTTTTAAAACGAATAAAATTGAATTATTTCGCTATTCAGCTTGAAGAGTCGACCGATGTAGCAAACGCTGCAGTATTACTTGTCTATAATAGAAATATTTTTAAGAATATCATTTAAGAAGATATATTATTTGAAAAATCACGGAAAACCTATACGACAGGTGCAGCAATTCTCGATATGATCAATGACTATTTTGAAAAAATGAAAATTTGACTTTTTGTTTGGCTGAGTGCACTGATGGTGTAAAATCAACATCCGAAACATTTTCTGGTCTTATGGTGCTGATAAAGAAGATCAACAAGAATATTGAATAGACTGATATTTTTATAGATAAGCATTGGCATGTAAGAGCATTCCTGCAGAGTTATCGAGTATTTTAAGCGACGTTGTAAAAAAGTTATATGGATTTCTTGTCGTAAAGTTTTGGTCCGCTTGTTTGAATTGAAGTCTGAAGTTCAGGGATTTTTTCTTGAATTTAATTTGTCCTCTTGTGTATAGTTAAACTTTTTTTTTAATATGGTGTATACCAGGTAAGATCATTCAAATTACTGGTCAAGAATGTGTTGTGAATTACTCACAGCTGCAGGAACGGATTAGCTGTGACACTCGTAACCTCATTTGTTTTACGCCCTGTATGATAATAACTTCGAACAAGATTTTAGCTATTGATTAAAAATTAACTACTCTTCATTCATGTCGCTAATTCAAATCATTTTCGAAAAAACGTCATTTTATTTAAATCATAAATAAAAAAATTTGATTCAAAATTAGTGTTGATCTCTTTAGTTGAAAACGTCTAATTCTGTGAGCGTTCGACCTAGGTTCGCAAAAAATATACGTTTTATTTTATCGGCACCAAAACAAAATATTGTTGTTGCAAACGTTGCTAAATAGGAAAAAAATAAATATTCTGCATTTTAGACCTTTATAACCATATTATTTTGAGAAAAGTGCATGAACTGATTCCTGAAGATTTTCCTTGTAGAATGCAGTTTGTAAACTCGCTATTGGACCAGCAACTAAATAATGTAAACTTCATTAGCACTATTCTCTTCACGGATGAAGTAGGGTTTGCCAAAAATCGTATCATAAATTTCAACAATTCACATGTATGAGCTTATGAAAATCCTCATGCAACTATTATTTCGCATCATCAACGTCAGTTTCAGTCAATAAATGTCTGGGCAGAAATCATTGGCAATTTTTTGATTGGACCATTCATATTTCCAGCACAACTGAATGGAAAACTTTATGTGGAGTTCCTTCAGAACGCTTTTCACGATTTAGAAGAGCATTTACCACTTGAAACCCTCCGAAACATGTACGATGAGAGACCCCCTCATTTCAGCGTTGCTGTATGGAAGCACCTTACTTATTATAATAAGACATCATGTAAAATCAACCAACGGATCTAGTCCAGAATTTACAGCACACGTTTCTATATGTGAAAAGCCACGCTCTAATATAATTTTATACAATTTTGCATATTCCACCGTGCCTTTTAAATCCTTTATATTTAATATGCTATATCGCTGTATAATGGAATTTGGTCTGATATTTATAGAAAACTCATAGTTATAGCAATTTTCTTCAATTAGTGGCCTTTTAAAAATCGCATAATGTTGAAAGAATTATTTCGTAGAGAGATACAGAAGCTGAAAATACTCACAAAAAATACCAATACTTGTCAAATCAAAAACAATCGAAATTGATAATACCAATTTAAGTGAGTACTTAAAATATAATAGTATTACTTGAAATATCTGAAAGGTAATTAAATGACCAAGAAGAGTTCTAGTGCTCAAAAAATTTCATGTTTTTTTGATTACATTTGGAAATGTTGTGATTACTTGAATTACATTTTTTTAAAATTCGATTGATTTGTCATTAGCTTGATTTTAAAATAATATGATTAAAATGTAAAATATAATTAGTTTGGTTTCATTTGCTGAAACATCAATATACTTATAGCAATAAAGAAAACTGAAAAAGATGACGTATGAAAACTTTGATCCTTTTCGAAAATGACAGAAGTATCATATCGATAGAACATGCTTACCTACTGCTTATAATGACAATTACTAATTAATTATTCACTACACATGACCAACTTAATTCTTGAAAATTGACATTTGTTTTCTCAAAGACCACATTATACACATTTTTTCTTTTAAACATACAATTCAATATTTTTGTACGTTATTATAGTAATACACCCGATTGAAAATCACTTACGGATATGCCACAATCATAAAATTTCCTTTCATCTTCTCAATTGACACATGATAGGTGAGATTCGATCAGTGTTGTGAAATTGTTAAATTGAAACTTGGTACACTGGGCGAGCTTCAATCAACTGCATTAATTTCAGAAGAAGATATTTTCGGTCATATCCATTTCCTCACGTGAAAGAAGGTAAAGTGACAATTATTTATCAAAATTCTAATTCCGTGAAAGTAAAGGTAAAATGTTTTGGATTTTAGGCGCACGGGTAATTGCAACAATTTGGTTACATACGATTTAACGTGGAATCTTAGCCTGGATTCCTCATTGGTTTTAGAGCCAATCGATTGTGCAATTTTCAACTAATGGTCTGGCCAGAATTTTTTTAATAAGTCCAGCCTAATATGGCACCGAACCATATTTACTAACAAAATCTGTCACTGCAGCTCGACGCATTAATTGGTAAGCTACTACCGTGGATGCTAAAATGTCAGCCATTTTGGGTATACAGCGTCGAATCCGTAACGAGATGTAGTTCATTATTTGTGCGACGTTTCAGTAATTTGAAAAATATAATAATATATAATAAAGTAAATATTTGAAAAGTGAATTAATTAACTATATTGAATTTCGAATGAAGCTAATAGAATTATTTCTGCATAATTGCTTATATATTTACGTTGTTTTGATATTCAAAGGAACATGCTAAAAGGGATCCAATGGATTTTTCCTAGAAGACTTAAAGGCTTCAGCACTGATTGACAATATGAAGTTAATTATCATGTGATTAATCAATAATGGAACAAAATTTGAGTAATTCATCATAATTCGTATATTTGAAAAGAGCGCATTAAATGACAAAAATAATTATAAAAATCAGATTATATTAGCATGCTTTTAATCCATTCGCAATCACACTTGCAATGCATTATTTTCATCAATTAATACTCTTTGAACTATTTGCATTGTAATATATTACTTTGATTTTATTGCATTATTGATAAATCACATGAGGTAATTAACTATATGATATATTTGCCCTATTAAAGTGAGGGTATTTCACTGGAACGTATGCGCGTAAAGGCACGTCAGAATGAGGTTCAATTAAATTTCATTGGTCTTCTTTCGTTAAATTGCCAGGGACTTTGAGCGCGAGCGATGGCGATACATGTAACTGCTAATTCATCTTAAAAACTGGTATAGAAAAATTTGGTGTGAACGAAGTCAAATGTGAAATTTTTTTTTTTTCGAGTTGTAGAAAAAGTTAAAGAGTTCCTCGAAAAATATTTCAGAGAAAAGTTATGCGCATTTTGAAAATCCTGCAAAAAGAGCTGAAGAACATTGGTTTAAAAGGAATTGCAAAAAACATTTCTAAAATATTTACACAGAAAATTTTTATAACTAATAAAAAACTCTTTTTGACACATTCAATACGATAATATTATAGTATAAAATGATGACCCAATACTTTAAGTTAATCTATAGATTCCCTTCTGAGCTCGTGTTTTAATACGAATTAACATAAATTTTAAGGGATGAGCTATATGAGGATGAACTGCGTTATTGACTGCAATACGTGTAATTTAAGGAAACTAAATAACTAAATAAAAAAATTATATTGTTTACAAAAATCTCACACTTTAAAGTGTGTCCCATTAGAAATAGTAGCTGGTTTATCTCACAGACTAACAATCGTACAGCTTGGGAATATTTTTTGCAATAAATATGGCTCTAAAACTTCGCTGAAAATTATTTTCAAGTTTCTAAGATGGCTGCTAGGGAACGTAATAACGGCCACAAAATTAAGATCGATTGAAAAAACCTTTAGTGTAATTTTGACAGCTTTTGAATCAGTAAAGCATTTTATGGTATCTTTTGTCAATTGTGAAGTAAAGTGGTAAGGTACGGTTACATTTTAACTTTCAAAAATGCTCATAACTTCGATTTGGCTACCCTGGCCATTATGCTCGCGATTGCAAAAAAAAAACGACACATTATAATTAAGTGATTGATTATAATTATATTTTTTAATTCCTTGACTTACAAATTTAATCCCTTTGTATTCAATTACAGTTCAGAATCATTGATTTTTCATAATAGTTTAAGAAAAATATATAAAAAAAATCAATTTTGAAATATTTTTATGTAATTTTTTATCACTTTCAAGTAATCAGCTCCAAGATAATCTGGTAATGCCTAGAGGAACTAAATGAACTAAGCAAGAATAATAAACTCACTTTACTGTAGGTACCAGAACGCACAGGGGTGAAGGGAAATAAAATGGTAGACAAGCTCGAGAAGAATAGGGCTGAGATACCATTTCTGAAGCCCTTACCTCTCTGTGGTGTCAGAAGCAAAGTAAAACTAAAAAGAGAGGAAGGGGGACAAGATCCAATTACTGGACGGATCTAAAATGAATGCGACAATGAACTACAACCAGAAGGTTCAAGGAATGCAATATCCTAAGTAAAAACCAACGAGTTCTAACAGGAATCCTGATAGGGCAATGACACTTCAAGAAAATGAGAAAACCCTAGTTAATCAGATATCATAAAGGTGTAGCTCCGTGGAGGCTCTTTCTATGTGGTTGAGCCTTCGGTGATGTTATAGTCCTTTACATTTCTCATAAACTTCTAGACAGTTCGAGCCACTCCAAGCGGCACTATTTTTTGCATAGCCCTATACAGATGTTCGCTAGTACACAATCCCTTGATATTAACTTGAAAACTTCGATACTATGCTGACTCTTGATAGAATAATGGTAATCATCCAGATGCTACTGATTCCCGACTGTCTACTTATTTTCACCTCTAGGTCTTTGTATTTGGCAATCTTCTCATTATGCAGCTCATCTTCGTAGGTCAAACCAATCGCAAAATAAGCGTCAAAAAAGACGAACATATAAACGCTGTCAAACAAAAAATGTTTTTTTCTGCACTGGCTCAAAGCTTGTTAACCACAGGACATAAGATCTACTTCTCAGGAACAAAAATTCTCAGGAACAAAAATGATGGATAATTTTGGCGAGTCTCTTCTTGCATTTCGATGCGACAAATGTTGGCATCCTCTTGTTATGTATTGGATTGTCTTTGATGTTCGACATCCTTATCGACATTGGTCGTTCAGGATAGAGGGGTCTTTGATTAAGCCTTTTTTTTGTTATAAAGATACTCTGATCTTGGATGGCTAGGAAATCCTCAGTTTCATGAAATATTTGCTCTGACGTTAACCAGTAGTTCGACGCTACCTTGATGACATTGTCCTGGTTGATATTATTTGAATGTCATCCATGAAGGAGCTTCTGTAGACAGGCTTTAAGCTTCTCTTGGTCTGGTAAGTGATGGGAAGTCTGTTCAGGTTAGTTCAGTGCTTCAAGCAGTTCATGATCCCTCAAACTCGGTTGCGTTGACACTTCTGCCTCGCATAAGTTTGATAGTTATTGATTCAGTTTACAGGGGGTACAACCGAAAAGGCACTAAATAGAGGGGTACAGGGGTAAAATTTGAGGACCCTTTTTAAAAAATACTAAACTTCAGTTACAATCTGGAAGTCGTGTACGGTGGTCGGGACCACTCTTTGAAACCAGTGTCGCAGTAAACTGCGTGATGTATATTCGTCGGGAATGAAGGTTTTCTTTGTTTTGTTTTTCATTTAATTTGAGAAGTTAAGGGAATATCGTGTATTATTTTAGTCGAGCATTTCGCGATTTTAAAACTGTTTAATTAAGAAATGTACATGGCTGTTTTTTTCGCGTTTTATTCTTTTTTCTGTTTAAGATTTTAATAAGCTATTTATACGTGTTTTTTCTTCAAAATTGAGTTTTACATTTTTGGTAATAGAATGACCAGTAAGAGCAATTATGTTAGTTTCTTCGGAATTGTTATTTGTTATTAGTATAAGTTTCTCATTGTAAATAATTCGTTTTTCTACTTATTTTTGTTAATAGACTAAGTGTTTTGAGAAACATGTTTTATTTAATTTAATTAAAAACCTTCACGCAACTAAACTCGCGGACCTGCTACTGTGAGAGTTGTATACAAGAGATGTTATATAATCAGCTTATTAGCAGCCTTGTCTGACTACTGAAGTTCTGAGTTATGGTTGTGGTAAGCTTAAATAACCGTAGTTGTTTGGAACTAAAACTGTAAGAAAGAAGATGAACGTCCAGATTTCCAGACTGTCTTTATTACTGTAAAATTTAATTATAGAGTTTTTTAAAATAGCTGCTAATATGTGACAGCAGGACGTATAGATGAAACCGCCAACGCTACCACAATATATCACTTGCAGAAGTCTATGATCAAATTCTGTCACATGTTCTTAATATTAATCATATTTCAGAAGAGTAGTGAAATAAAAGAAAGAAGAACCTAAACCGTTTCGTAACAACATTAATTAAAGAAATTGATCGAAGGGTTTACAAGACAGTTCTATAACTCATTTGTTTAGTAAGAAAATTCACGGCCTTCCCATGAAATGTCAATCAATTGAACCTTGCGATATTTGTTTTGCAGTGGTAGACAATTTCCCGTTACCTATAAAAACGTATTCGCATAAACTTATAAAAGCCAAAAATTTTTATCTACGCTACTATACATTTTTATTATTGCTTACTTGCATTACTAGGCAACTTTAAAATAAAATCATTAAAGAATTTATCTCATTATGATAAGAAATTTTAAATATAATATATGGATTAGCACAGCCATAAAAATAAAACTATAACAACTTGCAGATTAACAAAAAAACTTTTAGGAAATTTGCTTTCTACGTATTTGTAAATCTCAAAAGTTACTCACCACAATTGCTAAAAGATCAATTTTGAGTATTTTTCGGGATTGTATCACAAGAGTACCAAATTTTGTTCTCATTTTTGTCCACGACATCGTTTTTAATTAAGGGTATTTTCGGTGTTAATAACAGGAACCTGATATAACAAAGTAACTAGATAATTAAGTGGATGCGATCTTCAAGTCTCATTCTTTGCCTCCCGAATCTTTTAAACATATTTATACATTTGTGTAGGGAAATTTATGAAACTACGAAATATGATTATTTAGTATATAAAAAACAACCTCAAAATTTTTTGAGATGTTATATCAAGAATTTTTTGGAACAAAGCATCTATGGTAGCCTCACATAACATAGCTCTTACCGAAAGTTGGAACATCAATCGCTTAAAGCTTGCTCAGAAATGGTAATGGTATAGGTTTTTAAAAATTATTTGATAGGTTTCTGTTACCTATCTTATCATACATTTTAAAAAAAAGTATGCACTAAAATTTTTAGTTTCAATACTCTTTTTAAACTCTGCCCCGACAGAATAAGAAATTGGGAAACACCGCCTTATAAAAGGTTTTCCAATCAAAACCAAATTTCTCTGTCTTGCGCCCATAGCGGGTCCCTAGGTTAATTTTGGTCCAGACTTACGTTTTCTGTATGAGATTCTCATATATTCATTCAAATTTGCCTTTTTATCATAGAAAATGCATTGACATAAGTCATGAAGAAAGGTTAAAATTTTAACAAAAGTTCGCAAGCAAAAAGTTGGCAATACAAAATGAAGGCGCTGTTCTAAACCTCATTCGATATTTTTGAATTAAATATTATTAATAATCGCAATGTATAACTTTTAAAAAAGTTTTATTTGCTTATAATGGAAACCAAAACATCATTTTCTTGAGTAATTTTATTGAAGGACGTTGAAAATGCCATATTTTTTTGACTACGGTTTGCGGTACTGTGACCTCCCTTTGATTTCATCTCATACACCTCCTGTGCTCTTATTTCTTCAAACGCATCTGACAGACTCTGATATTATCCCTGACGCCACAATAAATGATGAAACCAATCTCCCAACTCTGACCAGAAGGGCATCAAAAAGAGGCTGGGAAACAGCAAAGTAAAACCCAAAACAAGATATTGTGAGCTGTAGAATCGTTTAAAAGCTGCAAGGTACCGGGACCTTATAAGGACATCCCATTGCTTTTAAATTAGGACAAAGGGCTGTAAAGGACAAGTATAACTACAAATTAATTACTCTTGGTCTGGAAAAGGTGCAGAATTATCCTCATAAAAAAACCTGGGAGAGACTACTTTTAGGCGAAATCATTCAAACCAATTAATCTGCCATCTTTTCTACTAAAGCTGACAGAGAAACCTCTCTTAAAGAGAAGCCGCTATACCTCAACCAATATGCCTACCAATCAGGAAAATTATATGAGTCAGCTCTGCATCATTTAGTAAAGAATGCCACGAATAGCAAGGAAATAGCACTCCAAGCTTCTTTTGATATTGAAGGAGCATTTGATCCCACTTCCTTCTCTTCCATGATAATGTCTGCCAGAAAACATGGCATTTAAGACATACTGTGCAGGTGGATACGAAGCTTGCTCCAAAACAGACGACCATATTCTAAATTGTTGGAGGAAATCGTGGGGTTGTCGATAGCCAAGGGCTACCCGTAGGGAAGTGTACCGAGGTTATTCCCAGGAGTATGCTGATATGCTGACAATATAGTCATACGCATTGTGAGGTACTAAGGAGCACCTTAGGGTAAATCCTAGAAAAACTACAATCATACCATTTATTAAAAGAAAAATGTTAGGTGAATTAAAATTACCAACCCTCTTCAGCACATAAATTCAGATGAGCTAAGAGGTCAAATATCTAGGTGTAATCCTGCGTCTAAGCTTACCTAAAACTCGCACCTGCAGAAAATTAGCTCCAAAGGTGAAGTCCATCATGACAGCAAAATGGGCACTTGATAAAACCTGGGGATTAAAACCTGCACTGGCTGTAAACAGCCTATCAACAATGGACCACTCTTGAGCTCTCCAAACTTACCTACGCATCACGGGTGACATGAGAAGCACCCCAAAAGCAGCTATAGAAAACCTATTAAATCTTCCTTCCCTTGATACAATAATCAGAGCCAAGACGAGGATGGAGGCTTACAGGCGGGAACTAACAACGTCTAGTGGACTGGACCTGAATAACTTTGATGCACCCTACACTATTCAGGAAGGAGAAACTCTGACCGAACAGTGAGTCAGCCAGGAAACGTCGTCTGATACACAGATTCAAAATTTATCATACTAGAGGCGCCCAACTACCTGGAAACACACCCAGATTTTACATAAGTGAAGCACTGCGTCAGTATACTACAATATTTTTAGCAAACAGTCGCCCTATCGATGTACGTCTTGGGGAGAACCTGAGAAGTGGTTACAGGGGCAAGACTGTTCTCACCTTCTCTGAAAGTCAGGCAACGCTGACGGCTCTAGTGCGCTATCAGAAAACATAAGTACAGGTTTGAAACTGTCTTCACAACCTTATCGCATTAGTAAAACACAACAGGGCCACCATTGCTTGGGTACCAGGGCATCCCGCGCATTCAAAAAGCGGACTAACTCTCATGACAAGTATCTGCTATTCCATTTATTAGACCAGATCCAATATTTAGAATTACAAGGGCTACTATTCGTGAGCGGCTATCCTGAGGGATAAATCAACAACACCAGATCCACTGGAACCCTATTAAGGGCCCCAAGCACAGCAAGCAACTGTTGAGCAAACCATTCTGTAAACTGAACAGCAAAATTCTGCGTCTAAGCAGACAACACATCAGGCTGGTGACAGGACTTATAGCTGACCTCTGCAGCTTGAGAAAACATCTACATACAATGAGCATTTTCAATGAAGAACTATTATGTGATGAAGAGCCTCACACATCACCTTCGAATACGAAACTTGAACCTACTGGGCACTCCTTCAAGGATTAATCAATCCGAAAGGCTTATATCCAGAGAACAAACTAGTGAACAGGCTGCCAAACCTGACCAATGGAAACAACCTGTTTACCTAGAACAGATATAACAGGCACCAAAATAAGTCCTAAGGCTGCCGTATAAGGGCTTTTCAACCCTGGCCTGCTATGTCATATATTCGACCAGTCAATCTCTTCCATCAATTCTTGAAACTTTTTTAAATAAAATGGATGACCGACACACGCTCAATAATATAACGAAAACAGCAATAAAAGTTTATTAAAAAAAATACGTCTACCATTAGTATTTCAAACTCTGATTGAGCCATTTAAGTCTATATTACACCAAAATTCAATTCATCGTTAGTCGTCTCTGCTGCATCAGCTTTTTTACCAATATAGACCAAATATTTACTAGATTGGCAAAGTATATTTTCAGAAAGGGTAACTTAATGATGTTGACAAATGTGTACAATTTTCTCTAGTTGTTTGGAAACAAAATCTAGAAATATAGGTGGGTTATTTTATTTAATAATTTTTTGCTAAAGTCAAAATCTCAATGGTTTTCAGGTTACTGACGTAAAAAGTTATGCAGGAAATATAACTTTTAATTTTTAGGTAAAGTATCCTCTAGTTCTAAGTTATCGAACAACTTTAATCTATAGTTGAGGCTTTTTTTATACTTGGTCGTCATGCAAAATATTAACTTGATCCATCTGAAAATGAATTAATACGAATTAAACACAAAATAAAATTTTTAACTTTATGTACCTGTAATCTGTTGCATGTATTTTTTAAATGATCTATTTTCTTTATTTTATCATGTAGAATTGCCTTTCTATATTTCTCTATGTCATGTTTGGTCGCCCTGTATATCATTTTTTCGATAAACCCAATGAGTTATTTTAAGGTTAACAAAAAAACAATGATTATTGAAAATACAAATATCAAGTATGAGATAATACAACAGAACATTCGACGAGTCGAAATTAAGTTCCGTTTCAAAAGAATAAGTAGGTAAATAATAAATAATGAAAAAATAATAGTTTAAATAATTTACGATAATATAGTTTAAATAATTGGTGATGAAAATGAGAAAATCTTAACTTATTTTAAAAAAATATCGGCGTCGATACTTATATTTTACTATCAACCTGTCGTCCTAAAAGATATTAATTGTGAATATCCATATTTACAAAAATTAATATCGATATTTCGATATTCTTTCTGCAGTATATTTTCGTTTTTACGTTGGCCTTACGTTGGTGATTCGAAATTATTGAATTTATTTTGTATTTATTCGTACTTTGCGTTCAAGTGCTGTTTTAAATACTTTTAAAATGAGAAATAAAGTTTATGTATCTTATGTATCCAGTTGTAAGGAAAATTACTCAAATAACCGTGCTGTATGAGATATTAAAATAGCAGAAAGTGATTTAATGTTAAAATTTTGTGCCCAGTTATAATAGCACAGTTTGTGAGTGTAATAGAGCTTTATGTTCTGGGAATATAATAAGTAAAGAGAATTTTATTTTGTAGATATCCCAACTGGACCTCAAAATGAGTGGGACTGTTTATTTATGAATAAATATACCAACATAAAACGAATACAACGTACCACGTAAATTTCCATCCATTTAACATGAAAAAATTTGTAATCCTTGTATGACTGAGGGCTTACAAACTTTTGACAAAGATATTCCTCATCACCTGAATGTGATGAACAAAACAGTACTAAGGTTTTTTGATTAAATTGAGATAATTCCCGTGTTGACTAATTTGAGGGGATATTGCAGCCATATTGGTTTAAATAAACATGCAATTATTGCAAAAATTCATTGATATGAGAAGAAGATCTTATTGTCGAAGATAATTTGAATCTCACTACTAAACTTATGCAGAGGTGCTGCAGTTGAAACAGTTGTCGTTTTATATATTTTATTCCAGAAAATACTTAGAAGGAATAAATGCTTAAACATTTTTGATCAAAAATTATTTCTCGTTAATCTTATATTTAAATATGTCCATACAAGAACCTAATCCTTTGAGAAATTTTGCAATTTGGCTATACACAAAATTTTTAAAGTTTTGTTTTTAGATATTAATTATTATTTTATATTAACACTCACCGTAACATATTAATCTAAAAAAACTACAGTAAACATTTTAGACAAAATCATGTTTTTTTTTTGTTTAAATCAATATAGGTAATCTTAAAATCCTTAAACATTCCAGCTTTAGCAAGTATACATTGTTAATATGAAAATTCCAGTTATTTCTAAATAGGTTTCGTGTGATACACATTATACGTAAAGTAAGAGTTCCGCGGATACTGGTATCTATTTTATCTGTTAGAATCCATTACTATAAAAACTATTTGTTAATTTTTCAAAAAATATTTTTTATCTATTTATTTATTGGCAAAAATGTTTTAGGAAAAATCTCAGCTAAATAATATTAAAAGAAAAATGAAAAATACTCATGTTTTTACTTTATCTTTTTCTTAAAAACTAGTACAGAGTTGTGGTTTCTTAATAAAAAAAAATGTCAAATGATAAAAAAAGTGATAGTATTGACAGGAGGTAAGCATATAAAAAATTAAGCGGGGGATTAAACACAATTACCAAATAACGTTATGACAAAAATTTAAAATTAAAAATTGCCTTTTCAAAACTATAATTGATGAGAAAGCTGCATTTTGGTAAAACTCTATCACTAGTTCAGCATCACTATGTTTCAGAAATTCAAAAATTGAAAATCAATATTCTCTCTTCTATTTAGCTTGTATTTCGTCTTTCGATTTCTCTATATTTAACCTATTTATTTAAAAAGAGTATTTAGTCTAAAAATATTCAAGATTAAAAATAAACATGCCCTAATGAAAAAAAAAATGTTGAGTAATAAAGAATAAAGTGATATTACTGACAGTTGGTAAGCATGTAAAAATATTGAAAGAGGGATTAAACACAATTATTCATTAATGTATATGGTGAAAATTTAAACTTAAAAATCGCCTTTTCTTGACCACAATACAAAAAAAAGCTGTATTTTTGTGAAACATCATCAAAGGTTTTAGTATCACTGTTTCAAGAAATATTATTGTATGGTCACAGGTCATCGAATATGCAGTTGAAATAAAGATGTTCAAGACAAAAAACATCAAAAGATACATTTCATAGATTCTTAACTTCGCCAGATCCTTATGTAGATGGTTTGAGGAAATCACCTCCAAAAATGAAAA
Organism: Diaprepes abbreviatus; assembly: GCA_034092305.1. Taxonomy (NCBI): domain Eukaryota; kingdom Metazoa; phylum Arthropoda; class Insecta; order Coleoptera; family Curculionidae; genus Diaprepes; species Diaprepes abbreviatus. Next base: position 928,643 of record JASJET010000069.1, read on the forward strand.
TCAATATTCTCTTTTCTATTTAACATGTATTTCGTTTTTCGATTTTTCTATGTTAAGCTTATTTATTTATAATGGGCATATAGTCCAAGAATATTCAAATAAATCAAAATTAAAAATAACCATCTCTTAATAAAAAAACAGTCAAATAATAATGAATGAAGTGATATTATTGATAGTTGGTAAGAAGACAAAAAAATTAAAAGAGGGTTTAAACACATTTATCCATTTATGCTTATGGTGAACATTTAAAATTAAAAATCGCCTTTTCATGACCATAATTGATTGGGAAGTTGCATTTTTGTGAAATTCTGTTGATGATTCAGCATCACTATGTTCCAAAAAATATTATTACATGGTCACAGGTCGTCGAGTATGAAGTTAAAATAATGGTGTTCAAGACAAAAAAAATGAAAAGCTACATTTTAGAGATTCTTAACTTCATCAGATCCTTCCAGCTCCAAAAACTGAAATCAATATTCTCTCTTCTACTTAGCTTTTATTTCGTTTTTCAATTTTTCCATTTCAATTTATTTATTTATAAAGAGCATATAGTTAAAAAATATTCAAGATGAAAAATAACCATCGCGAGAGATATTGTCCAGTTTTTTTTTATTTTCACCACTTCACTTCATTCCGTGATCTTCGAGCATTTGTTCTTTAGATCTATTTATTTATTGTTACTGACTTTATTGTTACGATATAGATCGATACCAAAAGTATCGCGCATCCTTAAGCATTACACTGCTACATGTTAAGGATAATATAAAGGTATATAAAAACTTTTCAAAAAGATTGACTGTCAAAACTCACCTGGTAAATAAGATAAATTGAATATCTGGACCATTTGGATCAATCCATTTTTGATTTTTGAGGGAGATATTCGTTTGTGTTTCATTTATATCTTCTTGCCCACTAGGGTCGATAAATTCTAAAAATAAAGATATATAAGATTTTACAAAAATTGCTTATGATATTGAAACTTTAGTAATCGACTTTTAAAGAAAGAGGTTATGAATTCAACATGTATAGATTTTTAAATTTTTTTTCTAAATACAGAAATACATGATGGCTGACTACTTTAGCATTTATAGATCAATCTGAATTAAAATCCATATTTGGGTGTTTCTATATTGTTGGTTAGCCAACTTTATGCAGTCTCTGGGTCTTTTTTTTATCAATATAACTTTGTTACGAACACAAATGATTACGGTTTATTTCTTTTATAGCCCCTTTTTCTTTTTTTAATTTTAGAATTTTTTAAGGTGCAATTTTTTAATTCTTATTTTTAAAACTTACAGGAAACTATAAAATAAAAAATTTGGGAATCAGAAAAGGCTATGTATTTTTTTCTTATTATCAAAGTTTTTACTTAATAGTTCCATTTTTTGAAATCGATTTATTTTTTTGAAAAAAAATAATTTATCATTATTATTAACTTTGCTTTCAGTACGCATTTTTAAAGCTCTGCTAAAAAATCTTTTTTTAATACTATTGCCCCACAAACTTGTACATGTAACGTAGTTGCTATAACCTCCTAATTCACTAAGATGGCCTAACTTTAAAACTAGCTTATGTTTACCATGAAAAGATTAAATTGACAAGTACAATAATAATTCAATCAGGTTTTAAGCTTTAAAACATAAAAATAAAAATCATTAACTTTTTTATTAAACCAACAACAATGAAAAGTTTCTCTTGATCAAGACTTTTGCTTTCTCTTATTATCCTTAATTTGACTCAATGATAGTTTATTTTTTGACATATTAATTATAACAAAGTCGTATACAAAACAAGACTGGTCATCCAGAAGATCATTTAACTGCCATGGCAACTAGATTAGATCCGAGTCTTTGATCTTTTTAATTAATCTGGGAGTTTTTCTTTTAATATAAAGTATCTGGAGAAAACATTAGAACACTTTTCTTCTTTGGGTGCCATCTCGTCTTAGAACGTTGATTATTATTTCTATTTTTGATATTGCAGCTCTTATCAAGTTAGTCGAACTACGTTTATATGAATTTCTCATATGACTCAACCAGGAAAAGGATCTTCTTCTGAAAATCCTCTTCCCTTGTTTCGTACTGATAAAAAGAGAACTGATGCTACTAAAAAAGGAAAATGCCAAAAATGCAAATTTCTTTACATGCCTAGCCAGGTTTTTCTCAGAAATCCTCTTTACGGACAATCTACCATCCAAACTAAAAGTGTCGATAATAATAGCATTCCCTAAACCGAAGAAGAGAAAAGATAAGGCAAAAAGCTACATAGCCCTTATCAGTTCGTATTTCAGACTACTAGTAAGACTAATCTACACTCACAATGTCGATAGAAAAATGGAACACGTTCCAATTAAAAGAACAAGTTTTTATAAGAATCGAAGCTGTTATGGCTAAGTTCTCTCTCTAAATACGTTTATAGAAGCCGGTCTCCAAAAATGAAATAAAACATCAGTGGTTTTTATAGACCTACAGCAGTTTGTGATACAGTCTGGCGACAGGCCCTTACGAACAAATAACTAAAAAATCAACAAGTGCGTGCAACACAATAGCTAGACTTATGAAAAACATGCTAAATAACCGCACTTTTTGTATATATGTGAATGAACAGATTACGAACAGAAAACGAACCATAAACAACGGTCCTCTACAAGGGCCAGTACTCTTTTATTTTTTTAACTTATGGGTGTTCAACCTGCCTAAACATTTATTATATTTTATAGTAAACTCTTTTTATTTGCCAATAATACTGCGTTCGCGATTTCCTCAGGATTATTTCGATTAATTATATTGAGACTTCTTCTTCTTCGTCTTGCCAGGCTATATCCGGAACGTTAGCGATGTTGGGCTGTGATGATTTTTTTTACAGCAGATCTGAAAAACTATTCCAAAATCTGGCCATACCATTATCTCAGGTCCTTTAGCCAAGATGTTCTTCTTCTTCCTCGACTCCTGCTGCCAATTATTTTGCATAATAAGATGCAAAAGGCTATACTTTTCCCGATGTCTCTTTAGATGTGCAAAATATTACAGCTTTCTTGATTTAATAGTTATTATCAATTATTTCTCTTTTCTCGTTTGATTTAAGAGAGTATTGTTTCGCACTCTGCCCATCCAGCTTATTTATAGCATTCTTCGATAGCACCACGTTTCAAATGACTCAATTTTCTTAAGGATATTTTCTGTCAAGTTCCGTGACTCAATTCCGTAAAGAAGTACGAAGCATACGTAATATTTTAGTATTGTTGTCGTAAGACTTAAATTTATATCATGACCACATAATATCTTTTTGTATTAATTAAATGCTGATTAAGCTATTGTGTTTCTGCGTGGGATTTCGATCAAGTGGTTCCACTTATTATTGATTGTGTCCCCAAGTATGTTCTTCTACCCTTTCCAGCTGCCTATCATTAATCGAAATTCCAGCGTCAATAACATTGTCTTTACTTATAACCATATATTTTGTTTTTTTGATATTAAAACCCAATCCATAGTTACGGCACACCACAGAATTTAATAAAGATTGCAATTTGTTGTCGCTACTGGCAATAAGTACAGTATTATCAGCATATCTAAGATTTTTTGTTGGTTGTACATTTATTTGTATTCCACAATCTGTGTCATTCAGTATATCGGTGAACAGTCTTTTTCTGAATAGAAGTTAAAAATTAATGGGGACAAAATGCATCCTTGCCTCACTTCATGTTTAAATTGGATTTCTTCTGTATGATCTCTATATATTGTAGCTGTGGTGTTCTGGTTTCAATCTAAGTTTGCTATAATTCTTAGATATTTGTCTTCAATATTTGTTGATTCTGAACTTCTATCAGTTTATTGTGTGATACCTTGTCAAATGCCTTTTCAAGACCCAGAAAGCATAAAAACACGTCCGTATATACATCCCTGCTTCGTTGTATCAGTACGAGCAGCAGGCCAAACAACGTACTTTTTTGTATATTCTTGCATTAATGACACGCAGAAAGACCTTGAGAACATGACTCATTAAGTTAATGGTGCGATCATCTTGACATTCTCTTGCATTCAGTTTCCTAGATATTGCTATAAAACTAGATTTTAGCCAGTCATGTAATATATTGTGTTAAACAGGTCAACTAGGAGTTTACTTCCCTTTTCTCCTGTTAGTTTTAATACTTCTGTGGGTATTTAATTTCCCCAATACCACCTGGGCAGGCGCCGAGCAGAGGACTAGCAAGCCTCTCGCTGATACTACAGCGACCTATAAATAAGCTGAAAAAATGGATGACCGATTAGAAAATTAAGTTAAATCCTGCCAAAAACAGATGGTGTCATGTTCACCAAAGCTCAATTTACGGTCACAAATGATCGGTTATTCATTTCTAACACTCAGATACCCTGAAGGGATCACGCGAAACACTTAGGACTGGTCTTCAACAGAAGACCCTATATTATGTCAGAAACATTATAATCTTGGATGTAAAACTTTCACCAGCTTAATCGAACACAATAGACCCAAATATGAGCACTCTGGCAACGATCTTATAACAACATCCCACATCTACACTGCCACACTACAACAGCTCCACTGGTTTGTTACAAATTGATTACTCGACCATAAACTGGTACTGTTTTTTCTAAATTAACTGGCTTAAAGACAGAATTAAAATCATTATCAAACCTTAAATAGAACGACTAATTCAAGAAAAGTCTATGGACACTGTCTAAATCGCGAAGCAAAGAATATTTGATAATATGTGAAACCCAAAATCAGGTCCGTATCATGACTTCACTCAGAAAAAATACTTTGTAATGAGCAATCGATATTTTACTATTCTATCCACTTTTAAAATGCGAATATCGAAAAAATCAAGAAATTAATTTATAGATATTATTATAACCTATCTTTTGAAACCAAAATTGAGTCTCTTTAAGAGTGCAAATATTCGAAAAATCTCCATTTTTCCAAAATGTCATGATTCTATCTTTAGTCCCATTTATAAACGTACAGGCCAACAAAATTGACTGATTTTTAGTAACAGAAACTCTAGTATTCTTTTCGAAAGGACTTTGATGCGCTTAATCCGAATCTGGCTTCAGAATTGCTTTATCACGTCAGATTTTACAGATATCCTAACCTAAAAAGGCAAAAAATACTGTTTTTTGACATACTTGAGGTTATGTAAAATCACAAGGTATTTTTTTATTTTGCAAAACTAGAAAAAGCACCTAAAAGTGTGATAATTTCTCTTTCAAATCAATTTTCGAATGTCCAGATATCTTTTGTTTCACGGAATGATAATTTTGTGGCGCATCAATCTATTCGAATGCATGCCAAAAATATAATAAAAGCTACCTTTTGAGTGTACTTTTCTAAATTATGTTATTTTCATAAAAATAACTGTATAAGTATTCCAGGGGTTGCTGATTACAAATCCAAAATTCAAAATGGCGAATCCAATATGGAGGTAGAAAATTTCAAAAAGTTTTTGATTTTAGTGAAAACTTGTAGAAATAGTTATTTTCGAGATTGCTTACTACGAATCTACGGTCATATTTTAACAATATAAACAGCTGATAAATTTATCAGCTATATTGGATCTGGTGATTCAGTTTTTTTTAGAATTTTCTGCTCAATCGAGTACCTACGTCCAATAAACAAGGTTTTTATTAAAAATAGAAAAATTACCTTGATTTTACTATAAAAGTCATTGCTAGGTTAAAATTAACGTCTCCATTGACTGACTTTTTTAAAAAACTAACCTTGGTTTCGTAATCAGCAACCTCCAGGATACTTCCAAAAACATAAACATAAATTTTCTTTAAAGTTTAAAATTTTTTGAAATTCTTGTTCGCCATATTGGATCCGCCATTTAGGATTTCTAAAATATTGTTCCGAACGGCCGGTCTTCAAACAAACTACACACACTGTATAATTTTAATAACTTTTTATTTTCAACCTTTTTTTTGACACCTGTCAAACTATTTCAACTTGCGTCGACCAACACTCGAAATATACTGACTAAGAAAGTCGATCTGGACCCTTTATATACCCATTTTGGTTGATACTGGAAGATTCCCTAATTCTCTAGAAGGATTTCCATACTACATGGGGTAATCAAAATAAGAAAAAGGAATAATCCGGCGATTTCTAGACCTCCCATCATAGGCGTTCCATGTTAAAAATAAGGAAATCGAATTCTCTAAAAAGTTCCAGACCTTCTTTCATAGTCGTCTCCTGAGGAAATTAACAAAGGTAAAATTACTTAAATACAGTATGAACTCGTAGAAAATATATCCCAAACCTTATGAACTACAAACACAAACTGATACTAAGAAATATAAAACGTTAAAAAGTTCATTACATTAGAAAATATGCCTAAAACCACAGTAGTGGGAATAGGGGGCTTCTAGTTGACCCCCCCACCACTTTTTTGATTGGTCAGCCAAGAATGACCTTGTTTCTGATTGGCTGCCCAAGTTCGCCCCCTATTCCGATTGGTTTCATAAACTCCGCCTCTTTTTGCTCCACCTCCTACCTCCTTCCTAACCACCACAGTAGTTGGAGGGGAGCTGGTAGCAGTTGGAGGGGAGCTGGTATTTTAAACGATCGAATCTGAGCGAACTTCAGTCATTCGTGCGCGATGTCAAATAGCGACCAACAACAACAACAACAGCAACTCATTGAACGTGTAGGCCAAGTAATAATTTCCTACCAAAAACACGGAAAAAATCTTACCGATTTTGAAGATCAAGACTTGGCCTTCTTTCCCATCAACTACTTGAAAACATTCGTCGATTCACTTAGTTTACAACAAATTTGGAACAGGTTGCCGGAAAATTATAGAAGTGACGAAGAATTGCAGCTAAATTTGCCGTGTTTTAAACACTATCCACTATATCAACACCACATAGACGGCCCGCCATTATCAATTAAAAAGTGTTGTAAAATTAAAAAATAGTGTGAACAAGTGAATCGAGTTTCATCGGACAGTCTTCGAAATGGATCAGACACATGTATATTTAGATTCTGCTTGCGATGAAACGATCCAGTCAATGTACAAAGATGAAACAACTCATTTTAACTTGGCTGGAAGAGGAAAGTTTCACGCAAGACAGGATTCTCTGATCACTATTGATCGAAATAATTTCGAAGACGACGATGAAGATGAAGAAGATGATGGGATAGAGGATAATGGCGTTCCAAACGGGTGTGGAGAAGAGGGGCTCGTGAAAGTGGCAAAAATAAATGCAAGTGATACATTGACACCAAATTACCTTACGCGAGAAGTGTGCGTTTTTCAATCTTATGTCGTAATTATTTCATCTTCTGGCGGTGCATATAATTTATGTTGTGAATGTTACTATATACATGCTTTAAATTGCCCAAATGGGAAAAATAATTTTGTTAATAGCCACTATAAACGATCCTTTATATGTTGCGAAAAAGATCTGCAATGCAACACGTGTGAAAACGATTTATTCATAACAACTCCTTCACAAGCATGTATAATATGTAACAAACCAGAACTAAAGAATATGCAAAACCATCTAATCGAAAAATCAAATTTTAAATAAATTTATTTCACTTGCACTTATTCATGCACTATGGCGTTTTTAATATTAAGTTTAAGTTTAAAATATTTTATAAGAATTTAGATTTTGTTCTGCTAAGTTAAATAAATATAAGAAACTATGTAAATAAATATAAGGGAATGATGTGAATAAATAAGAATTTGTATTTATTCCCATTGAAAGAAATTATAATTTTGTTCTTTCAGTGTAGAATAATTCTTTTCAAATAATATGCACAACAACCCTACCGATAAATCAAATTTAAATAAATGAATTTGATACTCCACTTGAATTTATTCATGCACCCTAGTAGTTTTTGAATATTAAGTTTAAAATGTCAACTAATTTAAATAAGATTTCATATAAAATATAAGTTGTAAGATATAAGTTATAAGATATATATTAAGTTTAAGTTAAATAAATATAAGGGTGCCATCTAAATAAATAGAAATTTGTTTATATTAAGATTCGAAGAACTAATGATTTTTTTCTTTCAGTGTAGAATAATTTTTTCTACATAATATGCACAATCAATCCTATCGATAAATTGAATTTTAAATAAATGAATTTGATACTGCACTTGAATTTATTCATTCACCCTAGTATTTTTTAATATTAAGTTTAAAATGTCAACTAAGACATTTAAATAAGATTTTATATATAAGATAAAGAACAATTAGGTTTAATTCCCTGACAACAGACTATGATTTATTCTTCCATGTTAAAAAAAAAAACCTAGTTTTCATTACTATGCTTGTAAAAAAAATTATATTCATCCTATTCATAATAATTCTTTCAAGTTAAAGAAATTTGGTTATTAGGTGTGATTCTGTATAAGAAATAGAAAAAAATAAAATATTTTCTTCAACGACTTTGTTTTTTATTATTCCTATATCCAAAATACAAATATACATATATACATAAATACATATTTATAATTTATACCATTTTTTTTTACCAGAGGTTGCTGCTGCATGCCAGAGGTTGCTGCTGCATGCCAGAGGTTGCTGCTGCATGCCAGAGGTTGCTGTTGTCTGCCATAGGTTGCTGCTTTGCCATAGGTTGTTGTTGTCTGCCAGAGGTTGCTGCTCTGCAAGAGGCCAATTTATAATTTATAATTTATTGGCCTCTTGCATTTTCGAGGGTAACTCTGCCTTCGCTGCTGCTGCTGTTGTTGTTGCTGTTGTTGTGGCTGCTCCTGATGCTGTTGATGTTGCTGTTGATGTTGCTGTTGCTGCTGTGGCCTCTTGCACTTTCGAGGGTTACTCTGCCTTCGCTGCTGCTGTTGTTGCTGTGGTTGTGGCTGCTCCTGCTGCTGCTGCTGTTGTTGCTGCTGTTGTTGTGGCTGCTCCCGCTGCTGCTCCCGCTGCTGCTCCTGCTGCTGTTGTTGCTGCTCCTGCTGCTGTGGCTGTTGCTGATAAACCGGCAGAGGCTGCATTCTCATTATTTCATCCAGAGCTCGGTCAAATTCGACGGGCTCTGGATCTAAGGAGGGCTCAAACATATTGAGGAATTCCTCACTTGGCAAATCATCCATGAGGAATTCATCGTTAAATTCCTCTTCCAAAAATTCAGCCTCTGACGGCGGCGGCCACATCACAGTGTCTTCAGAGTTCGGTGAAAGGCTTCTTAGGCTATCCATCAGGTTCGCCTGATGCTCTAAGAAGCCTATAAAATCTTCCAGAGTCAACACGATGAAGGTACTCATGTTATTCAGAGAATGCTAAGTCAAGACGCTGTAAATCCTTATAAACAATACTGAAATACCACTTTTCCTACCTCCAGCGGCGAAACCAGTCCGAAGAATGAGAAGAAGAAGAAGGCAAAGATAGCGTGAACTCGAGAGAGGTCGTTCAACGGTCGTAAGTTGTTTTGTTCTTAAGAAAAAGACGAGTAAAGAGGAGAAGAAGAAAAAAAAAAAAAGTTGTTTTTTGGAATAATATAAAAAAAAAAAAAAATGTTTTTTATATTATTCCAAAAAACAACTTTTTTTTTTTCTTCTTCTCCTCTTTACTCGTCATTTTCTTAAGAACAAAACAACTTACGACCGTTGAACGACCTCTCTCGAGTTCACGGTCTCACGGTTCCCGTCGTACCATGCAGTGCCACGCCGTACCAGCCGGTACCAGGCTCTTGGCTGCTTTAAAAGGCGGCTGGGTACGAAGCGTCTCTTCAGTTTACATCTCGCTATTAGCGTACGCTTGTAAAATTATCGAATCGATTTTAATATATCTTGATAGTCGGATTTATTTCGTGTGACGTAGTGACATATTATTAATTTTCATTTGGTTTGTATTGTTGATTTCATATTTTTGATTTAATATTTTTGACTTAATACTTTGGATTTTTAATTAATTTTTATTTCATCTTTTAAAAGCCAATCTTTGATTGATTTTTTCATTTTTGTGGATTTTTTTTATTGATTTTTTATTGATTTTTTGATTTTTTTATTGATTCATAATTTTTTTATTTTTTAATTTATAATTTAAAATGTCATTTTTAAATGTAAAAATTGAAAACATCGACTTAACAGCCTTCGATTTAAACGACGCTTGCCTTGTGCATGATTTGATTGATTGTTCATTTTGTGGGCTAAGCGACGAGGAGCTAGATATTAAATTTAGGGAAATTGATATTAATACATTTAACAATTCATCTGAATCTGGCGATTCTTCCGAAATTGGTGAAAGCGATATTTTGACACAGCTCTTAAAAGTTTTGGATGAATCTATTATCCCTGATATTCCTCAAGAACCTCTTGAAACAATTAATTTCGATGATTTAAATAATGATATATTAAGGAAAAATTTAATTAACAATTCTGAAATAAATGAGGGATATAATTTGGAACAACTTTTAGATATATTAGAAGGGGGTGAAATTTGTGAAAATAGCTCAGGGCAAAATTTAATTAAGGGTGATGTGGAATATCAGGAGACTTTTGAGAGCTGTGAGGAACAAAATAATAAGGGGGTTTTAAACAATAATAATAATGGGGTTGGTAACGAGGGAGCTTTAAATAATGATAAGAGGATTGGCATTGGGGGTTTTTCGAAAAATAATATGGAAGAGGTTTATCGCCCCCACTATTCGCCAATTTCAGATGCATCGTCAGATTCATCAGAGGATTCCAACGACAGCGTTGAGACTGTTATAAACGTCTCAGCCAAAGCTCAGCATAATTTTATTAAAGTGTTGGATCAAAATTTAATTGAAGGGTTGGATCAAAATTTTATTCAGGGGTTTGAACAACCATCCAAATTTGGCTATACCAGAAATTCAGTAAATTCGGTAGATGTTTTTGATTTGAGTTGTGGCGAAATTGTGGGGTACATTGAGGTATATACTTATACTGAAAATTTTGAAGATGAGCAGCCTCAATGTCCCTTAATTTCTTCCTGTAATCAAAATCAATTTTTGAAAAATCCTTCTGGCCTAAATTTAGAACAAAGTTCTGAAAATTTAATTGAAAAAAATTTACCCAAAAAACGTTCTTTATCAGAAACAAATGATTGTTCAGATTTAAAAAAGTCAAAATTGGACGGTGATATTTCTAGTTCCCAAACTTTAGGGGCACAAATTTCAAAAAATTCTTTACCAGTCGCTGTAACAACAGCTCCGAAAATCAATCCAACAAATAAAGTCGCTATTGGAGAATTAGATAAGTTTCTACATAAGAAAACTAAGCCGAGCTTAAATAGGAATGAAACAAGGTGTGCCACATCTAGATTTAAGTCAATGGTTTATTCCTATTTAAACTTAGATAATATATGTAATAATTTATCTAATTCGACTTTAAAAGACGTTAAAAATTGTATTCAACGACAAGGCGATCTTCTTTTAAATTTGGGAAATATATTTTTTAAAAAAAATCCATGTTTTTCTTCAAATTAAAAAGTGAATCCAAAAGTTAATTCAAAAGTAGATCCAAAAGTTTTCTAAATTGCGCGAGCTGAAAAAATTGCTAATTATTCTATGTCATTGGGTCTTGATAGATCGAAATTGTATTTATTTAAAAGCGACACGGCCCTAACCGATTCCATTTTAAAATGACTCTCCTTTGCACACACTGCTTAAGAGAATTTAAAAGAAAATCACATATTGTACGCCACCTTCGAGAAAATGTTGTTAATAACGAAAACACCTTTAACTTGGAAGATTATATAATTAATCGTAAGTATTTTTTTATAACATATTTAGCTATAATTTTCCTTTTAATTTTTCTTTTTATTATTAATAAAGGTTTACAGAGGAATTAAAAAATAATAATTGTTTCAGTTGATGAACTACTTTCAAGACCTCCAATGCGATTTTGCCAAGATTGTGAAGTAAATGTCAAATCTAATTCCTGGAGCACACACTTGAGGACAAATATTCATAAAAACAGGAGCTGCATAAAATATGGAAATGGAATTGACATTATCAGGAGTGCATTTAAATGTCGAATAGCTTCCTACAGAATATATTCGCAGAATTATCACATCGACATCAAAAAGTTTCAGCAAGATATTGGTAATAAAGTGCAAACATTAATACGCCAGCGTCAACAAGAATTTACATGTGCTAAAGTAAATTTGGAATTATTTGGAATATATTATTCTCCAACTTTAACCTCTACTTCAATTAAGTCATTTAATACACCGTTCTTCATTGTAACCCATACAACTGATCTACAACAGCTTTACGATGATTTATTCAAGATTATTGAAACCAAAGCAGATGAATTGCCGGAAAGAGACTCAGGTAATTATTATTTAATCTCAAGAGCTAAGTTTTCTTAATCTCAAGAGCTAAGTTTTCTTAATATCACTTGTACATCTCTAACAAATATTATTCAGAACTAATTTTTTAATTCCTATTACAGGGTGGGCTCTACAAAGAATTCTGCATTTGGAAGTCAACATCAATAAGTACAACCCATTGAATGCCTCCTCCTACATTAAGATGCATCACTTTTCTAAATCAATAGTGAATGTGATGAATGAGGACAATTGCTGTTTCGCCTGGGCAGTGGTTTCAGCAGCATACCAGCCAACCGGTAATCCTCGAAAGACCTCATCATATCCAGACTTCAGAGACGCTTTCGATTTTACAGGTATTGAATTTCCAGTAAAATTATTAGATATAAAAAAGTTTGAGGAAAAAAATAATTTGTCCATAAATGTATAAGGAGTTGAAAAATTTTTAAGGGATAATAAAAAGGCATATGAGATTGTCGGTCCTTTACATTATAATAATGAAAAGAAAAAATTACATATTAATTTGCTTTTAATAAGTTCTGATGATGGAAATAACCACTACTGTTGGATAAAGGATTTAGGTAGCTTGGTATACAAACAATTATCAAAAAAGAAAATAAAAAAATACTTATGTGATGGATGCCTTCAATATTTTGGAACATATGAAAAACTTAACACACATTTAGAACGTGATTGTAGTTTTGTTCGAATTGAGCTTCCTTCAGATAATTTGATTTTGGATAAATTTGGCAATTATATTCCTGCAAATATATTAAAGTTTCAAAATATTCAGAAACAGTATAAAGCTCCTTTTGTTATTTATGCCGATTTTGAATGTTATTTGAAAAACATTGAGTGCCAACAATCTACACCTGATTCGACAACCTCATATACTATTAAAACTGCTGAACATATACCCTATTCATTTGCTTATTATATTAAATCATCATTTGATGAGAATGTTGTGTGTCTTAAACTTTATAGAGGTACAGATTGTGCTATAAAATTTATTGAATACATTGAAAATGATGTAAAAGAAATTTATAAAAAATATTTAAAATATCAAGTACCATTGAAAGATTTATCATCTGTGCAACAGATTGAATATGAAAATTCTAGCATTTGTTATGTATGTGAAAAACCTTTTTCAAAAGGAAATTTCATAAAGTGTAGGGATCATTGTCATATTACAGGTAAATATCGAGGAGCCGCCCACTCAATATGTAATTTGCATTTTAAACCTCCAAAATATATACCAATAGTATTGCATAATTTAAAAAACTATGATTCTCACCTATTTATTAAATCGCTTTGCTATAATAAAGAAAATATTAGTGTTATAGCTCAAAATAAAGAAAAGTATATTTCTTTTAGTAAGGAAATTTTCGTTGATGTGTCAGAAAAGCGGAAACCAGTTGCTTTGCGACTACGCTTTATAGATTCTTTTCAATTTCTCCCAGAGTCTTTAGAGTCACTATCACAAACTCTACAAGATTCACAATGTTTTGAAATTAAAAAGTTTTTCTCAAATGCTGATGAATTTCGATACATTAGACAAAAAGGGGTATTTCCATACTCTTACATAGATTCCAACGAAAAATTAAATGAGAAATCTCTACCATCGATTGATAAATTTTATAATAACTTAACCGATGAAAATATCTCTCCTCAAGACTACAATCGTGCTGTAGAAGTGTGGAATCTATTTAAGTGTTCTACAATAGGGGCTTATTCCGATATTTACTTAAAATCTGATGTTTTACTTTTGGCTGATGTTTTTGAAAATTATAGATCCACATGTATTAAAACCTATAAGTTAGATCCTGTTAATTATGTCACTAGCCCTTCTATGTGCTGGGATGCAATGATGAAATTAACTAATGTAGAATTAGAATTATTAACGGAACCAGATATGCTTCATTTTTTCAAAAAAGGTGTTCGTGGTGGGGTTAGCACTTGTTCCAAACGCAAATCTGAAGCAAATAATCCATTCTTAGAAAATTTTAATCCTGAAAGACCTACAACATATATCGCTTACTTAGACGCCACAAATTTGTATGGTTATGCTATGAAACAATATTTGCCTGAAAAAAATTTTGCTTGGGTACCTAAGCTCGAAATAGAAACTTTAAATATATCCGAACTTTCAGATACATCATCTATAGGATACATATTTGAAGTTGATTTAGAATATCCAAATTATTTACATGATAGTCATAATGATTTCCCATTTTGTCCTGAACAATATACACCACCAATTTCAAACCACTCAAAATTAATTCCAAACTTACATAATAAATATAACTATATCATTCACTACCGATATCTGAAACAATGTCTACAATTTGGACTCAAAATCATAAAAATACACAGAGCAGTTAAGTTTACACAATCACCATGGTTAGCGGAATATATAGATTTAAATACAAATTTACGAAATTTATCTAAAAATAAATTTGATAAAAATTGTTATAAATTGGCAAATAATTCAATTTTCGGTAAAACCATGGAAAATGTTGATAGGCGAGCAGATATTAAATTAGTATCTCAATGGGAAAGACAGGGTAATAAATTTAGTGCCGAAAAACTTATTTCTAAACCTCAATTAAAGGATTTTAAAATTTTCTCTGAAAATCTAGTTGCTCTTCAACTTCAACAGGTTTGCATTGAATACAATAAACCAATTTATGTTGGGATGAGTATTCTGGATATTGCAAAAACTGTAATGTATAATTTTTATTATGGGTATTTAAAAGTAAAATATGGTAATAATTTAAATTTATTATATACGGATACTGATTCCCTAATTCTTGAAGTTCAGACCCAAAACTTTTATGAAGATATGAAGCTAAATCTGGATAAATTTGATACTTCTAATTTTTCTGAACAAAATATTCATTGCATGCCTATTACAACATCAGTTGTTGGTAAATTTAAAGATGAGTACAAAGGGATTCCCATTGAAAGTTTTTATGGAACTGGTGCTAAAGCATATTGTATAAAATCCAAAAATAGTGTAGATAAAAAAGCAAAAGGCGTTAGTAGATCATGTATAAAAAATCAATTAACATTATCAGATTATAAAGATGTTGTTGAGAAAGGTGACAAAATATTCTGCACCATGTATGTAATCAAGTCAGATATGCATAATATATACACTAATTTGTTAAATAAATTGGCATTAACAACTCATGATGATAAAAGATATTGTATACCAAATTCCACAAAAACTCTTGCATGGGGACATAAGGATATTTTGGAAACAGATTTTTTTGATAAAGATATGAAAATGATGTATGATACTCTAACTTTTTTAAGTTCTGGAAACGAAAATGGATCTAAAAATAAAAAACCGCGATTAGAATTAACTCCTCCTAGTAATTTTTCATCTTTATAAAGACATCATTTTATATGATGATAAATTATGTAAGTCGTTTTTGAAGCTTTAAAAGTTGGAGGGGGAACTGAATCCAAAAACATATATATTGTATAGAAATACCATTATTTGTTAGTAATATTACAACAATGACTGCTGCATCTTTAATAGTTTTAGTTTCCCTTGTTGGAAATGTGATATATGTAAATTACATTCCTAATACAGTTAGGGCTGATATATGTATAAATGCCCTCAAAAATGAAACCGACTGCTACAAACAGATGAAAATGACATATCTTGTTGGAAATTCACACTTTTTTACCTATAATGTAACTGATTCTGCTTTGTGTGAAAATACATACATAAAAATTAAATATTCCATGACAAACAAACCATTACAATATTCAGATTGGATTCCTTTCAATAATAAAAAAGAAGAATCTTGTCATTGTGTCTGTTGTTATATATTTGTTATTATATTTACAGCAGCAATATTTATTTGTACATGTTTAATTTTATTGTATTTCATGAAAAAATATCTATAAAAATATTTAATAAATGTTAAAAAAATAATATAAATTTTGTTTTTTATTGATTCTCGTTAGTATAAAGACATTTAAAGTTTATCCCCTCCTCTTAAATGGAGAGGGAAAATAAGTTTACCCCTCCACTTGAGAGGAGAGGGAAAATGTATAAAATTTAGGAGCAAACGGATTGATAGTTAGTTTTTTGAGAGCAAGCAGATAGCCAGTTAGTTTTTGAAATACATCATTTAAAATGTTCAGTAATCAGAGTAAAAATATATTTGAAAATTCACCATTAAAAAAGAAAATAAAAAAAACAATTATAAATTCTACAAAATATAATTTAAATAATTCTAACTCTAAATATGCTGTGATTGGTTTGTGGGTGGAAAGTGATTTTCTACCATGCATTGAACTTGGTGGTAAAAATGGTCAGTCTGTGATATTAAATGAAGATGATTGGAAGAACTTATTGCAATATCAAGGAGTTATAACAAATTATATGTTTTCACCAAATGTTTTCAATGAACCGATATATTTGCAAAATTTATCTATTCATTTTGAAAAGATTGGTGAATTACCAATAGTGAAGATTGTGAAAAGCTGTGATTTTATTTACTATGGAAATGAAACTGTGTGCAGACTATGGGAACAAATTCCACTTATAGAATATAGACTAAATGTTTTACAAAAACAAAACTTTCGACGTTATTTCAACGTTTTTAGAAATAACAATTTTTACGACGGAGATTCTTTTGACAAAATATATAATGTCCTTTCTCCAAAACAAAATCTAAATAGTGAAAATGTGTGCTCCATGCTGGAACTGCTGTTGAATCATCCCGAAGAACTAGAACAAAAATTAAAGTCTAAGCCCTATTATGAAGAAGACAGTATCTATTGATGAATCAAGAAACCAAATTCATCTGATGGTTGCTTGGAACTTCGCCTACAGAAAAGCTCGTATGACTTCTGAAGAGTTTATAAATCAAAAACATTTTAGAAGAAGGATTAAATTGACTGAAGAAATTTTAAATCCCATATTAGACTCTGATTATAGGAATATTGTATTTAAAAAAATGTTTATGTAATAAGGTTATTTTTAAATAAAACAAATATATATAAAAAATCATTTTTTTTTATTACAAACATCAATTATTATTACAGCATTAATTACTATTACATCACATCTCTCTTGAAGATCCAAGAGTTATAAGATTTATCTAATCCTAACCATTTTACAAATACTTTGTTTCCTTTCTTTCTTAACACTTTTTCCACCAGATATACATTTGGGTGTCTTACTTTTTGAAGTTCTTCTTCATAGAAACCTCCTTGAATATCTATCCCATTTCCATCTTGAATCAAATACGTTGTTGGATTAGTAAGCTGGATTTTTTTTATTTGAAAAATTTCGTTTGACCAGTTGGGCGTGTAACCTTTAGAAAATTGTTCGCGAATCTTGCTTATTCGTACTCTATCACTGACACGAAATTTTGGTGATCTGGGATCCACAGTTTTCCTATGAGTATAAGCTGATTTCAAGATTTCCATTTCATTCTTTTTGTTAACTTCGTTTGGTTTTTTTCCGATTGTTGAATGCTTAGTATTATTGTATTCTGTAATTATTTCTTTAAGAAAGCTGATCCATTTATAATTACCTAGTAAACTAAACTTTTTCCACATTTTGTTTTTTATCGTTCTATTTACTCTCTCTACAATACTAGCTTTCATATTAGAAAATGTGTTGTAATGATTAATTTTGAACTGCTCCATAAGTTTCTGAAAGTCTTGATTAAAGAATTCTTTACCCTGATCAGTATTCAGATTTGTTGGGGGAGTTTTTAAAGTTAATAGAATTTTTTTCATTGCAGCTGCTACATCTTTACCAGTTTTGGATTTTACAGGTTCTGCCCATACAAATTTAGAAAACACATTTATTACCATTAAAATATATCTTAAACCCCTATTAAATTTCGCATATGGCTGCATTTCTATCAGATCAGCTTGAAATAGATCATTAAGCCCTTTTACAATTGTTCGTCTCCTTCTATATCGCCTTCTCGCCGGTTTATGTAATTCATTTACAACGTCTTGCTTAATTTTACTCATTATTAATTTATACCTTACTCTCGAAAATAAATCCCACAAATAACTTTACTTCCTTCTAAACCGTTTATAAAAGCCCTTTATCGCTGATGTTGTAAAATATAAAAAAAATCATCTCAGTTTTTTTTAGTAAGTTCTTTAATTTTATTTTCCATTGCTTCAAATGATTTTTTATTTTCATTTATAATTTCTTTTATTGACGAATTTATTTGGGTGATGTTGTTAGTAAGATCAGAAATTTTTACATTAAATTTATTTTCCATTGTTTCAAATGATTTGTTATTTTCATTTCTAATTTCTTTTATTGACGAATTTATTTGGGTGATGTTGTTATTAAGATCAGACATTTTTACATTAAATTTAGTTTCCAAAAGAACATTTGATAACGTATAATCTTTTTTGAAACCACCTAATGTTGAATTCATTTCTTCTCTTGCATAATTCATTGTATCATTAAATTCTTTTCTAGAAACTTCAGCAGCTCTTTGAACTAATTCGTTTAAAGATTTTATTTCTTTTGTTAATTTATCTTCTAGATTTTTTATATCTTTTCCTAATTGAAATTCTGCATTTGTAATATCTAATGTCATTTTCACAATTTTTTTTTCTATATTTTTTATGTCTGACGCTGTCTTTTCAGCTTTGTGTAGTATATCTGTATAAGATGTTTCAAGTTCTTTTATGAGTAAAGAAGTCTCCTCGATTTTTGAACTATTATTTTTAATTTTAATTAATACATCCTTTTTAGAAACTTCTATTATAGCTTGCACTACTTCTAGTAAGGATTCTAATTCTTTTTGTAATTTCTCATCGATTGCCTTTGTAAAATTTCCCTCGTCAAAAGACGTTTCAGATTTGGTTTTCAGATTGTTTAATTGCTTTAGTATATCCTCGATTTTTTCATTATCTTTTGTAATTTGATCTTTGAATTTTGTTTCAATTTTTTCATTTTCGTTTTGAAAATCCTCCTTCAATTTGTCTTCTAAATATTGTAAATTTGATTTATATGCATTGATTTTAATTTCAAATTCTTTAATTTGTTCTTTAAATTCATTAACTTTGTCGGTATCTTTTTTGTGAATTAGGAAATGAGTGTTCATTGATTTTTCAAGATTTTGTGTATTTTTATCCATAACGTCATGTATTTTCTTAAAATTCCTTACTTCTTCTGCTACTCTATCATTAAGCAAATTAGTAAAATTTTGAAACTTTGATGTAATTTCCTTGGAAATACTGTTCTTGACATTGTCAATTGCTGAAGTATCCTTAATTATTGATTTAATTGATGTAATTTCATTTTTTATTTCATTTTCAAAATCATCAACTTTATCATATTTTAACTTCACTACGTCAAAGTCATTTGCATATTTAGAAACTTTCTGAGAAAATTTTTCTACTACCTCATCATTTCCATCAACAGTATTTTTCAAATTAATTATCTTGTCATTATATTCAGGAATAACTTTATCCTCAAATAACTTAATCTTTTTTGCAATATTTTGTATATTGTTATCATATTCATTTATTCTCTTATTTAAATTATTAACATCGCTTTTCAACCTGGGATCTAAATTTTGAATTAATTTGTTTTCAATATATTTGACATCGCTTTTAAAAAATTTTATTATTTTCTCTTCAACATTTGATAATATTTTATTTTCTAGTGATAATAATGTGTTTAGAGCAGATTTTTTTGAAATATGACGACCAAATTTATCGATGGTCATTTTAGAAATGTTTAAAAGTATCTATTATGTCCTTTTATATAATAATATTCGCTTCTCTTAGTTCTTCAATAATGGAAATAATTTCATTGTTATGACCAGTGTGTCCCGCAAGCATGGATGCTACCAATAGTCGAAGTCTCTCAACAAGTTCGTTTACATTATCCCAATATATGTAATCTGTATTAGGTTTATTAACTTTTAAAGTTATACCAAATCCGGTTTTTTTTGAAGACACTCGACTTTCTCTATATGGAGCTTTGCGTCTTTCAAAAAATCCCTGGACTGCTTGTTGAGATTCGGGATTTAGAGTTTTAGTTTTTGTAATTCCTTTGCTTTGCAAATAAGGTCCTATTATAGAAATATATTTATGTGATCCATTCCCCTGCACCTGCTCATTTGGATCATTATTTCTACGGTATGCATTGGTTCTTTTTAAAATATCCATATAATTTTCCAAATCTTGTTTTTTATACCCTATTGGTTCTTTTTTAAATAATAACTCATATAAACCTGGTTTACCTGTATAGGTTATTCCTTCAATTTTGATGTTTTTACCAATAATTTCGACAGGTTTTTGAGTTAAACCCAAAAAGAATTTCTCGGTTTCCAAATCATGAACTATTCCATATTGGTGATCAAACTCATGTTCAACATCTTTTACACCGCTATCAATATATTGGCGAGGTAATTCATCAAATCCTAATAAATATTCTTTATATAAATCTGTATCAACAAATGTTCTAACTGTTTGCCGTGTTTGTTCCAGTATATCTGAAAGATTTCCTATTGTGGAGTGTGAACCTGAAGAAGGGTTTGTTTCTGCAATAATACTTGTTTGTTGTATAGATGGCATTTGACTTGCTGAAGCTAAACTCGCGTCCCAGTCAATAATCGATGGTATTTCTGTAGGAAGGAGTGGAGTTTTTCCCGTCTTTCTTTTTTCTGGTGTTGATGTTCCATATTGTAATTTTCTCTTTGGTGTTAGTGTTTGAATTGATCTTTTCTGTGGTGTTTCATAAATTTTTTTAATTGGTGTGTGTAGCTCTTCCTTTATTTCAACAGGTTCAATTTTACCAATCGTTGAAATTAATTCTTGTAAGGGTTGAGTTATCGGTTTATATGTTTCCTCCAATTTAGTTTGCGCCTCAAATTCCGCATTTTTTAAACTCTGATATTTTTGTTTAACAGCTTTTCTTGATTTAACTAGCTCTCTTGCTAAACGTTCATCCATGATTGGTATAATTTACCATCAAACGTTTATTTTTATAAGTAAATATATGAATCAAATCCTTTTCGATATCGGCCAGATTTCACATTAGAGTCTTTGTCTATTACTAAAAATCCAAATTTATCTTTCCAACATATTAAGCACAACTCATTAAATTGGTTTAATGACATATCAACATTAACATGATCATCATAAATATGTTTTAAGTTTGTTCGATCTTGTTGAAATATAACAATTAAATTTGCATTGTCACGAATTAATTGTTTCGGAATAGAAGAATATGTTTGACATAAATAAAAACAATCAGTATTTTTGTGTCTTCCGAAACAAAAATAGTCCTTTACAACATTCTGATTACAACACACTATATCATCAAATATTATTATAGAGTTTGGTTTAACTTGTTTTGGTGAAACAATTGTTTCTTCATTTTCAGATTCATAGTATCCAATTTTTTTCAAAGGTTTAAAAAGTGTTCTCAAATATTTATACTTTGGTTGATATAAGGATTTTGAATAAACATACAGATTTTCAAATCGCAAACCATTCGGATCTTCAATCAAACTAATAATAACATTGGTTTTGCCACAGCCTGACGGGCCAATAATTAACCCTCTTTTACTATTTCCCTCAAACAGTTTTCCATGTTTTCTAAAACCATTCACTGAACTTTTATGATCCTTAATTGTTATAGAGTATGGTTGTTTCTCAACTCTCATTTTATATATAAAACAAACTATTAATATTCAGTATTGTGATGTAACTGGTTAGTTATCACTAGGATTGCAACTATATATAATGTTTCCATCACATAATAAACGAATCATTTACAAGACAAACAGCAAAAGGAAAGGAAGTGGTTTAGTAAACTCATTAATAAATAAATTACCCTTTGAATTGCATATTCCTGGTTATAATTTTTGTGGACCTGGAACAAAATTGGAAAAACGATTGTCAAGAGGTGATAAAGGTATAAATTTATTGGATGAGGCTTGTAAAGAACACGATATTGCTTACTCACAATCAAATGATATAAAAAGAAGGCATTTAGCTGATAAAGTATTAGCTGACAAAGCTTTATCAAGGTTCAAAGCTAAAGATTCTAGTTTTGGGGAAAAAACTGCTGCACTAGGAATTACTGGTGCTATGAAAATTAAAAGGAAATTAGGTATGGGACTTCGAACGAGAAGAAAGTTCAAGCGAAAAACTCGAAAAGGACGAGGACTATCATTATCTCAGGTAATTTCAAAAGCTAGAAAAGGAATTAAGGGGAAACGTTTTAAAGACCTAAATGAAAGTATTCAAACTGCTTTAAAAGCTATTAAAAAAACTGGTAAAGTGTTACCTCCAAAGAAAAGGGTAATTCCAATCCCAAAGACTGGCGGATTTCTTCCACTTATACCTTTATTTGCTGGTTTGTCTGCTCTTGGTGCTCTTGGAGGAGGGGCTGCAGGTATTGCTAAAGCAGTAAATGATGCAAAAGCAGCCAAAGTGAAATTAGAAGAATCTAAAGGACACAATCAAATGATGGAGTCCATTGCGGTAGGAAAAAAAGGAAGTGGACTTTATTTAAAACCCTATAAAACAGGATGTGGATTATACTTGAAACCTTATTCAAAAAACTGCTAAAACATATACCTCGAAAAGCACTTACAAATTACGATTTACTTAAATACGCTAAATATTTACAAATTCCCAACTTTCGTGGTATTTTTATGAGGGATAAATTACCAAAAAAGATAAAGTTAATTGAAAGTGCAATTGTCAATCTAGATAATCACAGTGGTGTTGGTACTCACTGGATAGCATATACAAAAAAAGGAAAAATCATAATTTATTTTGATAGTTATGGTAATTTGCGACCCCCTTCTGAATTAATTAAATATTTTTATAGCGACCAAAATAATAATATTGTTAATTATAATTATAACAGTTATCAAAACTTTAACAAAACAAATTGTGGTCAATTGTGTCTAAAATTTCTTTATAACCATATGTAACACCTAATTTTAGTTTATTATTAAACATATTTTTAAAGTAAAATGTCATATAGTTTTGTTCTTAGCGGCAATTCCGCTATTTTAACATCAGAGTTACATCCTCCAATATATTTAGATGAAGATGTTGAATATGTTATCGGTCTTATAAATTTCGAAACATTTAATGCAATTCCCAATATTGATGTTGGGAATAATGTATTAATTCATGATGAAAATTTAGAAATAGCCATACCCCCAGGTAGCTACGAATTAGAAGACATAACAGATTTTTTAAAAAAACACTTGGATGAGGATAAAATTAGTTTTAGTCTTTATGCAAATAATAATACTTTACGTACACATCTTAAATGTTCAGCCCCCATAACTTTTCGTGAAGGAACTATTGGTAAATTATTAGGGTTTAAAAATGGGCGATTGGAAGCCAACATTGAACATATATCAGATTTTCCCGCGGAAATAATTAAAGTAAATTCAATAAATATAGACTGCAGTATTGCAGAGGGATCATATTTAAACGGGAAACCTGTTCATATAATACACCAATTTTTCCCGAGCGTTGCTCCAGGGTTCAAAATAATTGAGTCACCTCAAAACGTCATATATTTCCCAGTCACCGTTAAAGTAATTGATAAAATAGCCATTAAAATAATAGATCAGGAAGGTGATTTGGTTAATTTTAGAGAAGAAACCATAACCATCAGACTACATCTTAAAAAAGTAGATTAAAGATGGTAATATTATATAACAATAAATCTGCAAACTTTACTAGAAAATTTAATAATAAAAACATTAATAAGACAAGAAAGAAACCAACTTCCTTTAGTAGGAAATCAAACTTCCAAAGGTTAACACCTTCTAATAGAAAATTTCTTCAAAGTTTGGGTTTTAAACTTAAATAAAAATGGATTATTTAAATGTAAGAGAAAATGTATTGGTTGATGAATCAATATTAAGCTGGGAAATTCTTTCTTTCGATCCTTTTAATCCTACAAAACTCGGACCAAATGATGAAATCAGAATTGCTTTGCAACAAACAGGAAAATATCCTTTACCTTGCAAAAGTGAAATTTATGTGGAATTGCAAGTAACTAAAGAAGATGATTCCCCTTTAGCTAATACTGTTTTAATTAATAATGCTCCGGCATTTTTATTTAAAGAATTACGCTATATTTTAAATGGTGTTACTATTGACTCCGTTCGGGATATTGGTATAACTTCAACTCTTAAGGGATATATTTCATTTAATCAAAATGAAAGTGCTAAATTGGAAAATGCCGGTTGGTATCCGAAAACAAAATCCAAAGAAAAAATTATGACTGATGACAAAGGTAATGTTTCATTATGTATACCATTAAAGATGTATTCAGGATTTTTTGAAGATTATAATAAGATTATTCTTAATTCACAACAAGAACTTATTCTAATAAGAAGTAATGATGATACAAATGCATTACTATCCAGTAATGAAGATGAAAAACCCAAAGTTAAAATTACCAAGTTGTGTTGGAGAGTTCCTCATCTTACTGTAGCGATTCCGCAAGAATTAGCACTTACCAAAATTATTGACAAAAATAGTGATATACTAATAACCTTCCGAAGCTGGGAATTAGTTGAATATCCAGAGTTATTGGAAACTACGAGGCACAACTGGCCCGTAAAAACATCTACAAAAGTCGAAACGCCACGTCATGTTCTAATTGCTTTTCAGAAAAATAGACGTGGTAATCTAAAAATGGATATGAGTAAATTTGATCATTGTAATTTAAGAAATATGAATGTCTTTTTAAATTCGGAAAGATATCCTTACAATGATCTTCAACTTGACTTTGAAAATAATAAATTTGCTACTCTGTATGAAATGTTTACAGACTTTCGTCAAGGGTATTATAACTCTCCAGTGGAACCAATTTTTAATCCGAAAGAATTTAAAGAAAATGCTCCTATAGTTTACATTAATTGTTCACATCAAAGAGATTTACTACAAACAGGTCCAGTAACCATGAGAATTGAATTTGAAACCAAGGAAAAAATTCCCCCTAAAACAGCGGCATATTGTGTTATAATTCATGATAAAGTTTTCAGTTACAATCCATTAACAAAAATTGTGAAACAGTTGTAATACAATTTCCTTAAGATAAAATACTCTTTTTAAACAAACCGCTACTTACGCTTAAGAGCGCACGCGTCAATTTTGATATTTATTAACGTAGCCAAACCAGAATTCTTCATTTATATAATGTCTTACGAGATTTCAGTTCGAGTATTAGATTTTCAACTTCAGTTGCAGAAATTAAAAAAACAAATAAGTGAATATCAATTAAAAGTAGAAATGATCAAGAAATTCAAATATTTGAAAATATGAAACTTATTCTAGATCTTCAAGGATTCAAAATTGAAAATAATAAATTTATTGTAAAGGAATTAGCAGCGTACGATGGGCAAAAGACAAGTCATTTTATTTTCAAAGCTCCATTTCCGATGGGTCATTTACCATCCTATTTACACAAACAAGCTCTGTGGTTAATAAAAAACTACCATTGCATTGAATGGTGTGAAGGATTTACACCATTACACAAATGTGGAGATATCATAAGAGATTTAAGCGCTAAGGTGGACTATGTTTATGTAAAAGGGGAAGAAAAGGCAGATTTCGTAAAGAAGTATTCCATGAAACCAGTTATCGAGATTGATGAACAACCCACCCTAAAGAAAATGGATCCTTGCTGCTTTTATCATCAAAAAATACCATGTGTATGTGCATTATCAAATGTTTATTACCTTTACAACAATTTTTTTATGTAATAAAAGGCTTGATTACAAATTATGTGTTTTATTTTCTAACATTGTTTTAATACATGAAATATTATTATTTAATCCTAGTTCTTGAAGTTTACATATTAAAATATCTATATTTTTATTTTTTAAATATTCGCTACAACATTTAGCTGCTAGTAAACATAATTCCGCATGTTCCATATAATTTAAAAACAATATAATATTCTGCGCTTCACTTTCTTGACCTTCATATGCATAAAACTCGGAACAGGCTGCGGACATCAAAAACTCTTCATACATTTCTCTTATTAATAATTCCATAATAAATCCTACACTAAAACCTCCCTGTTTCTCAATATCTCTTTATCTCTCTCTTCCTCTTCCACGATTTCTTTTAATATATCAGGATCTTTTATATAATCCTTCAATATCCTTAAAAAGTAACTGAATCCTATTTTCTTTATTTCATGAAAGAACTTCGGCAAATTTTGGGTTTTTCTATAATTTAAACAGGCTTCTGCAGCTAATTGGTATTGGAAGGCAGTCTCATAATATACCTGTGCCCACTCGGGGTGTGTTTTCCTTAGCATTGCATTCTTTAATTGGGAATTTTGAAGTTTAGTAAACTGTTTACCTAATTTGATTATTTCATTTTGCAAATCACTGTTCATAACTACCACTTATTTTTAATTTAACACTGTTCTTTATTAGTGGTGAATCTTCTATATAAGCTTAAGACTAGTTGTAAATGAATGTAGCTCGCTCAGATTCAGTCCTTTAAAATACCAGCTCCCCTCCAACTGCTACCAGCTCCCCTCCAACTACTGTGGTGGTTAGGAAGGAGGTAGGAGGTGGAGCAAAAAGAGGCGGAGTTTATGAAACCAATCGGAATAGGGGGCGAACTTGGGCAGCCAATCAGAAACAAGGTCATTCTTGGCTGACCAATCAAAAAAGTGGTGGGGGGGGGTCAACTAGAAGCCCCCTATTCCCACTACTAACCACCCTACAAACTACGAACACAAACTAATATTATGAAATGTACAACGCTATAAAGTTCGTAACATTGCCCCCCTTTCAAGCCTTGATCGTCCCGAACAATCATCTTGATCTCGATAATGGGCCAATCTGTCCAGATGCACGACTTTCATCTTCGCATGAGGGCTTTTCTGAATTCGGTACACCAGATCGTTTAGTCGAGTCACTACGTTGTACGGACCTTCCCAAGAGTGGCCTGGAAGACATTTTTCTTCCGGAGTCTCTTTCACCGTCGCAGTCCCTCTCAACGTACCTTCTCGAGGATGACCTGTAAAACGTTCTTCTTCCATGGCCCCATTCGCGGTCACGGTCCCTCTCGTCACGTTCTCCTCGGTCGCCATGAGTACTCCTTCTATGTCTTCCGGAATGGTCCTTTCTTCTATCATTTCCACCAACAGTAATTTCCGGGCAATCTCTGTAAAAGTGATCCTTGTCTCCGCACTGGTAACAACGCATGGTATTCGAATGGTACCGGCGACCCTGATCCCTTCTTCTCGGTCTGGCATAAGTTACTCTAATGCGACAACCGCATATTTCAACTCCGTCGCAAGCCTTGACAGCAACTGCAGCATTTCTTTTATCTTTGTAAACAGCAAATCCAAAACAGAGAATACTATTACTTAACCAGACTTCCTTAAGTTCACCATAAGGAGCAAAGACTTTCTCCAAGTCGCTTCTTCGGACATCATCACCTATATTAGCAATATGAAGCCGATAGCCATCAGAGCCTCTGTCAGGAACAGTATTGCGTGTACACTGGCTTTGTAGATGCCCCTCTTGACCACACTTCCAACAACGAATTCTATTTCTGCTACGAAAGGTTGAATTTTTGTTATCTTGTGTTTTCGCCTCATTCAAAAATTCTAGCAACTCCCTCATAAGCCTCATGAAAGTTTTCTCGTTGATCTTGCGATAATCTCGGGAAACATTGACTCCTCTTATGATTCGTTCTTGGTTTCTTGATGTCTGTTTGGCTGTCTCAAACTGAAGGGCATAAGCAAGATCCTCGGATATTCTCTTCAGTCCGGCCATTCTTAGTGTCTGACTTGTTTCTGGATCGTGTAAACCTTCGATAAAACTATTCATTGCTAACTCTTGCTTTATTTCTTCTGGGTATGTTGGGTAGGTCAAATTTATTAACCTCATAATATCCGCTTCATATTCTTGAAGACTTTCGGTATATTTTTGTCTTCTTCCTTGGAGTTGGGCTTTATAAACTTCTTGGAGGTGGGCTTCCCCATAGCGCATTTCCAGAAAACTAACAATGAACTCGTAATCATTCTGTTTTTCTTCCGGAATGTTACGTAGGACCTCCATAGCTTCACCTGGTAGTGCTAGAACAAGAGCACGTGCCTTTTCCGGTAAACTCCAGTTATTGCCGCTGGCGGTGGTTTCGAACTGACGGATATAGGTAAGCCAAGGTACCTTGCCGTCGAAGGTAGGTGGCTTCATCACACAAGTTGTAGGAACACCATCTACCTTTATTACACCTGTACTGGCTACCTTCTCTATTTGCAAATATAATTGCTGCACCTGTTTGTGGATTCTTGTCACCTCATGTTGTACTTCGTCAAGTACGTCTTCTCTAATTTTGCTAATCTTCTGTTGCATTTATTGTTCCATGTGCTTCATGTCTTCTTGATTTTTTTTAAGTTCCTGTCTCATGTCCTCCAGTTTTTTTTTTAGTTCTTGTTTTATATCATCTTGGCTTGTCTTTAATTCTTGTTTCATATCGTCTAGATTTTTCGTCATACCTTCTTGGCTTGTCTTTAATTCTTGTTGAATATCGTCTAGATTTTTCGTCATACCTTCTTGGCTTGTCCTTAATTCTTGTTGAATATCGTCTAGATTTTTCGTCATATCTTTTTTCATGTCTTGTATCATCATCAGTATCTGGTTTAAACTACCTTGAAGTTGTTCTTCCATCTTTGCTTTCTGGCTTCTAGTTTCCACTGGCATACAATTTCAATTTACTTTTTCCTTTTTTTTTCTAATTTTCTAACCTAAACTAACCTTCTCTGGATTGATCCACTTCCGACACCAATTTGTTCCGGACGGCCGGTCTTCAAACAAACTACACACACTGTATAATTTTAATAACTTTTTATTGTCAACCTTTCTTTTGACACTTGTCAAACTATTTCAACTTGCGTCGACCAACTCTCGAAATATACTGACTAAGAAAGTCGATCTGGACCCTTTATATACCCATTTGGTTGATACCGGAAGATTCCCTAATTCTCTAGAAGGATTTCCATACTACATGGGGTAATCAAAATAAGAAAAAGGAATAATCCGGCGATTTCTAGACCTTCCATCATAGGCGTTCCATGTTAAAAATAAAGAAATCGAATTCTCTAAAAAGTTCCAGACCTTCTTTCATAGTCGTCTCCTGAGGAAATTAACAAAGGTAAAATTACTTAAATACATTATGAACTCATAGAAAATATGCCCCAAACCTTATGAACTACAAACACAAACTGATACTAAGAAATATAAAACGTTAAAAAGTTCATTACATTAGAAAATATGCCTAAAACCCTACAAAATACGAACACAAACTAATATTATGAAATGTACAACGCTATAAAGTTCGTAACAATATTTATATAGCAATTTTCATTAAAATCCTAGAATTTAGAAAAGTACACTCAAAGAGCTACCTGGTACTCTGTTTTTGGCTCGCATTTGAGTAGTTCGATGAAACGCAAATTTGAATTTCATTTCAAGATGGATTTTAAAGTGAAAGGATCATACTTTCCGGTATTCCTACTAGTTTTGTGAAAAAAAAAATACCTTGCGATTGTATATAATCTTAAATATCTCGAAAAAACAGGATTTTTTTCACTTTCAAGTTAGGATATCTCAAAAACCTGACGTAACGAAGCAAATCTGAAGCCAAATTCGGATTCAGAGCACCAAAATCCTTCGGAAAAGTATACTAGTGTTTCTGTTACTTGACACTTGTTGGCCTGTGATATAGATAATGTAATACATTGGTACAATAATCTTATGATTAAATCATCTGAAAAGAATGTCTAAAGGTTAAAGAGACTTTACAGTTACTTATTTTATATTATAACACTAATAATACTTACTGAAATAACTAAAAACGGCTCCTGCTGTCAACAAAGATAAACCAATTATTGTACCAACGGCAGTACTCATTCTTTTAAAAATAATTTAGTTTTTAATATGATTTTATAACATAAATTGCTACACCTTACTGCACACCGTTTTTTATTGTGCCGAATAAAAAATGAGTTATTATCTGTGAAAAATAGGTTGATCTATTTCCTGAAATTATTGTTCAACAAGCGCTTTTAAATTTTATCATTTTAAACGAAATTGTTCGTCAAATCAAGTAATAATACATTTTTAATTGATGAATGGATTTATGCGCATCCTAACAATAGGTTTAAATGAAGCCTTTAGAAGTTAAAAGCCAAAAGTATAATACTTTAATTTAATTACATGTTATCGAGAATAGCATTCATGAGTTAATTTTTTATGAAAACGACAATTTTACCGATCAAATGTAAGATATAATTTTACTAAAATCATTCCTATTATTCTCGAAAATCAATTTAGTCCCAGAACACAGTGGGTTTTTGTAGCCAATGAAGAGAGGTGGCCCACAAAAAGTTTTTATGTGTATTTTGATCCTCTGGGTCGAGAGTATAAAACAAAAGGAAAATAATGAAAGCGAAACGGATATCTAAAAACTTTTAAATTTTGGAATATATTTTTTACTGACATATATATTACTATATTTTAATTAGAAGTACGTAATAAATATAGTAGATAAATATTTTTTCTATTGTTGCAGTCAAAAAAATTTATGGGTTCAGAGTAAATCAGGCTACCCCCTTTAATGTTTGCTTCGTACCCACATTCCCCAAAGTCTTTGAAACTAATTCTACAAAAGATACATTTCTAAAAGGATTCTATTAGTGTTCAACTAAACTTTGACACATTTATTAATAAACCAACTATGTTAAAAATGACCGTTAGAATGTTGTTTATGTAAGTTTTCAATAATATTTAGTAAAATAGTTTATATAATATGGTTGCTTAGTTTCAGTCGTAAGCATAATAATGAAATTGTATAAGAAATTTATTATAAGTTTTGGTTATCATTATTTGTGTAAAATGAATTTATATAAATTAATAATATTTTATTTCCAATGTAAATACAAACCCAGTGTTCCTACGCATTTGTAAATATAAAATTCCTTGACTTTTCGAGGTATTTTTTTTTAATTTCCAGGTAAAAGTGAAGTTGACTTCGTATTGTTTTTTGGCGGCAACTGACATTTTTGCAAATTATTTTCATTTACAAAGTTATAATTTTTAACAGTTTCTAGGCTAAGGAACATGACTCTTATTCATACATGTAAAATTCCCAAAATTTATGCAACACTCTGACACATTTCTTGACTTTTCCAGTCGAGTAGGAATCCTGAAACATAGTATATCAATAATAATGGGGAACTACTAGCCTAAGAAATGTTTTTTTATCCTATTTGATCTGTATATTTATGCTTTTAACAAGGTAAAAATTGACATCAGATTTGTAATCGGAATTTTATTTTAAAAATACACAAATCTGTAATACGAAAAATTCTTTTATAATAAAAAAAATATATTTGATAACTAAATCTGGATACACGATTTTTTACTGAAATATGTTTTCTATAAAAAAAATTTACATTCATTTTGCATATAATATTAAACAATGAATTTAATGAAAAGATATATATATATATATATATATATATATATATATATATATATATGTGCAGCGAATATATGAAAAATGAAGTGGACTGTATTTTTTAATTGTAGAAAAAAACGAAAAATGAAAAACTTGCACAAATCGCTTACCTTTCCGTAAGGTCAATAAAGCACAATCTTGATCCTGGGGGTTCCTTCTTGCTGATGTTCGCAAGACTACTCAATTCACCCTTAGTTTTTTCCCGCACTTTAAGGTTCGCAGAAATTGTCTCTAAAATCAATTGCTTATCTTGCCACGATACCGACCGGAAGAACGATACCGTACTCAATCCTACTTAGAGCATGAATGTCTGACTAATTCGCGTGGATTGGTCATGCGACTTATGCGCAATTGTGAAAAAATATAATAAAAAAAATATTGAAAATAAAAGTGTTTATGAATAGAAAAGCGACATAAATTTAAGTATAATTTTAAACTACAATATTATGTCACATAAGTCCCTAATTGGAATAATTACATAGGCCGTGGGATTAGCCTAACCGTTTAAGGCGCTAGGACTGATAGGGACGACCACGGCCAGGCGCGGGTTCAAGCCCCGTGCACGGCAACTTACTTATTTAAGTTGCCAGACTATTAGAGGATAGTCCCACTAGTCGGTAGACACTTGACTGACAAAAGAGTGTAAAAACTCGGGGTTAGTTGAGTGTCGAGGACCGTGGTTCGGAACCCACGTTAAAATGTAGGTCCAGTCGCTAAATGGTCTCCGCTTCCGATGCGACTTTAAGCCCCAAATCTTTGACTTTAGAATAATTACATAATCTAGTTGACCAAAAATAAAATAACTAAGATTCCTGAATATATATATATATATATATATATATATATATATATATATATATCTATATATATATATTCATATATATATAAATATGTATATATATATGTATATGTATATATATATATATATATATATATATATATATATATATATATATATATATATATATATATATTTCTGTAATATTTTCTTGGGTATAGGTTTTTTGAAAATCACGAGATGACAATTTTTCTGACGCTTCGCTCTACATAGTGAGCTTCTTCAAAGTTATGGTATATTTTCTTTCACTTTAAGACCCTTTAATTAAAGCCAATGAATGCAAGGCCTCTATGATAGTCTGTATTAGTATCTATAGTCGTGGCGTGCATGAACCAACTTAAATTCAAAGTAAAATGTCGACAAAATCAGTCTCAATAGAGACTTGGGTAATAATCTGTAGTGCTCAAAACTTTCTTTTTTAAAATCGTAGCTGATCGTTTAATCGAGATATATATGTTTGAAGTTTTCTTCATTTAAACAACGAGATAAAATTTTTCCCATATAAAAAATATTGTAGATGAAATAAAAGCGATTACTCACAATTCAATGGCTGTAGAATTGCTCTTTTGATGCTTAAAAAGAGGAATTACGCGTCTTTTGAAGACACTGTTTCTACTTTTTAATGGTTCAGAAAGCTCAAAAACTCGATCTACCCGCTGAGGCAGATAAAGTTGCGAAAAAATTTGAAAAATTGAGTTTATTTCAAATTTAAATGTTTGTCAAATTTTGAGATTAAGAGCTTTTTAGACGTTCCAAAAAAAAAATTCTGCGTATTTTTAAAAAGCGCAATTTTTTTTTTAAACGTCTAAAAAATCCCAAGTCTCGAGACTTGACAATCATTTAAAAAGTTGGAATAAATGCAATTACCACTAAGATTTTTTGTACTTTATTTGTTTATAAGATCGGGAGTACTAGAGCTTTTCGGACGCTTAAAAAATAGACAAAAACTTCTTCAAGAGAAGCGCAATTTTTTTTGAATGTCTGAAATGCTCTAAAATTCGCGATTCCAAAGGCGATTCAAGTTGAAATAGTTGCTCGCCCTTGCATTACAATCCTTTTTAAATGGAGAAAACAGCACAATAACTCAAGTAAGAATTAGTAGCTTTAGCTACATTATCTATAGAAAGCGAAAGAACTAAAGAAGTCTACTCATAGAAAAGTTTACAAATAACAAGGCCAAATGTTTGGAACGATTTCGTAATGACATATATAACTGAGTATTTTACGATGCATTTGATGCTTGTTTTGATGTGTATCAATGAAATTACTTTCATTCAAATCAATGTAGAACTGTTTTTTTTTATCAAATAACATTATTTTTATATGTGCCCTTTACTAAAACATAAGTTGTCCAGAACGCACGACAGGCACAGCACGTAGGGTATGTGGGTTTGGGAGCTTGGGTTTTGGTTTAAAATTTTTCTTTGCTCGCCTATCTGCTGTATAATAGATATCGATCTAGCTGCGTGTAGAGTATGTGGTTTTAAGAACTTGGGTTTTGTCTTAAAATCTTGCTTCGCTTGCCTGTCTGCTATGTAACGATTATTGATCTCCCAGTACGTGGAGTATGTGGGTTTGAGAGCTTGAGTTTTGTCTTAAAATTTTGCTTCGCTGGCCTGTCTAGTGTGTAATTATCGATTTCGCTTCCCGAGGAGTATGTGGATTTGAAAGCTTAGGTTTTGGCTATACAATTTTATAAACTCGTTTTCTCTTGCCTGTCTGCTGTGTAACGAACATCGATCTCGCTACGCGTGGGGTATGTGGGATTACAAGCTTCGCGGGGGAGTCTCCGAGCTTTCAGCTACGCCACTGCATACAACTGGCGAATTATACCTAGTAACAAGGCATAATTGTTGACTTACATTCTTTTTGCTATAAAACAAATAATTCACTAGGAACTGCACTATGCAAGAACTTTGACAACAGACAGTAAAGGCGAAACTATATTCAATGTTTTGAGAGATTGTTTCAGGGAAGAAGCGATTCCTTTATCAAATATGATATCAGCAGCAGTAGATGGAGCACCTGGCATGATTCATGGTTACCGTGATTTTATAAGTCGGGGTATTTGCAATCGATAAAATCTAGAAGTTAAAATGTGGGTGACAGATGACAGAGAATGGTAAGAGGTTAACTTGCATCTGCAAGATGACAGTCTGCTTTTTTCTTGCCGAGATTAACCTTATGATGTAAAACATTAGGTGGCGAATTTTTCTCAATTTCCAACTTGCCATAAATAGAGGATGATGACATATCGGACTACGTTTAACATTTACATGCCCTTTATACAGCTTTCAAAACCAGATTTGAGGATGTTTTGACCATGCATATACCATAATGGATTATCAATCCAAGCGATGACATTGATGAATCAGATATCATCTTACGAGAAGAAACGATCTGAATAAGTACTAACTAAGAACTTAAGGCGCAGGTTAGAAATAGATATCAGTTATTTAGTCTTCAAAGAGATATACTTGCTACTTATGCTGCATTGTGGATGATTGCAAGAAAATACTTGATAGTTTTTCATCTTCATACTTCGTGAAATGGAGTTTCAATGCGGTTTTCAATCTTCTTCTTTAAAAAAAAAGAACCGGATTGAAAATTACATTCAAAGGATATTTAAAATAAACCTGACTAATTTGAAGCCAAATATTCAAAATTTGTTGTCAAAGCATCCGGCTTATCCCTCCCAGTCAAAGTTTATTGCAGATGAGGAACTATGCGCCGAAAGATTAAATGGAATCTGCAACGATTTTTGCGTTCTACGCGAGTAAAAGAGTTTTATAAAATTTCATTCTAATTAATAGATGTATGAGCTGTAGCTCAAACATTTATTTTTATTTTATTACTTTTCACTCTACAGTAAACTGAATCAATCAAATTGGTGATAAAGTGAACAAGAATGAGAAAAGTATATTGAACTGGCTATAGATATCGAATAAATCCAGAAAGTTGCCCAAGTGTAAGTAATACCTATCATCGTGTCATCGAAAGGCCTAATACCTGAAAAACTGAAGAACAGTTTTGGTAAGCTGGGCCTGCATAGAAACAGCTTCACTGATATCCACAGGACAGTCATTTTAAATGCATGCCACGTGATCGGTTATTACGAACTAGTTTAAATAGTAGAAATTTGTTCAAAGCGCTAAACACATATGAAGCAAGACAGACATCGAAAACCTGCAAAGGAAAATAATAACTCTTAACAAAAGCACACAAATACCACCCCTGGAGTGAACGCACAATGCTTCAAAGACACCAAGGAGGAAGAGGATTGATCAATATTGATAAGCAACTCGATCAACAAATAACAAATTTACATTCTTATTTTCATTGGGACTCTTCCACACTATATCGAGCAATATGCTAAGTCGACAATTCAATGCCGCTACAGCTGAGAAACCAGGATATTGCTCCTCACCATCGAACAGACCAGGAGAAGTTACAAGCCTGGCTACAAAAACCACTTCATGGATGGAATCCAAATAAAGTTAATCAGAACAATGTCGAAAACTCAGCGTCAAACTACTGATTGATTTCATGACAGATGTTTCCGGACACGGAGGGCTTCTTGTTAGCTATCCAAGACCAGTTTATTCCGACGAAAAACTATCGGAAGTTCATCATTAGTGATCCCTCAATAGCAAACGAGTTATGTAGAAATTACTGTCGAACATCAGAGACAATCCAGCATATAACTGGAGGATGCCAAGCGTTTGCTATAACCGAGTATAAAGAAAGACACGACTCTGCCGCTAAGATTCTCTACCAAGAGTTAGCAGATAAATTAGATCTATTGCACGTAGAAAAAGTGCCTTACTACAAATACAACCGGGAACCTACTACAGAATATAAAGAAACTAGGCCTTTATAAGCATTGTAGAAACCGATTCAGAAGACGGTCCTCCGATAACATGGAAAGGGTCCCCACAGAGCTTCATACTTTTGATATCTTTGTATACCTGGTATGAGTCAATATTCTCTGGAGAGAGTGTGAAGCCGTTTGGTTTAAAATCATAATCATATCATACCCAGAGAAGCTTTAAGCCTAACTAAAGAAAATTCTTCATGGACAACACCCAGATAAGGTCAACTAGGAAATTGTCGACAAATTGGCGTCAAACTAGTAGCTGACATCTGGGCAAATATTTTTCAAAACCGAAGGCTTCCTACTAGCTATCCAAACCATTATCATTACTGTAAATCACAGACAATTCAACATCAGTAGGAGAATGCCAAGCTTTTGCCGCATCGGAGTATAAAGAGAGAAACGATTCAGGCGCGAAGATCATCTATCAAGAGTTGGCAGGAAAATTCAAACTATTGGTAGAGAAAGTGAAGAACAACGAATTCAAGCTATACTGGATTTCTATTCTGTCAACAACCGGCGTATTGCCGAAAAGTATTCTGCTTATTATGAAGGAATCGAGCCTTAGTAAATACTTGTATAAGGTTATGCCAAAGGTATTTTTTGTTGAGACCCCTTGAACTGTCCGGAAGTTTACAGGAAATGCAGAAAACCGTAACATCATCTGGGGCCCCACATCATGGAAAAAGCCCTCACAGAGCTCCTTTTTTTTGATATTCGAGTGTATCTGTAATGAATGACTATTCCCTAAAGGGAGTGCGAGAACCGTTTGGCTAAGTCTCTGGGGATAATAATAATAACTCACCAAAAGCATTCTCAGGTTGACGTACTGCTTCGATGATCTTGTTTAACTGTTATTAGAGTCTCCCGTTCCAGAGAGGTTGAAGGGGAGAAGCCAGACTAAGACAACGTATAGTCTGACTCGAAGCGGGTGGCTATAAATGGGCAGATTTAGCTCAAAGGCAATCGAACTAGGACCCTAAAATTGCCTTAGGATGGAGGAACAAAGAGATAAGGATTATTTAATCCAGGTGGGTAACGGAGTCATCGAAAAATCTAACTCCTTTGCCAAGTACTGTCTTCCATTTTTTCGAAGCAACAGATTAAGGAGGCGGGCTGCTATCTCACAAAAAGCTACAGCTCAACAACAGCAAAAGCAACTACATAACTACGAGAGCCAAACAATATCAAGATTTTCCTCCTCCCACCGAAGATGTTGCGTAGGAACCTTAACCAGTGCTCACTCAAGTGGAACGACCAGGACAGGGCATGAAATGGACTGTGTCCATGCATGGGTGAATAATGCGCATTTTTTACAGAATAACTCATATAGGATGAAAAATGATAGGCTACAGACAAAAATTACATGCTGAATTCTGCAGAGAGTACCCACATATACAAATGTCGAGAATAGCAAATCATTATAGGGTTATTCTCCGAAATAAATGAATCCCAGAAACAAGTCTTAGCACTATAAAAATTAAAATAAAGCGAGAGATGAGAGACACATGGTAATAATGAACAAATTGCTGAATTTGAGCCAGAGCCACATTCGAGAGGACATCGTTGAACTCTACCAGAAACTATACACCACAACGGGACAAGCAATGCTGGAGTATGATGGAATCAACCCATTATGCAAGCCACCATGGCCAAGAATTAACTCGTCTAAAAGCTGGGTATTGTACTAGATACCATAAACAAGAGTGATCTGCCAGTTTATGTTTCAGAGGCTCACACACTAGAACATTGATATATGCTAATCTACTGCTCCTCAGTTGCATTAACTAGAACTATGGACATGAGGATTACCACAAAGCAGTGAAAATACCGCTCATACAGAAGAAAACCGTAAAGATGAGTACAAAAAATTTTGAACATCCTGCTTGACACAACGTATCTGTCAATGCAATCTGCGAGCAAAATAAGATCACTGCAATTCAGCAAAAAGGATGTATCAGAGGCGCAATCGGTCGCATGAAAATACTATATATATATATATATATATATATATATATATATATATATATATATATATATATATATATATATATGTATATATATATATATATATATATATCTTGGATTTATGGTTCGTTAAAAAAATTAATAAATCAAAATCAAATATCATTGGAGTACCCACTATATTTTACATTTTTTATATATAATTTCAGTAATTTATTTTACCTTCTTCAGAATTTACAAGATGCTTAAAATTCTAGAACTTTTTTTATATAAGTTAAATTATTTAGACAATATTGATTATTTACGTGGAAAAATGCACAAACAACACTGTATACCGTGTACACATTAATTAAATTTAATATTATTTTACATTAAGGAATTAATGTTCATAAAATAACAGTATAAAGATGACCACGTGGGTGATCTTGAAGTTAGAGTAGTACTGAAAGAACCAGAAGGAATTTTTTTGTGAGGTAATAAAGATTGTTCTGGCTATTGAGGGTTTAAGGAGTTTAGTTTAGTATATTGCGTATTGGATTTTAAAATTACGTTTTTTAGTAATTATTTTATAACATTGTTATATATTCTGCCAAATCGCTAGTTATCTGCCTTAGCGTTTCCTGCATTTATATGTTTTTGTATCGCTATCATTTCTAGAATTTCTCTTTTTTTGTGTGGTTTTCACTACGTAAGCGGAGTGGGGATGTTGTGAAGTGGGTTCGAAACCATCGTAGGCAGTGGAGAGATCACGTGTAACGAATGGACGATGACAGACTAGCAAAAACCGTGATGAGAGAGAAACCAAACACCAAACGGCCGCCTGGACAGCCCCCCAAAAGATGGAGAGATAGCTGGATTTCGACGTCAAACGAGGATCGATGAGGCATTGTGTAGATAACAGAACTTGGTTTTACCTAGAAGAAGAAGAAGAAGAAGAAGAAGAAGAAGAAGAAGAAGAAGAAGAAGAAGAAAATTTTGATTCTCTCACAAGCAAAGGAATGGTTGTTTTTCGTGCTTTGTTAACGCCGTTTTATTTTATTTATTTGTCTTATACTGTTTCTTAAGTGTTGGCTTGTTTGTCTTATGTATTCACCACTACAACCTTTGTTTGGAATATTGTTAACGACATGTGTTTTTTTATCTTTTGATATTTCAGATTTTAGTTTCCTATAGGATTTTTTTAGAAGGTAGTCCTAATTGCCGACAGTTACATTGTGTTTCTTAAACACATTTTGGAGTTTTCTGAGAGTGTAGGGATATATGAAAG
This sequence comes from Diaprepes abbreviatus, assembly GCA_034092305.1. Classification (NCBI taxonomy): domain Eukaryota; kingdom Metazoa; phylum Arthropoda; class Insecta; order Coleoptera; family Curculionidae; genus Diaprepes; species Diaprepes abbreviatus. The sequence continues at coordinate 968,424 of JASJET010000069.1, forward strand.
TGATATATATATTTTTTTGTTTTTCTGTTTTGTATTAGTATATGGTAAGTTTTCGTTATAAAATTTATGGATTGTTTTTGTAAAAATATAGTTTATTATATTTTCGGGATAGCAGTTCATTTTTAAGGCTTCTTTTACTTTTTTAATAGCCAGATTTAGGTATTACGAATCTGATAGTTTAATAAATCTGCGAGGCCTCTAACAACGGTTTTTTTGTGATAGAGTGTTGGGATTTGAAATGTAGATATCTGGAGGGCCATGTTTTTCTAGCACATCGTTCTGCTTTTAAGGTAATATTAATGTGGTGTAAGGTTAGATCAACAAAATTGATTATATTTTCTCTTCCTTTTTCTATTGTGAACTGTAATTTAGGATAATAGGCTTTAAATCTTTTTAATACTAAATCGCATAGATTTTGGGTTACTGCCATGATACGATCATCAACACACCTATAAAAAAAAGGGTAATTCGAACTGTAGGTTTTGAAGTATCCCTTACAAACTTCAGAAATGGAACCAATGAGGAAATAACACAATACATTCTAGAAGTAGAATACAGTCAGTGTTAATAAAACGTTGTTTTAATTTATCTTCTACACGATATTTTAAAATTTAATTTTAAAATAATTCCAAGGGCTCTTTTTTATATTTTATACACCATTTCAGAGACAAGTGCCCCTCCCCTTAGAAGTATATTGTATCCTAGAATAAACATTTACATTGTATACTGACCTCGGGACAGAAAAGTCAATATTTTAGATACCACTCCTAAAGAATAACAGACATGCGAAAGCTATTATCCAATATTTTACGTTAAAACATTATGGAATCTCGTCTCCATATATCTGAGTCATTCATTCGTGAAAATTTTCAGAACAATTATGTCCTTTTTATAAACTTGATGACACCGCAATGATTCAATTTATAAAACTCACTTTCTATACTTCATATAATAGAAAAGAGTTGACAAAGTAGTTGTAAGCAACGTTTAATTGGTGGTTTCTATCATGGCCATGTAGAAACGTAAGTAATAGTAAATATATCCATTTTCACTTATTACCATAAACTGTGTATCATCTTAGTTATTATCTTATATTGAGTTTGTAAAAAACATTATTAGATTTAGTGTTGTACAGGGTAGATACAAAATTTGTATTTTGTTTTAAATTTCTAAACACTCTGTTGTGTCAGTTTATTCGACTTTAAGCTGCATTTCGACATATATTCATGTCTTCATCAGGAGTAAAACTACAAAATATTACAAAGAAATGGATAAATTAACAAACTGAAATAAACAATATAAATCATGTTAATTTACAAATTAAAGATTCTCTTGAAAAGTTAAATCTAGCATGCTCAACATGCCAAAAATAAATATATTTGCAATAAAAAAACGTCAAAAAAGGGGTAATTATATTCCCATACCTAAAAACAACAATTAAATTTCAAATATATACTACACTACATATACAATAATCAACTTACATTTGAGATATTACAGTAAATATTACTTAGTTGACTAATGTCCAATTGATGGCATTTTTTTGTTTATTAATATGACATATTTCGAGGATTAATCTGCTCTCGTAATTATTTTGGTATTCTAAAATTTTGACATTATCATAATCAAAATTATGTCTGTTGTTGTTGAGTGATATTCCACAACGGCACATGAATTTTTACCTATACGACAATCGTTTTTATGTTGTGTTATACGATGTTTAAGCCATTTTGTGGGTTGTCCAATGTAAAAGCCTTGATAGTTCAAACAAAGTATTTCATAGACATCATTAATATTATATAATAGAGGTGTTCTGTATTTAAATTTTGTAAAAAGATTGCCATTTTTAACCAAATAGTAGTTTGCAATCTTCACGTTAGGGAACTCTTTAAAAAGAGAAACCACTGAATGTGTCAGTCGGTCAATGAAAGGGAGTTTTCAATATGTAATATGCAAATTAGTTTCTTCTGTTGCAACATCGTAGGTATTTGAATTATAAATTAATTTTTTGAGAATATCATGGGGTATCCGTCGTTCAAAAATCAAAAATCTTCCAGAAACTATTGATTTACTGTACTAGTCTAGGATTATTTTGTTGTTTTCAGTTCTTATGACTTTGGTGTCCAAGAATTGTACACTGTTGTTGTTTCCTATTTCAATAGTGAATTATATTTGGTCATTGAATGAATTAAAAATGTCCAAAATTATATGAGTCGAATCGGACTGCACAAATTACATCATTCACATATTTGTAGATAAATGGTAGACGAAAAGGCAAGAGGAGGATAGCGCTGTACAATAAATAATCCAAAACTATTGTGGCTAAAATTGGATTGACGAAGGAGCCATGCAGGGAGCTAGGCAGAGAGAGTCTTTTAAAACTTAATAATTTCATTTTTAAGAACACTTTTTAGTTTCAGCAATTAATTTTGTTGTCAAATTTTTGGAACCCCATGGGTTCAATAAACTCGAATGAATTGTTTATTGGGAATGACCTACACTCATTTGATTGTGGTAATAGATCATTTAATTTTTTGGATATTTTATAGTAGAAGATATTAACGTAAGATACAAATGGTTTAATAGATTTATGTTATATACACTTAGTTTAATAGGATTATTTCTTGTTAGGTGGCAAAAAAATTACTTGAATTTGTAGTATTGTGCAACCAGGCGTGCAAGTGAAGTTGGTACAGTGGAGCACCTATTTCACATAAACAAGGGTGAAAGGTAATTTAGATAACCTCACCTCAACTTGCTGAAGAACGAGAAAGTGTACATTCTTCCCTCCCCGGTTTCTGCAAAATATTGCCTTTGAGCATACAGACCAACTTTCTGTTTTCTCTTAGTGCCTACTTATTTTTGCCATCAGTAACATCGACCAATCAGCCAGCTTGAGTTGTCATCATGTCCTGTTCAAAATGTAAGAATGAACTTAGTGAGAGAGAGGTGAAGTACAAAATTGTTTGTGATTTTTGCAGTGCTGCAGATTGCCTGGTATGCTCCAAGTCTACCACTTCTGAGGCTCAGGTCACTCAATTAAGAACAAGAATCATACGATACGCGTGTAGCGAGTGTGTTGATTCTATTAGAAATCGGGACAGTAAGGATCGGACAGTGAATGATGTTGATGTTGATGGCATAGTGGGCAGACTGCGGAATTTCTTGAAGCCGAACCTGGGGTCTCTCATGCTTGATGCACTTGGTCATAAGCTGGATGACTTGAGTTGTGCACTGAGGATTGGGTTTATGAACTGTGAGGAAAGAATTGCTAGACTGTCTGGGGCACAAGATCACTTCAAACCTGAACTTAAAAAAATTGTTAAAGCTATAAACTCGACAAATAGCACACATACTGTCTCTATAAATACAACTAAACCGAGTGATAAGCACTGTAGGGGAACTACCAATGTAAATTCTTCTTCAAGTGAACATGAAGATAAATTAGAAAAACTTTCCAGGGCCTTCTATGAACTAAGTGCAAAATACAAGGCTCAACAGGCAGATGCTGCTATCTCTAAAAAAGGATCTTGCTGATGTTAACTGGAAAGTAAATACTCAGTCTCAGATCATGCCTCGTCAAAATGCTAAGACATTTCCCAAAACTCCAGCCCGGATCCAGGGGAATCTTGTACCCGCTGACGGCGTTCAGATTCAGAAACCAAAGGGTGCAATTGTGCGACAGAAGAAGTCGAATGATGGATTACTGGCATCCATACCGCATACGTCCATATTTGTCTACAATATCTCCTTAGGGGTTAATGAGCCTGAGCTTATGGATTACTTAAAAAACAATTTTGGTTCCCAAGAAAATTTTATTATAGAGAAAGTTCCCACTAAATCCGGTCAATATAAAGCTTTCAAGGTCACTACAAATAAAGTCCTGGAAGATCACTTACTGAAACCTAACAACTGGCCTAAAAATATTAACTTCAAAAAGTTTACGTTTATTCGATCCCATTGTCAAAGAGGATATAACGCATAACAATACCATTCCAGGCCAGGATTCAGTGACTTAGCTGAGAATACTGTTCGTATAATTAATCTGAACGCTAGAAGCATCAGACTTAAATCACTAGAAATGGAGCTTTCCCTACACACTGTAAATTAAATCAATTTTTCTTTGGACCATCTAGAACTCAAGGTGATTGCAGTATACTCTTAGATAATATCTTTATAATATTAAGTTTATCCTAGTAAACACTTTAGACACAAACTTGTTTGATCATAGAGCTCAAATTTTGCATTTCCCGTCTGCGTCCGGTGCAAAACAAATATTTATTAATAAAACAAAATTTCCTAAGGAAATATTCAATTACTTGTTATGAAAGGAGGACTGGCTGTCTAAACTTGAACCCATAAACTTGGAAAACAAATTTACTTAATTTTTTTCTACCTTTTATAGCTTGTTTGAAATGTCATTTCCATGGCAAGTCAAACCTAGCAAACAGAATGAAAAGAGTTTACAGTGGATTACACCTGATATTATTGACGAGGGTAGGTTACTTAGGCAGATGTATAGAGCTCACCATAGATTTAGATATATTAACATCTAATATAACTAAAAAGAGAAATCACAAAACTAAAAATCAATATAATTCGAAAAGGTTACTTAACTCAACAAATATATTTAAGACTGCTTGGCCTGTTATCAACTCCCATACTAATAATTCTAAGTCGAAGACTAAAATTCCTAAAACTATACTGACCACTAATATTGAAATTAATGGAGATAGATTGAATCTGTTGACAGACTGGTAGGTCATACAGACCAAACTCAAGAAGCTTTTTTACCAGCTTTGGGTTCACAAAGATTTTTCTTGGTACCATTTTCTTAGATTCAAGTAAAATCCCTTAAGTCAGTCTCCAATAAAAAAATCTTGCGGTCATGATGAAGTTCCATGTAACTTGTTGAAGGATTGCGCTCAAAACATGCTAATCTCGCTGATGTACTTAATCAATCTTTCTTTTGAGTATAGGTATTTTCCCAAAAAATTTTAAAAATGCTTTTGTGGTGCTAATTCATAAAAAGGGAAATATGTCTCTGGTGGAAAATTATAGACCTGTCGGTTTGTTATCAGTTTTCTCGAAGGTGTTCGAGAAGTGTTTTAAGGAGAGGCTTGTTGTTTTCTTGGACAAATATGACATATTGACATATAGACATTTTCGTGTTGGTCGATCTACAACTGATGCAGTTCTGGTGTTCTACTCAAACATTTTGAATAACTTTGATAAAAAGCTGAAGTCGTGGGTATTTTCTATGATTTTGATAAGGCTTTTAACACACTAAATCATGCTATGCATACTACTAAAACTGAGAAATATGAAAATAGAAGGCCTGGTCTTGGATCGATAAAATCATACTTAACTGATAGAACACAGGCTATCAAAGTGTCATTTAATAATAGGTCAATCATTTCCGAATGGGCAACTATAACGATGGACGTCCCATACGGATCTACCTTGTCCATCCTTTTTATTAATGTTTTGCCTCTCTTTGTGAGGGACAGTTACATAATACTTTTTGCATATGATACATCGGATGTTGTGGATGAGAGCGATTATGACAGTGTGTGCTCGAAGGCAAATCAATGTGTTCAGGACATTGCGGACTAGTGCCTGATGAACGGTTTATATTTACACTAATCTAAAACGAAATTTTCGGTCTTTACGTCCATTAGAGTGCTCTATGACAGAAGCTTACATGTCAGGGATCGGTATGTGAACTTGGAGCAATGCGATGCTGTCAAATTCCTTGGCATCGTGGTTGATAAACACTTGATTATTTACCTAAATTATTTTTTAAAATTTAAGAAATATAAATAATCAAAATTCTTTTAAGAAATCTCCGAGGATCTTTCTGTCTCTAAATCCTTTTTATTCAATGGATGATTTTTTAAATTTTACTTTTTGATTGTTCGTTTAGTCACAATGTTCCTTGTTAATTATCTCTGACAATTCCAATATATAATATGTATGTCTGTGGAAATATATCATTTGAGTTTGAATTCCTTGCGAATTTTAGAAGATCATAGAATATGGAAGAGGATAAAGGGTTCGTAGTTTTGTATCCATAAATTTATTTTGCTGTGATATATAAAGTGCCTTTTAAAGTGTTAATTATTTCAGTTTGGTATTTTTTAGTTTTATCGTCCTTTAACGTTCGGACAGTATTGTTCTTTAACAATATTCCATGAAATATATTATTGCTTACAAACTGCTAATCCTGAATCAGTTTTTCTTGCAGTTCTCCTACACCAAACCTTAATTAATAGTAAAAAAAAATTCACAATAAACATTTATTTTGCAACATGTCAATTAATTGTGATATCTTGCCATTAGATGTGTAATAATTAGGTGATAGCGAAACAATGGTTTATCTTTTTCTGAAATATCAGTATTTTATTAGATTCTGTACCAGTATCAAATATGATAAAGTTTGGTTAAGACGTGTTTATTTTGCGGTAATTCAGTGAGTGATAAATAGAATTAAAAATAGTGCAATTTTATTTAATTATTAGTACTACAAATAATAAAGATCTGATATATCTTTATTGTTAAGGTAAGGGTATACAATACTTTTTATTTATATTCTGATTGTAAGTTTGCAATAGTAATGTATAATCAGCGGCCCTTTTGATTTTGTGACAATTTATACTCCAAACCTTTTTCAGTTCACCAAAAATTTTATGGTTAATTTTCGAATATTTTCCTAATATTTATAACTCAAAGTGTAAAGAAAGAAGAGGATAGGCATATTTTCCAACAATTAATGTTACAAAGTATTACACACCTTTATTAATATAAACAATTTTTTAACAGTACTAAAATTAAAAGAATTATATTAAAAAATCAATTTTTTCACATAGGGGCTCTTTTTCAAATCATATTGATGTACTTGTACTATAACTCTTGTAGATTTTAAGGGCTCATCTTAGATTAAAAAAAAAAACTGATTTTTTAAATTCCTTCAAAACTTGGTGGCATTAACATCAGAGGGTACTTAATACAACACTTAAACTGCAAAAATAATGTTTTCTCTGCGTAGCTCAACCAGCATTCTTACTGTTAAAGCTTTCCTTAAAGTCACTCAAGACTCTTTGAACACAGGGTTACTGACTCTCAATTCCATTCATGTGGCGCTCTGCTACCTTGAATACGACGCCGGTACGTATCTCGCATTCGCCTTGAGTACGCTCATCAAAGAACAGCTTTCTTTTAAAAAATCAAATTTATATTGAAAATATAGACCTTTTACCATCTAATGTCGTTGGATTCGTCTCTTAATTATTATAAACAAAGAAGTTTCTATTTCTTATTCGTAGCAGAGAACTGTTTTTTCTTTGAACGTCTTCATAATAAAATCAGTTTTCAATAAAAAAGTAGATGATAAAAAAACCTTTTAAATAAATGCCACATTGTGCCTTGTACACAGTCTGGTTCTAGAAGTAATCATAGTACAAATACTACCCTCCAGAAAATGGGTGACATTTTATACCGAGTAAATGATAAGGGCCAAAATACTTCTTTAATTCTTCTGCATTACACTAAAGCGTTTGACACCGTGAATCAAAATCTTTTCTTTATAAAACTAAAATATTGCGATATAGGGAATAACGCTTTACAATTCTTTAAAAATTACTTTAGAAATCGATTCCAGAGAGTCTATTTTAAAAGCAATTTTTCTTCTTATGTCTCTGTATCTGGAGGGGATGCACAGGCCCAATAATACGCCGTTTACACACAACCGTATCCCTCTTTTAACTATTCTGAATTTGTCATGGCATGTTATAAAATAATTAGTGATTAGGACTTTCTTTTAGTTCATTTCACAAAATCATGATAAATGAAGATAAAACCCAAGTTATAATTTTCGGAAAGGATAACGCACCAGTAAATAATCCTAAAATTATTACAAATTGTTCTTAACGAAGTTATTTTAAACTCTCTCGTAGTTTCCAAAGATCTCGGTTTAATGATTGACAATAATTGAAGCTTCCAAAATCATATTTCTTCGCTTCAAAAATTATTTATAAGATTTCGAATACCCTATTGAAACAGAGATATTTTGGACAGGACCATTAAGTTGAACGAGTCTCTGATTTTGCCTAATATATCCTATTGTAGCATAATTTTCATCTTCAGGACGCTTGTACTAGATTTTCTTATAATCTCCGGAAGTTTAACCATATTTTTGACACCAGAAAGCCGGTTAATTCAATTTAAGAAAACTTTTCCTTTACACCTTTTAATGTTAGGTCAAAAGATTATCACTCTTAAAGAACTAGATTATTTATCTAAAAATATTATTCGTAGCTCGAATATTTGTGGTCTAAATAGGCATCATCGTAGTGTGTTTGTGGTTCTCTGACCTAACTCTGCTCAATTTCAATGTAGTTTCAATTATAATGTTCTAAAAACCTATAACAAACTCCATTGTCTCGTCCTACAAAACAGTTGTTTTTATACCAAACATAAGGGGGTATTTTGGTCTAGAGGCATGAATTTCAGGCGTGTTTTCAAATGTGATAAAAAACAAACAATATTTTTACTATCCATTTTTTTACCAGATATTTATTGATAATTTAAAAATATAAAAAAATTTTCAAACAAAAAAAATAAAAATTAAAATATGACAGATTGGTAAATTTAGGGGTTTAAAAAAATTACGCGTCGTTGATGTGATTCCAACCCTTTTAGTCATCTGAAACAAAAAAGAAAATAAAAATTGTGGATTAGTAAGGACGTCGTTATATCCCGTACTTCAGAGAAGAAAAAATATTTTTCACAAAATGACGACTGTTTAAAGAAAAGAGGCTTTCGCAGATTTATAGAGGGATATAGAGCGAAGGTTCATACCAAATTTCAAGTAAATCGGTTGATTACAACCTGAGATATCTTTTCAACCGTGCTGAAAAAAATAGTTTCGAGCCAAGAGCGTTTAAAGATTCGAGCAAAGTTTCATTAAGTCTAACTCATATAATGGTATCTTATACTTAACATTTTTTAATCAGCGATTCCTGCTCCATACAATGGGCCTTCTTCTACTTCAAAATAAGAATTTTCAGAGGTTCTTTCTGCTAAACGAGCGGTTCTAGCTTCCTGATAAGTATCAGAAGTTCGTAATACATTGCGCATTGAAAGCGCTCAATCCAGGTGTCATTACGTTTAACAGCGAACGCATGAGCTTTTAGATCAATTATTTTTTCCATGACGGTCATAATTTTTAAAATCGGTAAGAATCCTGCATTAAAAATGCAAGTTGCTATATAATTTGCAATTTCAATAGTGCGTGTTCCTGCATGTATATGCTTTGGTGCAAAAGGAGTAGTGAACATAACCCGATTCGCTCGATCCCCCCACTCCTCGACCTTGACCTTGACCTTGCTTCACCCCTCTTTGGCCCCGCCCACATGTCCTTGTCATTGACCTTGAAAGTGCGCGTGTGCTTTGGCCTTGGCCTTGTGTTCAAGGTTGTGTGTGTGACCTTGACCTTGACCTTGGTCGAGACAACCTTGACTTTGTTGAAGGTCATCTTGGGTGTGTGACCTTGAAGTAGTTATTTGTGCATTGTAATAGTGTGGGATGATCTTGAAATGATTTTGACCTTGCAAATTGTTCTATAAATTGTGTGAGTCTACTTGCATTCATTCAGTGTGAAATGTCAGATACGGAACTATCTAAAGAAAAAATTATAGAGCAAGTCGGCAGAGTAATTTGTTTATATCAGAGTAATTTAAAAAGTTTGTGTGATTTTGAAGAGAAGGATCTAGCATTTTTTCCTCTCGAATATTTAAAAACTTGCGTCGATACGCTGAGTTTACGGCAAATTTGGGATAAGCTGCCAGCGTCATATCGGTGTAACAAGGAACTACAGTTAAGCTTACCCTGTTACATTCACTATGAACAAATATATCGTCATCATATAGATGGGCCACCACCAGCAATAAAAAAGTGTCGTGAATGTAAAAATGAGTGAATAATATGAATAGTGCTTTGCAAGAGACAGTAAAAAAATTGGGCGATGAGTTCACTGAAACGGCTAATAATTATTTCAATGATGCAATGAAAAGTCGAGCAGAATGGGCGTCGCGCTATTGTGATTTGGCTTATGAATATGAAAAGGCTGCGAATGCATGTCGTAAATATTGCAGCAAAACAATAAATTTACAAGACTTTGTTCGTGAGATAAAAAAGTTGGGGTTTAGTGACTGTTTGGAAAAACTGATTAGGTTCATTGCAGATCCGGTTGTGTTAGATGAAATTAGAGTGTAGGACTTAAGTTTAACGTAGTAGTAGTTAATATGGAAAGTTTAGTGCGAGAAATGTACGAGGAATTTCTAATTTCTGCAGCCTGTTCGGAATTTTACGCATATGAAATGCAAGATTCGGAGGCTCAGGACTTTAGTGTATTTTTTAAGTATATGGACCATGCCGAAGTGTGTCTTTTAGCTAGTATAGTTTGTAAGAATTTTCTTAGATATAAAAACAAACAATTATTATTGAACAAATTAAGGAAATTAGGTTTAGGTGATAATGTTAAACGCATAGAAGAATGGCAGAAAAAAATCAATGAATAAAGTACATAAAATGTAGTTATTTGTTTCATTATATTTTGTCCTTGAAGTTATCCTTATACCAATTTAAATGTGTGACGTCATTTGACCTTCAATACTCCTCCCACTATTTCTATCGTTAAGCTACCCCCACCATTGTTACAATTCGACCTTGAAACCCCGCTATAAAGGTTCGTGGGAGAAGAAGTGACTTCAAACAGTCGCAGATATCAGTGGCATAAACATCAAATATTGTGTTCGTGTAGTGTTCTGAAAGTGCTTTTATATTCACGGTAATTTTTGGATTTATATACCATTTTTTTCAATAATGAGTATTGCAAAAGAAACTCTAGATGAAATTAATGAAATGTTTAGCAAAGATTTCGAGGTTTTAGAGAAAAAAAAGGTTACCGAAATGATTGTAGGCAAAGTGTATAAAATTGTAAAGATGGTTTCAATGACTACACGATTTGGTAAAACTCTTTTAGTGGCTTTACACGATGACGGTGATAATAGCACATTTGAGACTTTTTTACCAAAACGTGTGGCCGAAACACTATCTGACGATATTGTAGATATTATGAGTAAAACTAAAGATAAATACACTCTAACTTATTTGGGGCAGGGCACTAGAGTTTTTGGAAACAATACTCGAACATTATTACGTTTTGGCTCATTGGAGTAAATTGTATGTAAATTGTTTGAAAAAAAGGATGTAATTAAATTTAAAATATAGTTGCACATGTCAGAATACTTACGCGTGTTCATTATTTCTGTTAAAGATGTCTGCTGATGCGACGACGACGACGACCGCCAACGAATGTGTAGATAGATACATATTTTGGTTGGGGAGAGAATTAAGAAATAGGGCTCACGATATGTTAGATAGCGTAAATGATTGGTCGCATATTGATGTAACCAAAGATCAATATAAGAACGAGATCAGGGATACAATCAATTTTATGGCTGGGGCACACTTGTGCGACAAATTTTTATATGGTTCCATAGACATGGATACATTTTGTGCTGAAATGGTTGAAGAAGAATTAAAAGAATACCTCGTCAATATTCCACATTTACCAGGTGAGCTTGCTGCAAAATATGAATTGGTTTCTGCAACAGCAACAGCCCAAGACGTTGACGATCGAAATAGTGTCGGATGGGATAGAATTTTGAGCAACGAAAACGAAGACATGGAAAACTAATTTTTTATAATTTTTGTATTTGTGCAATTAAATAACTGTAAATAAATATCTGTTACAATCACAGTTTTATTTTATTTCTTTTATAAACATACCAACCCAGTAGATCATAGTCAGTGTTTCTTTTTCTCAGCTGAAATATTTAATATAAGTAGGGCAAATAAAAATAAAATAGTTTAGTAAAGATTGAAAATGAGTCGAGGAAACAACACAATTGATAAATTTGGTCGTCAGAAATATAATGAAAAATATCATATATTATCTGGGCCACAAGGGATTGGTTTTAAACTTACAGCGGATGGGCAGTATGATATGGGTGGAAAAATCATAACCAACTTAGGCGAACCTAAAGATGATGACGATGCTGTGACAAAACACTTTGTTAATAGAAAGTTTTACAATTTTGCAGTTGTAATATGTGACATATTTAACAAGGATGTCCTCCCCACGATATACAAAAATAATAGTGAGCTTAAAACAAAAATTGAAGTTATGCAGAAAATACTCTATCATCAGCCTTTAAATGACTCATTAAGCGCACTGTCGTACGACTCGACTTCAAAAAAAATCTAAAAAAAGCAGGTTACGCACTCCGAGTGGCATAGCCTTGAAGATAACGTCGTAGTCGTCGGTGAATTGGACCTTCCCTCCAAGAATATTGAAATGTTATTTATGTGTATGATGTTTTATTGTCATTGTTTTTAATAATGAAGATTGAAATAAAAAACTTTATTTTACAATATATTGTTTATTTATTTTACATTTTAAATAAAAAATATAGTCATACAATATGTTATTTAAACAATATTAGCTTTATCTATCCAAGAGTTGAAGTGGTTGGGAAATCCTAGCCATTTGACAAATAATTGTTCGATGTGATTTTTCTTGCGTTGTCTAAGGACCTTTTCTACTAGATAAACGTCAGGACTGCTTGTTTTTTGTAGTTCTGATTCGTAAAAACACCCTCTTATAGGCTGACCTTCTAACGATTCCAACAAGTAAGTAGGTGGATTTGTAACGTTAACTTTTACAACTTTAAACAATTCGGTTGACCAAGAGGGCGTATATCCTTTCTCGAATAAGCTTTTGTACTTGCTAATACGCACAATGTCACCCATGGAAAACTTAAATTTTTTAGGTACAATTTTTAAATAATCATATGCTTTAATATGTGTTTTTTCTTGCACGTCTGCAGGCTTCATTCCAATGGTGCGATGTTTCGAATGGTTATAGGTTTTTGTTACTGCCGATAATATATGTATCCATTTGTAAGATCCTCTTGTCGAGAATTGTTTATATAAATTATTTTTTAAAGTCCTTATGACTCGCTCAACAATTGCAGCTTTCTTTGTCCTGTAAGTGGAATAATGATTTATATTATATTTTTTCATCAGGGCTTGAAAGTTTGTATTATAGAACTCCTTTCCTTGATCACTTTGCAGATTTGTTGGTGTATATGATGCCTCTTCAATGATGCTTTTCATCGCATTAGTAACTTCTATACCAGTCTTGTTTTTTATGGCTTTGGTATAGACAAATTTCGAGTAACAATTTATACAGACCAAAATATAACGATAACCATCGTTTTCATCAGCATACTGTTGCATTTCAGCCAAATCAATTTGCCACAAATCTCTGTATCCTTTTATTATCGTGCGCCGTCTTACAAAATTTTTTCTAGCCGTTCTATGTAGTTCATTAACAATCTTGATTTTTTCTAGACTGGGCTCCATATTATTAGTAATACTAAAGGTTTCAGATCGAAGGAAGAACTGAATAATATCATTAAATATTGAGCTTAATATATTATATCTTCTTCTCGTAATTCCTCTATGATTGACATAATTTCATTTTCGTGTCCAGTGTGACCGGCCATTTTGGAACTCCACAACAAACGTAAACGATCCACCAACTCTTTAGCTTTGTTCCAGTAGACATATTGAAATTTTTTCGAAGATAATTTCTTTTTTGTGGGTAACTGTAGTTTTTCCGAGAGATTTTTTCTTGTAATAGTACCACCTAATTTTGTGCCCATTATCAGAGGTTTAATAATTCGTAAATATTTGTTCCATCTGGTCTCCCGTAAACCATCACTTTTTTTAAAATTGTTGTAGACAGCATTCGTTGATTCCAAAATTTCCTTGTACGTTGAAAGTACATTATCACTTAATTGTTGTTGTTCCTTGCCTACACTTGGGGGTGTTTTAAGAAATAACAAATCATAAAGTGCCGGTGATCCACCATATTCTGCAATATTTTTCCCTTTTTTGTATAAGACAATATTTCCATTTCGAAAACGCACCTCTAAATTACCAATAAAATTTTTGTTATGATCTGTTTTTGAACCAAAACGTACACCATATACAGTATCGTATAGAGATGGTTTCGAACGTAATCCTTTCAGGTGTGCGTTTAAAGTATCGGAAGTTGTGGTGTCAGCGGATGCGAGAGATGTATTAGTTGATGTCGAGGGTGTATCAAACACCGATTGGCTAATATCTTCTTTTGAAATGCGATGCTGCTGCTGCTGCTGCTGAATAGGTGTGGAGGTTTGAAAGGAATGTGTAGGTTGGGGAAAACCTGATATTTGAGTCGACTGCACTGATGTACTGAGACTATGTGACTTTGTAGCTGGATAATGTTGTTGCTGTTGTTGTTGCTGCTGCTGCTGCTGCTGACGTTGCTTAACCACATCAGATATAGTTGTCAACGGCTTAGAAATGGGTTCGTAAAACTTTTCCAATTCCACAACATTAAACTCTTTAGCCGCTTTAATTTGTTTAAATTTTTTTCTGACGGCATTGGTAGCTTCCACTAGTTTACGTTTTAAGTCGATCGCGTTATTCATGATGTTAACAAAGGACGTTTCAACAATCAAATGAGCGTTTTCTCTTATTATTACAGTAATATATAGCTATCAAATCCTTTGCGGTATCTTCCCGATTTCACATCACTGTCTTTATCAATTACTAAAAATCCATACTTATTATCCCAACATTTTGAGCACATTTCTTGAAATTGAGTAAAAGTTAGATCCGGTGAAACGTGGTCGGAAAATATGTGTTTCATATTCAACTCATCTTGTTTAAACATAATAATAAAATTGGCGTTGTCTCGCACAAGCTGTTTAGGCACTCGCGAATATGTTTGCGCTAGGTAAAAGGAGTCGATATTTTTATGACGTCCCATGCTAAAGTACGATCTTATAACACCTTGTTTTTCACATATAACATCATCAAAGATAAATATAGAGTTTGGTTTTGCATCGGACGGTTCCACAATATTACTGGAATCACTAAAGGCATAGTAGCCTAAACCTTTGATGGGCGCTAAAATTTTCCTTAAATACTCATATTTCGGTTGATACAGAGATTTCGAGTAAATATAGACATTTTCGAAACGTAGCCCAAGGGGGTGTGTAAGCAGCGAAATCATGACATTAGTTTTTCCACAATTGGATGGACCAATTAACAGGCCGCGAATAGAGGAAGGAAGTAAAGGACCGTGTCTCTTCATTATCTTCTTTTCAAATCCAAGTCCGACTTTTTCATCGAGATTGTCAATAGGAAGTTTTTGTTTAAGATCGATAACGCGCATCTTAGGAAAATTTGATATTTTATAGGCAATTTTTCACAAAAACTGTCATTCAGATGCCGAGCGTCAAACGAAGTGGACGGTCTCACGTTTCCAACAAAACTGGATACGGTATTGTGAATTCGTTAATAAATAAATTACCATTCGAGGTACACATTCCTGGTTATCAATATTGCGGACCCGGAACAAAAGTAATAAAACGTGTAACAAGAGGTGATCCAGGCATTAATCCTTTGGATGCCGCATGCAAAAAACACGATTTAGCCTATTTACATAATAAAGACAACATAAGTGCGAGACATCGAGCGGATTACGAGCTCGAACAAAGTGCTTGGAATAGAGTAAAATCGAAAGATTCCAGTTTAGGTGAAAAAACAGCAGCTTGGTTAGTTACAAACATTATGAAAGGAAAACAACGTTTTGGTATGGGTGTACCATCATCATTATCAACAAAAAAAACATCTAGTAAAGGCACGCGTCATACAAAAAGGAAAGGTGTTAATAAAAATCGACATGTTCGGAAAGCCAGTTTCGGAACAGCTATTCGACAAGCAGTTCGAAGGGAATTATTAAAAGCCGGAAGTAAAAATGTGTTGGAAAAAAATGTCATGAATGCATCTAAAATAGCTCTGTCGGCAGCACGTAGATCGGTAAAAGCGGCAGGTGGCAAAAGGAAGGTTCGTACACCGAGAATAATACCGATTCCTAAAACTGGTGGAATATTACCATTAATACCAATTTTTGCCGGGTTATCAGCTTTGGGTTCATTAGCCGGTGGGGCAGCGGGAATTGTGCGCGCCATAAAAGCAGTAAAAAAAAGCAGCGAAGATAAAACCGGTGCCGGCCTGTATTTAAAATCGAAAGGAAATGGTTTGTTTCTAAAGCCATATCGTAAAGGTATGGGATTATTTTTAAATCGTAGATCAAAAAACTAATTGAATCCCTACCTCGAAGACCACTATCTAACATCGATATAGAAAAATATGCCAAAAAGAAAAGAATAGGACACTTTCGAGGCGTTTATATGAGGGATTTATTACCTAGACAAGGTCCTCGACGTTACGAAGCAGCAATAGTGAATTTGGATAGTACGCGTGGTGCAGGGACTCATTGGGTAGCTTCTAGAAAAAATAATTCTAAAGTAACATATTATGACAGCTTCGGCGATTTACCCCCACCGATCGAATTGGTACGATATCTACAAACGGGATCGGAACCATCAAAAATTATTTACTATACATACGATCGTGAGCAGGATTTTGGAACAGTCTGGTGTGGACATTTGTGCTTAAAGTTTCTTGTCGAATCATCAGCGTAAAAGATGTCATCATCATCATCGTCACCATTAACACCGCAAATGGATCGCAATAACTATACTAAAATGTTTCAATCACTGAAAGCATTTCATCCAGCCGGTGGATTAAGGAAAATGACCGTGAAACAGTTAGAAAACATGCCCAAGGAAGTGATGATTGCATTAGCCCCAAATGAAATTCCATTCGTTTGGGAAAAGTTGCCCGAGCACCTTAAAAGCGATATCGATATATTAAAATATCAGTGCGGTTGCAAACATTATTTCAGCAGCAGCAGCAATTTAAACGAGGTTACGTCTGATGAGGATCTTACAGCTAGAAAAATATTTTGTTGTTTTTGCAAAATCAGCGATGTGCGCATAAAAGCAGAAAATAGCATAAAAACATCACTATCTAATGCAGTGAGAAAAGGTGTGAAGATGAATCTTTTTAAATGTTGCCGCTAAGAATAAAACCGAGATGTGTGATGTTTTAATGGTTAGTCATGTCTTATACGTTCACACTAACAGGACACTCGAGCGTCTTAAGCGCCGATTTTTATCCACCAGTCGAATTAAATAGAGAAAACAAATATGGTCTGGCATTGCTGGGATTTTACACATACAATTCAATTTTTAATGTGGACGAAAGCAACAATAAGTTTGCTTACATGAAGGAGGGTTACACCACCGAGTCGATACAATTGCAGATTCCACCTGGGGCCTATGAAATAGATGAGATAGGTAAAGCTATGTTGGAGGCTTTGAGGATTTCAACTGAAGAAAAGAACGATGGAATCTTTTACTTGGTCGCTAATAATAATACGCTGAAATGTGAACTGAAATCCCAATATACTATAGATTTCCGGGGAGAGGCGAGTATCGGTAAAATGTTAGGATTTAATCATACAGTGTTAAAAAGAGACAAAAAGCACGAATCAACCGAGATGGTGGAAATAATGAAAGTACGCATCATACGCGTAGATTGTAATATAATTTCCGGAGCATATATGAATTCGGTGGAAGGTCATACCTTGTTCGAATTCGATATCGACGTGGAGCCCGGTTACAAAATCAGTAAAGAACCACAAAATAATATTTATATGCCGTTAATGCCGGCAGGACGTCAGTTTATCGACAACATTACTCTTCGCATCTTGGACGATAGCGGTGATCTAATAAATTTTCAAGGCGAGAAAATAATCGTGAAATTGGAACTGAAGAAACTTTCATAAAAATGGGTTTTTGCTTCAATTGTCAATTGTGTGTGCTGTCGACTAAGATGTGGGAACCGCCGAAACATAATAAAAGTAAAAGAAGAGTTAACGTCAAGGTTAGTCGTCGTCCAGACGTTAGATCACAAACTTCTCAACAGTTATCTGCCGAAGACTATAAATTTTTAAAATCAATCGGTCTTAAAGTGCGAAAATGATTTCCACCACCAGCGATAAAATAGAGGTTTTCTCCGAGCCCATCTTGGACAATTCCATTATTAGTCTAGAAGAGCATACGTATAAACCATACGGATCGCCATCATTCAACAATTCGGATGAAGTCCGTATCCCCATTAATTTTCAAGATATTAACCTGGATATCGCCGAAAGTTACATATATATCGAAGGAAAATTTAAACCCATAGACGCAACGAAAAGATGTTTTTTATCAAATAATGCCCTCGCATTTTTGTTCGATGAAATTCGCTACGAGATGGGAGGTGAGCAGGTCGCCGTGGTTCGTAAACCTGGAGTTACGACGACATTAAAAACCATGGTTTCATTCGGAAGTTTGCAACAAAGATCTCTCATGACGTGCGGATGGGGTCTCGACGAAGCAAACCAAGATATCGTAGACACGGCAAGTAACGTATTCTCCGGGAAATTACCCTTAAAATATCTTATGGGATTCGCCGAAGATTACGCAAAAGGTGTTTTCAACGTAAAACAAGAGCTTATTATGATTATAGCTCGCACTTTTACCAATTGTTACGTCGGCGAAGTAGAGGCAGAAATTAGTATCGACAAAATCGAATGGAAAATTCGTCACATCATTCCAGACGACAAGCAAAAATTGAAAATACTGTCTCGCATTAATAAAGGGGGAAACAATGCCAGTATTCAAATGGCATATCGTAAAAAGTGTACGAATTACCAGCTTTAAGGCAAACATCTTCCGACGTGTGGGCCTTGAGAACGAGTACAAGTCTGGAAAGACCGCGCTATATAATCGTCGGGTTTCAAGACAGCAATAATTGCGACAAGAAAGAAAAAAACGCAACCCAGTTTACCCACGCCGACGTATGCGACATTAGACTGTATCTGAATTCAACCGTTTATCCATACGAAAGATGGAATTTAGATTTCGCCAAGAAACTGTACGCAGCAGCCTATTACAATTACGAAAACTTCCAAAGCAGCTACTACGGGCGCGAAATAAACGATCCGATGATAACGTTCGCGGAATATATGAAAAACCCCGTTTTTATTATCAATTGCAGTCATCAACCAAAGGCGATTAACTCATCGACAGTGGATGTAAAATTGGAGTTCCAAACGAGAAAGAATAAATTCCCCAAAGACACTAAAGTGTACGCATTAGTTATTCACGACTCATTTTTTAGTTATAATGTATTAAACGGTTCGGTGACCAATAAATCTATATTTTAATGTATCTATTATATGTAACACAAAATAATGTTCTTGAATCAATAAATTTGTAATGAGTGAAGTAGTAGTTTTATATTTATTTGAAACCCAACCAAAAAAAAAGCTGGCGGAAAAGCCCGCTCTTTAAGAAAAGAGTACGGGAATTTAGAAAATGGTGGTTTATTAAGTGGAAAAAAGAGCTTAAATAACACAAGAAAAAATTTTTAAGGCAAAATATGAAAACAACGATTTAGAAAATTTGTAGGAAAGTAACGGTTAGGAATAGGGAAAAAAGTTATAAGAAAAAATTATAGAGGAAATCGAGTACTATAAGCAAGCATTTTTCTCGATAGTAAAAACGTAAAAAAAAATTTTTTCAAAAAAAAATTGAAAAATGGTGAATGCGCGCCAAAGTTGAAGTTTTGGAGCAAAATGATATTAGGAAATTAGAAAGAGAATTTTTTTCTACATATGGTAGTACTTTTCAAAATTCGGAAAGATGAAATTTTAAGAAAAGGGTTATAATAAGTTAGTAATTTGGATTTTTTAAAGCGCTGTAGCTCGGGAACCGTTCAAGATAGAAAAAAAATAAAAGCACTTTGATAGCCCAAAATTTTGAGGAGAATGCGATGGTGTAAAAAAAATTATAATTTTTTTTTTTTTTTGAAATTGCTGAATACGCGCTTAAGTTGAAGATTTAGAGAAAAACGGTATTGGGAAATTAAAGAGAGAATTTTTTTCTACATATTGTAGTATTTTTGAAAATTCGAAAAAATGAAATTTGAAAAAAAGGGTTATAGAAAGTTAGTAATTTGAATTCTTTAAAGCGCTGTAGCTCGGGAACCGTTCAAGATAGAGAAAAAATAAAAGCACTTTAATTACCTAGAATTTTGAGTAGAATACAATGGTGAAAAAAAAATTTGGAAAATTTTAAAAATGACAAAAAATTTAGATGAAAAAATTGAAATTCTTGAGTTAGGAGGCTAGGGCCGCCGAACGGGAGTATGTGAAAGTTGTAGGGGAGGGTTTCTTTTTTTTTTTTTTTTTTCTAAGTCCTTATTACGATTCCGTCAAAACATTTTCAAAATTTTCCTTACCTTGCCTGAAAATAATTAAAATATATGCATAATTTGCATTTTTTGTAAATATGTAGCAAAGTAATGGTTAGAAATATCAAAAAAATTTATTTGAAAAAAATGTAGAGAAAGTCTAGTACTATATGCTAGAAAAGTGGAGGGGGGTAGTTTGTGTCCATAACAGAGATACGGTGAGTTATAAAATCATATTATTCTCAAACTTATATAATGCATATATGCACTCCACCTTGCCCCCTCCAACTTTTTGAATGTATATAGAGGCCGGTATTAGAATTATTTCATCATTACACATTCGATCGGCAAGATGGAAGATATACCAAAAAGGATCATTGGCATTGTCAGGCCATTCGTGCCCGGCAAAATATGCAAGTGTGAGGAGTGCGGGGGTACCGCACCAGGAGCGGCACCTTCGGCACCGCCTGCAACGCCGACACCACCAGCGACGACGACGGTGCCGCCAATGAGAAGACCAAGGGCTGCACCTAGGTCGGTGTTAATATCGTTGGGTATTACTCCACGGTAGGCACCCCACCCTCCCCCCAGGCCCTTTTAGGGCCACAAAAACGGTCCTTTTCAGGACCACATTATATTTTGATCGTAGTTTAGTAATCGTCACTTATGGGGCGAGATATTCGTTTAACGACGATTTGTCTCGTAGCTTAAGTGCCAAGTTATATGCTTGAGAACCTATGAAAATGTTAACAGTTCAAACAAGGTTTCTATTATTTTTTTTTGTAATGTATTATTCACAAAATATTAAGAATAAGTCTTATTGTCTAAACAAATCTAATTCCTTATTTAAAGTTTTTGAAAAAATCAATAATTCTATAAGCTCTCACCAATACATAACATTTAGAATCCGTTGGTGGGGTGGGGGGTAGTTCTATATATATGAGACTGGGCCAGTTACACAGTCATATATTCATCAACCCTCATACGATGAACATGGAGGAAGAAAGACCCGCCAGCCGAGGCTCATCCATCTTTAGTGATGACACCGTAGCCGACAACGTTGGAGACCTGCAAGTCTTCGACGACGACGACGAGGTGGATTTTGAAATTGACGTCCTACGTTGGGACGACTTGGATGAGCCGATTCCGCTAGTATATGACCATGATCCGGGTCTAGTGGAATTAGACGATGCGGGCGATTGGGTCTTACAAAGACTCGAAACTCCGTCGCCGCAGCCAGAGCCGGACTCGACGGAAGATGCGGTGCTGGAAATTCCAGCATCACCAACACCCGACGACCGACAAGGCCCCTGCGATTCGTCAAGCTGGTGGTCGACCAGCGAGGATGGGGCACCATAAGCCCCACACTCTCCCTGGCCCTTTTTAAGGGCACACAACAACGGTCCTTTTCAGGACCACAAAATACTTTGATCGTAGTTTTAGTACATATTAGTACTTTGTTACTAATATTGTATGTATAGAATATACAATATTAGATACAAAGTATTAAAACTTTAAGTGCTGGTGGAACCCAGCTAAATCGTTCGTTCGTATTTGAGACCACAAACAACTTTTGGTCTCAATACGTAATACGACATTTGTTTTCACCCCCCACCATTAATTTGTCTCTATATATACGACCGCCAATACTTATTACAATCATTTTAGTTCAACATGTCAGCGACTCAACAACAACAACAACAACAACCCATCCAATGCCCTGTGGTAGATTCTACCACAGAGAATTGTTTGGAGTGGGAGCCGAACGATCCTAGATGGGATGAACTTTGGCGGTTCATCATCGAATATACAGAGGACAACACCACCACCCCCGCTGATGATGACGGGCCGTGCGACTCCACAACTCAATAAAAGAGTCGCATGTTTTACAACCAAACGGTCCTTTTCAGGACCACAAAATAATTTGATCGTAGTTTTAGTTGGTTATAATACTTTGTAACCAATATTTTATGTTTTTTTCATAAAAACATACAATATTGAGATACAAAGTATTAGAAGTTCTGGCGACAGAACCTTAACTTCATAAACCGAACCATGTTTTAGCATACTTGTAAATATTATCAGAAAATATTTACAACTATTGCTATTGCGTAGTTTTAGTGGATTATTCACTCTTTTTTTTTTATTACCTAATATTATGTGGGACAGGGCCTATATGAAATAACACACAAAAATAAATTTTCAAGTCATTTTTATTCTCATTATAAAATATAAAAAATTTGATCAAACACTTTTTTATTAACTACAATATATATATATATATATATATATATATATATATATATATATATATATATATATATATATATATATATATTTACAAACTTAATACTATAAATTAAAAGCTAATATCTACAACTACCTAACACCTACTACATAATTTATTAAAGTCCTCTAATTGTCTTTTTAACCGCGCAGATTTCACCTTTTTTATCTCTAATTGTCTTTCAAGTTCTAAAATGTCACTGTCACACTCGTTCACTTCTTTCACTAATCGTTTTTTCATGTCATAAATGTCTGTCAATTAGCTCTTCTGTGAGTTGGTGAAGTTTTCGACCCACTCCGGTTGCGATGGCTCGGAATATATTAACGAAGAAGAAGCGGTTTTATTTGGTGAAGACGATGACGATGACGACGACGACGACGACGACGACGAAGCAGCGGAAACTTCATCGCCTTCAAAACACCGCTTAAACCGCTTCTTCATGGGTTTCCGGCACCCCAATATCGGCGACAGTGGCGCTGGCGCTGGGGAAGACTTCACCTCCGACACTATTTCATTCTCTACGCTGGCCGGTGTTGGTGGCGTTGGTGGTGTTGGTCCATCGGGGCCTTCTATGACTTCCACTTCTACTGACAATGGCTCTTTTGGTGCTGTTTTTAGGAAGTCGGGTAATGGAACAGGGGTGGAGGGACGCTTAAAGTTAAACTTTTTCTTCTTCCCTTGTCCCACACCTTTAATCGCCGAATAAAATGTTTTTTTATCGGCGATTTCCGACTTCCGCATAGTCAAGAGCTTTTTCAGTTTCGAAGCTTTCGGAGAAGATTCCCTAGGCCGCGATGCTTTTCGCACAACCACATCACTAATCACATTTATCTTTGGCTCCTTCTCCTCCGTCCAGCATTCCAGGAATTGCGCTGCCGACTGAACTAACTCTTCGTCGCGACCATCGTTGAGGGCTCGGTCTTCGGCATCTTCATGCTCCACGCCATTCCAGTTCTCGAATACCCCCGGACTTAACACTTCCAAACCACTCATGTTATCCAGCATGCCTTGCTGTGAACCGCAGCTCACGTCAAGAGCATCTAAAAGAGACCGTACACTCGATATTTTCGATATTCAAACTCACACAATTAACTTTTTCTTAGCACTGTACTGTTTGCTGTTCTGACGAACTGTGAAGAGCTCGAGCCAGCAAGTCTGCTTTTATGCCCATTTCCCCCACTACACCACCTTTATTCCTTTTGTTCGATGCGTTAAGTATAATATTTAAACTTGTCAGATGCAAGGCCAAGGCCAAGGCCGACGTAACCGGCAATACCAGGGTCGTTTTCAAGGCTGTAATTTTCATGGATTTTTTTTTTGTCCCTGTCAAGGTTATTTTAAAGAAGCATATAAATATAGTACTAAACTTGTTAGATGCGAGGCCAAGGCCAAGGTCAAAGTACCCGTCAATGTCAGGGTCGTTTTCGAGGTTGTAATTTTCAAGGATTTTTTTTTGGTCCTGTCAAGGTTATTTTATAAAGTAATACATAATTAGAGTACCGCGATTGAAAAGTACAACATATTCAAACATCATGTTGCCAACCGATGAACAACCTAGTGAAGCAGCCAAAACATACAGTCATATACCAAAAGCTTTTTATTTAACTTGTCATCATTGTAAAAGACTAGGTATCTGCTGGCGAAATGATCTTACGTACGACTTCAACTACATTGACCTTTTCAGGGTTAAATTTGTACAATGCGGCTTTTGTGGACTAGTTTACTACCAGTTCAAGGACATTAATGAACGCGCCATCCAGAGAAGATATTGGGTCATAGAAGAAGCTTATCTGTACAGAAGAAATTAACATGTATTTTATTTCTTAATTTTTAATTTTCTTGTTTGTTATTTTTTTTATTTTTTTTAATAATAAAAAGTAAACTCAATCTTTTGTTATATTTTAATTTTTTTTTTCAATAAAACAATAGTAAAATGAATCTGTATGTGTATTTATTAAACATCACCTAAAATACGTTTTGCAATCCATATTTTTCTGCAGAGTCCGTTTATTAATGAAATAGAACCATATATTAGGGTGAAATCTAATGGTTTCAAATCAGTCTCACATAACAATGTCAGAAGTAAACACTATTGATAAGTTCGGTCGCAAAAGAAAATTTAAGGATTTTAACTTTATGCGAGGTCCTTCAGGAATAGGTTTTAAACTTACACCTAATGGAGATTACGACATGGGAAGCAAAAGATTGTGCTATTTAGCAGAACCTCTTGAAGGAGACGATGCGACCACACGAAATTATGTTGATAATAACCTTGCTCAGTGTGTGCAAGATACGCAGAAAGCTTTACATGACTCAACAATTGTTATTAAAGATATATTCAGAAACCAACTTGAAGGTTACGTACGCAAGAAATTAATTGAAACCGGTCAAGAACTTAGAGGATACATTGATGATACTGTTATTGCAATATATGAACTTAGGCAAGACGAACTGCGTGATGAACTTAACTCTAGAATGTTGAAAATTGAAAAGACTATGGAGGATCTTGTCAGCAAACCTGTTTCACATTAAACATTTACTCGTAGACCTGTGCGTTTAATTTACTATTAGACAAATTTTTCAACAATAACTTTTACAGTTTGTTA
Organism: Diaprepes abbreviatus; assembly: GCA_034092305.1. Taxonomy (NCBI): domain Eukaryota; kingdom Metazoa; phylum Arthropoda; class Insecta; order Coleoptera; family Curculionidae; genus Diaprepes; species Diaprepes abbreviatus. The sequence continues at coordinate 993,651 of JASJET010000069.1, forward strand.
TTTGTCGACACTTCATTATATTTATAATTTTAAAATAAAGGTTCAATAAAAAAGCAATCAAGTAATGAATACATGTTTTTTATTTAAAAAAAAAAAAAAAAAAAAAAAAAAATTACAATACTATCGTTACATATTAATGTTGTATGTTTAATAGAAATAATAAAAACAATACAAATAATGAAATATGGATTTTCCAGATTACGTGCTGTCCTGACTTAGAAATGATTCCAACACGGTGACTAAATTTGCTAAGTTTTCTTCCGGGTCTGTTTTGTAAAAATCTATGTCTGCATGCCCCCAAGGTAGAGTTTTGGTTGAACTGGGAATTACATAACGTTTATCATAGCTATGTGACAATGATACTTTATTTATTATGTTGGTATAAATGTGATGTAATTCACTTCTAAATGTCTTCATCTTTCTTAATATCAAACCCCCCGTTCAACAATTCTTTGGTAGTCTTCCTGATGAAGGTCTTTCTCGATAACACATTTTTTGATACCTTTGGCTTTTTTTAATTCATTATTAATGGACTTTACATAATAAGCCTTCGCGCCGGTACCATAAAAACTTATTATCGGATCACCAGGAAACTCATCTTTCATTCTACCAACTACAGAATTACTTTTAATTATGTTGAAATTATTAATTTCGGGGTAATTTGATGTATCGAATTTTTCGGGGTTTTCTGATATAGTTTGATAAAAGTTTTCCGTATACACTTTTAATATAAGCGAGTCAGTATCGGTGTAAAGTAACGAAGCATCATCGCCAAACTTGGATTTAATAAAATTATAATAAAAATCGTATATTACAGTCTTTGATATATCTAATATGGAAAAACCGATATAAATTGGTTTATTGTACAATATTTTAACTTTATTCATATGTATAGCAACAAAGTTCTCGGTAAATATCGAGCTACTATTGAAATTGGGGCGGGATATTAGTGCTCTAGCTCCATTTCTGCCTACACTGTTCTCCCAATGTGTTACTAATTTTATATCCTTTCGATTTTCCACATTTTCCATAGTTTTACCAAATATCGCGTTATTTTTTAATTTAAAAGTGTCCTTCGCAAATTTTGTGGTGGCCTTGTTACGTAAATTGGTATTAAAATCAATATACGATTTTAGCCATTTTGATTGCTCAAACTGTAATACTCGATGGGTTTGCATTACCACTAAGCCGTTGGCGATGGCTTGTTTTAAAGTTCTATAGTGTACAATGTATTTTTTTTTATCTTGCAAATTAGGAATTAATTTCGGTAATTTAGCGTTTTCTGTTGGCGGTATGATATTTTCTACTAGAAATGGAAGATCAGAATGTGCATCATGCAACTCAGTCGGATAATGCACATCCACTTCCAAAACGTAGCCATGTAAACTATCATCACCAACAGCCATAATATTTAAATCCAGAATTTCGCGCTCGCTTAACCATCGAAAACCACCATATGGTAATGCTTGTGACATACTATGACCATATGGATTTGTAGCATCAAGGTATGTTATAAATGAAGAAGGTTTTGTTGGGTCATAGTCTGGTAAAAAAATATTATTAGCGATGTGCTTCCTTTCTGTACACTGGCTTATGCCGCCGCGTATACCTTTCTTAAAAAAATGTATCATGTCTATATCAGTTAAGAGCTCTAACTCTACCTTAGTCATACGTAGCATACAATCAAATGATAAACTTGGAAGGGTATAGTAATGTGCTGGATCAAGTTTATCGAATTTTAAACAATTATTCCGAAATTGCTCAAAAACATCACACAATAGCAACACATCTGATTTTAAATACACGTCCGAATAGTCCCCCAAAGTTTTACATCCAAACAAGCGCCATACTTCTTTTGCTCTTCTATAGCTTTCATCGCTAATATGTTCTTCCCGTAAATTATCATAAAATTCATCTTTACTTGGAAGACATGTATTTTCCATTTTTTCTATAGAGTCAATAAAGCTATAGGGAAAAACACCCTTTTGACGCATCAAATTAAATTGGTTGATATTTGAAAAATGTTTCCGCGTTTCAATAAAATCGTCGTCGTTTAAACCGCTGCCTAAATTTTCCAAAGACGTTGACAGAAATTTAAAACTATCAATAAATCGCAACTTTAAATATTTCCTCTTGACTTTTCCACATTTACTATCAAAATAATCGTGCACATAAATGCTTTTGGTAAATGATATGTACTTTTCCTTACTTTGAGCCAAAACACCAATTTTATCCCCATATTTACATAACTCTTTTATAAATAAATGGCTGTCGTAGCCGCTTAAGTTATGAAATATGATAGGGATAAAAGAGGGTAATTTATAATTTAAATTACAAACGGAATGTGCAGCACCAAATCTTTTTGCACCAGTTATGTGACAGTGGTCTCGTACTTTAATCTCACCCTCTTCAAAAGGGCCTTCACATATACCACATATTTTAGCATCATTAAACTCCCTTTTTTCTTCAGGCGTTAACGGTTTCATAGGCTTAATGTCTTTTAAATATGTGTTGTATAGAGCCCTTAAATCACACTCGATACGATCCACAAAGACTTGAGCTGCATTATTCCCCCGAAATAGCTCAAATTTCGAAAGTGAGTCGTCAAAAGAGCATTTAATTAAATAAGCAAAAGAATATGGTTCATGTTTAAAACTTTTTACAGTGTAAGAATTTTGTGGGTTTGGTTGTACCGTTTCAATGGGTTTTAAAACAGATTCGAAATCTGCATAAACCACGAATGGAACGCGCATTTGCTTTTCTATACCCTCGAATTTTAAAATATTTTCCGGCACACTCTTTCCAAATTTATCGATTTTTAAATCCACTGAGGGTGTTTGCGTGAAAATGTGGTTACAATCGTAGCTTTGATGTAAAGTTAAAGCTGACGGTGTACTAAAATAAATGAGGCAACCATCACAGAAATATATTTTATGTTGTTGACAACTAATTTGACTTGAAACTAAACGTGATAAATCCCGAATCCAACAATAATGACTCTTTGTACAAGTCGTATCACAAAAATGTTCACCGCCATCTTTACTACTACAGTCTTTTGTAATTAACAATAAATTTACATGATCCAACTTTTTTGACGCATACCACAGTGGACCAATAACTTCATGTATTACTTCATTATTTTCATATTTAGATTCCAGACCGTATACGTTAATTGATATGTTGTTCATTTCCTCAAATTTTTTAATGTCACGTAATTTTACTGGAAAATCCATACCTGTTACATTTAGCACTCTAGAAAAATGGGGGTAGGATGTCTTCTGTGAAGGCTCTGCTGTTGGAGGAAACAATGCTGATGTTACAGCCCACGCAAAGCAAAATTCGTCCTGGTTAATCACATTGACGACAGCTCCTTTCTTTTCAATAGAACACGGCAACTTGATGTATGATGAGCCACCCATAGGCATATACTTGTTGATACCAACTTCCAAGTATAAAATTCGCACAAGAGCCCATCCTATAACAAGAAAAATAATATATAAAAATCAGTTTAATATATCGGGTTTTGATTTTTCCATACCTGAATCTTTCTCCTGGAACTCTGTCGCCTGCGTTTTTATTAATTCGGTGAAAGAATGGTAAACGGCATCCAAATCACTTTCTACACTAATTATTTGATTAGCAGTGTTGAAGGATTTTTCACTGAATATTTCTTGTGATGGAAGCATGTACTCGCCAACAGCTGTCATGTTAACTTTTAAAGCATGATGCACACGCAATAAATTATTAACAAGTTCCACCACCTTGGATTTAATGTCTGCAAAGAACATTACGTAATCGGAATGCTCCATATCACTGCTAACCCGATAGGTTGCAATTCTCCTTTTGAAGGCACATTCAACGAGTTGCACACCATGACATACCGGCAAACATGAATTATTTTTATGTTGTTGTGTTCGTTTATGCACCGACATATGATTTATTGGAACATCTACATTACATGTAGCGCAATTAATTAGCGGAATCGTCGATGTATACTCTTCAATTCGGAGCCGTTTTCCTCCAGGCACTTCATTAAATCTCGCCGCACACGATTCTCTTTGATGACGTCTCATATTATAAATATTAGTAAACTTAGAACCGCAATTTTCACAAACATATGCCATGATTTGTCAAATATTAACACATGTACTACCTATACAAGTCAGAGCCAACTGATGAATGAAACTGCCCCATACCTTATATAAAACCATTCAAGGTCACCCCCAACCACGTAACATATCTTCAAGGTCACACACCCAAGGTGACCTTCAACAAAGTCAAGGTCGTCTCGACCAAGGTCAAGGTCAAGGTCACGCACACACAACCTTGAACACAAGGCCAAGGCCAAAGCGCACGTGCACTTTCAAGGTCGATGACAAGGACATGTGGGCGGGGCCAAAGAGGGGTGAAGCAAGGTCAAGGTCAAGGTCGAGGAGTGGGGGGATCGAGCGAATCGGGTTATGTTCACTACTAAAAGGCCATAGCAATCAATTAAACGATTCATTATTTCTTTGTTTTCCTGAGCCGAAACATCGAAGCAATAAGCTTTCTGAAGACAAATTTTCCTAAATCGACTTTATAACTTTTAACACTTCGTCACTTAAAGCGTAATTATGATGAACAAAATCCTCTAATTTATCTTCAGCTAGTCCTTTTTGTTATTTGCACCAACTCTCCGGATCAAATGGACAATAGATATATTGCTAATTTTCATCCGTTGAACTTTTATGACCAGACTTTATTCTTCATATCCTGCAGTAAATGTGGATTTCGGCGAATAGCTAAACCATAATATAAACTTAATTCATTTATAACTTTATCGGTTAATTTACCATCACATCTGTCGACAAGAGCTTTATTATTGTTTTTTACTACACGCAACCTTGAGCCCATGCGTTTATGCACATGTCCGACGTACTCTTTTTTTTCCACTACAGGATCATCGTTGTAAAGATTGATATCGATAATTCCCTTGAATGTCTTTGAGTCATCATCTCCTATATATTTCACATATGTGAATCCATGCTTCTCTACTGATCTCTCAAACATTCCAACCATAGCGTCAATCTCCATTTCCCGGAACTTCGCTTGTAATTTATTGTGCATAAATCTTGATATTCTTCATTGCAATGTTGATAGCCGTCGATATCCGAAAGTTTTTTATTTTTTCATACATAACAACATTGACAAAAACTAGATTTTCCTACTGTATCGACAGTTTTCTTGCTGTATTTACTTACAAGTATAGGCTAATCCTCTTTTCTTCCAACTTTCATCTACAGAAACTATGAAATGTATTGGATTAGCATCAGGATCAGAGGCTACTATCAATTCTTTTTCTTCATCAACAACTTTGGAAATTATTATATATTATATATATTGACAAACTCTGACAAATATCCATCAAACTACGGTTACAGCAGTTACATTTCTCCAATTTATTTCAAATGCTTTATTAATGTATGGAAATGTTTGGATATGTTGTATATTTTCACAACTGTATTGTAATGCAATTTTTAATCCTAGTCCACGAGCAGCAGTTCGAGAAAATTTAATTTGTTTCTTGCATGTAGCACATAAAACTAATAAGAAAGTGTTGTAAAAACAGAAAAAATTCAGTACAATTATTTTCAATAATAACCTTTTCATTTCTCGATGTCGCTAATTTTGCTGCTGCATGCACTTGTAAAACTTGTTTCATTTTCAACAGTATGTTGATTGCCCCTAAATGTCTTTTTTCTCTGTTTCTCTTGACGCAAACTACTTTCTTTTTTACTTTTTTTTATCCATTTTTCACTCAAAATATTTTATATTTGAACTGTACACAGAGCCTCTACTTTACTTCAAGATATGAACTAAACTGGCAGAAACTGGCTTGAACTGAATACTAAACATGAAAGAATTTCAACAAAATACGTTACAACAACCTTGAGTTAATCGATTTTTAAATATATATTAAGTATATAAGGTTTTTATGGCGATATTCATCCTCAGGTAGTTGAGAAATGTCTACTGTCTATTGTCTGATTCGTCCCAGTAGGACCGGCTTAGTTGCCGCGTCACTAAAATAACTATAACTCCGTAAATAATTGGAATTTATACAAATTGTTTTCGAAGACATATTCTTAAACGTCCAAACTTTAAAAATATCTAAAAAAAAAGATCTTTCAAAATTGTATACCAGAATACCCCATCAATAGCATTTAGGCTTTGATATATATTATTTACCTTTCCATTTTTTATTAACAATTGATTTTAATTACTACATTAAGCTTTTGCTAAGGGGTTGTATAAGAAAAAATGTCTTGGATACTGTCTCCTTTCTTCTTTTATTCTTACGTAGTTTCTTAAGTACGAAAGAAGGCTTTTATTATTATAAAGATATAGCAAAACGATTTTCGGTCCTCCACGGAACGTTCACTCATCCCAGAGCTATCACACGGATGGAACTCTATGGGAACCCTTTCTATGTTGTCAGGCCCCAGGTACTATTATGACTCTCTGCAATTCTCATAATCTTCCGGACTGTTCGAGTGCATGGCCTTATACAGGTTCTCGTTAAGGCCCCATCCCTTAGTATTAAGTAGAATAATCTTCGGTACTAAGCCGGCTGTTGCTATAATTATGGGAATTGTCCGGTTGCTAGTTGTTTCCTTGTCTGTGTAGTTGTAGTTCCAGGTCTCTGTATTTGGAAATTTTTTAATATGCTTGTTTGTTAGATTGTTGTTACGGTTGGCTTGCATACTAGTTTGAAAAACATGATATTGAGAAAAATGAAAACTTTCCAGTTTATCTTTATCTGCGATTCCTGCTCTATATATTGTTCTTCTAGCTTCTCATAGGTTTCTTCATCTTTTTTTTTACGGATAAAAATGACCCCGAGTCAATTTTACCTGTTCCGTCATTTTCTTCACGACCATTGATATTCGCTTCTCGTCGGCTTTTTTGCAAAAATTGAAGTAGTTGAGTCACAGTTCCATTATCAGAACTTTCATTGTTTTCATCGTATTTTGTAGTATATCACTGAAAGTAGCAAAAAGTAATATCTGTGGCTATATTGACGATGATTTAACTGCTTTGATAGTTTTCGCAGCTATCGACCACACAAGTGCATGGAAGCCATCAATGCTGTTCTGCGTGCATTCCCAAGGCAGCAATTGAGCAATTGGTGTTTAAATGTTCATAAGCGGGACTGATAGCTTCACTAACTTCAGTCCCCATGGGCTCATTATATTGCCTACTTAAAACTGAAGCATCATTTATGCTTACAGGGCTTCGGTTTTTTGTGGATCGATATTTTACGATTAGCCCATATTTTGTTTTTCATATTTTCAATAGAATTACAAATTTTTCTAATTACAAGTCCATAATATATAGACAATTTGCCAATTATCTAGTCATTTACTTTATTACCAAGACCTTTAATATTTTTTTTTTTTAGATTTCTTCGTTTAATAACTATACACGCTTATATATTACTTATACATTATTTTTCTTCACAATAAAGTTTTCATAGACTTTATTATTGCCGTATAAAACATAATTTTTATATTTAAAGCCGTGCAATTCTTCGGAACGAGAAAAAATATCTTTCACAGCTTCGACTCCTGTTATTCCACTGGACCCATTGTAATTAACTTAGTATTGTTCTTTATATGATTGATAACACTAAACTTATTCTTCTGTACCTTTTTTTTACTCAAAAGCGAAAATAGTTCAGAAAATCTCGATTTGAGAATAACATTAATTACTTTTACTGTAAGCCATCCGATTAGCTTTCTATTCCAAATAAGACGTACAACTACGCATTTGCCATATTTCTTCTTCTTCTTCTTCTTCTTCTTCTTCTTCTTCTTCTTCTTCTTCTAGGTAGAACCAAGTTCTGTTATCTATACAACGCCTCATCGATCCTCGTTTGAGGTCGAAATGCAGCTGTCTTAAATTTTGAATACTTTTCCCAGTATTCTTTCTCCAGTTGAGCTATTTGACTGTTGATTCTGTTTCTCACCGTTTTGTACTCTTCGAAATGGTTTGTTGTTTTGTGCTGTCGGTATTTTGTAAATGCTTGTCGTTTTTCTTTTGCTAGTATTTTCACATCTTCTGTGAACCATGGTTTTGTATTGCTTCGCTTTTTCGTGCTAACTGTTCGTGTTCCGATCGCCTCCCTAGCGCTCTCTTGTATATTTCTTTTCAGTTTTTCCCAGGTTTTCTCCACTCCGTCATTTTCTAGGATTGTATTAGCTTTTATTTTCTCCGAGAGTCTCTGCTGATAAAATACTTTTGTGCTATCGTTAGCGAATTATTCGGTATTGTATTTAATAAAGGTATGTTTCTGTTTGTGCGTTCTGTTTATACTTTGTTGGGACCGGTATTTACATAATACTAGTCGGTTGTCGTCTTTTCCCAGGTCTGATGAATTCAGAGTTCTGACATCGAGTATTTGGTGCGGTAACACTTTTCTGTTCATTATTATGTAGTCTATGGTTGATTTTTGTTCTCGGGTGTTTCCCCATGTCCGTTTATATTGCCACTTATGTGGAAAGAAGGTGTTATTTATTCTCATCTCGTTTTGGGCGCACAGTTGTATGAGTTGTTCCCCGTTGTCATTTAGTGCTACCTGATTATATCTCTGCATTACTCCCAGAATGGGTTCGTTACCTATTCTTGAGTTGAAGTCTCCTAGCGTAAACACTTTTTCTCTATCGGATATGGTACTTAGTAGATCTTGCAGTTTATTGAAAAATGTTTCTCTGACCTCTCTGGGTTTGCTGATATCTGGTGCGAACACGCTTATGATGTTCATCTTTTCTGGTTGTAAGTTTAGGATGCCATATTTCCAAATAATTTAATTCATTTTTTATGTTAACGACTTTTGTTATTAAAATTTTACGTACACTTTCAGCGGCAGTAGCAATATTTTGTAAAATGTTTTTGTAAGCTGCTCGATATACTGATTTCGTTAAATTCATAAACGCACAAAACTGGTCTCTACCATTTACATGAAGCAGTTTCATAGCAATTGTAATACGTCGAAATATTTTATAAGCCCCCCCCCCCTCCCAAGAGCTTTGAGTTTAGGAAAATGGACACGATTTTTCCTCTTATACTACAGTTTATTTAAGAACTAGAGAGAGTAATAAATAATTTTTTACCCTTTTTCTCTTCGCAAACTACCTGTGTTCCTTAGTCCGGTGTCTTTAGCAAAATCTGTTAGACACATATATTTTTCATGGGTTAGAAATTCTATAATCAAAAATCCTGGTCTGTAATAATGGACTAAAACATAGCCTTATTCTCTCAAAAAATTTTAAAAAATACTTACAAAATATCCATTGTCAAACATACAAAAAGTTAAACATATATAAAAAAATAAATTCGTCCATATAGTATTGAAATATTTTTGGGGCTATTGGTCATTTTATTATTAATTAAAAACATTTTCAGGGTATTCAACGTTTCAGTTTATTTATGTCTTAAACCATCTGCAGAATTACAATTAAACAATAAAAAGGGATTCAAATGTAATTACTTTTTTATGTTGTTATTAAAATTAGACCCACTTCTTTTTATTTCTATTGTACTGATATCTTAATTTAATTTACTCTATTATATGGAAATACGATAGCCCCAAAAAATGAGATAAACATGTTAATTCTACACGCTTAAGAAAAAGACCCAAATACAATAATAAAATAATAAAAAACCTACTGCTAATTAGAATTAAATATATATAAAATTAAATAGTGGGACACGCCAAAATAAAAATATATAAAAAAATAAAAAAACATATAAACAACATAAAAAAAATAAAATATAACAGAAACAAAAATTTAAATAATAAATTGTATTTACACTAGTAAACATTACGTATCTAATTCCTAATCAAAGTCAGTGAAACTATCTTCGCTCAAATTAATTATAATTGGTTCCTCTATCTCACCATCATGAGATCGAGTTCTCAGATGTTGTTTTATTCTTTTATTATATGGATTTTTCCCAATTTTCCGCAGTAACTTTATTCAAAAAAATCTTTCAAAAGTTTAGTTAAATTACTAATTTTCTCAATTCTACCTTTTAGTTGAGAGAGATATTTACTTCTCCAAGTTCTCTGAGCAATTTCCAAAGATTAGTTCTTTTAATTTCAGGTAAATCGCGATCTTCATTGATTTTAGTTAGAATTTTGTAGACGGTTGGGATCTGCTTCTTATAATAAAATGCATATACAACCCCTTTAATTGCAGTTTTCTTCTCTTCTTCCAACGAGGTTTTTCGTCTGCCTGTGATCGAATGTGGCTTGGGAGTACTAACAATTACAGTCGCTTTTTCTTCTTCATTATTCGGTACATAGTAGATTTTCCAACTCCTGTCATGTTGGAACACATCTCAACACAGCTTTTAACATTATTATCTAGATATTGATATCTTAAAACATCATAAACATTCATCGTAATAAGTTTTTCGTTGAGGAAAAAATGCCCTGGTTCAACGATTTGGGAACAAATATAGAGGTAAATATCAAATAATATATAAAAACAAGCTCAAACAAGATAAATCACTATGAACAAACTGTAAGGTGTACTTTGCTCACTGACAGAAATTAAATTAAACTATCAGAAATTTTATGTTGCAGTAAATTTATAAAATATATTTAAATATAATGAAATATAATTAGATTTACGGCAGTTCTCAGTTACCTGCGGCACTGGAGCAGGTACGTTGGAGGTTTCGGTAACCGTTTTATTACTCTCTCTAGTTCTTATAGAGTATAAGAATGTGTATACTTGCCATCGCCCCCCCCCCCCCTCCTCCCAAGAGCTTTGAGTTCAGGAAAATAGAACCCATTCTGCCTTTTATATTAAGAATGAGTATGCTGCTTGCACCCCCCCCCCCCCCCCGTTGACAATTTGCTTGCCATACTGTTTTTTTGTGATATCACCGCCCCGCCCTCCCAAAGAGAGAGGCTGGATCCGCCCCTAACATCACGTATGCCGTACTATGAGTTAAGCGCGCAATCACATCTGCTTGCAGAGTACCGATTTAGGTATATTTATAGGAGCCTTTCAGCTATCAAACTATGTCTATATCATTTTTAGAATAACGAATTCCCATTTAAATCAAAAAAACAGAAAATTGACTTTTTTAGCTTTTAAAACTTTTTCTTAACTTAATTAAAACTTGACATACTTAAAAAAAAAAACTGTTTTTGCAAGTGAACTTCACGGACGGTTTTGTCCCCTTAAAGAGAATCTCTATCGATAAATAAATTATATGTCATTTATTTTCGTGTCCTCCGCAACATATTAAAGTTTCATCAAAATCGGAGCACGATACTTCGGGTACCTTTCAATGCAACAAGCCAATCAAAGTTAGGAGGTTGTGACATTCAGATGGATTATCGACCTTACGGCCAGACAATTACACGGACAAATTGCCAGACGGACAGATGAACAAATGGACAGATAGGCGAATGAGTCCTAAAAACAGAAAAAAAAAACTTTTTTGTACCACTTATATCTAGATAGGCATTTGTATTTTATAACATTAAATTTGGCATGACCTATTAGAGCTAAGAAGTAATTCATAAATCATAATAAAGCTGATGTGTTTTATTAGTTGAAACTTTATAATTAATAAATCAAGAACTACGTGTTTATTCAAAACTTAAATGTTTGCCACTTATTAGACATAAATATCTTAATTTGTAGGTACTAGTTTTAATCTATTCAGGTGCGCTAAGATATTTATCGTTTAATAACAAATTTAACTTTTTACAATACGCTTTTTAAAGCACTATCAATATATGTTTTTGGTAAGTAAGTGAATCAACTATAAGATTATGAATAACATATCTAATCTCTTTTTTACGTACATATGTTGTACTTTACAACAATAACAATTATATCATATCGTAAAAGAGGACGCTAAGTTGTAAAGAAATCAATGGAATTGTGGTTATCTCTAGACCACTTTTAAAAAGTACAATGTGTCTATTTATCTAATTCTAAGACGCATAATTAAGGGCGCCATCGATTTCCAGTATCAAACGCTGGACTGTTCATCACATATTGTACCAAACAGTTTATGACGGATTGTTTTTGAGAAGGATGATGGTGTGACGTTGCATTGATATTTGTATGTGTTCGTTTTCTGTACACAGAATGTCTTAATTTGCCATTATCTTTCCTTTGTATTAGTAAATCAAGATAGATTCAGTTTCCATAGTGAATTTTTTGCTAGAGTCTTATTGGTTTAGATAATTTCGGAAATCATGGAGCTTGTCTGCGCCATGTGCCAAACTACGAAAGTATCATTTATATATCTGCACCAAAATTTATGTTTTAGAGGAGCAGAAGACACGGCGTTTTCTTCAAAAGCTTCCATGAAGATGGTAGCTACCACAGGTGATAGTAGAGATTCCATGGCCGCTCCCAACGTCTGTTCATAGAAAGTCCTTTAAAAAGTAAAATAAATGGAAATCAGACATGCTTTAATTAATTTTAGTAGGCTGGAGTCCATGTTGTTATTTCGTAATATGTCCGATATTATGGAAACTGAATCATTTATAAGAACATTTGTATACAGGGATTCTACCTACACGGAATTACCGACAAGATTGCTAGATTGCTCCAAAAATGAAACATTCGGACAATTTTCAACGCATGGATAATATTTTAAATCACGAAAGGATGCAATACCATTTCAAACAGAAGGCGTTTACAAGATACCTTACTCTTGTGTAAAGTTTATATAGGTGAAACAGGATATGGATATATAGACCATCCACTAGGCTTAAGGAACACGAAAGATGTATAAAAAAGAAATAAAATGTATGATCTGCAGTAGTTGAACACCAGCATTATCCAGGTCATACTTTTAATGTAGGCGAAACCAAGGTCTGGATTCTTTAAACGTAAAATTAGAGAATCTATCGAAATTTGGAAATATCCAAATAATATTAACAGAGATATAGGTTACAGTCTACATAACACGTAGAAATTGATTGTAACGCTGGATTACGTTTGGCTGAGCACCACCCGGGAATAAATACCGGGCTGTTTCTCCTCGACAGTCGTTCATTCCAACCAACCTGACACGGTCCGTCCGACATCCTACGATTCCTGAGGGAAATAGGACTGGAGGACCTACTCTAGCCGATAAGGTAACTCTAATGACAGGGCAGTACTAGGAGGACACAATAGATCTACCAGACCGCAGTGTATAGACCCCAACTATACTCATATACAAACATAATATAATAAATCATAGAGGATAAAGAGTAAAAGTGTTATAAAAATAATAGTCTCACTTCTATGAAAAAAATATATATAATAGGGTGATCTTTGTGTACCTTTGTCAGATGTGTTCTGACTTTCCTCTGTAGACTTTCTATGTCCGTCCTGCTCTATTTCACAATTCCAAAGGACTAACTGAGTTCAGAACGCACATAGGTGTTGAATGTCTGAAATATATATTTACTGTTCAGATTGGTTCGCAGTACCTACCTCACTCCTCTTATGAACTCGTAGGTTAAGTAGGTCTTCATAGTTCATTGGTTATTTCTTTGTATCTGTTTCAAGTTTTAGTCTGTTCTATCTCCATTCCCACTTGAACGTTTTGTGTCTCAATGTTCTCTGTTATATCTTCCTTCTGATTATGTTTAAAATTTATCAAGGCCGAATAATATACTTTCATTCCCGGAAAGCTCCTCTACAATTTTAAGCATTTATGCTGGTTGATTTCTGGTGATAGCCATCAATTTAAAATTATCCATATACAGCAGATGATTTAGTCTCACCACATCTTCACGATTGTTTTTACTACTAAAACCCTATCTCATGGAATTTAAATGACTATAGTGGGTTCATAGCAAGGCAGAAGCATAATAGGCTTACTGAACCTCTTTGAAATATTCACAGTCCTATTAGGTTGTTTTGTCTCGAAGTTGCTTGTTTGTTGCGGAGATCTCCAAATAATATGGAAAGACTCCGGGTCCAAAAAATGACGACAGCGCTGTTTCGTTCTAATATAGGACTCGTCAGGCCATTGGATTCGGTATGACCCATCATCTCCTATCCGTGTTCTATAAACAGTTCTCATGATTGAAAACTAGTAAATAAAACACAGTGGCGTCATCTCGATGGCTCACTCAATAATATAAGAATAACACAAATTAACAATGTTGTATAAAACCGCCATGTGATGGCGCGACGGTAAATTAAAAAAGGAATATATCAATACGCGATACACGAACTAGCTAGTCTAAGGATAGAGGTCGCATCTTCGGCATCGATAAACTAAACTAACTGTGAATTTTACAGTCCAAGTCCAGTATAACACCAACGATCTCCCTAAGAGAGTTGTTGTGCATGTTTTAAGCCAACAAATATAAAAAATATAAAAACCGAATTTAGCGTCCGTGTCATTTTAAAAAAATACATATAAGTATATATATATATATATATATATATATATATATATATATATATATATATATATATATATATATATATATATGGCATTTTATCATTATTGCGTCCTTTCAAAAAACGATCTTATTGCAACCACTGGAAGGAGTGATGTTAGACAAATTTAAGCCGTGTATGTTGGTAGAGAATTTAATTCTCTACCTGGGTATCGTCTTCTAGAGAATTCATCTTTTTTTTATACATTTTATTACAAATTTCGTACTTTGTTGATTCCTTTCAAATTCTACACAATATCAGCTCCACATGAATGTATATTGTACATTATTGCTTCCAGCGCAATTGCCGAACTTTTATTTTTTATTAAAGTCAAGGAATAAAAACATTTTTCGATAATATTGTAATAGTGGTGTAGAAACAGCCACCTGAGCAACATCTTACCGGTATTTTCCGACGCCAAGAAGATTCAAATATCAGAAATTACGTTATAGAAAGTATGTCAAAGAGTGTTTGTGGAACCCACTGATGAGTCCACTGCCGGCGTCAGAACGAAACACACGGGATTTTATTGGTCGAAAATTTGCAAATCGTTCTGGGTTATGATGAATTTCAACTATATATTCAATAGCAGTTCATTTAAGATTAAAATGGATAACTTAAATACAAGGTCTGCGACTCTGCTTTTGTTATCGAGCACTCAGCATTATTATATGCCATTTATTAACATTAGTTTAGCGTGTCTAATGTACAGGTTTACTGATTATATATGGATTACTCATCTAACTCATTTATTTAATAAGTTTCATGAAGATATAATCGTAGTATATCTAAGGAATTTTTTACAAAAATAAAAGAAAACAAATCAAACGTTAGATTTTAAATTTATGGGTGCATGTCCAGCTTTGACAAAGTTTAAATACTTTAAATCAGATGATAATATAGAGGATGTTCCCTTTAAAAGTTTAAATTTTATGTCATATATCCAAAACCGGATGTTTCATTGTTTTTTTTTTTTAAATTTGTAAAAAATTCTTTGGAAACACTACCAAAAGAGTTAATGGGTGGCTTATTTATACCGATACACTCTGTAGTTGAAGAGGAGGTCTACAAGTGAGATTACCTCTAGCCTATATTTATTTTTATATTAAAAAAAGGATGAACGGTGAACATTCTTGTTTGTTTTATAACAAAATAGATCGGCGTGACATACATATTGACATTTTATTCAAATATAATGAAGCATTAGGAAATAAAACATTGACAGCAGAGGGCTTAAACTGACAAGAGCAACAATGCCAAGCAAACTTCAAACCCTAAAAATATAGACATAAGAAAATAATTTTTTTATTACTGAACCGGCAAAAATGGAGACCTTTATTTATTTTCAAGATAGAACTATTTCTCTTACATATTTCAAGGCTTTATTGCCAGGTTTTTATCCTTAGTACCCCTATATAATCATTTATTTGTTGATCGTAAGCAAAACAAAATTGATCGACTATAAGATTTAATTTTCATGGCAACTAGATCGGGTATACGTTTTAAATCTTCTTATTGAATCTGGCTGATATACTTCCGGATTCACTAAAAAGTTTAAAAATTTAGACCTTATTTAGTTGTCATAAAAGTGAGAACTGCAGTTAGCCAGTTTATATCTCACTCAATAATATAAGAATAACACAAATCAACAATGTTGTGTAAAACCGCCATATGATGGTGAGATGGTAAATTAAAAAAGGAATATATCAATACTCGATACACGAACTCGCTACTCTAAGGATAGAGGTCGCATCTTCGGCATCGCTAAACTAAACTAACTGTGAATTTTACAGTTCAAGTTCAGTATAACACCAACGATCTTCCTAAGAGAGTTGTTGTGCATGTTTTAAGCCAACAAATATAAAAAAACAAAAACAGAATTTAGCGTCCGTGTCGTTTTAAAAAAATACATATAAGAAATTTCTTGGCAATTCGGACAAAGATCGTTGACAAATATTATTTTCATGCTAAAAAGTGCGGAGAGCTCCAAATAATATATATATATATATATATATATATATATATATATATATATATATATATATATATATATATATATATATATATATTTAAATATGTAACGACCAGTGAAAGTTATAATGGCTTTTATGTACTAGTTGCGACTACGACGCATACGTTATAATTGATGAAACGCTATGTGTTTATAGAGTTAGAAAGAGCGCCCAGTGGGAAGAAAATCCATTTTTCAAATGTTTAACGTTTTTTAACAAAAATAATCCATTGGACGGAAAAATCACAAAAGACATTTTTTGTCCAAAAACCGGCTGCAAAACATGAAAATATCTTTTATTTAACAAAAAAAATAGAAATTTCCTAATTAAATGAGAAATGACAAAACCTTAACTTTCGATCTGGACTATCAGAAAGCATATTAAAAATGCCGTTTACGCGATACACTATATTTTATATTTTTTTGGGATTAAAACACCCAATTTTCGAAAATCTGATCACGCCATACAAAAGCTGAGAAAAGTGCATTGAAAAGCTCTATTTCAAAATTGTCTTCGATTCATTTTCACTTCGTAAATTTGCATTGAAAACAATATGATTTTGCGCGAGGGTGCCGTAATAGAGTTGACAAAAAAAAAACCTATTTCCTTCAATTGGCCACAAACATCATATCTGAAATAATAATTGAATTTGTTTCTTTTTAAATAGAAAGTTTAGTTCAATTTTTTTTGCACATAAATTATTATTATGACGTATTTAAAATCGATACTATGTCTATTTTAGATGCGATCGAATAGGTTATCGACGTATTTTCACCTTGATTTAAATAGGGAAAATAATCAGATGTTATTTTTCCTAAAATAACTCATAAATTTGCCTTAAAAAATATGATCCGGGTCAAAGTAAAATAAATTAGTCGAAGGAAGTGTTTCTTTTAACGGAGGTATATATTATTTACAATAAAAAACGCGTTTCTTGTGTGCTTATGTTAATAATTATGACTTCACTGTTCTAATTTAGGAATTAAAATTATTTTTTATTTTCAGGTTTAAACGATGGGAGGAAAAAAATTGGATTTGGATAAAAATGGAAAACTTGATCGTTCTTCTCTAGTGGACGCGTAAGTATTTCCAAAATAATGTATTTTACGTATATTGGAATCTCAGTAATTATTGAATAGATAATGTGTAAGTTACAAAAGTTTTCACAAACTACATTTTTAACCTTTAAAAGACGAAGTATTTTTTGTAACATTACGTGTGCTTGTTGTGAAATTTAAATTAAATTAGTTTAAAAAAAAATGTTGTGACATGGCAACACTAAACTTGTAGGCATACTTTTTAATAAAAATCAAAAATTTTGCAAAAATTATTTAGTAACTAAATACGAAATTATAATAAAAGAAACCTTGTATTTAGTGTAGAAGCTATGGAAACATAAAAACCAAAGTCCTAAATCGAATTTTACGACTGTTCTTATACTTGGTGAGCAACCCTCTCCTCTTTTTTCCAGACTAAGTGATTCATTCCATCATACCTTAGGTCGTCGGAAATTCTGTTCAGAGAAACACTCCATTTTGAAATTCTGGGTCTTCCTCCGTAGTTCTTAAACGTTTTTACTAATTTGGCGCAATATCTCTTCGAAATTCAAGCTGTGACAATTTTCCGCCAGATTTTTATTATAATTGCCATGAATTCATCACTACAACATCGATAAACCAACTAAACATGGACCACCACCATTTTTTACTTCTGATGCTTATTCGATACTGTGACAGATTTTCGTCCATGAGTAACCTCCATATGCGAATTATATAAGGGCGTGGAGCCGAAATATTTTTTTTTTGGAAAAAAGTAACGCTTGATGTACGGAATAAGTCAAATGCTATAACAAGTTGAAGCAACTGTTCAATAATTCACATGTACTTCTTTCTTTTTTAGTGAGAGTTTTTTTGTTCGAAATCGGAGAGTTCCTTGGAAGACGGTTGTTTCGAATAGGACCGATACCTTAATATCCATATGGTTTAAGATGCTCAAGAAGACTTAAACCACTAAATAAATTATCAAAATAAGTTTATTAAGAACGGTTCTTTCTTGCTTCATCCTGTTCATCCAAAATACTGATAAAAGGTGCCGCTGCTTTACCAAATTTTTGTTCATATCGTTCTTCCCTTCTATAATTTTTTCCTTGATATATCTCGCAATTAAACAGATAATCAGATTTTGTGTTTATTTCCCAAATTTTATACCCAAAGCAGATGGAATTTTCGCGAATACACTGTTTACATGAATGCCGACTCTAGTATTTTATCTTGCTCTCATCATAACTCATGTGTTTTTCTGACTGGTAGTGTTCTAAAAATTTTGATTTTAGTCTATTTATAAACGATCTTAATTTCCACATTTTATCATTAGCATCAGGCTTTAAATTATCTGCACAATGTACAAAGCGCATAATTTGAATAAAACGATCCCGTCTCATTGCGCCATCAACCACGGCATTATTTGCATCACCCTCTCGTTCCCAATAATATATTTTTCCTGGTAATACGGAATAGCCACTTTTAATAAGTATCGTTATAAAACATTTCATTTTGTCTTTGGAAATATTAGGATTGGGTAAATTTTTAAACAAAGGATATCTGGAGCCCCCTTCAATAAAAAAAGTATACATTTTATCGTCGAAAATTTTTTTAAAGATTTAAAGTGGCGAAAGATTCCTATATTTGTCACAAGTAGATTCGGGAAAATCTTTTGTTTGTGACTGTAAATCACCTTAAATCCAGTTTTAGTTTTTTCGCGTGTCAACAATTTTCGATGAAGGTCCTGGCTCAGCAACGATATTCCTGCTCACAAACTTTACTTCAGCCGATGCTCTTAGTTGGCGCCACCTCAGAATCCTCATCTGCAGAATCATCATACCACGTTAGATTCAGATGGTTCAACATAAATAGAATCTACGTCCTTTGAATAAACCAAATTTAACGTTTCCTGCAAACAAAAACTAAAAGCATATAGATATGGCAAGCATAATGCCCAACAAATATTTGATATTAAAAAAAAATTGAAAAATTATACTTACACAAAATGTATATCGTCCATTTTTTCACATGAAGTAAAATTGTCGGAAAAAAGATGTTACGTGTAAATCACGGTTCATCACAAAGGCCAAAGCTAAACTATTCGGATCATTGGTAATAGTATTTACAATTATTATTTGGCACCATCTATTCTGTAAAATCAGAAACATAAAAGTACTGGTGATATTAAAGCTTTCTATGTTTTCCATGAAGATAGGGTAACACCAGGTCTTAATAGCTCAAAAATCATGAACCAATTTTTTTAATTTAAAAAGGTATTATAAATTAATAGTTTGTTATTTATGCCGCTAGAAAATATTGTAAAAAAGAGGTACCTAACATCTTTTTTGAGCAAACTGATCGCAGATATTTTTAATATAGTTTCTCCCATACGTATTTAACAGTAAATTAATAAATTATTTTGTAGAAAACTATTATTTGAAGGACCGAAAAATAGGGCTAATTTTCACAATTTTTTTTTGGGAGTGTGTAAGAAAAGTAGGAAAATTCTTTTCAGAGGGCGAAAACCTGATACCTGGAACAAAAGACAGAAAATTTATAGTTTATATAGAATTGGCTCCCCGATAACGCAGAGTTTTTTAAAATCGAGTTTTGTAGAAATGGCGCACTTTTGATCAAACATCAAACAATAACTTGTTTATAAAAATAAAAAAAGTTTGCATCCAATCGAGAAACGACTATGTTTCAGGAAAGATAATGCGATAGTGAAGCTATTTTAAAAAATTTCAGATCGATCTGTGCAATGGTGTTTGAATAACATTTTCGCCCAGTTTAAAAAAAGTGGTTTTGAGAAAAACGCGTTTAAAGTTTTACATGCGTACCATTTATTATATAGAATTGTCACACTTGCGGACTTCTGGTACACCTGGTAGTCTTCTATGAAACCATAAGGCCTTTTCACTCTAAAGGTTCACTTATGATTTCTACAGGTAACGGTAATACAAAAGAAACGACAAGAAGCGCGTAGGGAGCGCGAGTGTTGTGTTTCGTGTCCTGGCTCTAAAATTTTGGATCCCCTTTTATATCAAACTAGATTTTCATACATCAGATTCTGCCTCCTAATCAGTCTAAATTGTGCAGGGCCTGTTGAAGTTGTAAGTTATAAGGGCAGGTCCAGTTTACTAGATCTTATTTATTTTCATTCTGTGTGTTCCGAACCTTGTCTCAGCCTTGATTATTATATCAAGAGAAGGAGGGGCGATTCAATAAGATTTCCATGGCTGCTAGCGAGGTGCTTCTCATGACTCTCGTGGTGCATAGACAGGTCAATCTCTGAAGTTTGAAGAGCTCCAGGATTGCCTTTTTAAAGTGATTCTTATCTACCATATAAATGAACCATAGGTTACCACTGCAGTATACAACCAATGTACAATATGTGATTTTAATTCTCACGTTTTACCCAGTGCCATTTTTGCTGCCATAATAGCCATTTTTTTCTTTAAAGGTAACTTCATTCAAGTGTGAGTTCCAGGTAAGCTTTACATTCAGGATTTCACCTAGGTACTTAACTTCCTAGTTTTTTCACGAATTACCCTAAGGCGCACCTTAGTACAACACTCCTTCACTATAGACAGAGCCTCTTTCATGAGTTCCGATATTGTTTTACAATGTTTCCCAACGATGAGTGTGACTAGATCGTTAACAAGCTCCTTATCCCAGAGCACAAAAGCATCCCGAATAATAAAAAATTGCAGCAACGTACAAGACAGGGGTCTACCACTCCATTTATTGGACCAGAATCAGCATTTGGAATTACAAAAGCTGCTATTCGTGGGTGGCTGTCTTGTTGAACAAATCAACAATCCCATAACCACTGGAATCACATTGCGGGCTACAGATACAGCAGAATATTGCTGAACAGACCATCCTACGAAATAAGCCGTTTGCATATCTAAGCAGACAACAAATCAGGCTGGTGACAGGACTTATAACTTGCCACTGCAGCTTGAGAAAACATCTATACACAATGAGTATCTTCAATAATGAACTACTACATAGACTATGCGATGAAAAGGACGAGACGGTTTCATACATTACATTCGAGTGCGAAGCTTTGGCCTACCGGAAGGTTTATACCTAGAGGATAAAGTAGTGAGCGGGCT
Source organism: Diaprepes abbreviatus (assembly GCA_034092305.1). Classification (NCBI taxonomy): domain Eukaryota; kingdom Metazoa; phylum Arthropoda; class Insecta; order Coleoptera; family Curculionidae; genus Diaprepes; species Diaprepes abbreviatus. The sequence goes on from JASJET010000069.1 coordinate 1,015,286, forward strand.
GCGAAATCTAATCAAAGCAAATATTCTGTTCACTTAGAACCGGTATAGCTGGCAACACAATAAGTCCAAAGGCTGCAGTGTAAGGGCCTCTGAACCTTGGCCTGCTGTGTCATACAATCTCCATCTACGTCTACATATCCCTGACTACTGATTGTAGAGGTTTACCAGAAATTCGTCGACCTCCGGATCCCAAGGGGAGGGGGGAGCTAGAATTTCTCGCCGTGGGCAGTCTTTGGATACCAACACCTCCACTGTTTCTTTCAACAAATTTGATTGTGCACGTCTGCCTTGAAGTAAGTTATGAATCTACCTATATAAGATGTCTTCAATATCATGCTTCCCTGGCGGCCGTTGTCGTGAAAACGAAGAAGGTATGGTCGAATGCTTCTTCAATATCAGGAAGGCTATTAGCACTATTTCCATGTGATTCATGGTAAATTCTATTATTCTTACTAAGTGGTGTAATGCTGACTCATATGATAAGCACGTTGATTGAGATGTAGTGACTTCCCTTTTAAAGAAGTTTCCGATATGTACCTTTCACCTAATTTCACAAAAAAGATGGAAAGTTTATTGGTCTAAATGACCATCCTCGTGTAGTCTCTCTCAAGCTTCGGTATAAAGATAACTCACAGAACATGTTATCTTAGTTTTCAAAAATATTTGTCTTCAGATATTTGTTAGAAGAGCGCTATATGTGATTACCAAAATCCGTTAGAGCATCGGAAACTTTGTGATTATCATTCATTTTGTTTTTCTGGAGATTTGTATTAAACTCCCTTTTATTACATCCATTAGCTACCTTGTTTACAAGTTCTTGAAATTTTTTGTACCACTTGCTACCAAAACATCGTCTGCATTCTGTAGAACAACGTTTGAAGGAGAAAGTTTTGCAAGACCGGCCGGAATTTTTTGGTGAAAATGGACTTGTACTGTTTCATGAATGAATTTATTTAGGGTTAATATTAATCGTAAACATTTTTTTTTATCATTTTTGATAATTACCTGGAAAATAATCATTTTTGATATTATTCTTTTAGTAAATTTCAAAATACGGAAGAAAAGAAAGAGAAGGGCGAAGACATACCACCGTCATCTTTTATTGGTTTGGTAAGTATCCTAATTTTTTAATTTACTACCGTTACTAGACGATAATAAAAACTTATATATTTTAACTCTTCGTAATTTATCTCCAGAATAATACGCTTTAGTCTGTCATCTCTTCATTTCCATTGCGAATTCCAAATGAAAAAAATGCTGTTTTGTTTCGTGGCAACATTTATTCTATTATATTATAGGATTCAAACTTTTTCTAGACCGTCACCCCTTTGCAAGAAAAAAAAAATAAACCAATGCCCTCTTCTTTATAGAAGTAGTTCTGTCTGATATTAAAATATTAGGCAGAGGTTCACTTCGGTGGCCAGGCCATTTCCCGTCTGATCACTGGGCGGGGTATGGAACTCACTTTAAAATGTCGCCAAATAATCTCCGTTACCAACGCGACTTTAATTCAAAATCTCTACTTTTTTTATTACAATATTATATTAAAAATTAAAAGACTATCCAAGGTATTAGAAAATTAGTTATTATCAATTAGAAAATTGATAAACCAATCAATAATTAATAAAAAATTATTGAGATGGTTGAGACTCCTGTGTTTTTTTTTTAAGTAAATTTGCCACCGCAATAAACCCACACTGATCCCAATATGATGAAGGTAATGCAACTAAAAATTTGTGTCCAATTTCTCACAATCTAGGATAGAACTCTGATATTGATGTTTCAAGTCAGAACTCATTATATCCATTTGTGAATTTTACCTTAAGTTCTTCGTTAGTTGTATTTTCTATCAGTTATTCTTCTCAATTTTATGATTCTGCTATATCTGCATTGAGAAAGAATCTAAAACCCAACTCGGTATATTCATGTTTAGACTATCCTGAAGAGTGAGTAAATAAATTTCCATTTTGCAGGCGCTACTAATAAAGTTGGAAAGTGACGGTATTCTCTTTTATCGAGATTCAGCTTGAACATGAAGAGTTTCCCGTAAAAGCAGCTTTGATGTTTTTTGTTTTAAATAAATTCAACTCATCCGCCCGCTATTAAATATTGGATACAGAAATTTCAAATAGGTGATATTATTTTTGGCCATGATCAAGTTGACGCCCATTTCTTTCTCTCTGTTTCAAATAAATCTAACACAGACATTTCAGAAAAATGCCTTTATAGAGCCAACGAACTTTTGTATGAATCACCCAATAAATTGCATCTAATCTTTGACTGCTTTAATAACATAATGAACCGACGTACGCAGGCGTTCATTCAGCTTTCTCGCAACCAGATTCTGACGATAAGTAGCAAGTACATTTGATTGATGTGACTCAATTTTTTTATTGCAATGGAATTACAATTCAATATTTTCTTCCTCAAAATAACTTCCTTGGTAAGCCACGCAGTGCTAGAGATTGTTTTACCAATTCTCATAGTAGCACTGGAACTCGGATACTGGAATAACCTTCAGCTGGTCGGTCACAGGTGTTTGAATGTTTTCGAGTGTCTCAAAATGATATTGTCGTGATGCAACACCCAGTTGTTCTTGATGTTTGGTCAAATAGTCATGACCCTTTTTCAAAGTGTTTTAAGAACGGTAAAAATGTTGATTGGCCTTAAGGAAACAAACGCTTTGTAGACGATTTTCTAACAGTCAAAGAAGTAACTCATCACCAGTAATGATACATTTCAAAAAAATGATGATCATTTTCAATGCATTCCAACAAGTCAAGGTACCTTTTCATACTGACTCCTTTTGGTCTTGCGAAAGGGTTTTTGAAACCATTTTGCGCAGATTTCTCTCAACGCCAATTCATTGATCAAAATTTGATAAATAGTTGTGTTAGTCTAATTCAACTCTTCCACAATTATTCTGATTGTTAAACAACGATCTTAACTCACACGATCCTGAATGCCAAAATTTTCACTGTTTTTTTTTTCAATCAACTTTCGTCCTTCTGAAAACTCCTTACACTATTAAAAAACCTGGGCCCTTAGCAAATAACCATTTGGTGAAGTTTTCTAAAAATTTTACCTTGCCCAAGTTTAATGCAAAATCTGATAAAACACCACCGTTGCTCGAAATTGATAGGACGCACAATCATATGTTTAATTGCCACCCTTCCAAGTCCCGTGTTTCAAATGCTGAGAGATTAAAGCTACGTTGTCAGTCTCATTACTTACACTCCTCGAAGGTTCAGTTATACTGGGTATTTCTTTGGCTTTCACTGATGTACTAATAGCATGACTTTGTTGTTTGGCTAAAGTAATTTACTTTTGAATAGGTTTGTATAGCTAATAAAAATTTTTTTAATTCAAGTTTACTATGAGTTTTAGCTGCCTTAATCAGTTTAAATGTTTTTTCTATCAGCATTTGTAATTTCTGCTAGTTTATTTTGAAATACCTCGTTGTGTAGCGATAAAATAGGTCTTGTTATTGTTATATTACTGTATATACATCAACCCCTACGCGATTTCTGCATATATATGGACCGTATTCGTCAATAATTATTCTCTCAATATTTGAGTAATTTATTATACAACTGTGTAATGTTAGACCAGATAAAACATGGTCGAAAATATATGTCCAAACTTCATTTTACTGTGTTTAAATATAATGATGAAATTCGTGTTATCTATTTAGGCACACGTGAATATATTTGAACTAAACAAAAAGCATCGATATTTTTGTAACTTTTTATACAAAAATAGTATCTTATACATAATATCGTCAAATATATAGATATTCATATTTTGGTTGATGCAATGACTTTGAGTACAGATAGACGTTTTCGAAATATTTCAAAGGGTAAGTAATGACATCATTACGTTTGTTTTTCCACGATTCAATTTAACTATAATGATTCCTATATTACAAAGACACTAAACTTTGTTATGTTTAATATAACTTAATAACTTATTAATAAACCATATTGGATATTTATTAGCGTTTCAGAAAATTCTATATAGCCGATTAAAAGATATTCTATTAAAATAACCTTATAATGTCAAAAAGATTTGGTGTAAGTTTATTAGTTTATATTTTAAAATTCTTAATAGTGAACCCTACATTGGATATAGTAGTTAAAATAAACCGTCAGCCTAATTACCAGTTCTATCTTGATATTTTAAAAACATGTAATAATAATAATTTTATCTAAAAGAAAAATAATCGGATTAAATTTTCTATTTGATAACAAGTAAATTTATTGTTTTTGGATATGATTATTTTTGCAAAATAAGGGAACAAAATATTACATAACTTCATAAAATTAATATTTAGCAAAAAAATTATTAAAGGGTAATTTTAGGTAAAAGATGGATATATTTTAATTATATAATATACAGTGTGTCCACGAATGGTGCATCGTACTCTAATACATTACATTGTTTTTATTTTTTTTTTGAGGAAAAGTCATTCTTTTGCTCCCTTTCAAATTTCAAAACCACTAATCAAAGTCATGATAGTGAATACAGGGTATTGAAAGTATTAAAAAAGTAGAATTAATCCTAAACAAATCACTGTTATTTGCAATTTTTTTTGCAAACTTTATTTGACCAAGTTTTTCCAAAAAGAGAAACGTACACTGTAAAATATCTTTACATAAATTTTAAGGTAAACTGTTGGAAGCAAATTTCATACATCGTTTATTACATTAATTTAATGTTAATGCATTAAATTTAATAATTCTTACATTAAATGTAATGTAATTATACGAATAATTTCAGTAACTTTATTAAAATTTAAGGTAACATTTAATGAAATTTAATGTACAAAACTTTAATTTCAAAGTACATATAACTTATTCACGATTTAAGGTACAAAATCATTAGATTAAATTAATGAATGCAGCTTAAATTTAAGGTTATTTTTAACAGTTTAGTTTAGTAAAACAATAGAAAGATTAACTTTAGCTTAAATTTATTTTATATTATTGTAATAAACAGACTTCGCAAACAAGTTGCTACCTGCAAATAATTGCTTATATTATTTACTTTTTTGATAATTATATGAAACCTTTTTTGATAAGTATATATTGTATAATAAAGCATATAGCACGCAACCGTAAGAAAAAATTCTTGATTTTGTTTCGATAAATGGTCGCCATTTTGATAATTTTGAAAATATTTCGGCTTTCAAATTTTTTGGCTTTTAAAGTTTATGACTCATATGATCTAAATCAAAAGAGAAAATTAAGTTATGTTGATTAGTTATAAAAATATAAAATTTTGAATAAAACAATGGTTGTATTTTTTAAATGTAAAAGCAATAGTCTCAACTTTTAAGTCACGATAACTTCATTGAAAATGGTTTCCCGCATGATCATAAATTCTCATTTGATTGGTACAAAAAGGCAGTAAAAAGAGATATAGTTTATTCTCGTTCATATATATATATATATATATATATATATATATATATATATATATATATATATATATATATATATATATATATATATATATATATATATATATATATATATATATATGTATATATATATATATATATATATATATATATATATATATATATATATACCGGGTGTCAACGAATCTATTAGACAAGTCATAATTTCTAGAGTATTATGTGTATCAAAATGAGAATTGGTACAGGTAAATGGCATGTGAAGGGGAGAGTTTTCGTATATTTTCCCCTTTCCGGCCACTTCCGGTTTCACCGGAAATGGCCCCGGTTTTGAATTTTTAAATGGAACACCCTGTATATTTTAACATTTTTGGATTTCTGAGACAATTCTAGATCACAATGTGACATTTTAAAAACTTTTTACGTCTACTTCATTTTTTTAGAGCCACTTTTATAATTGCATCTAGGTGGCCATGATCGGACGCAAACTAATCTAACGGCCTTAGGTGATGTCAAAAAAATACAATCGCAAAGTTTTAGTTACTAGTATGAAAGACAGGAATAAGACAAGTTGACAAAATTACGTTTTCATTTCTAACTATTAATTTTCAAATGGCGACCCCTTTTTGACAACTACTTTTCGAAAAAAGCATTCTTTGACGAATCTAACGGTACTAATTTATTTGCGATTGGATTAGACATAAGAACAGAAATTAAATATTATTAAGCAAAATACTGGATAATTTATTTACTTATGACAAGTGCGCCATGGACAGCCATGATGCATAATAATTTGCAACTGTTTTTATCAAATCTTCTTTAGAAAACAAAGCACTCACTTAAGTAGATAATGACAGTGACATACGCTCTAAGAACAGACGTAAAAGTTTCTTAATTTTCGTTAAGTTTAGTTTAAATTTTCGTTAAAATAATGTATACTCAAAGTGAAAAAGTGGATATGTTATTAAAATTTGGAGAGTGTCATAGAAATACACTATCATTATCTACTTATATTAAGTGAGTGCTTTGTTTTCCAAAGAAGACTTGATAAAAACAGTTGCAAATTATTATGCATCATGGTTGTCCATGGCGCACTTGTCATAAGTAAATAAATTATCCAGTATTTTGCTTAATAATATTTAATTTCTGTTCTTATGTCTAATCCAATCGCAAATAAATTAGTACCGTTAGATTCGTCAAAGAATGCTTTTTTCGAAAAGTAGTTGGCAAAAAGGGGTCGCCATTTGAAAATTAATAGTTAGAAATGAAAACGTAATTTTGTCAACTTGTCTTATTCCTGTCTTTCATACTAGTAACTAAAACTTAGCGATTGTATTTTTTTGACATCACCTAAGGCCGTTAGATTAGTTTGCGTCCGATCATGGCCACCTAGATGCAATTATAAAAGTGGCTCTAAAAAAATGAAGTAGACGTAAAAAGTTTTTAAAATGTCACATTCTGATCTAGAATTGTCTCAGAAATCCAAAGATGTTAAAATATACAGGGTGTTCTATTTAAGAATTCAAAACCGGGGCCATTTGCGGTGAAACCGGAAGTGACCGGAAAGTAGAAAATATGGGAAAACTCTCCTCTTCACATAACATTTACTTGTACCAATTCTCATTTTGATACGCATAATACTCTAGAAATTATGACTTGTCTAATAGATTCGTTGACACCCGGTATATATATATATATATATATATATATATATATATATATATATATATATATATATACAGGGTGTCCAAGATAAGGATCCTAAGCATGGGGATCTCGGAAACGGTTGGAGATACGAGGTCGGTTAAATTAGAGAAAAGTTGCGCAATTTAGTGCTAAATTAAACGCAGTTAAAAAAATTTAAAAATTTCAAACACTTCCGGAGATTTCCGGAAAAAAACGAAATTTGGCAAAATCGTTTTTAATTTTTGCAGGCTTTATTTAAAGAGATATCAGAAAATAAAAGGTAGATTCTCATTGCCACTTTTTATTTTTTATAATATGGTCTAAACAAAATTTAAATCCGACGTTTCGTTTCTGAGATACCATCATGAACTTTCATTTTTTATATGGAACAAAAAAAAGTATCCCATGTATTTGATAGCATTTTTTATTACAAATTCAACGATGTATCACCCTTGCATATCGAATACGTAGTTCAAGTACTTTCCATAAGAGCTCCATGAGAGCGAGAGAGAAAGGTATATCAGTTTTATAAAAGCCAATGAACTACACACTTGATATGCAAGTGTGATACACCGTTGAATTTGTAATAAAAAATGCTATCAAATACATGGGATACTTTTTTTTGTTCCATATAAAAAATGAAAGTTCATGATGGTATCTCAGAAATGAAACGTCGGATTTAAATTTTGTTTAGATCAAATTATAAAAAATAAAAAGTGGCAAGAAGAATCTACCTTTTATTTTTTGATATCTCTTTAAATAAAGCCTACAAAAATTAAAAACGATTTTGCCAAAATTCGTTTTTTTCCGGAAATCTCCGGAAGTATTTTGAATTTTTAAAATATTTAAATTGCGTTTAATTTAGTACTAAATTGCGCAACTTTTCTCTAATTTAACCGACCTCGTATCTCCAACTGTTTCCGAGATCCCCATGGTTAGGATCCTTATCTTGGACACCCTGTATATATATATCTTATGAACAAAAATGTTTAAACAGAAACAAGACGTTTACCGAAATAAAACTTTTTTGTTTATTGTGAGTTAATTCAACTAAAAACAATGATTTCTGAAAACTCATGTCATATTATTTTGGTTTTCTTTTGTGTTTTAAGATCAGAAACAATGCATGCTTTTTTGAGATATGTTAGTGTACTATGATACAGAAGTAATAAAATATGCTTGGGCAAAAAGTTCTAATCGTTAAGATAAAAAACTGATTTTTCCGAAAACTAACTAATGACGCATTAGGGATTTCCAGTTAAAATTAATAAATACATAGAAAAAATATTTATTACCAGTTAATTTAAATATATTTTTTATATTTTAGTACAGATTTGCTTCAAATTCAGACAAGTTGCTTATATGGATAGGAATAATAACGGCTTTAGCCTCAGGAGCGATACAGCCCCTTAGCAACTTACTTTTTGGAAATCTCACAGAAGGTATTATCAACTATGCAAGAAGCTGTTACGATCGTTCTTCTCAAGAATGTGCAGATGCAACCGATGATTTTATGATAACAATTAGAGATTTCGCTTTGTGGAACTGTGCTATAGGACTGGGAATGATGATTACAGGTTATATTGCAGCCGAAACTTTTAATTATACTGCTATTAAACAAGTAAGTTGGCAGTTCTAATAGTTATTAGTGTTTAAGGAGGTAAAGTTCTGTTTTGATCTACAGATGACAACATTTAACTTTACACCAAAGGTACATGACATGTTTTTGTGTAAATGTTATTTCTTTAGCTAAATTTTAAATTTTACCGTTTTATACTCTAGAGCGTGGAAGGAAAGCCCAGTTTTAGGAAAACAAATACTACAATAAAAGATGGTACAAATATAATATTTTATACCTTAAGGCAGGAGTTGCAAAAGTGTGCGCCGCGGCGCCCTAGGGCCCCGTAAAGAGTAAGCTGAAGGTCGGTTCCTGCTTCTTCTTCCATCATATGGTCCCCATTTAAGAACTCTATTTAATCATCTTCCTTTATTATGTCTCACGACATAATCGGCGTAGCTCCATTAGTGCAGCTTCTGCAACATCTTTCAGCTTTATGACTCCTCGGATCTAACTATTTTTCGTACGTTCGTTAAGAATTCCTCCAATCATCTGATATTCCATGCTTCTTTGGGTTATACTAAATTTATTAATAGATTATTTTGTCAAGGTCCATGTGTGAACACCGTAGGTCAACACTTGTAGGATAAACCGGCTAAATATCTTAGCTCGAAGATACATGGAATAGATCTGTTCTTTAGTGTGCGCTTAACCAAACCAATATAATTCCGATGGTCTGGTTGTCTTTTTCTAGTGTAATTTGATGGCCTAAATATATAAAGCTAGTTATGTTTTTTAATTTTTGGTTTCTTACAGAAATTTGAATATCATCACTGCACATAACCTTCATCTCGGAGATATTCATTCTAGGACCAATTTTCGCTGTCTCCTTATCAAAATTAGTCAGCATATTTTGCAAATCTTGTGCATTTTACGCTCTGAGGACAATATCGTTGGCATATCTAAGATAGTTTAGTCTTTTGCCATTGATAAGTATACATTTATACTCTCAGTGAATATTTTTAAAGAAGTCTTCTAGTGCTAAAGTAAACAATTTTGGTGATAGTGTATCCTCTGATCATACTCTATTAATTTTGACAGGTTTTGACTAGATATGGTGGAGCATCATCGTGTCTAAGTCACATCTAAGCTCTGACTTGCAAGGATACATCTTCTAAAAAGTTATTTAAATCTTGATTCAAAATTTGCAAATAAATAGAGTTCTCCAGTTAATATTTCTTCCAAAATGATAGGGTCAGTCAAATAGTTCCTCATGATCCCCGACCAGATGTAAGCCTAAATTTTTGTTGGCGTTTATTCTGTTTATTGCATGGTGATTTTCTTGATTTCAAACGTGTAAATTATGCGATATTTTAATTTCAGTAATATCCTTGTTTTAACACACAAGTAAAAAAATGTTATGAAGCAATGGACTGTCATTTGTTTCTAATAAAACTGATGTTTTTTCCAACTTGCTGTGACACCAACACATAAATGTATATAATAGGAAATTGTTACCTTAATGATGGTTTCCTTAGGAAATATGTCCGTAAACAACCATATTTTATAAGTTCTGGAAAAAGGTTTTTCGTTTCTAATAAATGTTTTTGTAAATCTTCATGAAGATGAGAAAAAGTCAATTAATTTTTTAAATTTTATAAATGAACAGTAAGAATTCATTTTAGAATTATTATTATGTTGTAGCTCTTGGTTCCAAAAAGAGATTTTATCGGGTTGTGAAGATCAAGCGACTTTATAATACTAATTAAAGTATATTTTATTTTTAGGTACTTCGGCTAAGATCAAATTATCTTAGCAAACTATTAGATAAGGATATTCCTTGGTTTGATGTTCACCAATCTGGCGATTTTGCTAGCAGAATGGCTGAGTAAGTTAATATTTCTTAATCAGTTAATGACACTTTGGAAACATGGCTAATGAAAAAGCACTCTAATAATTAAAAAAAATGTCATAAGCTGAAGTTTTCACTTAATAAGCCGCTATAGTAGTATAAATAGCAGGGTACTGGGACTTCGGAGGGTATATTACTAACCGCCTCTTTGATCAAAGATTATATATGTTCCATTTTTTCTGCTAATTATCGATATAAAATGGACAGAGGTTTAGTTATACATTATTTTTCGCAAACAGTAATTATTATATATTGTCCTTTTACACTTGGAAGAATCACAGATGATCGAAGCCTAATCTGATTTTTAAATAAGAAAATATAATTTTTCAAAAGAACACGTGTCACCTAATTTGGATTACTTTTGATAATATAGAATCCTGGGTTTCCAATAAATACTAGATCTTTTACTATAAAATTTATCACACAAATTTCAAATTTGAAAAAATGCATTAATTAATTTACCAAAAAAGAAGACATCGTTTCTTTAAATCACATATTTGAAACATCGGCACTTAAAAGTATCAAAACACAAACCGAAAAGGATAATTATATATGAAAGTAAAATTATTTTCAATGAAATTCAAACATAAGATCTACGCAATACAAGGCGGTAACATTTTATTACAACAGGAATAGGTGTTAAAAAGTTGGAGAACCTACTGTGAAAGTTCACACCACCAGGCACAAGTATTAGACTGTTTCATATCGAGTAACATTTAGGAGTAATCTTAAGAGCCTGACATATTGAGAAGCGAGTTGGAATAGCTAGCTGAAGATTATATCACATTGCTCATAACTTATGTAATACAGTGTGGATGAGGAAAGAATGGTCAAAAGAATGGATTTGATCTGTATTTATACCCCTCCCAAAAATAGGCCTAACATAGCAGTACTGATATTACAGAACTATTTTTCTGATATTACATGCCAGTAAAATATTACTAAGACCATTAGGTTAAAGATTGCATAAATACTTGGACTATCAAATACCATTAGAACTGTCTTGTAAAAAGATCGAGAGATCAAATCTTCAATATTGGGTAAATACCTGAAAAAGCTATCTGGGTCTCAAAGGTTACTCGAGAGTATTTTAAAACATTGTGTGGGAACATCTCTGGATAAATTGAAAAGAAATAGGGATATAGGATTTTCTGATTCCGTTCGTACGTAATTAATTTATAATCATAAATAGTAATTAGTCTGGACAAAAGTTTCTCCAAACTATTTAATGTAATCAGGTGGGTTCGACAGAATTGTTTATTATCAACTAGATTGTTTAATCGATATAGTGAACACATTATGAGGAACAGTCTTGGTTAATCTGAAGAGAGTGTTTCCATAAAAGGCAAGAAACTTACCAATCTCTGATATGGTGATGAAACCAACTTATTAGCCGCCAGTGAACCAGAACTTAAACAGGTTCTTGAGAGAATAACTAACAAGAGTCGAGACTAGCTAAAATAAAAATGATGATCATTGACAGAAACAACTTAACTCCACCAAAGGATCAGATACTCAACATCGAGCGTGTGAAATAAACTCGTATATATAGACTCAATTATCAGTGCATACGAAAGAACAACAAAATAAATTAACCTGCGTATCTCACGTAACGCAACTACGAACAAATATGGAAAGGAAGTCACTTGCTTATCCGATCTTTCTAAAGGGTTGAAACGTAGACCCTGAGTGAAGCAAACCAGAGAAGAGTGGACGCATTTAAAATATGGTGTTGGAAACAAATATTTCCAATTTCAGAGATCAAAATTTTAATCATTAAGGATCTTCAAATAACTAATAAGAGACTATTAGAAGAGTGCCAAAGGCAATATCTTTTATATTTTAACCACTTATCCCGAAAAAGGAGATGGAAGTCTAGAAAGTTTCATGGTACGGAATAAAGTTGAAAGCAAAAGGCTACAGAAAACTCTTCAGAACATACATGATAAAAAAAAACTGAAATCTATTACACGAAATTGTCCATAAGACATAAATATTTAGTCGTGAAGGGACGATTAATAAGAACCTAATGGTAAATACAATAGTTTAAAATTTAGTCATAATGCCAAAAATATTTTAACACTGTATCTAAACTAATTTAATGGAATACAACAGTAAAAATAAGTAAGTATGCAACATGATGGTTTGTAGCACGTTCGAGACATGGATATTAAAATAGCGCTGAATAATAAAATTGTCATTAACTCAATCTATCTAATAAGATGTCACAGTAGTATAAATAGCAGGATACTAAATAAAGTTAAACTTCCTTAGATCTTAAATATTTATGGATATTTTTTTAAATGGAATAATTAAACTAATATTAGATTCTATTTCTAGCGATTTGACAAAATTTGAAGATGGTATAGGTGAAAAGGTGCCGTTGTTCATTACCCTTCAAGCATCTTTTATTGCTGCACTTGTATTGGCCTTAGTAAAAGGATGGGAATTAGCCCTAATTTGTCTGATATCGCTTCCTGTTTCACTTATTGCTATTGGAATAATTTCATTTGTAAGTATATAGTTTTACTTTAGGGGAATAATGTCATTACACAATACTTGTTTTTCAATTATAGATTTCTCTAATAAAGCAATATGTATTTCAGATAAGAAATTAGTGAAACTAAATAAATTACTTGTACTTTTCTAACTACAGATCGTGCAACAAAAAAAAAACAAAACTTACCAAAATATCACTGCAAAACCTTTACACAATTATTCAGATGAGGGTCTGTGGAGTCACTTAACCTCAAATTAGCTTATAGAATTGTAAAAAAAAAGTTTAAAATATAAGTTATAGGAACTATAATATAAAGAACTACAAACTGAAATTATTATTAGATACACAATATTACATATACGTTTTTCATTAACTAATCCTACGTTTTTTTTTAATAGGACACCATGGATATTATTTTATTTTTAAATAACCCTATTTTTACCATCCCCTCTATATAATATTTTTGGGGTCTATGAAGGGTAATTCAATATTTAACGCCAGCTTTCTGAAAAAAAAACATAGAAGCATATTTCACGCCCCTTATCCTTTCATGTGAGTCAGAAGGGGGGGAGGGGCGGTGGAAGATCCCGATTCTGTCAACAACAATTTGTATTTTTTTGCAATAGCCCCTTCCCCCCAAGAGCTTCGAATTTAGAAAAATAGACCCAACCCTGCCTGGTTGGATCTGCCTCTGGTCAGCATAGTACGATTTCATATTGGAAAACATTTTCAAATATGATTTTCTTTAATTTTAGAACATTTTTTTTAGGAATCCTTGTATAATAGTATACAAGCTGATTCAAGTATTTACGAGAAATTCGAATGGAACACCGGGTATATTATATTTAATTTGGATATCTGCAATAAGGTAGTTGATGTATCGGAATAGCTCTCACTATAAGTTCAATAATTAACACTGAAACCTGGCCTGTTCACTTTTGTTGTCAACAGATTCCATTGACATCAAAATTATTAAATCGAAAAACCATTTGTAATTGTAAAATTATCAATTGTGTTTAAAAATTTTAATGATTCTATATACTAATGCCAATAAGTTAAAAAAATATACTTGTATATTTTAGTTTGAGAAAGAAATAAAAATGTGTCTTAATAAAATGCAGTTCGAATACTGAAGATCTAGAAAAGTAAAATTAAATCTTAAATAACTCTGCATAAACTCCAACAACCTACATTCTATCAATTTCTGAAAAGATAAAAGTCCAAAAATAAAACAGTATACAGGATGTTCCATTAAAAATATTATATCCATCGCTTTATGTATAAAAACTACCATTTTTGCTTATAAACCGACGAATATAATAATAGTAGATTTAGGTAAAAGGAATACTTAATGAAACTAAAAGAACATTATGAGACATTTCCAAATAAAATTTAACATGCAAGATGTTCTATTTGAATTTTTCGAGGAGATTTGAACTCAGAGTTTTGTATCATTCTATGTAATCAAAAAATAATTCTAAAAAAAGTATTAAAGACGTCAAATTTACCCCTATTTTGTGAAACAAGTGGCAATAAATATTGAATGATCCTGTATCCATCCTTAATAATTCTACATTGAGTGTATTATATAATAAACCAATATATAGGATATTATATTTAAGAAAAAACGTAAGTTTATTTTGTGACAAATGCACTTCTGTGTATCTAGAATAATTTGTAGCTCTTAGTAGTCCCTACAACTGATATGTTAAACATTTCTTTACAATTCCTATACTTTCCGAGCAATTACCTTCAACCTTGCAGTGTTAGACCACTATGTACGTCTAACTTTTTTCGTTTTTTTAGTAAGGTATTATTAAAAATAAATAAGACATTCCTAGAAAGATTCATTATCTGAAGTGTTATGTGAGAAATACACAGTTCTACTCACTGAAGACTCTAGTTCGTCAACTGATTTCATACTAGGAAGCATTTCTTTTTTAAGGTTTATTATAGCATATTTAAATCTCATAATGTTTTACCAGTAATAAATAAAAAGGTGTCATGTGCGCTACAATATTCATGAATCCAAACGAAATAGGAAATTTATTTAGACAACTCATTATGCTGTTATATTTTATATATGATATGGAAAGCATAAAGAAAAGCTCTTCTTTTCAGTTTTCTTTAATTTATTGTTTTACTTAAACATCATTATGTATATCACTTACAGCAGAACTACATATAAGTTTACAGTTACCCCTTTTATAATACTTAAATAAAAATAAATGGAGCGAATAGATTCTAATATTCTCTTAGAGAATTATAAGTTGACGCAGCATTCAATTTCTAGTTGACAACTAAATTTTCTAAGAAAGAGTTAGATGCCTATGCTGAATCTGGATCTATAGCCGAAGAAGTTTTAACATCTATAAGGACGGTAATGGCTTTTGGAGGAGAAAAACTGGAGAAAGAAAGGTAGGTATTATTCTTTAATACAATTCCACTCTATATTACCTGAAATAATAACTGTAAAAATATTTTAGGCTTCTCCTGTAACTTACAAGTACACCTGGCCTTTTAATTAGTAATTGATTTTTAATCTTAAAATATGACGTATTTATAAAATTTATTTTAAATATTTAAATCAAAAAAACAGTAGCTAATGCAAATAATAATAATAATTCAAATATTCGTGGTTCAAGTTATTATGTTTAAAAAACTGCTCAAGTGCTGGTCAGATACCCTATATGTTACGGTTGCATAGCAATCATTGGCATTATTAGTAAATGTTACTTAATCGTACTAGTTTTGGTTTGAAAGGAACGGCAGACACATCGAGTGTCAGTTTAGTATCTCAAAACAAATTAGGACACAATTAAATAAAAACACTTCTAAAGTCTAATTATAAACGGATTTAAAGGTAGCAGCTATTATTAAATTGACAGATAGAAATATTGAATAAAACTACGACAGTTAAATTTAATAAAGAAATAAAATTTATATTCAATTCCTCATTGTTTTGCTCGGTTCATTCGTCAATAGTCATATTTCTAAATTATAAAGACATTAAAATGTCGGTTTAGAATCTAAAACAAATTAAGACGGAAGTAAATAAAAAGTTATCTAAAGTTTAATTATAAATCGATATAAAGGTAATAGTAAATATTAAACTGACGTATAAAAAATATTTGATAAAGCTGGGATAAAAAATCAATGAAATTTAATATCATTAGCTAGCAGTTAAATATAATAAAGGGACAAAATATATATTTTAATTCCCCATTGTCTTGCTCGGTTTATTTATCCAAAGTTATACTTCTAAATTAGGAAGATAATTATAAGCAAACTTTAAAGTTCTATATTTCATGGGACAACTAAATAAGAAATATTATATGGCATACTTAATTGTGGTTTTAAAGACCTATTCAATGGTATCCTACTCGATTGAATAAACAAAAAGACACAATTAATATTTAAACATTTATTCAAAAATTTATCATAAATTAGTGCTATTATGCCAATTTTTTTTTCAGATTTTTAAGATTCACTATTGGGAGGCAACAGGTACATATTCACTTTCTTCATCAAGATCATTCAGATAAGATGAAGCATTGAGGCGTACTTGTCGATTACTACTTTTCACATCCTTAACTCAAATCACAGCATTTCTTGCCATTGCAAAATATCGTATTGAGCAGTTCTTCTCCTGCTAGTCATAGAAATGTTATTGTCAGTTTTAGGGTTGCATTTTACAGTACTCTATTCCTGGGGTTCTAAATCATTACCTAACTATGTTTGAATCTGGCAGTAGACACGATTGATATGCTCTCAAGATGCTACACTAGCAGGTGGAAGAGATAATCACTGCACCAATTTGTTGAGTCTTGTTGATTTGATGAACTGCGTATATCGTACGTTCTAATTTTGGAGCATTATAAACCACCAAAAAGACATGTACTCGCTTTTCAAATAATGTTTCTGGAGGAGATTTTTTTTTGTTGAAATACTTGAGGTTAAGAAGCACCTTAGTCTTACCGACAAAATAAGCATTATAACGTTGTTTTTTTTCCAATGGACGTCTACGTTGGCCATATGACTTTCGACAGCGACATGGTGCAGTAATTGCAGCCACTCTTCTGATAATATATATATATATATATATATATATATATATATATATATATATATATATATATATATATATATAGTGTAAATTCCTCAATTTATCTGTATTTATATTGCACTAGGCATTAGAATAATATGTGAGTATTTCGCGTAATATGTCACTATCCTGGCGTCATTCCCCTAGATTTGCGATACCAGAAGAGATACATACAGATCAGAGAAAATACATTATTTCAACTTGCTTCACAAATCAACCATAGATCTATTTTCATTTTCTATTTAATTACTTATCCCTATTAAAATCGAAAATCTAATATGACCAATACAAAAAAAAAACAAACCAGAGGAGAAATGCCAAAAAAAAACGACGAGGCACTTTATAGGTGAATTTACAGCCAATAATGAGCTGTTCACCAGACAAATTTTATAATGTTAATTTTTCGATTGACAGTCTAGTAACTCAATATAGAAAGAAACATATATTTTTTTTATGCGTGATTAAGTAAGTTGCACACATACTTCATCATTACTGACTTCACGTAAAATTATTTCGAAGCCAGCCATGGGAAAGGAATTCCTGATGGTATAGGTGGAACCTGCAAGAGAACTGCCGACAAAAGAATAGCTTCTGGAACTAATATTGCCACTATAGATAATTTTACTAAAGCTATCAAAAGACATTGTCCTTGAATATAAATTTGTGTTGTTAATAGACCAGACGTCTCCTTATAAACAAAGACATAAATTATGTTCCATATACTAGGCTCTTTTCAGGTACTTTAAAACGATACCAAGTTTGAGCAAAGGTCTTCATTTCATTGAAATTAAAAATGAGAAATTTGAGTTGTTTTTGTAGCAACTTTTGCCCTCACTAGGACTTAAGGCAAATGACATGAACTTAAGCCAAATTAGACATTCCTGACATTTTTTTAATCTATAATATCCATGAAATGCACACACAAATATCATCGTAATGGTACGGAGAATAACTATAGTAATGGCGATTACGTTCTAATCTCAATCCAAAATAATAAAAAAGTAAATATAGATATGTTGGCATCTGTTCGTCTAACATGGATACGGATGGAGGGATATTATATTTCTAAAAATTTGGAACTCCCACGGAAATATCTTTAACTTGATAAAAATTCTTCAGTTGAACAAATTTGTGACAAACTACTGCACCGAATATTTATCTTAGAGGTTATGGAATATTACACCAACTTGAAAACCGCGTTAATGGCTAAGAAAAATAGCTTTCATATGGGATTACATTAAGTTTTTTAAAATTTTTCTTTTGAGAGAATTCAGACAATTCTTTTTCCTAAAAGATCTAATTTAAAAAAAAGCAAATGTGATTTTTATAAGTAGAACATTTAGTTTTATTATATCTGCCAACTTTTTTACAGCAAACTGGGACTGATAAATATACAGAGTTCATTCATTTTAATAAAATTTATAACTAGGACTACATGTTACCCTGCGGTAGAACTATGAAATATCATGCCTTAGTTTAACAGTAGAGATGTGAGTGCTGTAAATGCATTTTTTGGCCAGCTGTGTTTTTTTTTGAAGTAGACGTGTTTTGCTACTGCGTAACAATTTTGGCTGTGGAGCAACGGGCCGAAATTTTTTTTCAAATTGGAAAAAGTGATTCGGAAACATTCGGATTATTGAAAGCCACATATTACGAGGATTCTTTAAGCCACAGCAAGGTTTTTGAATGATATGCGTGGTTCAAGAACGGTCGACAGTCGCTGGAAGATGATCCATATTAAGGGCACCCTTAAACCTCAGCTATCAATGAGAATGTCTAACGTGTGTGCATTGTACTGTCTCATAATCGGCGAATTACAGTTGAAATGTTGTCAGAGTAAGTCAACATCAGTGTAGGAAGCGTCAACCACATTTTGCATGATGTTCTCAGGAAAAAAAAAGTGAATGCGAAGTTCGTTCCGCATTTGTTAACGGAAGTGCTGAAAGAGCGCAATGGGCAGACACGCATGATAAATAAAATTATAACCAAAGAAGAATCATAGTGTTTTCGATACGATCCATCAACCAAACGCCAAACCGCTGAGTAGCGAGGTAAGAGCGAATAACGGCGCATCACAGTTCAAGCGACCAAGTGGAAAATCAAAACGATGCTTATTTCGTTTTTCGATTCTTGCGGGATTATCCATAGCGAATTCGTGCCTCCGAGCTAAATAATGAATATATAATTCTACAAAAGTATCCTGGATCGACTTTTGAATCAGATTCGCCGATTGAAACTGAAATTGTACCGCACTAGTGATTGGCTGCTGTTGCACAATGCGCTAGCCGACTCTTCAATACTCATCACACAATTTTTGGCCCAAAAGTCAGTCTCCATGATTCATCACCCGCCCTATTCGCCAGATCTGGCTCTGGCAGACTTTTTCTTATTCCTTAAATTGAAAATGACGATGAAGGGAGGTCGTTTTAGAGACCTTAAGACGACTCAAAGGAATGTGACTAGGACTCTGAAAGCTATTCAAGAAGAGGAGTTTCTCAGATCGTTCCTGCGGCTATACGAGCGCAGCAAAATTTGTATAGAACGAGAAGGAGATTATGTTGAAAACTAAATAATATCTTTTTTTAACTCTTGTTTTCATTAGAACAAAAATTAGTCCCGGAATTTTTTTAATGAACTGTGCAATTAATTAATTTATAAATGAAATATATAAATGAGATATTGTAACTTTCTCTATTTTTACAAAAAAAAAAAGATTATTTTTGCTTGTAAATAGAATACAAACATTCCACTGAAAGCAGATATTCCCTTGATACTGTAAAAATAAAGAAAATATATAATTCTAGTAAGCTTAACCAAGAGACATATTGTTTTCGTCTATTAAAAACTAAAACGATAGATGAACATTTATTGGAAAGCTACCGAAATTAATAAGTCGTAATTTATAAATGTTGTCAAAGAAATAAAGGGGATCTTCATTGCCCGCTACGCTAATATACATATGTTTATTTGATATAAGATCCAATTAAAAGAAAATGTGAACAAAAACAAATTTGCTTTATTTAAATAAATTTTACTTGTTCTAGGTACGACAAAAATCTTGTTTATGCCAAAAATAACAATATAAGAAGATCGTATTTTGAAGCCATCGGATTTGGTATTCTTTGGTTTTGTATTTACTCCAGCTATGGCTTAGCATTCTGGTATGGTGTTAAATTAATGTTAAGTGGAAATGAAACGTATACACCTGGAAATATGATAACTGTAAGTTTTAAGTAGTATATTAGTCAAATTCGGGAAGGCGGATGCGCCCAGCATATACTGTACGTACTATATCTGTACGAGTTCTTTCAAGCATTATTAATCGGTCCCGTAACTTTTTTTAGAATTATGCTAGAGATGTAAATTTTGTTATGTCTTAATAAGATTCCTACGCGAGCCACAATTTCTCTTCCAAACCTTATTAACGAAAAAATATCTAGATCCTTTCCAAAACACCGTACGTTTCCCTTCTATATCTTACTCTAATTCATCAACCCCAAAGTAAATGTCGAATTATAAGTTGTTATTGCACTGATTTAACAGTCTACCTCCTGGATTACTGAGGAGCCTAAAATTCAATTAATACAACTAGGCCACAATGACAACAATATTCAAAATTCGAACACTTACAACATTCAAACACTCAGGTCCTAGAAACATATAAAAAACTAGAAAAGGAGCCGAAGTAGAACGAGATCGAAAGAAGAAGCATCCACCGGTGTAAAATCAGAAGACTTTTTAAATCAGAATTAGGTACTATGAAATGAATAATCATATAGATTTATAGCATTGATAATAAATAAACGTCTAAAAGATCCAGCGATGAAAATGCAAGTTCACGTCCGCTTCGCCAATATTTTATTCTATTTTATTATATATATATATATATATATATATATATATATATATATATATATATATATATATATATATATATATATATATATATATGCTCCGACTAGCTCATCCGAAGACGAAGATTGATTCCAGATTGGTCAAAATGTAAAAGAAGATATTCCAAATGTGAGGAAATTTGATCTGGGTGATAGGAATGCCAAAGAAAAGACGTTGATTGGTGATTGTAAGGGAAAAAATCTGTTTAATATTAGTTTTTTCTTCCCGAATCCTCCGCGAAAAAGATGGACTTGGAGAATTCCTATAGGAACTATAAAAATGAAATAAATTATATTATAACTAATTGGACAGAGTATATGATCCAAATAGTGATAATCGCATCGCTACAGCAATTATAAATGTTAATAATAGGTTTGAAAGAATAAACCTAGCTCAAAAATAACGGTTCCTTACAGTGGACGTATTTACTGAAAACGTGGACAAATTTCGCCAAATTTTAAATACTAAATTGGAAGATGCTTTCGCGAATGGAATTAGATGAAATAACTGAATCCACCGGTTTACAAGTAGAAACGAAGAGTATATGTTCAGAATAAAAAATGAATATTATTAAAATTAGGTCAATTACAAGAAAGAAATTATTAAAAAATATAAGGAAAAATAGATGAAAAAGCAAAACAACACTTATGAGGCACATTATAGAGGATTCTAAAATCCAAATCCTTTGAGGGAAGATCGAAGATCATCAAAATAAAGAACATGTAGTTAATAACCATGAGAAAATTATTGCTCAATTGACCCTAAAAAAAGATCATAAATGTACGATCAGGAAAAATTCCGGAAATAAACCAAGAAAAATTGAAAACTAGTGTTCGAATATTGCTCAGAAAATGTTTATTAGAAATAAAAAATTGTACTTGAGTGATATAAAGTAGAAGTTATTCTACTGTATAAGAAAGAAGACCGAAAAAATATATAAAAGATCTGCTCATTGTTAACTCTGCAGAACAACTTAATATTATGTTTGGAGAACTCTACCATGCTTCACTGCAAATTAAACTTAAAATGAACTTGACCGAAACTAATATAGTGAGCAGACATATCTTTCATGTATCACATATCGCAGTGAAGATTACCAAGTAACTGTTAAAAATGTTCCTAAATACATATACTTAGAACACTAAATTCAATTGGGGAAGGATAATCAAGTTGCTGAAATATGCCGAGGATAAACAGCGTTCAATAAATTAAGATTTGTGCTAAATTTTTCAATTTCTATACATTCAATATTTTCAGGAAAGCCACAAACTTGCAAATCGGTTAAGAAAATTCAAGTCGTACGGACGGCAATGAAAAAACATAACTCATAACGAAGAAATTCGAAGAACTGAGTATAAGAGGTATAGGAAGCAGCAATGCAACTAAAGTGGTGATGGGATGGTCACATTGCCAAACAAGAGTCAAACAGACAGAAAAAGAGATATTAATTTGATGAACAAGAGAACTAAAGAAGTGTAGGAAGACACGAAAAGTGATAGCGAGACAATATTCAGAAGATCGCTGGAGGGAACTCGACCCAAACTGCAATGAATCGAAAGATATGGAAAAAAAGTTGAGAAAAAATAGAAGAAGAATACAAAGATTTATATTCACGTAGCCCTTTAACAATTATATGCTTTGACTTTAACGCGTTAAATAGTTCAAACCTCGTAAAAATATCTTATTTGGCATTCAGTTTTTCAGATCTTCAAGAAAATAAATAAAGTGAACCACCAAAACGCTAATGTGAAGAAGAGACTAAGATGTTGAGTATTCTAATTTGGTGACGAAAAAATTTAAATCAAAATTAATGTAAAAGAAGAAATACGTTTTAAGAATTTAAACTCATTAATAAACGCATCTAGTCCTATTCATCGCGATTTAGTCCGAATTAATGTAAATTATTGCTGCCTAGTAATGAAACTTTCACAAGGCCTGAGATTCGTAGAACAAGGTGTTTAACGATATTTAATTAGAAGAGGCATTCCAAAAATGTCATAAGACTTAATTAAAAAAGAACTGTTTGGTGGAACATAAGTTTAAGTTTTTGTTCTTGTAGGTATTCTTCAGCGTTATGTCGGGAAGTATGAGTTTTGGCGTTGCGTCTCCTTTTATAGAAGCATTTTCTATTGCTAAAGCTGCTGGAGGTAAAATATTCCACATAATAGACACTCTTCCAACAATAAACTTATCCAAAAATAATGGTGATAAGATGAATTCAGTAAAAGGAAGTATTAAGTTCGAAGATGTCAATTTCCACTATCCATCACGTAAAGAAGTGCCGGTAAGTAAGTTACGAGAACAAATAATTATTTATTGATAAATAAATATGTTTTGAATTAAATGTAATTCTGAAACAAAATTTTACTTATTATAAAGTTAATAATAATAATAATAAAAATACATTTTTTTTAGATTTTACAGAACCTTAGTCTTGAAATTAACGCTGGAGAAACAGTGGCTCTGGTAGGAAGTTCTGGGTGCGGAAAATCAACAGTTTTACAACTGGTGCAAAGATTCTATGATCCAATTGATGGAAAAGTGAGTGTTGATGGAAGAACCCACCTATATATATATATATATATATATATATATATATATATATATATATATATATATATATAATCGAAGGTTTTCGGGCAACCCGTATATGGGTTAAGTCCCTCTCAGGACTGTAAGGCAGTTGACGTTTCTGTGAAATTTCATTCACCATCTTCAAAGCTCACTGTATGGCGTCTATGATCGAACTCATAGAAACATCCTGTATATTATTAGAATATTTTCTATGTCATACCCTGTCGGTAAATTCAACTGTTCTGAAAATACTGATAATTTAAAACATAACTTTTTAAAATATAATAATATTAATATTAAAGTTGAAATTCAAAGGCCAAGTTTTTCTCTAAAAAAAAAGATAATCATGGATAAATAATGAATTTATGTTTTATAATATGCCCCAAAGTCGACTGTAACTTTTTAAATGTTATCTTTGTCTTATTTCAGGTATTTATAGATGGAAAAGATTTACGAGATTTGGATCTGTCCTGGTACCGCCAGTTCATTGGAGTAGTAAGCCAGGAACCTGTACTTTTTGACACTACTATTGAAGAAAATATTAGGTATGTATGTATCAAAGTTAATTAAAAATAATTTCAGTTGGAGCCATGAATGACAAGATGAATAAAAAGATCTAGTTTTTGAAAAAATACAATAC
The DNA here is from genome assembly GCA_034092305.1 of Diaprepes abbreviatus. Lineage (NCBI taxonomy): Eukaryota > Metazoa > Arthropoda > Insecta > Coleoptera > Curculionidae > Diaprepes > Diaprepes abbreviatus. Next base: position 1,039,574 of record JASJET010000069.1, read on the forward strand.
CGCATTCTAATAAACTTACTTATACGAATACTAGTCTTCTATATCTAAAGAATTGCTCATGCTGGAAACTTGAAATTAAGAATATAAAATTTCTATTTTTAAAGCTTTTATTCTTTAGCCAAAATATTAAAATAAAAGTTCTTGTTATAGAACTTCTATGTCTAAGGAATTACTCATTTCTTATAAGAAATAAGGGATGATATGTTTAGGGGTAAAACCACTATTGTTTAATTTTATATTTTAAATAACAAGTAATTTCCATTTTGTTTTATAAAGACATCTTAATTAGAACTTGAAATATTAAAAAAAAAATTGTTTTTGGCAGTGAACTTTAAGGGCGGTGTTCACTTCTTTAAAATGAATCTTCGCCGATAAAAAAATACGTATCTCTTATTTTCGTGTCCTTTGCAATATATTAAAGTTTTGCCAAAAATAGAGTCAGATACTCGGGTACCTTGCTTTTCAGTTAAGAGACACATTAGCAAATCAACTATAAAAAAATTCTTTGTAGACTGAAATTTACTGCAAAAAATTAAATTTGTATTTTCTTTATTATAGGTATGGTAATGAATTGGCTACAGAAGAAGATATAGTTCAAGCAGCCAAAATGGCTAATGCTCATGTTTTTGTGAAAGGTTTACCACAAGGATATCAAACTCTTGTGGGAGAACGAGGTATATATTTATCATTATTTTAAATCATTTTAATAAAAATATTAACCTCCTTATTCACTAATCTAGTCTTATTTAAAAATTGGTCTTAATTAAAAATAAAGAGTTTAATTTGAAAAGTAACAATCATATTGAGCAAAAAGTAGCAGGATCTCAACTCTAGAAGAGAATGGATTTTATTTTTATAAAAGTTGCTCTGTTCTTTCGATAATTTATTCGGTGTAGTTTTGTTCTTGATTTATAATCATGTCTTACTAATTACTATGTATTTAGTTCTCATCCAGTTTGTTTTAAAGTTGTAACCATCGCTGCAGGTCTTAATTCTTTCCAACATCATTTTTAGATACTGCATATTACTGGCTATAATTACCGTATAATCATCATATTTGATGTTATTTATTTTTCTTTCATTAATTAGTAATCCAGCCGTAACATTAAAAAAAACTTGAAGAAATGTTTTCTCAGAGTGGATAATGAATAATACTGGAGACCAATACATTCCTTTAGTCTTTACAAATATCGATGTATTTCGAATATTAGCTTTTTACTCTAATTTCTGCTTTCTAGTTGTAATAATAGATTTATTTTACATACTTCGATACCTATGAAGGCATTTTCGTAATTAATAAAATATATTGCAATATCTATGGATCAAGCATTAATAGCAAATAATGCTTCTTGAATTCTTATGCCATTGCGGAACTCAAATTGTATTTCTTCAATATATTCTTCTAGTTTTTCAGATGTTCCATTGCAGACTATTTTAAAGAGTATTTTAAGGGTAGGATCCTTAGACTTATAGTACCATATTCCGAGAAATCCTTCCTTTTTTAATTCTTAGGCAATACTGCCCATATCAATCTTATTTATTCCTGTGGGATTATACCTGTTTCGTAAATATTTTTACATAAATCATATAAATACATAATACACTTTAATGCCTAAAAAATGATATATTATTTTATTGGGAGACAAATGATTTGTTTCATAGTAATACTATGCATTTACTACATTTTCCAATTAAAGCAAATTTTTATCAGCGTTAGATATGATTTTTCAAAAGTTAAAATTTGGAATCATAAACAAAAGTTCTGCTAACTATATACAGTTTGTAACATTAATATGAACTTAACATCATGTGAAGTTATTTTAGTTTAACAATGATCGTATATTTTGGTTATTAAAAGTAACTTTGGCGACATTGGTCACTAGCTGCAATAAAGCTGTCCAATTCAATTAATAAATAACATGTGTATTAATAAAGCTTTTTTTGTAATACGTAGGTGCTCAGCTATCAGGTGGTCAGAAACAGAGGATAGCAATTGCTAGAGCTTTGGTTAGAAATCCAGCAGTTCTATTGCTCGATGAGGCCACATCGGCTTTGGATAATACTAGCGAAGCTAAAGTGCAAGCTGCATTAGATAAAGTTAGTATAGATTTAAATAGCATGGAATTATATACAGCCATAAATATAGTTTTTTATTCTGACATTTTTGTTCAGTGAATTTTATATTAGCATACATAGTTTCAGTGAGTATTTGTTTTTGTTATACGGCAGATTAATCAACATCTGTTGCTCTAACTATTAGCAAAAATTAACTGCTACATAATTCTGTAATTTAAGACGGAGTGAATGAATTAAAACGTGGTAGTTAAGCCTCGTTTTACTTTTAGCCATTTGATTTAAGCAACGATTACCAAATATTCTATATTTCAATCCTAAATTTCTCAAAAATTTTTTTTGATGTAGATCATTTTGGTGAATTTTTGTAAGTAATGAATGTTAGAAATTTAGCCATTGTATATAAATTATTTCAGTTTATTCTTTCATACATGCAAATAATTAGAAATCTAAGAATATCAAAGGAAAAGTTTTCTGCTAAAACTGTATTCGATGTGGACCAGAAATCATCACTCCTCAGCTTCTTACATCGTAAATATATCTCAGCATGTCCAAATCTAAACATCGCCAAATGTCTAAAAACATATAAAACATATTCCATCATAGTAGGCATCAAACATAGTCAAAGCTCTAAAGCCGCTATTAGCATTTGTATTACTTTCTCTGATTTTTTAACATTTCTGAACTTATAAATAGTATAAAAAAGAACCGCAAAAACCTCCAAAGGAGCATCAGTTGTCCGTAATTACAGAGTGTGTTTTCCCAACTAATCCGATACAGATCTGGTTATTTGTGTCAATGTTCCGGCTGTTCCTGGAATAGTTAAATATGAAAATAAAGAATACTGTAGACATTGCTTATGCTTCCTCATTTTTCTTTAAAAGCATTTTCACTCCTGAGCCGATACCTAAAAACCTTGCAAATACAATTTTTTACACAAATATCCGCATTACATTGGGACGCCTTGCTAAGGAGGAAGTTTTGGATGTGCTGGTGAACCATAAACCCAAACGAGCGCAACGACCCGACGAATTATCTTGCTAGGTGTTATACGACTGCTTTCTCCTACTTGCGTATAGGTACTGTTTTAAGCTGACAAAGATTAAACAGATATTCAAAAAAAAGGTGCATCGATTCTGCCAAACATTACCCTCCAAACTGTCTAATGCTAAAGTCTCTGAAATAGCAGTTTATATGGTAATTACTTCCCTTCAGCATGACTCCTTCTCCTCTAAATATACTATAATGAATCTCTTATGCTTCATTAAATTTGTTAGTGAAACATTGAACAGTCAACGAAAATATCAAGACTTTCGACAAGATTCAAAAATTACTCTTTCTAAATCTCTGTGTAACTGTATCTAAAGGAAACTGTTGAATCGCCAGATATAGATGTTATTTATGATCGATATTTTGATACAAATTAATTACAAACCGAATGAAATATTCGAAACAACTGAATCAGCCTAGTTTCCAGGCTACCAGCATTAGCACAAGATCATCCTCTTTGTTTTGTTTACCTTCTTCTCAATATAATATATCAATAAGATCGCGAATGTTTAAAATATGTAAAAACTATAATAATCTTGCTACTTTTCTCGATATATTTTCAGTGACTCCTAGTCAATATTCCAAATCAATAAAATATTTTCTTTACCATCTTATGGCATAAAATTTGTGATTGTTAACTAATATTTGTGATATTACTTATTGTAACTAATGACTATTTTCTAGCATTATTGTCTTTATGTCCTTACTATCTTCATATCATATCTCACAATTCATGTGAACTCAAATTAATACCCTCCAACTGTCAATATTCAACGTCTATAACTGTTGATCATTACTCATGATCAACGTTGCGTAAGTTAGTTCTAGCATTTTGCTAATTTCTTGAAATTCTACTTAAATATGGAATGTTTTCTGAATTTTATTAATAAGTGCAAGAGCCAAAATTCTATTAGAAAATTTGTGTGTACAAAATTTTACGTAAGCGCAATGAAATATACAATAAAAAGAAAATAGAAGCTTTGTAAACTTGTACTAGAAAACATGCCAAATCTTGAGCTAAGACACCGAATCCTGAATCCCTAGTAACATTCTTTTCATTTAGAAAATACATTATAAAGTTGACTTCACGGTTTAGTGCAGACACCTAAAATTAAACTCGTAGTTCTAAAATGACGCGACTATAGGTACATGCTAATGAAAACTTTGCGACGAAATATCTTCTAGTTCATGTTATTCCAATGTTATGATTTTTATTTCTTAAAGTAGTGATTTGTTTACAGGCTAGCCAAAACAGAACAACAATAATAGTTGCCCACAGATTATCCACTATTAGAGGAGCTAACAAAATCATAGTAATATCAAATGGACAAGTTGTAGAACAGGGAACGCATGATGAATTGATGAAGTTAGAAAACGAATATTACACTCTGGGTATAGTAATTTTAAATTTCTGAAATTTAAATAATAAGTAAAAATAAATGTTTTAGTCTTAGTTCAGGTTAGTTCAGGTTAGAATTAAATATGAATATTTTCTTGTAGTGACGACGCAAGTTCAAAGCAGCGAACAATTTAGAAATGAAGGTGATGAAAAATATGAAAAGAAGCAAATTGAATTAATTGAAGATGATGATGATATTATTCCACCTGTCAAGGTAAATATTGAAATAAAACGGAACATAAATTATCTTGAAAATAATTTCTTAGATTTCTTTAGTAAGAGACAAAATGTTCATTTAAACATATGTCCTAAATCATATGGCTTTTGTTTTTTTTACAGTACCATTAAATTAAAGTACAATAACTTTATTATTTTGATTCAGAAAAATTATTCTCTATTATTTCTTACCAAGTCTGATCAGAAGTTTATAAGTTCATTAACTTATTTTTGAAACATTCCACTATTAAGAGAGGTATTTCCAAAAGTTCACTATTAAAAATATATTCGAATGGAGTTACGGTTTATACCAAAAGGAGGAGTACCTTAAAATGTGATTTAATATTAATAGGATAGAACCAAAAATAACATTCTTTGACTATTTTGGACAATAAATTGGAATACACTATCTAAATTCTAAAACAATTAACTTATTCTTTTGCATAGTAAGAGGCATTTTGTAGCAAAAAGAACAACAAAATCATGCTCACCTATTGATAAGACATTTTTTGGTTTTTAACTGAAGTAAGTATTCGGTATAAATATTTCTATTTATTCTTATTAATACTATTAATAAAGCGTCGAACCACTGGCTGATTTCAGGACAGATGTCTCAGAAAAACGGAGGGCTTTTTGTTAACTATCCAAGACCAGGTTATTCGGACGAGAAACTATCGAAAGTTCAGCATCAGAGATCCCTCGATAGAAAACGACCAATGTATATACGGCTGTAGAACATCAGAAACAGCACATAACTGGAGAATGCCAAGCGTTTGCTGCAACGAAGTATAAAGAAAGGCATGACTCAGCCGCAAAAATTCTCCACCAAGAGTTAGCAGAAGAGTTAAATATATTGCAAGTAGAAAAAGTGCCTTACTACAAACACAACCTAGAGCCTATTCTTGAAAACAACGAGTTCAAGCTATATTCGGACAGAACGATTCTAACAGATCAGATAGTTGCTCATAATAGACTAGACATTATATTAAAAGATAAAATTTCAAGGCTAACTACACTAATTGACATTGCTATGCCTAATAACAACAACCTTAGGCTAAAATACGATGAGAAGATCGCCAAATACAGAGATTTGGAGGCACAAATTCAAAGACAATGGGTAATGAACAGCGTCTAAACGATTCCCATAATTTCATCAACAACTGGAGTGATATCAAAGAACCTCCTACATAACATCAAGCGAATAGGTCTTAGTGAGCATCTATATAAACTGATTCAGAAAGCAGTTCTCCTTACAACCTCGCGGACCGTCCGAAAATTTGTGGGAAATACAGCAGACCACCTAGGACCCGATAATATGGAAAGGGTCACCACAGAGCTCCATACTTTTGGTACCTTTGTATACCTGGTATGAGTCAATATTCCTGGAGGGAGTGCGAAGCCGTTCATCTTGAAATCATGCTTAATAAATATTGATTTTTTTAATCTAGAAAAGCTACAGAAGAGACCCGTATAGAGCGGCGATGCACTAATGCATAAGTCTTTTTTTGTTAAAAAATAATTATTTGAAAAATTCATTTAATAAAAGTAAACATGGTAGTATCAGTTTGAAGATAAGCAAATGGCCTTTCGATGCATGATACTATATAGTGAGTACTTCATTTAAAAAAAGGCCTAAAATTGAATGGAAAATACCGATATTTAAATAATAAATTTGGACACCTATATAAGGCTAACTAAATATTGGATTACTTTAAGATAGAATGATCCCTACTAAGACTGCTTACAAATTTTTATAAAAAAATAAGAATCGATGTGTTGGTATTAAAATAAACACTGATTTTGACAAAAATGTGTTAAAAAATTTAAGAATTGGGCGATGTCAAATTTTCAGACCAAAAAAATTTTAGTGTTGAAGAGACAGTTCACTGATAGTCGAATTTCTATTAATCATATTAAAAAAAATATGTTCCATGCTTTTTTGGTTCATCCTGTCTGGTGCTTCCCCATTAACAATCTGCCTGTAAAATTTTTCACCGATTTAAAGACATAGCCTCATTCGAATTTCGGAGTATTAAATAGATACCCTGTTTATCAAAAACATTTCTAGAGCATACAGACAGACACGACTGAGGTACTTTTTCTTATACTATCTAGAAAATTTTAATTCTTAAGATCGATAGTGGCCGAGTTGATTCTCTGAAGAAAATATCTCAAAATTACTCATATTATTGCAACTTGATTTCATATTAGGAATATTTTACCGTTTTAGAAAGAAGATGAAGCAGCAGAAGCCGACAATTACTTCAAAAAAGCATCGTTAATGTCCATATTAAAATTAAACTCTCCAGAATGGTTTCATCTACTTCTTGGTAGTATTGGAGGTGCTGCTATGGGATGTGCTATGCCCATTTTTGCCGTTTTGTTTGGCAGTATTCTACAGGTATAAAATATATATTATTAATTTAATCTACTTTAAAAGTCAGTTTTCAGCCTTAATTAAATCGGATGACAACGAGGATGCACTCTGAATTTTCAGTTCTTCAATTGGTTTAGGTTATTTTAAGACTGTTAGGTAATGTCTGTAGATTATAAATTAATACAGTTCTTTTGTCAAGTTGTAGAAGCTTTTATTTTGATTATCATCTTATATTGAGTTTTAAATAAGTTCTATTGGATCTGGTGTTATATAGGGTAGAACCAAAAATTGCATTTTGCCCTAAATTTCCAAATACCCTGTGGAAGTGAACGGCACAATATTGTGTCAGTTTACTAGATAACAAATAATTTTTAAACATTTATTTTTTTATTCATGCCAATATCTTTACTCTAAAGGAAAAAACAATAAGAAAAACTATGTAATTTATATATAATAATAATAATAATAATAATATGCTTTATAGGTAATTCAACTTTAACAAATAAACAAACCCTCATATGTTATATTGACTCCTCGTACTTTGATAAATGTAGCCATGTGATATGGTAAGCTTTTAGCCCGATGAGTCATTCGAAGATCTGGAATGGTTTTTGTTTTTCGATTGGGAATAAGCCTCCCTAACATACACATATGCTTGCTCTAGTTTAAATCAGGGCTACGTGAAGGCCATCTTGTCGTTAATTGTCCATTTTATATAGATTGGCAATACTTGCAATATAGAACTCAGCGTTGTGACGCATTAAAGAAAAATTTTGATTAACCAATGAAATCAAAGTAGTGGCATAATCTGTAAAACTTTATACGGTATAACGGTTAGTAAAATGTATTTCAACTTCTGTCGCTTTTCTTTTTGACGCCAGTTTGTAGCTTTATACCTGGGGCTCGTTCGAGGTGATATACTTTATAAGGGCTGGATTCAACCATTTTTGTAATGTGACAGAATTTGATCATAGACTCCTGCTAATGACGTATTGCGGTAGCGTCAGTCATTCTATCTATAACCAACTTGCTGTCACACATTAATTTGTAGCTATTTTATTAACCTAGAATAAAGACACTCTGGAAGTCTGGACTAAGCTTAAGTTTAATTATGTTAATAAATTTATATTTTCCTGATATATGACTATTTTTGGCCAGACATAAGATATACATTTCAATGGTCCTAATCTTTATACAGAGGGACTCAAGTAAATTCTTCCATTTAGTAGAATTTTATTTAGAGTTCATACATGTTAAAATAATTAAAAATCCCAATAAACTTTTGTTCCCTTACAGTAACAGGCATACAGTTTACTGATATATTTCGATTACGAAACGTTAACTTACACTTTGTATTCTTTTGATTAAGTAAGTCCAAATAATTTTTCTTTTTCCAGGTAGATAAAACTGCTCAATAATAATTTAGTATAATCCTTATATCATCCAACCTAAACCAGCTGAACAACAAACTGTAAATTGGGGTGATTAAGTTTAGATCTGGTAAAGAGTACATTTGAGTTCTTCACTTTTTCGAAATATGTTTCGTCCATGGGAAGAGGCTAATCATGGTGCGTCCAATGCGTCTGGTAGTAAAACCCTAAAAGAAAGTTTTCGATTGTTGATGCGAAGGAAATAGTAAAAAATATATACGATATTCTATTCACCAGATGCTGGTTTACGATTGCTTTATTAAGAAAAACGTTCCGCAGTAAAAGACATTGTTTTCAAGCATCCGAATATGAGAAAAAAAAGTTGTGACAAGGGAGTTTCCAAAAAATTTGACGAAGGTGATAAGGACTTGATTAGAAGAAAAAATTACTCCATATAATCTGGTACCCATCATAAGATCTCTAAATGCACGATTGATTGTAGATGACACAATTATTTTCTGTTCAGTAGCAAGTCTTTGGAGAATTGTATCAAAAATTGGTTTTAAATACCGCAAAATTGATAAATCGCAGCGACTGTGACAGTGACGACATAAATATTTCAGAGCTGTAAAAGAGGATCAATCACAATGTCAATCTATCATATACCTCGACCAAACATGATTTGATACACACGATACACCATCGAAAGAATGGTTCGATTCATCTGGCAAATATCAAACAAAAGCTTCATCCAATAAAGGGAAAAGAATTACTTATATCGTGCATTCGAGTTACATCACGAAATTTATACTTTTCTGGAAGAGGATGGTCATGCAAACTTCAGATACTTGGCCGAACTAGATTTTTTATTAAAATTAACAATATATTTGACAGACTAAATGCCATGAATCTGTCTCTGTAAGGCAATGGCATGCACATCTTGAAACTATTAAAGAAAATTGCGATATATAAGAGAAAACTGCAGTCATGGATAAGAAAATTTAATGAGGATTGCGGTCAAGATTGTTTCCCTCATTTGCATAAATACGCGTTCTCTAATGAGCTCGTTGTCTCTTTTGCCGGAACACCCTTCAAAGCTCTCTGAATAGTTTGTAAAATACTTTGCGGAAGGAAATGTCGAAACATTTTTGTAGATTCAAGATCCTTTTCATGCTCAAGCTCTATCAGATTCACTTCACAAGAAGGAAATAGTCTCATTGAACTGTCTTGTGGCAACAGCCTTAAAACAAAATTCGCTTCTTCTGAATTGGTGGACTCTAAAAGCTATAAGGATTCTCATTACCTTTGCAACGTCCTATTTATGAGAAACCGGATTTTCAGTTGTAGTTGTTATAAAGAGCAGATATTGTTTATCCTTCGCTTTGAAAAAACGTGTAGAGATCATCAAGCTCACCCATCTCATTGACTTTTTTTTTCTATTTTTCTTTAATAATAACATATTTTTGTGTATCAGTTCAATATGTACCTATGAGCCTCAGATTGTGGTTGTTTTCATTTCTGTGCTTGATCATTAGTGACAGTGTACAGTCGTGTTGAATGAAGTGTTGTAGCTTGCTACTATTTAGTAGGTAGGTTATGAAGCAGAAACCTTGTACGACACTTTGTTGAACACGACTGTAAACATATTTCGACTAGGATGCCATGACAAAATACTAAACCTGTAAGTGCGCCGCTAAGTGAAAAAGTTTAGGAACCCCTGGGTAACTCATCCTGTATATAAATTGCTAATTTTTCTTATAAAAAGAAATCTCTTTGGAATAAAGATATTGATATAAATCAAAAGAAAAAAAATGAAATAAGAATGGGGCTACAAAATCGCATAAGCGGATACAACATTGTGTCTTCCAATGCTTCTACAGGATGTTCAGAAATTTAGGGCAAAATGCAATTCTTGTTATTCCCTTGTCAAACATCAAATCCAATAGAACTTTCTGCAAGCTTAATAAAATATAATGATTAAGATACAAGCACCTAGAACTTAACAAAAAATGATAAAAATCGATATAAAACTTGATGATGATTTAAGATTGAATTTAAAGAAAATTTTGTTTTCTACCGATTTTTTTGTGTATGAGTGTATTTAGGTTTAAAGTAGATGACTTTTTATAAGCACATTATGCATCATTTATCTAGGAAAACCACTATCAATAATTATAACATCATGGCAGAGTTTTACACAGATTGGGCGTGCATTACTTAGTTTTATACTTTTTAGGTGCTTCAAGATGAAAATCATGATTATGTTAGAAGTGAAACTAATAAATATTGTTTGTATTTTGTTCTGGCTGGAGTACTGTCTATGGTTGCAACATTTTTACAGGTAAAGATACAGCAATCAAAATTTTGACTTCGTCTGCTTATAAATCTATATTATTAATTATTTTAAAAACAAGTAGGACTACCAAAAAGACCGCGGAATTCCAATTTTCTACACTTTTAACTCCATATATTTCAATGTACATGCAACTTGTTTAATAGCACAGATTCTTATAGTAAGTTAAAATTGAACTGTGAAAATGAAAAAGTATAAGCTTACCATTGTTTCATTTGTACATAGTTTAAAATAACAACACTAAGTATACAGGGTGGCGCACCACATTTCAATCGATTCATATAGAGAAAATGATAAAATATGTTAAAAATATTTTTAATAAGGGATGTGTAGGTCTACTAGAACCACATTTTCAAATTATCGTGAAGTATAGAGACTCAAAAAAAAAGTTTCACAACGAAGTTGTAAAAATGTAAATGGAATGCCCTATAATTTCATATTGTGATAACGTAGGAATAAGGATAAGTTACTATTATATTTTATATGCACTGTACTAGGAAAAGGTCGAAATTTTTCCCATTGTAAAATTATACAGGTTTGATTAAAATTTACATTTCATTTTTATTATGAGAAGAGCCAAATACCATTCGTATTTTAAATGAAACACTCTGTTAAATGTCGAATTTAACACATTTAAAAATTTTATTAAGGTTTTCTGTACCTATCTTTCATAGTTTTTTTATTAATTTAGCATTTTTAATAACAGACGTACATTTTTGCAATTTAGTTTCAAAAAGTCGGCATTGACATTGTTATTACTTTCGCAGATCATATGTAATCATTAATCAGTTAAAATAAAATAATCGTAACTACGTTAATAGCATTACTTTTTGAACAGATAAAAAACTTCATTGAGAAAATTTTAAAAACAAATATTTTACCAAATGCTTAAATTGATGTACATCTCTTTTAATGCATAAGTGTACTCTTTTCTGAAATATCTGTTAATCTTTAATTAAAATATTTGGTGTTATAGAGCGAAATGCAGTTCTTATGAATTCTTTCATATTTTCGGCTGTCATTAACGGTACATCGTAAACAATAATTTCAATATATCCCCAATAGAAAAAATCAGGATTTATTAACTCCAGAGATCTTGCTGGCCAGTATTGTGTCCCCCATGCCATATCCACCTGTTAGGACATTTGAGTATCTGACTCATGTCTGCTATTAACTTGGAAGTGCGATGGAGCATCGTCTAGTTGCAGCTACATTCTTTCTGGAATATTCAGTGGAATACTCTTAAAAAGTACAGATAAATTGTGCCTAATAAATCTAAGAAACATGGCTCCATTTAAGGGACCATCGAAAAAGTATGGACCTACACACGCGTTCAAATTATTCCACCCCATACATTGTCAGACCATTTATGCTGACAATCGGCTGTTCCAAATAAGTTGCCTGTTGACTAACCTGTTATTATAAAAAGTAGATTTTTCCGAAAAGAAAAACGACAAAATCAAAGAAATTTTCATTTTCTAACATTTCTAGAACTCACAGTCAAAATTCTAGTCGTCGGTCGCAATCTACTTCCAACGTTCTTTATGTAGTTGAATGCGATATGGGCGAAATTTGTGTTTTTTTTTTTGTAATTTTTTTAATGCTGTGGCTACTTATTTCTATATTTTTTTAAATTTTTCGATGACTTGCATACGGTATATCCACCAGTGATCTTATAACTAAAAATTCATTTTCTCCATTTCCTGAAATAGGGTTTCTAAGGAACTGCTTTTTTATAAGCCACACCTCCCTTTCTTCAAAAAACACGCATATAAGCTTATAGGAATGTCTATTAAGATATTTTTGGGTTTAGATTCTTGATGCTAGCAAGCAATTTTCTTCATTCTCCCCAATAACAAAAATCATATTAATCTTTTCTTCTTGGTTGTAAGTTCTCATTTCAAATAGTTAGGATTTTTAAATAAACTCGAATAGCGATAATGCTTTAACTACACTGAAGAAATGAAATACATTAAACTTAAGGTAAATGTGCTGAGAGCAAATTTTATAAATGTGTATTTGCGTTTAATGTAATGAATTACATTTAATAATTTACATTAATTTAAATTAATTTATTCCATTAAACCTAAAATAATCCTAAATTAAATTAAAAGTTTTGATCATTACTTTTTAAGTTAACTGTGTACATTAAATATACAGCCAGTGTTCAATGAATTTAAGATATTTTATCACATATTTAATGCACCAACATTAATATGAGGTTTAAAAATTCTGCTACCAGGAATAGGTGGAAATTTTTCCCATGGGTAGTGTACCGTCATCTGTAGACCGAAATTCGTGGTTGGTTTGGTTGCCGATGCCAAATGATGCGATCTCTATCCTTCGAGTAGCACGTTTCGTGTATCGGGTCTTAAATATTCCTTTTTTAATTTACTGTGGTGCCATCACATGGCGATTTTATACAACATTTTTGCTTTATGTTGCTCTTGTGCGCGTTGCGCGATTCATTGAGATGTCGCCACTGTGACGTATTTCAACTGTGAAATCTGTTTATAGGACAGATGCGAGATGATGGTTTGTACCGAACGCAATGATTATTTTTCGGAACCGGAGCTTTTCCATTAACTTGGAAATCTCCGCACTTTTTAACATTAGGGTAATATTTATCAACGGTCTTTATGTCGGCATAGTGAAGAATTTCCTATTTTATCCCTTTATATATATATATATATATATATATATATATATATATATATATATATATATATATATATATATATATATATATATATATATATATTTCGAACTAATGGGTTTTCATCAGTACTGGCAGACATATACACCTCATCATAAGAAAATTGAGTCCTTTAAGCAACTTACATCATACTAAAAAAAGTTCAATGCGAGTTGCGCCATCTCCCGGAATCTTATGCAATGTATCATGAATATTATTGTAAATTCCTTTAATATGAATTAATTTTAATGTACAGATAGTTGAAATATCTTTTTAGTTATTTTATTGAAATTTAAGATACCCTTTAATCAAATTTAATGTACAACGAACTGATATTTGAATGAATTGCTTTAGATTTGAAGTAAACGTAAATTATTCACAATTTTAGGTAGAAAATCGTTAAATTTAATGTAGAATGGAAATTAAATTTAAGGTTATTTTTAACAGTTAGCAGGAAGTGTCGCTAAATTATTTGCAAAAAAATTTTTGTTTATGATGAATTACAATGTCAGCTATGTCAATATTTACTTTTGAAAAATAAATTGCAAAAGATTTATGTCTAAATTTCAAAAATGCTAAATTACTAAAAAAACTTTGAAAATCTTAATAAAATTTTAAAGGTTCTTAAAATTTGAATGTATATTTGATATTAAATACAGTTTTACAATAAGAAAGTTATTTAGCTTTAAAGATAATAAAAATCCAATGTAAGTTTTTATCAACCCTGTATAATTTTTTGCAATCGATTTTATGTTACAATAAATTGTAATTATTTTACTAGAAAATCAATATAATTTGAAATATCTTTCTTGAATAGGAAAGGCAGGTATTACTCTTAAATTTTGGTTTACAATTTCAAGAACTATTGTCTTAGGTATATGAAACATAATAGTAACTTACCCTTGTTTATCCCGCTCTATTAAAAAAATGTATTAATACACAGGGCAATACTTTCCACTTTAATGTGAAACTTTTTTTTGGGCCACTGTATATATTTCAACATAATTTTAAAACGTAGTCCCAATAAATCTAAACATTCCTTATTAAAAATATTTTTTAAATATTTTTCGTTCTATATATAAATCGACGGAAATTTTTCTTATTATGCAGTTGAAAGGTAGCGAATAAGCAGCTCTGACAATAGTTCAACAAAATTTTAGTAAGATATAAAGAAATTTTTGTCGTTATAGAAAAAAAAGATAGAGAAGCAGTTTATTTCCCGCAAATTCATCTCTGGCCCTCTTTCCATACATGTTTCGATCAGCTAATCATGGAACTGTAAAGAACCAAGAGCAAAACTCGTAACTATCTATATAAAATCTAAATTTCGGAACATGTCGGCAGGATATTAAAGCTACAGATTGTAAAATAATAACAGTCCTTTAAATGCCTGAAGTACAAAAATGGTGACTTATTAAAATAATTAATGCTTTATTTGCAGTGTAAAAAATGTACAAATTAAAATATTAATATATTTCTCACTTACAAAATTACAATTGTATGTAAATGAAATTTTTATAAAACTTATAGAAGTGAGCATATGCAATAAGTGTTATATTCAGATATATATCGAAGTGTTGATTTATTCTCTTTATATACACCTATTCCTTGTCCTACGAGAAACACTCCTATATGTTAAAACATACATTTTCAATTGCTTTTAATAGATTTTTATTTTTAAAAAATTATACTTGTAATTCATAAACTTTTAGATGTCCATGTTTGGTATTGCTGGGCACAAACTTACACTCAGAATAAGAAGTCGTATGTTTGAAGCCATGCTTAGGCAAGAAATTGGATTCTTTGACAGAAAAGAAAATGGTGTCGGTTCACTATGTGCACAATTATCTAACGAAGCGGCTCAAGTGCAAGGGGTATGTTTTCTAAATATATAATAATAATAAACAGTTTTTATTACCACTCGTCAGAAATAGAGAGATACACGCTAAAAAATAGGCAAATATATTACAGGACATAAGGACTATATTTTCAGCTGCCGTTGACGTTAATGGTGCCGCTGAGGTCCAAAAAAAGACAAATATTACATACAGATTTAATCAAAAATTGTTATCATGCTTTAGAAATGAAAATAAACTAAAAAAAAATAAACACAACCTAAATTCAACATACAACATACTGGTAGTTATCTGTGCACAGTTCATACGAAAACTTTACAGCGAACCCAGAATTTTCCAGCTTTTGATTTACTGTATAATTCGTTTCAGTAAATATAGTAGTCTTCTTGAGCATGAGAAAAAATCTTGAAGCTCATTCTCATTGTTTTCGAAATTAACTCTTTTAAGCTGTTTCTTTACCCTAAGGCTACCTGAGTTACAGCTTTAACTTTGTTTATATAAGATTTGCTCGTAAGAACCTGAGAACCTGTCTTTTTTTATTTTTTATCCTAATTTTAAAATAAAATAGGAAATTATCGGTTATGCGGACATAAAAACCGTTGATAAATATTAATCTCTTGTTAAAAAGTGCGGAGATCGCCAAAATAATGGAAAAGCTCCGGATCCGTTATCTTGGAGATCTTCGCATTTTTTAACATGAGAGTAGTATTTATCAACGCTCATACTCGAGAATTTCCTATTTTATTTTAAAATTATCCAAACGAAAACTTAGCTTTTTTTATATTTGTTGGCTCAAAAAACACACAACAGCTCTCTTGGGGAGATCGTTGGTGCGATACTTCACTTAAACTGCGAAATTCGTGGTTGGTTTGGTTGCCGATGCCAAATGATGCGATCTCTATCTTTCGAATAGCACGTTTCGTGTATCGGGTTTTAAATATTCTTTTTTTAATTTACTGTCGCGCCATCACATGGCGATTTTATACAACATTGTTGCTTTATGTTGCTCTTGTGCGCGTTGCGCGATTCATTGAGATGTCGCCACTGTGTCGAAATCTGTTTATAGGACAGATGCGAGATGATGGTTTGTACCGAAAGCAATGATCATTTTTCGAACCCGGAGCTTTTCCATTAACTTGGAAATTTCCGCACTTTTTAACATGAGGGTAATATTTATCAACGGTCTCTATGTCGGCATAGCTGAGAATTTCCATGGCAACAGGAAAGTATATATCCATATATATATATATATATATATATATATATATATATATATATATATATATATATAAGGAATTGAATTATTTATTTGTCTCATTTTTTCGGAAAGCAAGTTATATATTCAGATTCAGCAGCTCAAAATAATGATCTTCTTCTTCTAGGTAGAACCAAGTTCTGTTATCTACACAATGCCTCATCGATCCTCGTTTGAGGTCGAAATCCAACTGTCTCTCCATCTTTTGGGGGGCCGTCCAGGCGGCCGTTTGGTGTTTGGTTTCTCTCTCATCACGGTTTTTGCTAGTCTGTCATCGTCCATTCGTTCCACGTGATCTCTCCACTGCCTACGACGGTTTCGAACCCACCTCACAACATCCCCCGCTCCGCTGTCCTCACGTATTTTTGCGTTTCTTATTCTATCTCTTAAACTTGTTCCCGTGATCATTCTCAGCGTTTTCATTTCTGCGGTTCTCATAATTTGTTTTGTCTTTGTTGTTTCATTTCTTGTTTCTGCGCCGTAGGTCAGTATCGGTCTTACACAGACCTTGTAAATTCTTGCTTTGCTCTCAACCGTCATATGTTTATTGTTCCAGATTATATCTCTTAGTTGGCCTGATATCATGGCCGCTTTGCTGGCTTGTGTGCGTACTTCTTCCATTACTGTCCTGTTACTTGTTATATGTGCTCCCAGGTATTTAAACTTCCCAACCTGTTCGATACGTTTGTCATCAACCATTAGTTTGCATCTTACCGGTTCTTTTGCTATTACCATTGCTTTGGTTTTCTCCACAGATATTTTCATATTATACTGTTTGGCTGTTCGATTGAGATGGAAAAGCATTCTTTGTGAGTTGTCCTCGCTATCTACTGTCAAGGCAACATCGTCTGCAAAGCATATAATCTGAACGGTCTTGTGCCATTGGTTACCCAGTATTTGTGCTTTTTATCTCATCAATGATTTCGTCCATGATTACATTGAAAAGCGTTGGACTTAGGCTATCATCCTGTCTTATTCCATGGATATGGATATGGATAATGATGACTCGTCGATATAATATTTCTATAAAAAAATATCCGGACTCAAAAAATTCTTTGTTACTATATAATATTTCCCTAAGGACACGGCCGAATTCCCCTAGTCCTTCGTTACAGTATTTTTAATATATAAATAAAATAAATATTGACAAACATAGAAATTTCATTTAGACTGACTGAATAAATGTGAATTCCATGACCCTGACATGATTTTCTTGATATTATTTTCTTTGCATAGATTAACACTCTTTGCATGACGGCTTGTACAAGAAACAGAATTAGTATGTGCATTTATTGTTTTAAAATAATATCCATATTTTTAGGCCACTGGTCAACGGATTGGTGCAATAACGAATTCAATAGCAACATTAGTTTTATCACTCGGACTTGCTATGTATTATGAATGGAGGCTTGGTCTCTTAGCTTTAGCATTTTTCCCCGTGATAGTAATTGCCACTTTTGTGCAAAGTAAGCAAATGACTGGAGAAAATGAAACTTATAGAGAGTCTTTAGAAAAATCAACAAAGGTTGGTAATAACAGTTACTTTTTGGCTCATCGAATACCATTTTCTTTATGGTTTTTTTTGAATATTACTCATTCCCTTTAAAGTAATGAATAAATATTTAACAGATTTCAAGAAACATAGTTTTGTATGAAGAACAGGATATTCTAAATATAACTGCATCAAAACTAATGACTGATTTTTGACCCTCGATTCTTAGTCAATTTTTGAAATTCTGTAGATCATATAGATTTTTCGGCTGCTTCGTAAATGAAAATGTTAAATAAGAAAATTAAAGGTAATAAAACGATCTTTCATTTAAAAATACCAAAATCGGTTAATTATTTACGATAAAATATATGTAATTTAAAGAAGGCGTTTGCTGCGCGCGTTCCTGCCAAAAGTTAGTAATTGGCATGAAACTTACGGGAAGGTTTTCCGGTCGTACCTAACCTCAAAACGCTTAAAATTATGATTTCAGTTACATGAAACAAAGGCTAGGACTATACCTCACTAAGGGGTCTTTTGGGTCGCTAAATTCAAATTCGATGTCCATTTTCAAAAATTCAAGATCGCAGATTCAAAACTGAGGCTATATACCTAAAAACTATTAAATGTTAGTCACAAAGCGATATTAAAATGTCAATAAAAACAAACTGGTCTCGATCTAGTAGTTTGATGATGAATTCTAAAAAGAACTGCTAGTACCTGACCTAAAAAAAATAAAAATCGTTCTCCCACTAGCATAAAACGAAGTCAACTACGCTATACCGGGTGTCAACGAATCTATTAGACAAGTCATAATTTCTAGAGTATTATGTGTATCAAAATGAGAATTGGTACAGGTAAATGGTATGTGAAGGGGAGAGTTTTCGCATATTTTCCACTTTCCGGCCACTTTCGGTTTCACCGGAAATGGCCCCGGTTTTGAATTTTTAAATAGAACATCCTGTATATTTTAACATTTTTGGATTTCTGAGACAATTCTAGATCAGAGTGTGACATTTTAAAAACTTTTTACGTCTACTTCATTTTTTTAGAGCCACTTTTAAAATTACATCTAGGTGGCCATGATCGGACGCAAACTAATCTAAGGGCCTTAGGTGATGCCAAAAAAATACAATCGCAACGTTTTAGTTACTAGTATGAAAGACAGGAATAAGACAAGTTGATAAAATTACGTTTTCATTTCTAACTATAAATTTTCAAATGGCGACCCCTTTTGGACAACTACTTTTCGAAAAAATTCTTTGACGAATCTAACGGTACTAATTTATTTGCGATTGGATTAGACATAAAAACAGAAATTAAATATTATTAAGCAAAATACTGGATAATTTATTTACTTATTATTATGCGCCATGGACAACCATGATGCATAATAATTTGCAACTGTTTTTATTAAGTCTTCTTTGGAAAACAAAGCACTCACTTAAGTAGATAATGACAGTGACATACGTTTTAAGAACAGACGTAAAAGTTTCTTAATTTTCGTTAAGTTTAGTTTAAATTTTCGTTAAAATAATGTATACTCAAAGTGAAAAAGTGGATATGTTATTAATATTTGGAGAGTGTCATAGAAATTCAAGGAATGCTGCCGAGTTGTATGCTCATAGATATCCGAATCGGCAACATCTAGCCCATCAATAATTTTCGTATGTCGAGACTCGTTTTAGGCAAATAGGAAATCAAAAGGCGGAACAGAAGTTTATCATAAATGAAGAGACTGAGATGAACGTAGTTGCTATGATTGAGATTGATAAAACGGTTTCGTTAAGAAAAGTTAATCAAGAACTGCAGATAAGTTATGAATCACCAAGAAAAATACTGAAAAAGCATGGATATCGAGCATTTAAATATCAGTTACATCAACATTTGTATACTGAGAATGACGATAGACGGGAAGTGTTTTGTGATTGGCTGCTTCAAAATCATAGAGTTAACCCCCATTTTATCGATTTTATTCTATTTTCCGACGAATCCCGATTTACAAATAATGGTATGTTCAATAAGCAAAATACTCAGTACTGGGCCCAACAAAATCAACATGAAATGAGAGGGCAATTTTCAAGAAAGATTTGGCGTCAATGTCTGGGCTGGTATCGTTGGAAACAGAATAATTGGGCCAATATTGTTTCAAGGTCAGTTAACAGGAGTTAGATACTTAGGTTTTCTTCAAAATGAAATCGAAAATCATCTCAATGATATACCTTTAGCAGTTTTACGGCGAATTTACTTTCAACAAGATGGAGCACCACCTCACAATACTAGAGAAGTTCTTAATTATTTAATAGAGCATTTTAATAATCGAATTATTGCAACCAATGGTCCGGTATGGTGGCCAGCCCGCTCACCGGTTCTTACTGTGCTCGATTTCTTTGTCTGGGGATATGTTAAAGGAAGGGTTTACTATGGAGCAGCCCCAGCTACTCTTGAAATAATAGAAGAAAGAATTTTACGGGCATTTAGAAGTATAACGCCCCAAATGCTACAAAACGTGTTAAGAGAAACAATTGAACGAGCTGAAATGTGTCGTGAAAAGGAAGGAATGCACTTTGAACATTTACTACACTAAACTTTTTAACAAATTCAGCTACTGTACTTTCAAATATTTTAAGTGCGTCGTCTAAGTTATTAGTTTATTTTGTTAGTTTTTTGTTAATTTTGTTAAATTTTTAATCCAATTCCTGTCTTTCATACTAGTCACTAAAACTTTGCGATTGTATTTTTTTGACATCACCTAAAACCGTTAGATTAGTTTGCGTCCGATCATGGCCACCTAGATGCAATTTTAAAAGTGGCTCTAAAAAAATGAAGTAGACGTAAAAAGTTTTTAAAATGTCACATTCTGATCTAGAATTGTCTCAGAAATCCAAAGATGTTAAAATATATAGGGTGTTCTATTTAAGAATTCAAAACCGAGGCAATTTCCGGTGAAACCGGAAGTGACCGGAAAGTGGAAAATATGGTAAAACTCTCCTCTTCACATAACATTTACCTGTACCAATTCTCATTTTGATACACATAATACTCTAGAAATTATGACTTGTCTAATAGATTCGTTGACACCCGGTATACTCTTCAAAAGAATATCTGGGGGAGCCGAATTCAAATACAGTGTTTTTTTTTTTTTGAGGAATTCTAGATGGCAGCTTCAAAATCGTGGATATATAAGTGAGAATTGTCAAATAATAAAAACTTTGAACCTTAACTCAATAGCCCTGAAACGTACAACCCTAAGCTCTTAAACCATATAACCCTAAGCCCTTGATCTTTTAACATTTTGACTATTGATCCAAGACATACAGGCTTAGTTTCTATGAACTTCAGGTCTAGAAGATGAAGGCCCAAAGTTTAGGATTTCGGAGATATTGGCATATACAGTTTTTTAAAGATGGAGTACCGCGAGCTCAGTCATCTGCCTAATTTCTCAAGAAACGATTATAGCGCAGTTCGTTCAGCGATGATTTTTCGTCGTATTTATCTTTGGAAATTCGATCGGCTTTTATCGCGTACTATGCTATGATCAGTTCCATGTTACTGCTAGCTATTTAATCTATCAATGCGTTTACATCAAAGTACAAGTCCTCTGGAATACATGAGATGTTGAAAATCTCTCTCTCTCTCTCTCTCTCTCTCTCTCTCTATCTATCTATCTATCTATCTCTGTGTAACTTTACTTAGAACAATTGTTTAAAGATCGACTCTTTGGGATTAACAGTTACAAGATCACCTAGCTGGCTCAACTACTACAGACTTTGAAAAGACCCTTAGATCAGCTGAAAAATGATATTGCTTATGACTGACTAATGTCCATTATTGTAGAAATTATTAATGTTTATACAAAAAAAAAAAACGAAGGAGAACAATTTTTTATGTCCAAAGCTTAAATGAAACATATATTTATTTCCTACAACTTTTCCATTACCTATTATAATGCCATTCAACCGAAAACTTCTACTCGTTAAAAAATGATTTTCAGAACTTTAAAAATTGTTAAAAAATCGAGGACCAAAAATCAGCTGTTACTTTTGATTCAGTATTCAGTTGTTAAACATTTATACATGAAACGGCCTTTTTTGAATAAAATGATTAGACTAAATCTAATAACTTCATTTTAACTTTAATAACTAACTTTTAGCTTGCCGTCGAGGCTGTAAGTAATTTTAGAACAGTAGTGTCTCTAGGATGTGAAGAGAAATTTTATAATGCATACATAAATGAACTAGTTCCTCATATAAAAACAAGCTTAAAGAATACCCACGGTAGATCACTGCTTTTAGGTAAGTATTAATAATACTACTTTACATTCAATTTGCGACTGTAACGTAAAAAGCAATCTGGTTAATTTTTGGTCTCTGAATGCGAAAATGATGGTAAAAACTTTCTAGCACGTAAGATTTTTGAGTTATTATTTTTTCAGCAAAAACGAATGAGTATTTTAATCACATTATTTTAAAGGGTAATTTGTAATATACCGGAACGTGACGTTGCCAAAATTACATTTTCCATAATTTAAGGAAACTGTGCACAATCTGGCAACATCACGTGGGATGTTTGGAGATAACAAGTCAACTACGAATTCTCAATCCCCAGGAGCTTAAAATAATGAAAGTACCTATTTAAACTCATATAATTCCAAATTTCACTCAGTTCAATAGACAAATCTACTTGTAGATGGCTCCTGTATACGTGAACTACGCCGTCGCTTTTCGAACTTCCGATACCCGATGTTTTTAGAAAATACCAGAAGTACGGAACGGCTATAAAAGCAGCAATATTGATTTAGCACGAGTAGTGATCGGTATTAGATGAAAAAGCGAGGTGCACGAAGAAGCCAATAGTAAGAGCCTTGTATTTATCTTTTGTGTTGAATAAAATTAGCTGATGCCTATAAACGTAGTCTTTCATCTTTGAACGGACGTACGACACAGTACAAAAATATCTAAAGTACAGAAATATGGCTGTGTTAATCCCGTGGATAGTTTTTGCTCCATTTCGGAAAAGGACAATTGACAATATGACCAATATAGCTTGCCATAAGTGTTTTGGTTCAAGATCGAGACTGGGCTCCTCACAAATCTAAGTAACTGGTTAAATGGCAAACGCTCTTCTATGGATTTTGCAATTCCAATGATTTGGCGAAAACCAACAAATTATATCAATGACTGTTACTTTTGCATGACAAAAGTGTTTGGTTTTTCACAAAAGAACAAACATAATATTGAATATCCGGATATTCCCTAAGACCAGTTCTTCATGGAGAAAGTTTACCAGTTCCAATGCCCCCGGCAAAATGTGAGATTTAAATTTAGTACGATGATAAAGCAGAATCCGATAATGTATCAGAAATGGATGATTATTATTTTCCCGAAATTGAAGAAAAAGCACCCCATTTAATAGAACAACCTGAAATAAATGATCTAATTCAGGACCTCCACTTATCCAAAGACCATGCTGTACTAGGATCTAGATTACAACACTGGAATTTAATAGTTGCTGGAACCAAAGTTACAATATTTAGGAACCGTAACTAGGGGCTATCCTCGTTTTTTACTCTGCAGGATAAAATGTCTGTTTATGGTAATCCAAATACTGTTATGGAAAAATTGGGATTTGCTCATAAATCGGACGAATGACGCTTATTTATAGATTTTTCTAAAATAAGTTTAAAACCTGTTCTGCTACATAATGGCAACAAAAGACTATTCATTTTGCACATACAGTTGACATGAAGCAGACATACGAAAATATTACTTATTTTAAATGCAATAAGCTATGATTCGTATAATGTAAATATTGGTGACCTAAAAGTCATAGGACTATTACTAAGGTTTTAGGGTGGATTTACGAAGTATTGCTGTTTTCTTTGTCTTTGGGACAGTAGAGCAACACAGAGCCATTAACAAGTAAAAGAACGGCTTCCTAGAGACCAATATATTCCAGGTCAAGCTAATGTAAATAATATACCTCCTGTTGATCTCAAAGAAGATGTATTAATTCTATTACATATTAAACTGGGATTGACTAAAAATTTCGTTAAAGAATTAAATGAAGAAGGATATACGTTTAAATACCTTAAACAAATTTTTCCTAGGCTAAGTGATGCTAAGCTTAAGAAATCCGTAAATTTTAAAAAATACTAAAGGATCAACAGTTTGATAAAAAATTAAGTGATGTTAAATTTTTAAACTTTTAGAAAACAAAAAAGTAGAAAACTAAAACACACTTGTAGAAGAACTACGTGAAAACTACTGCAAAATGGGCTGTTGCATGTCCCTTAAAATACACAGCAAGGAGAAATGTTTCATCAGGATATACTGACAATGAAGCAGTGCTACCAAAATAGATGAGATCCAGCAATGATGAGGGATTATTGTTAGTTTCTTATGAGACAAAGCGATCAGTAATATAAAAGAAAGTCAAGATTTGCAAAAATGTTATGTAAAAAAAACTTACTATAAATATCTTTTCATATGTATTTTTGTAAATAAATCCTGTTATTCTTAAAATATCTGTTTTTTTTATAACTCAAAATCTATACGTGGTCGAAAGATTTTCGTTGTTTAATTCACAATCAGAATGCTTTAAGCTACCCCAGACGGCCATTATAACATCAGTCGTAATTCTTTTTATATATGTTGACCAGTGTTATTTAGTTCCTTCAGGTAGTGGAATATAGTTTACGTGAAACAAAATTTATTTAAAAAAAACGAATTAATTTCTTCTATAAATTGTTTGATATAGTGGAACTTATTATTCAGAACTCACCCAATACTACGGCTTTTAAATCGAGGTTAAAACTTTTCCTAGTTCATAAAAGATCGAGGAATATTTTAAAAAAGATAATACTTAATTTTTTCTTGGTTTTAGGTTATTGTGTTTTCGTCCTTCCCCTATGGACATACTTAAATTGAAGGAATAAATTATTTTGATTTTTTAAAATTTTTGCTTCAGGTTAACATATATTTTGACATCGAATAAGTGACAAAAGGCCTTTATGTCCTAGATGAACTGAAGTCAAAATATTTTATTCATATGTTCGCATTAATAACCTAGTATATTATGGAAATTTATGTTGCTCAGATTATATTTTCTTTTTCAGGTTTTTCTCGAGGAGTTATGTTGCTTGCATATTCAGCTTGTATGTTTTATGGTGGCTATCTTATTAAAAATGACAATGTTCCATATGGTGATGTATTTAAGTAAGTTGCAACTATTCTTATCGATAAATTTGTCAACAGAAACCTGCAAATGTTTGCAATAGATGTTTAAAAAAATAAATTAAAAACATTCAATATAATTAAAAAGTTACTATGTGGTAGTTAATCATCTTCGGGAAATGTTTAAAAAGGAACTACTATGTTTTATACCACTAAATTTATTAAGAAAACAGTGACTGCAGTTTCAACTCACAGAGTCATTTTCAAACTGAATTACAAAGGTAGACTAAGTATTCAATACAGAAACATGAGAATATTTAACAATAAATAAAAACTACCCGAGAAATTACATTATTACAAAGGGGAGATACTAAATTTTGGGAACTAATTATTATTTGGCGACAACAAATAACGGGAAAAAACCCAAGTTCTGTCTTGTCATTAAGCAAATTTACATTTTTATTTTTACTATGTTTATATATTTATAAAGATTCAAGAATATTTAACTTTTGGCCCTTTGTTGAATAATGTAATATGTCAGTATTGCCTAAATCAGGAAAATTGTGGCTGTGTTCTAAGCAATGGTTGGCAAAGCTCGAGTCTGTTTTTTGTAGTCTATATGATCGGTGGTGTTCTGAAAAGCGAGTTTTAACGCTTCTACCACTTTGTCCAATATACAAGCTATCACACTCTGAACATTTTAACTTATAAACTCCTGATTTATCAAATTTATTAATTTTATCTTTAGCATTGTAAAGGATAGTGGACAGATTGTGTTGAAATTTAAAGGCTACTTTTATGTTATGTTTGAAAATAGTATTAGCTATGTTTTCTGATAGGGTACCACATTATGACATAGATATATAAGATGAACTATCTTTATCATTTTTTATTTTAGGATATATTGAATTAAAAGCTAGTTGTTTTTGTTTTTTAGTTATTAATTTCTTTATGGTTTGTTGGGAGAAGTTGTTTGATATTGCAATCCTTTCAATGATATTTAGTTCCTCTTGAAGACCTTCTTCAGAGAGAAGCAAAGAGAGTGCTCTATGTATCATTGAGTTGTATGCAGCCATAAATTTTCTTGATCTCACCATATCTCACCTCAATAATCAGTGTAATTTTAAAATTTTTAGAAAACCAACGTTTATAGGTAATACTTTATCTAATGATTCTTTTCATCCCTTAAAACACAAAATGGCTGCATACAACTCAATGATACATAGAGCATTCTCTTTGCCTCTTTCTGAAGAAGATCTTCAAGAGGAACTAAATATCATTGGAAGGATTGCAATATCAAACAATTTCTCCCAACAAACCATAAAGAAATTAATAACTAAAAAACAAAAACAACTCGCTTTTAATTCAATATATCCTAAAATAAAAAATGATAAAGATAGTTCATCTTATATATATCTTTGTCATACTGTGGTACCCTATCAGAAAACATAGCTAATACTCTTTCCAAACATAACATAAAAGTAGCCTTTAAATCTCAACACAATCTGTCCACTATCCTTTACAATGCTAAAGATAAAATTAATAACTTTGATAAATCAGGAGTTTATAAGTTAAAATGTTCAGAGTGTGATAGCTTGTATATTGGACAAAGTGGTAGAAGCTTTAAAACTGGCTTTTCAGAACACCACCGATCATATAGACTACAAAAAACAGACTCGAGCTTTGCCAACCATTGCTTAGAACACAGCCACAATTTTCCTGATTTAGGCAATACTGACATATTACATTGTTCAACAAAGGACCAAAAGTTAAATATTCTTGAATCTCTATAAATATATAAACATAGTAAAAATAAAAATGTAAATTTGCTTAATGACAAGACAGAACTTGGGTTTTTTCCCGTTATTTATGTCGCCAAATAATAATTAGTTCCCAAAATTTAGTATCTCCCCTTTGTAATAATGTAATTTCTCAGGTGGTTTTTATTTATTGTTAAATATTCTAATGTTTCTGTATTGAATACTTAGTCTACTTTTGTAATTCAGTTTGAAAATGACTCTGTGAGTTGAAACTGCAGTCACTGTTTTCTTAATAAATTTAGTGGTATAAAACATAGTAGTTCATTTTTAAACATTTCAATAGAATTGTTAAATGAAAATTAATTTTTTATCGTTTACTTTAGATTTATTGTTTTTTCTACACAACCCAGTTCCAAATATATGATTTTAAATATTTTCCTTACTAGTAACTCTTGAAGCGACTTTTAAAACATTCTAACAGCTCCTGTAAAGATGCTGTATATTTATTTAGCAAAAAGTTTCAGTTCGCTTACTAATACCTAGTAATTTATATTATTAAATATTTCTTTTCCTTTTTTAAGGGTTGCGCAGGCTTTAATTATGGGAACAGCATCTATAGCTAACTCGTTAGCTTTCACTCCAAACTTAGAGAAAGGTTCAGTTGCTGCGAAGAAAGTTATGACCTTAATGAATAGAATACCGAAAGTTAGAGATCAGGATAACGCCATTATAAAATCTAATGTACGCATTATAAAGTTCATGAAAAATATTTTCCTTGTGTTTTGATGACTTTTTGAAAAAGTGAAAATATGGATTAGGTACAGAAGTTGTTTAACAAAAGGGGGGTAACCGAGACTTTATAACTTTATTGGAGAAATAAAATATCTACATTTAGACCCCGCAAATATAATTTCATTCCTCGGTTCATATTTATATTCATAAAATGTGGTAGTATATATTATTTGTTTTTTAAACCATACTCTTAGTTTTTATGTAAATTATAATCTCCACTTCCGCCTAAAACTTAAGAATAACATTCAATCGAATAGGCTGAAAAATATTTCCTCAGAATATCCCTGACTGGATATAAAAGTAATACAGTACTACAACACATTCCTTTAAAATATTTCTCTAAATTTTTTTGATCATCTTTAAAATAGAATCATTTTTTACAAATGTTTATAGCCTTTCTGATAAAGTGATAACCACCGAACAACATTAAAGATCCAGCTTACGACGGTCAAACATTTTAGATAATGTACAACTGACAATTTGAAGCTGCCGTTACGGCAAATAACTGTAATTACGAAGATATGGCAACTGCATTAGTAATCGCACTCCGTGGACCAGCACTGGAGTTGTTGCAAACCATTCCTATAACCCAGCAGAAAGACTACGGAATCCTTAGTGCTGCGCTGGGAAAAAGGTTTGGAGAACCACATTGGAGCCAGTTATATCAGTCATAACGAAAGTCAAGACATCAAAGAAACGGAGAAAGTTTACAAGAATATGAAACTGATATCTGACGCCTTGTGCATCTGTCTTACCCAGCAGCTACAGAAGCATTTCGAGAAAAACTTTATTGATGAGATCAGGGATCAAGAAATACAGGGTATGTTGCGCATAAGCAAATTTAATTATTGTTGTGAAGTGTTGGACAGGGCTTTAGAAATTGAAGCAGCTTATAAGGTATCAGGGCCAAAAATAAGAGGCGTTACCATAGAGGAAAATAAGGATTAGTCGAACCAAATAACGGAGAAAAGGCTATCACAAATCTTTAAAGGACTAAATAAAATAAGTGATTCACGTTATAGAAGAAACCTGAACGAAGTGAATAAAAGAGGTAATATTCCACGTAATAGCAGAAATCAGATCGAGTGCTTCAATTATGGACGGACCGGACACACGAGAAGGGACTATCGGGTGGAATTAACAAAGTATATAAAGTGCTACAGATGTGGACGGATTGGACACATGAGATGGGACTGTCAAGTGCAATTAAGGTCTAGCTTACCATCCGATAACCGCATAGAAGAGAACCAGGAAAAACTGCAACAATTCAATTCTAAAATGCAGAATGAGTGCTTCAAGTTATGGCGGAACCCAGATCGAATGCTACAGATGCGGCCGAACTGGATACATGAGAAGGGACTGTCGGGTGAAATTAAAAAGGCACATAAAGTGCTACAGATGTGGACAAACTGGACACCTAAGATGGGACTGTCGGGTAAATTTAAAGCCTAATTTACCATCCTGAGACCGCACACAAGAGAACCGGGAAAAATTGTAACAGTACAATAACGCAAATACCAATTTAAGAATACCATGTAAGGAAGAATACAAGAACTGTAGCTAAATAGAAGTTTCCTATTCGGGGAGTCAGTTGTGATGTTGATTCGAAGTGAGGTACAGCTCAGATGTTCAACTTCAACTTAAAGGAAAAGTCAATGCTACTCTTATTATCATAACTGTTGATACTGGTGCTGCAGTATATCTGATAAAGTCAAGCCTTGTTGATAAATCTGGAATTCTACCATTGTCCATAAAAGTAATGTTGAGAACGATAACTGGAGAAGTACCAGATAGAAAAATGCAAGTTGGGCTTCAATTAGGAAGCCTAAAATTAAACCATTTAGGAATAGTTGCCGACATAGAAGATGACTTTGTACTGGAAATGAATCTGATTCGTCAACATGGATTTTCCTTCAACGATTAGCTTAACATTATAAATTTTGGCACCGAAGAATTTATTCTATCCCAGAATCGTGATAGCGAACCAATCAGAAGCATTGCTGAACAAACAACCAGAGTAAGGAGAAGTACAAAGAAAATCATTTAAGAAGACTCGACGAGCGTTTTGTAAACCACGACGGATTAGTCCAACGAAGTTCCAAGACAAAAATGCAAATAGTACATCTACACAAGTTGAAGCCATATCATGGAGATATGGAAGCTCATCAAGACAATCAGCATTAGGAGGGGGGTAGTGTTACGAATAACTGGAAGTAACTTATTGATACGCCCTCGTATATATAAATATTCCGACGCGATGAGTCATCTTTATTATAATATGCTGAAAGGAATGGTCTGGCAATGACTCATAGTTCTAGATAGATCTCAACTTTTATGCTCTAGATTTATTCACGAATCTCTATAGGTATATAAATAGAGATATGATTAGGGTAGTAAAGTTAATCGTATAGAGTTAGTTGTATTGTTAAGAGTCGTACAGTCGTATAGTTGTATAGTTAAGAGTTGTATAGTGGTTTTTGAATAGTGAAGATGAGGTAGTAGTAATAAGTGAGTTATGTTAATGTAAGTATTGGAAATATTAGTGAAAGGTGTTGTATTTTATTCTGCGAACCCAGTGAGCGATTTTTTAAGAAACAAAATCGTAACAATATCATTCTATTGGAATAAGTCTTTTTAGGTATTTTTCTATTTATTCTTTCATTTTTTGCTTTTTAAATTTCCTCACTTTTCAATTTTAATTGCCTCCTCTCCGTTAAAACCAATAAAAATTGTAAACCACCAAGTCACCTAAACCAAGCATTTCATTGTAGAAATTTCGAGAAAATTAGTCATAAGTAATAGTGAAAAAAATATTTATTTGTAGGCTGACGGAAACTTATATTATTCGAAAATAAACTTTTCCTATCCGACAAGAGATTCAATTCCAGTTTTAAAAGGTTTGGACCTAGATGTTCTCAAAGGAAAAACAGTTGCTCTAGTTGGCTCGAGTGGGTGCGGTAAATCTACTATTATTCAGCTGATTGAACGTTTTTACGATCCAAGCTCTGGAGAAGTCTCGCTTGATGAATCGGATATTAAATCAATTACTTTAGCTTCATTAAGGTAAGTGATTATATTGCTAAAGCACGCAAATTACTCTTTACAATTTGGTTGTAAATATGGAGCAAATAACAAATTATTTTTATTTTAGATCACACTTGGGAATAGTGTCTCAAGAACCAAACTTATTTAGTAGAACCATCGGGGAAAATATTGCCTATGGTGACAATTCTAGGGAAGTAACTCACATAGAAATTATGGAAGCTGCAAAGAATGCTAATATTCACAACTTCATCACACAACTACCATTGGTAAAAATAATTTGTTTCTTAGATTAAGCCTAGACTAATTAAACAATTTCATTTATTTCATATTGTAAATATACAAAGTTATTGACCCTATACGCCACGGAACATTGCGGCCAAAATATCTGACTTTCAAAAAGGTTACCTTCGGGACATATGGGGTCTAATATAGTTACTTTTTAAAATATTTTTCATATTATACATGGTGTCCCAAACGCTCTGAAAGTATTGCCCTGTGTACTTTTTGCATTTTTGGCTTCTTCGATCAAAACAAGTGCCTATTTTAATAGGGTTTATAGTACCTAAATCTTTTGACGAAATTTAACCCAATTTTAATGTTTCAAATACTAAAGAAATATCTCTGTTATGTACTCGAAATTTATAGTGAAGTGTAACAATAAATTATATTTTATATCCCAGTTATAATAAATTTTCTATATTATCCAGGGTGTCCAAAAATTAAAACTAATCAAATAAGAACTTTAAGTGGCTATTACTTGATTAATTTATTTAAATAGAACACTATACTTTTTATCTTACCAGAAAATGTACCCTTTAAATTTATATGGTATAAGCGTGTTCTATAGCTAAGTTTTCGAGCTTTCACAGAATACGCCAAATAATCGTTTTCTACACCATTTAGTGTTTTTGGATACATATTCTAATGTATCTAGTTGCCTATGGCATTTAGAAACGTCAGATAATTCATTTCATACGTCAGTTTAGTTTGCAAAGCCTGTTGCTATAAAAGCGGTATTATTTTTTGTAACTGTGAGACTTCATTTATTGAATTGCATTATATGAATATTATTGTATTATTGCTTTGTCAAAATGAAGATTTATCGAAAGGAAAAGCGTATTGATATGATTTTTATTCCTGGAGAATGTCATCAAAATTGTTTGTTGGCTTCTCGAGTCTATACTCAAAGGTTTCCTGAAACAAACCATCCCAAATCAGTCTTTTTTGTGAGACTATTAAACCAGTTTCGGGAAAGTAGAAGTATCACTTATAAAAAAACCTGTTATAAGAATACAGAATTATGAGAAACCAGAATAGGCGGTCGGTTTATGTGTGGGAGGAATACTGGGTTCACACTTAATTGGACCCTACTTTTTTGAAGGACCTTTAAGTGGTTTAATGTTTCGCGATTTTCTTCTACACTAACCTCAGTGTTATTAGAAAATGTCCTTTTAAATATTAGAACAACTATGTGGCTTCAACTGGATGGAACTCTGCTTCATTATCATCGCGAGGTTCGGCAATTTTTCAATATCAACTTTCGAAGCAGGTGGATTGGGAGAGACGGATTTCAAAATTGACCCCTAGATCTCCAGACTTTACTCCACCAGATTTCTTTTTATGGGGATACATAAGAGGAATTGACTACATTGCGCCCCCCAGCAACACCACAAGATATGAGAATACGCATAAGACACGCTTTTCAAACTGTAACCTCGCAAATGTTGTCCAGAGTTAGCGGTGGTTTCAAAAAAAGAATATGTAAATGTTTGGAAATGGATGGTCGACATTTCGAATATCTACTATAAATATTTTGCTGTTTTGTGCTATCGTCAATATATTATTACCATTATTGTTGTTATAGCCTGTTAGACGACAATAGATAGCGTTCCGAGTTTCTGAATATTTGTAAAGATATCCCTGATTATTCTTATAGTTGCAAATTACCTGTCATTTCCAAATGCCATAGGCAACTAAATACATTCATCTATTCAAAAAACACGAAATGGTGCAGAAAACGATTATTTGGCGTATTGTGTGAAAACGCGAACACTTAGCTATAGAACACCCTCATACTATTCGATAGGTATTTAAATGGTACATTTTCTGGGAAGGTAAAAAGTATAGCGTTCTATTTAAATTAATCAAGTTGGAGCCACTTAAAATTCTTATTTGATTAGTATAGCAAGTTTATTATAATTGGGGTATAAAACATGATTTATTGTTACACTTCACTGTAGATTTCAAGTCCATAACTGAAATTTGAAACATGAAAATTATTATTAAAATAGGCACTTATTTTGATCGGAGAATCCAAAAATACAATAATATAAAGGAGGTTCTATTTAAAAAACACATCTTTGATACTTTTAGAGCTTTTGGGACACACTGTATAATATGAAAATAATCTTAAAAAGTAACTGTATATAACCCCATGTATCCCAAAAGTAAAAGTCACCTATTTGGACCGCAATATTCCGTGCTATGTAGAGTGAATAACCCAGTATAGCGTTTTATTAAGAATATTTATAGGACTTTCTACAAGATTTATCAATCTTTTTTTAGTAACTTATTATATCTTTGAAAAATTAGTCTGACTAAACTCCTTCATTTATTTTTTTTTATATAAAATTAATAATATTTAAAGATATATTACAGTTTTACTAGAAGCCATTTTACATTTTATTATTAGCAATCAGCTTATTATATGGGACATAAGTCTATTCTAATTTTTCCTTGTCGCCTACTCTTGTAGTCTTGACAAACAGTTTAGTAAGTTTTTTATATAATCGGTCCATCTGGTTGACAGACTTACACAGCTTTCTTTCGACGATGTCTATCACATTTCTTCATTCCCGATTTCCTCGTTTCAATATATACAGTTACTATGACCGGATAAATCAACTTCAGAAAATCCTTTAAATATTCATTTTTTTTATATTTTTTTACTTTCCAAATTACAAACATGAAGCACATTCAACACAATCACAATATTTGTGAAACTTATTTAATAATATTCTTGTCACAGGGATATAAAACAAAACTTGGAGAAAAAGGCACCCAGCTATCGGGAGGTCAAAAACAAAGAATTGCTATTGCCAGAGCTCTGGTCAGAAATCCAAAAGTACTTCTTTTGGATGAAGCTACTTCGGCTTTGGATGCCGAAAGTGAAAAGGTGGGTAGAAAATTTAAATTAAAAATTCCACTACATTACAAATTAAATTTACTTACTAAATTTAATTTACTTACCAGTATTTTAGTTTTCCCACAATCGAAATATCTCTTACTTTTCAAATTTATTTCTTAATACTTTATTTTTTTTAATACAGTTGTTCAGTTTATGTTATAGATATATTTGAAATAAATAAATAAAAAATATTGATTATATTATACCTTCTCGTAATGAGGAGTTATTGAGGTGTATCGAGACCAAAGAACAAATTAATTATTTAATTGATTTTTCTTGCATTTCTTTAAATTTAGTTGAAACTCCAAAAAAAAACTTTAAAAAATGGGCGAATAAAACTGATATGGGAACTCGGATCCTGTAATGTTGAGAAATGCTGCCTTAAGTGAAGTTTCTTGATATATTACAATTTATTAGATCATGACACTTATTTTTTCTTACTAATAGAGTTAGCCAGTTTATTCTGTTTAATCTCATAAAATTTAAATTGACTGTTAATGTTATGATATAATTTATGTTACAGGTTGTTCAAGAAGCCTTAGACAATGCTAAACAAGGCAGAACATGTTTAACAATAGCTCACCGTCTATCAACCATTCAAGATGCCGACGTCATATGTGTGATCAACGACGGAAGAATTGAAGAGTCTGGAAAACATGTAGAATTAATTCAAAAGAGAGGGTTATACTTTAGATTATATACACTTCAAGGTTCATAGGAAAATTTTAGATTTTTTGTATGTAATACGACACTGTATAGTAATAATCTTAAGATAGGAATCAATTATCACGTTGTTGATCCTAGCTTTATTCTAAAAGGTTGCACGTCAGTAAAGTACAAATTATATCCAGGTTTATTTTTTGGATTACTTTACTCGAAAAGCTGTGAAAAATAGTACATTCTACTTTTTGTATTTAATTTTCCAATAATAAGTTAAATTTTTTCTTATTAGGATTGAAATGGATTTCATATTATTTAAAATTAATATTTTATTGCCACCTATGCAATTTCCAGGAATAAAGAATCTAGTTCTTTAAAGTTCCCGTAAGAATTGTTACCAGTGGAGGAACCAACCTCTCTCTTTGAGGTGAGTGAGATATCATAAGAGTTCAGTATGGCAAGCGAAAACAAGTTGTCGATGCGGAGGGGAGATGCAGCAGATTGGGATGAGTCTATTTTTCTGAATTCGAAGTTCTTGGGAAAGCGCTCGCAAGCAAAATCAAGTTGTCAACGAGAGGGAGATGCCAGCTGCATTCACATTACTAGCGTAGAAGACAGAGGCGCGTATATTTTTCTGAATTCGAAGCTCTTAAGGGGGGGGGAGGGCGAATGCAAACAAAAGCGAATTGTCGAGGGAGAGGGAGATGCCAACAGTATTCGCATTCCTAGTGTAGAAGGCAGAGGTGGGTCTATTTTTCTAGCTTCGAAGCTCTTAGAAGAGGACAATTCCACCAACTCCTTTCCTTGGATCCGTTTCTGGTTGTCACATATTTATTATAAATATGAGAAAAATTAATCCCAATATGGTGCTTTGAAAGGAAGATATAAATTTATTTTATATGGAGTTTCATTTTTTCGATTACTTTAGTTTCTGCAGGGTGTCGGCAAATACGTGTACAAAGTTTGATGACAGACCTTTGACATCAAAATAGGTCGATTTAAGCCAATCTAGTGATATCCGATATTTCTTCGTTTTACGGTAGAAGACGTCAAAGTATTAAGAAAATATTGATTTTTCCCAAATTTATTGAAAAAGTGTTAACTGAATTTAATGATTTTGGGTGTGTAGTCTAACATTATATTATGACGTTTTCTAGTGGTATAGCGACTGGCTATAGAGTAGTATAACTGTTATAAAAGTCACTTGTAAACATCTCTTCTGATTTTTTATGTAATCAACGTTATGACAATCTAGATATTTATTTCGGATATTGAAAGCTTTTTTACCTCTTGAAAAATTTTTGTTAGATTACATGCATACACCAATTAACTGTAATAATAAAAAATAACTGTAACCGTAATTTTTCAAGTAACTTTATTGCTATGACATTTAATAATTTGGCTATCGACAAATTGACATCCCTATCTAAAAAGTCGATTAAAGTAAGATCAATATTCCAAATTTCTAAACCTATTTTATTACTAAACATGGATAACTACATGAACTCCGAGAAGGTTAATTTGCTCCTGCTGTATGGATTCTGAGAAGGAAATGGGCGTCGAAGGGTTAGAGTTTACATGGAGAGATTTCCTAACCGAGGAATACCAAACTATCCAACATTTGCCAATATTGAGAGTCATCTCTGAGAAACGGGAAGCTTCGAAAAACTCGAACAATCGAAAAAGAAAAAGAAATTTTGGAAAGAGTTAAAGAAGAACTAAGTGTACGGATGAGAAGTGCTTTACAAGATCTGGAGTCACCAGCCTCCACAATCAACATGTTTATGCGGACGAAAATCCATATACCATTAAAATTTCACACTATCAGCATAACTTTAAAATAAATATTTGGGCAGATATTATTGATCGCTACCTTGTCCGTCCTGTTGTGATTTCAGACAGGATAAATAGAAATATTTATCCAAATTTTATGCAAAACACTTTACCAGGAAGGTTTACCTATTTTACTTTGGCAAGAACAATAGTACTCCACCCCATTTTCCATTGTTCTTCGGTAATTTTTGCACAACCACTATTACAACTGATGGATTGAAAGAGGCAATGAAGCACTAGTAAGATGTTTACCACATTCTTTAGAGTTAAATATGTGTGACTTCATTTTGTGAGGCGCACTTAAAACAGAAGTATACAACGCTCCGATGAACACTCGTGAAAAATTATTATTGCCTATATTGAACGCTGGCCACTTTTTTTATAATCCTGATATATTAAATAGAGTCCAATTTTATTTTTGAAAATATGTCAATAAGTACATTCAGCAAAATGGCGGACATTTTACACATATGCTTAATTAATGTTTTCTTTTAGTTACTTTTTTTTCAGTTTTTTAAAATACATACATGTACTTCCCATATTTATTTTATAAATTGTTTTATTATTACAGAAAATTAGTGGACGCATGTAATTGAAAATCGTTTTTCCTGGCAAAACCGCTCATCCAATGAAAATTTTTCAAGAAGTAAAATACTAACAAATAAATGCGATTATCCGATATCTATGTTATCATAACGCTGATGGCATAAAAAATAAAAAGCGATGTTTACAAGTTACGTCACTTACACTATCTGTCGGTTAGTAGTGTGATAGAATTCGATCATAAACTCTTTCCAAGGATATATTGTAGAGCGTTAACCCTTTCATCTATAATCGTTTTCTGCCCTATACTAATTAGTAACTATTTTAATAACCTATAATTGAATTTCATAGTAATAAAGACACTCTGGAAGTCTGGTCGTTCAACTTCTCTCTTGCAGCTTTAGTACCAAAAACTACGGTTATTAAAGCTTACCACAACCATGACTCAGATCTTCAGGACTCAGGAAAGGCTGCTAATTAGTTGGTCAGTAGACATCTCTTGTTTTGTAGATCTCGTAGCAGCGCGCCCGCAAGTTAATTCGCGTGAAGGTTTTAATTAAATTGAATAAAACAAGTTTCTCATTTGTAAATACTGTTTTATTTTTCTTTTATTTTTGTTAAATAGAGATAAGTGTTTTGAGAAACTAGTCTTTCTTTTATCGATAAAAACCTTTTTGTGGATAAACACACGGGCGTGCACTTGGGTACTAAGAAACATAAGAAGAATCCTGCTTTGGCCAGCTGACAGCAGTTTTCCTGAAACCTGCAGTTGTGTTCCTGGTATTGGTAAGCGATAACTAACGGTAGACTTTTAGAACTAAACTTCAAGATCGTCCAGACTACAAGAGTGCCTTTGTCGCAGCGGATTCGTCTAATCTATTAGTTTTTCTTTCTCTTAGGTTTTAGGATAGTTACTAAATAATATGGATAGTAGTAAATTGTGAGCGGAACGACCACACGCTACCTAGAACAATCCGTTTGCAGTAGTTCACAATTAAATACTCTCACAGTAGTATACGAATAGAAAACGTCATATTATAGACTACACATCAAAAATTACTAAATTCAGTTATCACGGTTTCAAGAAATTTAAGAAAAAACCGTATTTTCTTAAAACTTCTACCGTCTAAAAGAAGCAGTATCGGATATAATTAAGTTCACTTAAATCGACCTATTTTGACATCAACAGTCAAGGATTAAACGTCTTACACGTATTTTCCCGACACATTTTACCAAGCAATAGAAAATACATGGCATAATAATTATATTCTATATTTAGGTATTTAGTAATTTAAATTTGTATTATCAGCACACTTCATTTTTTAAACTGATGTGTAATTTGATCTGATCCTTAATTACAATTTGTTACTTTATTAATATGATTGTAATATATTTTATAAAAAGATTTTATACAAAATATTAATTTTTTACCAAAATAGACATAATCTTGCCTAAATTTATAAATAAACACTAAAAAAACAGAAATAGAAAAATTTTATGGTAAATTGCTACATTTTCGTATATGTTTTAATAAATACAGTAACATTTTCTTATATTTCACTTACTAAATGACCAACATTAGATCCATATTTTAAATTAAATGTCTACAGACTTCTTTTAATCATTAAATTATAAAAAGTTGGAGGGCTGGGTACCTTCTCGTTGTTTTTCAAAGTACAGAGATAGAAGCAATTTCTTCCCATGTATTTTTGTCCTCTGAAACCGAATTTGATATTCAAAAATCACCAAAAGGGATACCTATAGGTTTAAATCCCAATTATTTAAACAAATAAAATAATTATAATTTTTCGATATAGTATCTATATTATCGTATAGTATAGATTAAAACAAAAATCTATATATGTTATATACAACAAATCAATTCAATCAATTTCATAATTTTTTGAAATTTCAAACATCGATTACTTTCGACCTAATCAATATTTTTTCAAACTCAATAAACCATTCGAAAGCTGAAACCCAGATCTACAACCTACAATTAATAGAAATATCAAAAAGTCTGCATAAGGTAGTTATTTTGAGCGATAAACAAATTGCGTTTCGGGCGTCTACTTGTGCGCGCCGCTATATCTATATATACAATGTACGACATGGAGATAGCTATACCAGCTCGCACACGAAACGCAAATTGTTTATCGCTCAAAATAACTGCCTTATTTCAACTTTTCGATATTTCTATTAATTGTAGATTGCAAATCTAGGTTTTAACTTTCGACTTGTTTTTTTGATTTTGAAAAAATATTGACTCGATCAACGAAAGTTTTACTGTCAATTATTAGGGCTTTTTCTTGTTTTGACCCATACTATACGATCGTGTAGTTTTTGTATCGAAAAATTGTCATTATCTCAGTTGTTTAAACAAGTTACGGAAAATAAATTTTTTGATTTGCAACCATGAAATATAAGAAACAATAAAATTATTATGTATGTTACATACAAATCATAGTTTATAAACATTTGAAGGTCGAAAAACTGCTCGTTTTATACACAATGGGGAGTAAAAGTACATTATTTTAGAAGAAACTAGCCTATCTTCTTTCAGCTCATATCCAGAATTCAAAGGATCCAAAACAATACAACGTAGATATAAACAATTAAGCTGTACATAGGTCACACAATATTCTCATGTTATATGTAACTGCATTGATAAACTTCTCGGTGGAAAATCTTTTCTTCAGATGATATAAAGAATATGAGCAATAGTCACTAAAATTGAGGCATTTAGAAATTTTATTACATACACTGACGAGAAATAACAATTTGCGTTTCGTAAGCGCGCCTATGTAGCTACCTAACACGTCGTACATTGTATATATAGCACAAGTGGTGATCCCAAACGCAATTTGTTTATCGCTCAAAATAACTGTCTTATACAAACTTTTTTATATTTCTATTAATTGTAGGTTGTAGATCTAGGTTTCAACTTTCGAATGGTTTTTTTGGTTTGAAAAATTATTGATTAGGTCAAAAGTTTTTGATGTTTGAAATTTCAAAAAATTACGAAATTTTCACTTTCAACTCCGAAACCATTGATTTTTTTGTATACAACATATATAGACTTTTTTTCTTGTTTAAATCCATACTATACGATCGTATAGGTTGTACATCGAAAAATTATCATTTGTTTATTTGTTGTTACCCCTTCCCGTGATTTCTGAACAACAAATTCGGCTTCAGCGGAACAAAATACGTGGGAATAAGTTGTTTCTATCTTTGAACTTTGAAAAAACAACGGGGAGGTATCCAGCCCTCGAACTAAAATATTTAGTCATTTTATTGATATTGAAATACAACTAAATATGAAAAAAAAGTCGCTACAAAAAATTAGTTAATATTGTCGACTAGGAAATACATATTAAGTATTAGTAAAAACATTTTAAGTATAAGAGTAAATGTATTGTTTAATTGTTTATTCAGTCTGAAAGAAAAATTAGCATAATAATTTAAAATCTATTGAGCTCACTGAAAAAATCAAAACTGTTGATTTGATGACGTAATAATCACGTTATAACCTCACTTTTAGAGACTTTATTCTAGTCTAGTGTATTTAAATAATATACCAATAACGGATACAACTTACTTTTCAGCTGATATGTACAAATGTATGTATAATGAAATAACTTTCGTAAGTTAAGCCATTCTGCACATCAGTTGGTTGCAACAAGGTTCCAGATCTAACTATTCTCTCAAGAAAAAATTTAAATAAATAGGCAATCGAGAAATTATGATTAAAGTTAAAATTTTCAGCTAATATGCCCTAAAAAGGTATAACGCAAATATTAGTTAATTTGCTACTTAACAAATAAACCACAAATAATCACATTAACATTGTTAAAATCAGATTTTTTTTAATTAAAAAAAACTCCCTAATTCTATCAAAAAAGATGTGACAACGTCACGTATAGTAACGAAAAAGATATAATTCTTTTTAATTATAAAAAACTAAAAATTCAAATACAGCATGACTGTTAAAGCCAAAATTGAGTAACTACTGATCGCAGGACAATTTAAATGGAAATTATGAAATTCTCTCAACAAATTAAATTGGCGATTTGTCCAGTAAATTGACTGAGATTTGACAGGATTAATGCGGACTATTTAGCCAATTTAGTTTCTCATCTCATTGCTTCCAGAGTATTAGATATTTTTGAAAATGGATGTATACAATTATTAAAAATAACTTCATAAATCTAACGTCGCTCAGTACATGTATTCAGTTTTGATTTAAAAATAAAAAAGTATTCTGTAATTTTTTAGATTTTCTCAACTGGACTTGTAAAAAAAAATGGGTTTTATGCCTTTGGAATAAGGCATGCCAATAATTTGCAAAAACATGTTTTATCGACTATCAATTACATTAGAAATAAGATAGGGATTTTGAAATATGAATATGAAATATTCTGAAAAAGTGATTGAGCACTTGCTGCGTTGGGAGAACATAATTTTATGAAAACCAAAATCACGTGACGTGAGTCATTTAACAGGTTCTACG
Source organism: Diaprepes abbreviatus (assembly GCA_034092305.1). Classification (NCBI taxonomy): domain Eukaryota; kingdom Metazoa; phylum Arthropoda; class Insecta; order Coleoptera; family Curculionidae; genus Diaprepes; species Diaprepes abbreviatus. Next base: position 1,081,215 of record JASJET010000069.1, read on the forward strand.
GTATAAAAAATAGTGTTAGGGATTTTAAAAAGAAACCAAATTTGTGCTGAAATCTATAAAAATCAAAATACAACTTATTTACAAGAAATATCTTAAGAGGACAATGAAACAAAAATTTTTGACATTCACAGAGCTAAGTGGGTATCAAAATAAATATGACGTCGCCAATTTTTATGAAAATTCTTGAATACATGTTTTAAGAAACTACTTTATTGAAAATAATGTGTAGAATAGTTAGTAAAATTTAGAAAAGTTATTTCCTTAACTCCCTGTATTAAAGAAATTATTGTTATTAACCAACTGTAAAAAAAACTAATACTATAAAGACAAACGCACTTTTTTCTAACACAGCGAACAAAACACTACCTCAGATTACAAGGAACTGCTAGGAAAGGTGGAAACTGCTTTCATGGTAGTGCACAGCAACTTACAAATCAGTCTTGAGTTAATTGAATCTCGTGAGCTAAGGCCCGTCAAGCATACTCAACCATAGAAAAAACGAATCCCGTAAGCATTCTCTATCGAACTAAAGAAAATAACCAGTGTAAGCAGTGCCATTTCCTAGCATTTCACAAAATGTGATTACAGTAATCTTCATTGTTTAATACACTGATAATCAATACATACATATGTAAGAGAAACTGTAGTTCACAACCTACTGAAAAAAATCGTGTAATATAACAGCGGTCGTAATTTGTTATAACACAGTTAGCAAATAAATCACTACTTTAAATTGAAAGAAACTCTAACTATTGAATAGAGAACTAAAGGTTACATTATATATATATATATATATATATATATATATATATATATATATATATATATATATATATATAAGTTTTTTTATATTATTTTCTCTACTTTAATAATAATCACAACACCTTGGACCTTCTATTTCTATTTCGGTACTGACAGATACAATGATTGTGATCTTAGAAAAACAATTTTTTTTATTAAATAATTTTTTAAATCATTACTTATGAAGTTTTTGGTTTCTTTATAACTGATAACATATGAATGTTCTAAGAGGATATTCCCGTCTATTGATAATTAAGAGGAAATAGTATTTTTTAATATGATTTGTGTAAATGTGTGTTTTTTTCCATTTCCATCATCTCCTTCACACTCAATCTGTTGTAATTGTGGTCACGTTCAAGTATTGTAGTTGAAGGAATGGCTTGTTTCGGTACATGTTTATTTAATGGAGTTGTAGCATTCTTCGTAAATTTGTGCCCATTTAATTTATTTTTAAGTAACTGTGTGGTCATTCTTATATTTTTTTTTTGGACAAATGGTGCAATGAATTGAATATACTACACTAAAGTTATTCATTTCAGGAGTTTTACTTTTCAGTTTTGTAAATAAAGAGTTTAACTTATTTTGGGCTTATGGCAGACAAGATATTATGTTGTTTCACAACTTATTTAATTTTTACTGAAAGTCCGTTTGTATAAGACAAGGCGATAAATTTTTATGTACCATTATTGTTGGGAGAATTTTTAGAATTATAAAATGTGTGTATTCGCTCTTTTCTTATTTTATCAATGCCTCTGTGTTTAAAGCTGTTGCTTAATTGGCATTGGATGGTTTGAATGGAAATTTAAGTATCTCCCTGACCATGTGGGTTTAGTATACCACTCAGTTAAGATTTTATTTCTTCGGAAAAGAGTCATATCTAAAAAGTTTATTTTACCGTCTTTCTCTGTTTCTGATGTGAATTGCAACATGTTGTGAAAGCTGTTATACGCTTGAAGGATTTCATTTGTTTTATTAAAGGGAACAGTCATTAAACAGTCATCCACATATCTTTTGAATAACATTATATTGAATTTAAGATCTTTGATAAGTCTTTCTTTTAAATATTCCATAACTAACTGAGAAATGGTGGGGGAGATTGGTGAGCCCATAGCACAACCATTTATTTGTTTGTAAAATATATTATTATATTGAAAGTAAATTGTATTTTAGGTAAAGTCCACAGCTTCCACCAAATGATTTTTAGATAAGGTCGTGTATTGTTTTAGCATTTCCCGTTTTTCAGATAAAATTACTCTAAAAAGTTCATTTTGGATGTAAGTGTACAATAAGTAATAAAAAAAAAGAATTGTTTTTCCAATGTAAGATTTGAAGCAAAATTTATGTATTTTAAATTTTAGGTTGTTTGTCCAAGGAAAATGTTGTTATTATTATTAAATTAAAGAAAATAATATAAAAAACCTTTTGAAAATGCCTTAAACAAAAGGCGAAACGTCAAAACACGTTGTTTTTTTAAGGTTAGCGTATAAACCTAACCCTAAGAATACAAAAAAAATATTTATGCATATAAGGTATTGTATGGTTTCAGATAAACAGAATATATATATATATATATATATATATATATATATATATATATATATATATATATATATGTATATATATATATATATATATATATATATATATATATATGTATATATATATATATATATATATATATATATATATATATATATATATATGTATATATATATATATATATATATATATATATATATATATATATATATATATATATATAATTATAAGTTATTTATATTTTCTATTTGTACAAAATCTCATAAGTTGATAAAAATAGCTATCTCTGTAGCATAATGTGTCCTCTAGTATTCAAAAATGTAAATATTTTATAATGTAAAATTAATTAATAATAATATATATATTATTTTTGATTCCTTTGTTTTAATTTATAATAAAATTTTAAACAATGTCTAGAAGATGTATATGAACTAAATAGCTATATTTGCTATTAAAGCTTAATGTTCAATAAAATTCTGTGATAAATTTACGATTACCAAAATTGAAAAACTTTAACTAATTTTACCGATCAGGAGTCTACTGTGAAAATGCAGTACATCTCTGAAGCGGATATTGAAGAAGATGTTGATGAAGAAATTGATGATATTGCTCTTGACAATATATGGTAGTTTGAAGGAATGAAGAAATAAAATAAATTGAGTTGTAGAACCTTGAGCATAAAACTTTTATTTGCATAGTTTCTGAATTATTTTTGAAAAACTGAAAAAGTGCCATTTTCACCCCTTTATTAAAAATGCACCCCTGAATTTAGTAGCACTTTGTGATTTTATCATATTTGAGTACCATCAAAATGCTGTTATTAATTTGCCATGTTATAGTCAATAGCCTAAATTACTCCTACACAAAAACCTCATTAAGTGCCTTAACTTTTATTACAATTTACATTTATTTTGAAACATGTCTCCGCGTTAGGAAAAACCAACAAATTGCTAGAACATTTTTTTTAGAAAAATTTCAATTAATTGCGATATCTTGCTATTATTCGTATGTGTAATAATTAGGTGGTAGTAAAACAATAGTTAGATTACCTTTTTCTGAAGTATTATTTTATTAGATTATGTGCCAGTATTAATTATGATAAAATGTTGTTAAAACGTGTGTGTTTCTCGGCAATTCTATGATAAATTGAAAAAAAAATTAAATAGTGCAATTTTATTTAAATATTAATTTTACAATTAATAAAGATCTGACATATCTTTATTGTTTAGGTAAGGATATACAATACTATATAATTCTAGATTATTATTTATTAGATCATGAGAATAAGTTGATCCCAATGATATAAAATTGGATTTATATTTAATTTTGTCACAATTTATACTTTGAAGCATTCAAAATTCACTAACATGAACTAAATTTAAAACCGGTTGCAGTTAACAGTGACCACTTTAAATTGACAAGTGCAACAATAAGTCAAGTAAGTTTTGAAGCTTTAAAATAGCAAGATGGAAAAAAAATTTTAATTTATTATCAAACGACAAAAATGGAAAATTTTGTTTAGTTTCAGGTGATAAATACTAAAATTGTCGATTTCAGGGTTTTATTTCGAGATTTTTACCTTTAATATTCCAATATAAGCGTTGATTTATTAATATATAAAATAAATTATAACAACATTACAAACAAAACATAACTAACAAACTGAAAAATCTTACCTCCATGGTAACTAGATCCGGTGTAAATATTAAACCTTCTTAGTGCATCGTGTAATCGTGAATGTAAAAATTTATTGGCAGATGTTCGGATTTTTGCAAATTTTGATCAACTTTTTCAAAATTTGAAAACTCCAAGGGTAACCAGGGAACAGCACAGTTGTATCTTCTAACGATAAACACCACAGAAGATGTAGAATCTTATGTACAGGGTGTACAATTTCGACCCTTTTCCAGAGTATCTCTATTATTGTTTACTCTAGTCTGTGGACGAAATTCATGGCGTTAATCTGCCGCAGGATGGAAAGTGTTTTAAGTTGTAGGCAGAGTGAATACAAGAATGCCTATATAGTTTTGGATGCTGAAATACTGCATTAACAAATGGCGGAGGTTTAAAGGTTTTGTTATGTTTTTCGTTTCTGCAAGCTACAATATTGTTTTTAGAACATAAGTTCCTTTTATATATTTTTAAAGGTATTAATGAGACCTTTAATTTAAGCTACCGCCGGTTTCATTTGGTTAATTACTTATTGCAAAAATATCCAAAAACTGTCAAAATATCTTTTGCTATGTTAATAATCGTTGCAAAAATAACTTATTTAATATTATTGTTACTTTAAATTGAAGCTTTCTTAATTTTGAATCGAATGAGTATTTGGAAAAGTTGATCGGTTCATTTGTTGCTGAGATATGTTAATTTGTTTATTCCGAGGCACTTAATGTTGAATGCCATCACGTATTTATTTATGAATATTTCAACTTATTTATTTTGTTTTAATATTGTGAGGCCAATAAAAAAATTAATGTTTACCCCTGTGATTTTGCTTCAAAAAGAGGGTACTTTTTTTTCTAATTAAATTGAGCTGCAGCGATCCCCTCATGTCGCATGGGTTTCTACTTGGCTTCAAAACGAAGATTTCGAGAAAAAGGACCCTACAACCAATAGGGACCGAGATTGCAAATTTTTTAAAAATAATCACAGCTTTATTGTTTATAATAATTAAGAAATTAGTTTTACGGCTTTCGATAGTTGAATACTTAAAGTTTTGCAACTGATAATTAAAAAATATTAAAGTTGTCAATTGTTGTTAAAAACTTATGTAAAGTGATCAGTATTTTTGGCCGACACGAGGAATGCCGACTTTTACTTTGTGTATATGAAATTTATGACTCGTTAATAAATTTTACATGTGTAAGATAGTAACTTTTACTTTTATTTTGTTGAATTGAAGAGAAATGGGGGACGAGTATAGAAATGAATAATGTTTTACACTTAATATAAATATAATTAAAATAATTTTATTTTCTTAAGAGAAATAAAAGATTCATCAGAAACTTCCATTAGAAAATCCGACTCGTTAATTGTATGTTAAAATGGACATTTGAAATGTCGTCATTTATCTTGTTATTAATCTCTGCTCCATCTGCAATAATTTCAGCATTGTCATACAATTCTTCTTGATAATTTGAACATAAATGCGTACATTTCAAATCAGGTTTACGACAACCAGATTTTTTTCCCGCGGCCGATTTTAAGTCGCAGATTCAGTCTTTGAGTCGGGCAGGAATACACTTTACACAAGTTTTTTAACAACAATTGGCAACTTTTATACTTTTTAATTATAATTTTTTATAAATATTAATATTTGACTATCGAAAGCCGTAAAATTAATTTCCTAAACAATGAAATCTATTTTTTTTTAATTTGTTAACTCGGTCCCTACTGGTCGTAGATATATTTTTTTCAAAATCTTCGTTTTAAGGCCAGCTTTTGATATTCCTCAGGAAATTGTACGGCATAAGGGAGCCGCTCCAGCTCTATTTGTTTTAAAAAAAGTACTTCTCTTTAAGGCAATTAACAAATGGGTAAACATTTCTTTTCTTATTGGACTCACGAAATTAAAATATAATTCTTACGGAAGAAAATAAGTACTTAAATAAGTTGAAATATTCATAAACAAATACGTGATAGCGTTCAACATTAAGCGCCTCGGGGTAAACAAATTAACATATTTAATATATCTTCACAACAAATGAACCGATCAACTTTTTCAAAAGCTCATTCGATTTGGAATTACGAATGCTTCAATTTAAAGAAATAATAATATTTAAAAGTTATTTTTGCAATAATTATTTACATCGCAAAAAGCATCATTTTTGACCGCTTTTCGATATTGTTACAATAAGTAATTGACCAAATGAAAACAGAGACAGTTCAAATTAAAGGTCTCGTTAATACCTTTGGGGTTGGTTTGAGGCTAGCTGTCAAATAATACGAAAGTCATATGTATATTTTTGGCATGAACCACAATTTAGCTTATAAACTCCTCATTTTTGCTCTCTGCAGATCTTAATATATTTGTCAAGGTTATTATTCGGTTTAAAAGCAATATTAATGTTCTGACTTTTTTATATATTTTTAATTTTGCTGAAAGTATGGCCTATATAACTTATTGTTTTGAATTTGTTGTTGTTTTCTTTTATGGGATAAATTAATGAAATAGTGTTTTTCTTTAGTTTATTTTTGATAATAGTGTCGATTAAATTTGGTACATGTCCGTTGTTAACTGCAATTTGTTTAGTTAAATTGAGTTCACTGTTAAAATCTGTGATGTTCATAGGTATATTAATGATTCTATGGATACTGCTATGGTATGCTGTAGGTTTACGAGAGTTAGGGGGTAAGAATTTTTTATGAGTTGTTGTATCTGTATAAGAGGGTTTATAGAAAATTTACTATATATGGTTATTAATCTCTCTAGTAATATTAATATTTCTTTCAAAACGTATAACAACCTTGACGAATATATTAAAAATAAAAACAAATTAAATTGAGGTTCATGCCAAAAAATTTACATAAGTCAAACAGAGATTATTTACACAAGAAACACAATTCCGCGTACGCAATTCTACATATTGAAAATAAAAGCAAAAAGTTCATTTTATTGGAATCATTAAAGGCTAACAAATATAAGAATACAAATATTAATAATTCACCATTATTAAATCTATTTAATAACATGAATTACGGTGTAAACAGTAAAATTTTTGAACAGGATTTTTTTTTTAAATTAGGTACTTAAATATCTTCAACAGTTTATTCCTTAACTTCGTCCCTCATTGCGAATTTGACATCTGACGTCATAGCAGCGCTACGAAAGATGCCATTTAAAGCACAAGTTGTAATAAGAAATAAAAAAAGATCTAAAAAAATTTGGTTTATTTTTATATTACATACGAAACTTTATAACTAATTTATCAAAAACCACGCTTTCCTAATTCAACACTTAATCTTTTTCTGATTATCAGGCACAAAAATCTTGATTTTTGCAATACACTGTTTAAAGTACTTTAAAAATATATTTTCGTTAAGAAGGCAAATTAGATGTAAGATTATAAAAAACATATCTAATCTCTTTTTACGCACCTATGCTGTACTTACTTCAATAACAATTTTATCATATCGAAAGAGACGACGGCAAGTTGTAGAAAAATCAATGAAATTGTGGTTATCTCTAAACTACTTTTAAAAAGCATGTTTGGAAATATATATATATATATATATATATATATATATATATATATATATATATATATATATATATATATATATATATATATATATATATTTGCACAGTGTTTTTGCGAAAAGTTCAAGACCATTACTTACGCAATTCTCAAGGAATCTAATGCTGATTTTAAATTCGATCTTGACAAAGAACCTCATTATTATTGGGGGACAACTTTATTTTTTCTAAATAGAAACTTCTCTTTTGATCACGGCAGTTGAAAGAGTGGGAATTTTTCGTTCAAATATCTAGTCAGGTTATATATCCGACATGACCTTTAAAGTCATTTAAACTTAAACAACTGTTCAGGAAATTTCGTATCGACAAAAGTTATTTATTTGGTGCGTTGGGTGGTAGTCTTAATCTTGACCACGACCATAATTTTCCAAGCAGATTTCGTCTCGGAACAATATCTACTGTGTCTATTAACTTCACTTTTTAAAGTGAAAGTAGCTTCATAAGAAAAAAACATTATTCTACAAACATATAAGATCGTCATTAATTCTGTTTATTATCATTTCTCAAAATTCATTTCGACGATCACTAAGCGCCTATACCAAATAGATCTTATAGAGTTGAAATTTTATGATTTTCAAAATTCTTCGGCCTGAGTTTTCAGCAACATCATGTTCATAATTTGTTCTTCGTAAACCAAGATGCAGATTCTCAACAAATTCTTGAGCAAATTCTGTTTGTTTCTGCTCAGTTGCTACAGGCAAACCAAATTTTTCAAAGTCGTTCATAGTTCCAAGATTCATAAAGCACTAGATAGTTGTTTCAAGTGTAAATTTTGAAATGGGACTTTTCCATTACGAAAAGTGCAAGTAACTAGCATTTCAACTTGATCGAAAGACCACTCCCGATTGCCCTAACTCCGCATCATTAATAAAGATATCTTTTCCCGGTCTGAAAGTTTGACACATCATAATCTTTAAGGGAGATTTAGACAGTAAACAATTCCTGATATTTAAATTTGGTTATAAAGGTAAAAGGATTGTGACAGGAAGTCTTCCCAAAATGATTGAATTATAATTGTCAATAGAATTATTTGGAAAGTAAAATGTACACAAATAGGGATTCAATTGAATTACTTTGAGATAATAACGAAAACGCTTCCAAATTAATCACAAAATTAGTTAACACACGTTAATTAACGCAATCCGAAATAAAAATAGTTTTTGGTATTTTTGCTGAAATTTGAAAATTAGACACCTTAATTAACCTCCTATTGATTCCCGAGAAAACTATTCTACCAAGAACAAATGTTCTAATTAAATGACCTCAAGGATCATGCCTAACGTCAATATTAGGTCACTGGCCAATGTGCTTTGATAAAATAAATTACTTTTGTCGATACAAGGTTTCCGGAATAGTATTATTCTCATTAGTGTAGGGGCCAAGGGATCCGCAGTGGTCCCTTCAATTTATATGGAGCAGCCCGTTTTGTGTATGTATTTTAAGTTTCTGAATAATAATTTTTAAAGTGGAATATCATCCGGGTGGGGATAAGATTATTATAAACAAATAATTGTTTAAACCTTTAAAAATGTAATTTTCGCAAAACCAACTACTGCATCGTATTTTTTGAGTGATTTTAAGCAAAAAAAGGTTCTCATTAACTTTTACGTACGATGCTTAGTTTCCGAGATAACTGTTGTTAAACAATTAAAAAAATGTGATTTTTGCGATTTTTGAATGCTATTAACTCTTGGCTAAAGGAACTTTTTTCAATTTTTTTGACAGCAATCAAAAGTTTAAACCAGCAGTTATAAGCTACAATCAAATGCCATACGAAAAAGTTACGTCTTAATTGTTTATTTCGGTTATAAACAAATGGCTTTCGGCCGCTTACATATATGCGCCGTCCCGTGTGACGTGCGAAGGGACGCCTACGTGCTGGCGCATCTCGCGACCAAGCGCAATTACATAACACATTTTAACCGAAATAAGCGTGCAATACGAGTTTTTCGCATTGTGTTAAATTTTTCTATTATTTACGCGCGCTTTTAAGCATACAATATTTTGTTTGTTTTGATTTTTTCGTAGACCTTTCGGAATTTACAATAGAACAAAACCTGAAAAAAGCCAAAAAATATTTAATTAATGTTGTACATAAAAACAGAAATAGTAGTGAGCACTATATATACTCTTTATCCTCACCACTCCTCGGCCTTGACCTTTACCGTGACCTTGTCCAACTCCATCTTTGACCACGCCCACATGTCCTTGGCGTTGACTTGAAAGTGCGCGCGCGCGCGCTTTGTTCTTGGCCTCTACTTTTAAAATGTTGTGTTCAGGGTTGTGCGTGCGACCTTGACCTTGGCCTTATTCAAGGCGACCTTGAAGTTATGTTACGTAGTTTAGGGTCACCTTGAATGGTTTTATATATGGTGTGGGGTAGTTTCATTCATCAGTTGTCTCTGACTTGCATAGGTAGTACATGTGTTAGTATTTGACAAATCATGGCAATTTTTTGTGAAAATTGCGGTTCCAAGTTTTCCAATAGTTATAATATGAGGCGCTTCAAACATACCCCTGTAGAAGTAGCATAACGACAGAACTAGGATTTGGTTATTTGAACGCTGAATAACGTAATAATATTTTTATTTATATTTCAAAAAGTGTTGATAGACAGTAGATATTTAATTTCTTGATACAGACATACCGATTTTATGCTATCCTTTTCTAATTGCATTATTTAAACGAGTATCATCGGTACGTCAATTCTGAAAACAAAGTATGAATATATGGTTGTCTAAATTATTATTGTTGTTATTTTTAATATGTAAACAATATATAACAATATTTACCGATATAAATAAGTTTTTAAATCCTCTTTTTGTTAATATTAATTGTAAACTTCGCCTTTATAGTAATTTATAACACTTAAAACACCGAAAAAAGTCGCGAAAAGCAATTAAACTGAAAGATAAGATAAGTAAATATGTTTATGTCTGTCAAACATCAAAAAAGCGTCTCCCCCACCGACCATAAACAGCCTTCAAACACATCTATAATTATTAACTACTACTACTACGTTAAACTTGAGTCCTACACTCTAATTTCATTTAACATAACCGGATCTGCAATGAAACTAATCAATCTTTCCAAACAGTCACTAAACCCCAACTTTTTTATTTCACAAACAAAGTCTAGTAAAATTAATGTTTTGCTGCAATATTTACGACATGCATTCGCAGCTTTTTCATATTCAAAAGCCAAATCACAATAGCGCGACGCTCATGTTGCTCGAGTTTTCATTGCATCATTGAAGTAATTACTTGCTTTTTCAGTGAACTCATAGCCAAATTTTTTTACTGCCTCTTGCAAAGCACTATCCATATTATTCACTTATTTTTACACTCACGACACTTTTTTATTGCTGGTGGTGGCCCATCTATATAATGACGATATATTTGTTCATAGTGAACGTAAGAGGATAAGCTTAACTGTAGTTCCTTGTCACACCAATATGGCGCTTACAGCTTATCCCAAATTTGCCGTAAACTCAGTGTATCACCGTAAGTTTTTAAATATTCGAGAGGAAAAAATGCTAGATCCTTTTCTTCAAAATCACATAAACTTTTTAAATTATTCTGATATAAACGAATTACTCGGCCGACTTGCTCTATAATTTTTTCTTTAGATAGTTCCATATCTGACATTTCACAGTGAATAAATGTAAATAGACTCACACAATTTTATAAAAGAATTTGCAAGGTCAAAACCATTTCAAGATCATCCCACACTATTACAATGCACAAATAGCTACTTCAATGTCACACATCAAAGATCACCTCCAGCAAAGTCAACGTGACCTTGAACATGGCTAAGGTCAAAGTCATTGACACAACCTTAAACATAATCAAGGTCAGGGCCCAGGACAAAGCACACGTGCATTTTTAAGGCCAATGACAAGGACATGTGTGCGTGGCCAAAGAGGGAGCGGGGCAAGGTCAAGGTCAAGATCGATGAGGGGGTAAGAGGATCGGGTAATGCTCACTATTACAAATTGCAAATCATTTGATGAATTGAGTATTTGGTATTATCATCATGCTAAATGTTTGCTAAAGAAGATTTACCTCTGACGTCCAATTCGATTCAACTATATATTTTGATGGCATTTTGCGTCATATTTATCCAGATACATTTTGTGAAGTTATTTATGGATACATTAGACCCAACTTTATTTGGCTTCGTCCTAGAAGTTTGCAGTACAGAAGCATGTCAATGCAATCTCTGGGACATACCTTGCTGCAAATTTTGTTCGTGCATGAAAAAACAAACATGCAGTAATAAAAATAGTCTAAAATAAATATGGATTTTACTCTATGTACTATTACACCATTGTTTATCAAAATTCCATAAATTCATACAGAATACGACAACGGTATTAGTCGCACTACTTAAAAAAATTGACTTTTTTCTATTTCATAACAATGAAGTTATTGAATAAAATATGTTTTTTAGGTTCCATCTAATGCATTGCTGAAAACTTATATTACAGACTTATTTCGGTTACGATGTATTAAGTATCCGCGCTTGGTCGCGCGAAGCGCCTGCAAGTAAGGTACCCTCCTCACGCCACACGGAACGACGCATATATCTAAGTGGCGAAAAGTCTTTTGTTTTTAACCCAAATAAACAATTAAAATGCAACTTTTTCGTATGGCATTTGATTGTAGTTTGTAGATGCTAATTCAGACTTTCGATTGCTGTCAAGAGAATTGAAAAAAGTTCATTTAATCAAAAGCTATTAGCATTCAAAAATCGAAAAAAAATACATTGTTTAATTGTTTAATATAAATTAACTAGGAAATTAAGCGTTGTACGTAAATGAGACCTTTTTCTCTAAAATCACTCAATTTAAACAATTATTTGTTTATAACAATCTCATCCCCACCCGGACGAACTTCCACCCTAAAAATTATTATCCAGGAACTCAAAATACCTAAAAAAAATTGGGTGGGTCGATATAAATAAAAAGGGCCACTGCGGACCCTCTGGCCTCTACACTACACATAATTTTTTCTAATAGAAAGCACCTATTTTTTAAATTTTATCATATTAAACATGTGATTATTTCAAAAACATGCGATACATTTGCGATCCGATATCTGCAGAAACAGAAGCCAACACCACCAACTGTTTAAAGGATTATAGAAAACTTCAAGAACTCTGGATTCATAGAAACAAAAAGAAATAAAAATGAGCCAGTGGTTAACAATGAAAATCTTGAAACTGCAATTTTAGGATATTTCGCCGCATATCCGACAATATCTATAAGGCAAGTAACATTAAAGTCTGGATTATCTCAAACATCAGTTTTAAGGATTTTATGGAAACACAATTTTCATCCCTATGTATATTCCATAGTACAATATTTAAAAAGCACTGATTTTCTACGAAGACTAGAGTTTTGTCAATTTATTTTACTCCGGTCACAAGAAAATGCTGGTTTGGTCGAACGAAGCCAAATTCACAAAAAATGGATTGTTTAATCGACGCAATTCTCACTATGGGAGCGACTCCAACGGACATCCATTTAGACAATTAAATTTTAAAGAGTTGTGGCAGTTTAACGTGCTATAAGAAATGACGGCGTCGTCGCCCAAGATAATCTGAATTGTAAGTTAGTCATTTTTGAAGACGTCTAGATACAAAACACGTTTTTTAACTTATAAGCGAGCGCTACTTCCACATCTTAAGAAATTTAGAAGTGAAGTATCTACATAACTTGCTCCTGGCTGACCATAAAAATCTCTTTTATCAACATGATGGGGAACCTCCACATAATAGTCATTTAGTTAACAATCATCTACAAAACTTGTTTTATGATCAATGAATAGTTGCGCCACATTTTTGGCCACCTCACTACCCCGACCTAACAGCACTTGGATTTTTTTATTTGGGGAACAATCAAAAATAAAGTATACAACACCGAATTAACCACTATGGAAGATTGCATGCAGCACGTCAGAACAGCATTTGATGAACTTAGTCTTCAGTCAATTAGAAGAGCCACCTATGAGGAGTTCCTACTTAGGTGCGAAAAATCTTTTAAACTTCCAGGGCGACAATTTGAACATTTACTCAAATACTTTTTGTAACTTTATTTTATTAAGGTAGTTCACTGGCGACAGTCGTAGACAAAAGTATATCATTTAAGTAAGTACCAAAAGTATAATATTCTAAGGCCTAAAGAATTTTGTTTTTGTACGAGACTGTACCCAACACACGTTAACTTTCAATATACAGACACATTCTTATACAGTAATAACTTTCAATATAAGAAATCTGGCAGCGCCGCAAATGTCTATATTGAATAGTCTATAGAGTAAACGTGTGTATAGTAACATTCCTATAGTGTGAGTTTCATACCTTTACAGTTTGTTACGTTGACATCCCAACACATTGAGAAAATAATTAAAAATATCGAGAAATATATTTAAAAAAATGTCACGCCTTAAGAACTAACCTAACTAACTTAGGTTTGAATTATCGCGCATTGCGATTGTGATTACTGTACCCCACTACGCGTCAGATCTTTTCAAATTATTTTTATTTAAAAAATCTGTATTTTCTAAACAAAATGGTCAAGAAATTCCGGGATTTTTCTAAAAAATTCATAATTTTTCGATCTGCGTTGGATTAGTTTTTAAAAAATATGGTAAAAACCGTTTTTGAGATATTCCCAAATGTACTGGAATTTTGTTATATGTAGTGACCTCCAGCATGTTAATTATGCATATTTTAATTGTTAATATTTCGTCTTACTGACGATTAAAAAATTTCGTTTTTTTTTAAATTAAATAAAATACACTTTTGTAAACTATATATTCAAATTCGATCACATTCCTAAGAAACGCAGTTTCATGCGTGAACTACCTTAACATTTGCTAGTGTTGGTTTCTGTTTCTGCAAATATCGGATGGCGAATGTATCGCATGTTCTTGAAATAACGCTCATTTTCCATAAAAAATAAATAAGTTTAAATAATCTTCGCGCATGTAATTTAATCGCCCCGGCACGATTATTATTAATGAATGTCAAATAGCAAGAAATAATGACAATTCTGTTGGGTTCGATTGTTTTATTTTCGCAACGTCTCGCCGTCATGGCCAACTAATAACAAAACTTAAAAGCCGAATAGCATTTTTACAATAGAAAAATGTTGAACTGCCAATATTTTTAAAACTGCAGATGTTTGGAATAGACAACCTTATACAAATTTGCCCTTATTTTTAATGCTTAATATGATAAAATTATAAAAATAAGTGCTTTCTGTGTGAAAAAATTGACTATTGACGATTTTCTAATTTAATTTTTATTCTTCTTTTTTGGTCATTCTGTACTCATAATTCTCAAAATATCATAAAAAGCCTACTAAAGTCGATCTTCGTCTACAAGGAAACTAACCAAGTTAAATTATAAAAACTTCCTTATAGGAAAAATTTATAGTTAAGTTTTGGTCCTCAAACGTCATTTTTGACATATAAATTTAAATATGTCCAAAACAGTAAGACTTAAGTATAAAACATTATACATGAAATATGTCTAGAATTTCACGTAAAAATCAAAAATTCAATAATATATAGGGTATTCAATTTAAAATGAGCAAGTTGACATCTACTTCCGGTATAACTGGAAGTGCCGCCATCTTGAAAATATTTTAGCCGACTGTCCCTCCTGCACGTTAGTACACTGTCAAATTTTCAAATTCTTCCTAATTACAATTTTCCCACAATCGATCGATAAATTTCTCAAAAAATCACTCTGGATAGTTGTAGAAGAATTTCGACTTTCCACCGAGTCTATCAGAAAACATTAAATATGCCGTTTTCGGACTTTTTCGCGTTTTATATTTTTCAAAGGCCAAAACACCAAATTTTATAAAATCTGACTACACTAATAAAAAGCTAAGAAAAATACATAGAAAATATGTTCCAAGTTTACTATCGATCTATTTTAACATCGCAAACACGAGTTAAAAACAGTGAGATTTTGCGCTTAAGCACCGTGCTAGGAGAGTTGACGTAAATCTCATATGCAGTTCCTTTATTTTACTACAATAATCATATCTAAAAATAATGATTGAATTTATTTTTCTCGAAATAGAAAATTAAATGCAATATTTTTTATAGATAAAATAATTATTATTACGTATTTTTAAAGTCGATACTTTGTCTATTTTTGATGCGATAAAATAATTTATCCAAATACTTTAACCTTGATTTCAATTGGGAAAATAATCAGATGTTGGTATTCCTAAAATAACTTATAAATGTGGCTTAAAAATATGATCCAGGTAAAATGTCTTGAATTAAATTAAATTGTTCAAAGGAAGTGTTTTTTTTTCTTAAATTATATACCATTTACAATTAAAAAAAACGTGTTTTTTGCGTTCTTATGTTAATAATTGTGACTTTATTCTTCTAAATATACTTTTTATTGTCAGATTTAAAAGATGGGAAGAAAAGGAGATTTGGACAGAAATGGAAGACTTGATCATTCTACTTCACTGGAAGCGTAAGTATTTCTCAACTATGTATGTTACATACAGAATACCTTAATAGTGTGACAAAGTCGAATAGCTCTGTTATTATAAAAGTAAGAAATATTTTATATGAAAGTTATAGAAAATTAATATGTCTATTTATCATGAGACAACGGAATATCTCGGTTAGGTCACATTTTTTTGAAAAATATTTTATACAATAATTATAGGGGGCTAGCTAGAAATGACCTTTAAAGTGACCTTAACTTTGTCCCTCAAGGTTATTTGGGGGTCAACTTCAGAATTTTAAATGCGACTCCCCAATTTCGACCTCCGGAATGAAAAGAGTGAAAAATTTTACCATCGAATATGACCTTGACTTCAAGATGGAGGTCAAATATCAAGACAACCAAGTCAGTACAATATTTCGTGAAATGTTTCCTACCAAAGTTGTAGGGTGGCAAGGGGCTAAGTAGAAATGGCTTTGAAAATAATCTTGACGTTGACCTTCAGAGTCATTTGAAACTCAATTTTAAAATATTAATAGGAAATCCCCAATTTAACCCCCGGAAATGGAAAGACCAACCCGTTTAATAGTCATTTCATTATCAGGTATGACCTTGACCGCAAAGTTAAAGTCTAATATCAAGGTCATTTTAAAGTCAAACGAAGATCTTCAACGTCATTATTTTATAAAATATTTCATACTAAAGTTGTAAGATTGCAAAGTATCCTTAAATGTACGGCAACAAATGTGGTTTCAATACAATGAATTTCCAGCGCATTATTTCTAATTAGCTCGTCAAGTGTTGTATCGCGAATTCAACGGACGGTGGATTGGTAGAGGAAGTCCAGTAAATTAGTCCGCAAGATTGCCAGACCTTATGTCACCAGATTTTTGTTTATGAAGATATGTCAACAACTCGTGAGGACATGAAGCGACGAATCACAGATGCTTGTGCCAAAATAACACCTAAAATGCTCCACAGTTGTGTGCAATCTTTTGAAGTGCATGTCAATAAGTGTATTGAAGTTGAAGGTAACCATTTGAGTATACAAATAATTTCTTATAAAACATTTAACATGGTCATACAAAATCATAAGAGGCGAGGGGATTCATAGAAAACAAGCACCCCCATGGTGAGAGGCGAGGAGCCTCACCGAAAACAAGCACTCCTATGGTAAGAGGCGAGGGTCTTATCGGAAACAACCACCCCTAAGAAAAATACTACGGCTACGTCGTTGTTCCTGGGTAGTGCTAAAAATAGTTGATAATGCAGTTTTTCCAACAATTCTAAGTAATTGAATTTCTTCAAATAGCCCTGAAGATCGAGATCAAGGTAATGTTATAGCAACTTTACAACCTTAGTATGAAACACTTTATAAAATAATGACGTTGAAGATCTTCGCTTACTCTTAAAATGAACTTCAATTAGACCTTAACCTTGAGATCAAGGTCATATCTGATGATAAACTTACTGTGAAATTGATGAAACTTTCCATTGCTGAGGGCCAAATTGGTGGCTTCTTTTTCAAATTTTTAAATTAAGCTTAAAATGACTCTTAAAGTAAAGGTTATTTTCAACGACGCTGCTACTTAGCCTCTGTGCCACCTAACAACTTTTATACGAAACATTTCACGAGATACTGCGATCTTTATGTTTCTATCTTGATATGACCTTAATATTTGACCTTCACCTTAAGGTCAAGGCTATATCCGATGATAAAATTTTCAGAAACTTTTCATGCCCGAGGTCGAAATGGGGGGGTCTCATTTAAAATTCTGAAATTAACCCCTTTAATAACCTTAAAGGGTAAGGACAAGATCATTTTCATCAAATATTTTTTGAAAAAATGGGATCTCACTGAGATATTTTGTTATACTATATATATATATATATATATATATATATATACCGGGTGTCAACGAATCTATTAGACAAGTCATAATTTCTAGAGTATTATGTGTATCAAAATGAGAATTGGTACAGGTAAATGTTATGTGAAGAGGAGAGTTTTTGCCTATTTTCCACTTTCTGGTCACTTCCGGTTTCACCGGAAATGGCCCCGGTTTTGAATTCTTAAATAGAACATCCTATATATTTTAACATCTTTGGATTTCTGAGACAATTCTAGATCAGAAATTGACATTTTAAAAACTTTTTATGTCTACTTCATTTTTTTAGAGCCACTTTTAAAATTGCATCTAGGTGGCCATGATCGGACGCAAACTAATCTAACGGCCTTAGGTGATGTCAAAAAAATACAATAGCAAAGTTTTAGTGACTAGTATGAAAGACAGGAATTGGATTAAAAATTTAACAAAATTAACCAAAAACTAACAAAATAAACTAATAACTTAGACGACGCACTTAAAATATTTGAAAGTACAGTAGCTGAATTTGTTGAAAAGTTTGGTGTAGTAAATGTTCAAAGTGCATTCCTTCTTTTTCACGACACATTTCAGCTCGTTCAATTGTTTCTCTCAACACGTTTTGTAGCATTTGGGGCGTTATATTTTTAAATGCCCGTAAAATTCTTTCTTCTAATATTTCAAGAGTAGCTGGGGCTGCTCCATAGTAAACCCTTTCTTTAACATACCCCCAGACAAAGAAATCCAGCACAGTAAGATCCGGTGAGCGGGCTGGCAACCGTACCGGACCATTGGTTACAATAATTCGATTATTAAAATGCTCTATTAAATAATTAAGAACTTCTCTAGTATTGTGAGGCAGTGCTCCATCTTGTTGAAAGTAAATTCGCCGTAAAACTGCTACAGGTATATCATTGAGATGATTTTTGATTTCATTTAAGTATCTAACCCCTGTTAACTGACCCAATTATTCTGTTTCCAACGATACCAGCCCAGACATTAACGCCAAATATTTCTTGAAAATTGCCCTCTCTCATTTCATGTTGATTTTGTTGGGCCCAGTACCGAGTATTTTGCTTTTTGAACATACCATTATTTGTAAATCGGGATTCGTCGGAAAATAGAATAAAATCGATAAAATTTGGGTTAACTCTATGATTTTGAAGCAGCCAATCACAAAACACTACCCGTCTATCGCCATCCTCATTATACAAATGTTGATGTAACTGATATTTAAATGCTCGATATCCATGCTTTTTCAGTATTTTTCTTGCTGATTCATAACTTATCTGCAGTTCTTGACTAATTTTTCTTAGCGAAACTGTTTTATCAACCTCAACCATAGCAAGTACGTTAATCTCAGTCTCTTCATTTATGATAAACCTCTGTTCCGCCTCTTGATTTCCTATTTGCCTAAAACGAGTCTCGACATACGGAAAATACTAATGGGCTGGATGTTGCCGATTCGGATATCTATGAGCATACAACGCGGCAGCATTCCTTGAATTTCTATGACACTCTCCAAATATTAATAATATATCCACTTTTTCACTTTGAGTATACATTATTTTAATGAAAATTGAAACTAAACTTAACGAAAATTAAGAAACTTTTACGTCTGTTCTTAGAGCGCATGTCACTGTCATTATCTACTTAAGTGAGTGCTTTGTTTTCCAAAGAAGACTTTATATAAACAGTTGCAAATTATTATGCATCATGGCTGTCCATGGCGCACTTGTCATAAGTAAAAAAATTATCCAGTATTTTGCTTAATAATATTTAATTTCTGTTCTTATGTCTAATCCAATCGCAAATAAATTAGTACCGTTAGATTCGTCAAAGAATGCTTTTTTCGAAAAGTAGTTGTCAAAAAGGAGTCGTCATTTGAAAATTAATAGTTAGAAATGAAAACGTAATTTTGGCAACTTGTCTTATTCCTGTCTTTCATACTAGTAACTAAAACTTTGCGATTGTATTTTTTTTGACATCACCTAAGGCCCTTAGATTAGTTTGCGTCCGATCATGGCCACCTAGATGCAATTTTAAAAGTGGCTCTAAAAAAATGAAGTATACGTAAAAAGTTTCTAAAATGTCACATTCTGATCTAGAATTGTCTCAAAAATCCAAAAATGTTAAAATATACAGGGTGTTCTATTTAAAAATTCAAAACGGGGGCCATTTCCGGTGAAACCGGAAGTGGCCGGAAAGTGGAAAATATGCGAAAATTCTCCCCTTCACATACCATTTACCTGTACCAATTCTCATTTTGATACACATAATACTTTGGAAATTATGACTTGTCTAATAGATTCGTTGACACCCGGAATTAATATATATATATATATATATATATATATATATATATATATATATATATATATATATATATAAATGGAACATCCTATATATTTTTACATATTTGGGTTCCTCTTAAAATTCTCTATACCATCCTAAAATTTTTGTTACATTGTTTTTCTGGCATTGCCAAATTTTTATAAAATTTATAATATTTTCCAACAAATATGAAGGAAAAAAATCTGTAACAGGTTGAAAATTTATGTATGCCCATAAAATAAGTAACATTATGTACATGATGCATTTTGTAGACATGCAAACTTTAAATTCAAAACTCATTTACCATGTTTTTTCAAACACGACTCTATTGATCCAGCTTATTCTAGACGTATTTAGATTCAATTTAATTTATGGTAAGGGACTTCTATACTTATTTTGGCTAGTTTCGATGATATTTTTTTTATCTGTTGAAATTCGCATTTATAAAATTTAATTGTTTTCATTAAAATTTTTAAATTTATGCTTTATGGAATAAATAATTTCAGCATTAAAAAAAAACAAGAAGCTGGTACTTTTAATTTTTTAAATGGTTTACTGTTTTAATTTTTTTTTTGTTAAAAGCAATTTTTTTATTACTTTAATCGTGTATACTTATTACCACAGCTACTTCAATTAACACTATACATTTTTTTTATAAATGACCATAACTCTTTAAAAAAAAATCGCACTATAGCCCTGAGTTGTTCCAATTCTATTTTCAGATACATGCATAGCCATAGAATTACATTTTTGAAAAGTTTTCAAAAATTTCGAAAATCAAGAAATCAAAAATATGAAAAAAATTTGGAAACAATCTAAGCCATTTTTCTATTTGAAATTTACTCTCGTAGTTATAGATGTATCAAGCATTGAAAAAGGGTCATTTTTTCGTTAAAAAGGCCGTATTTTGGTCGAAAAACATTTAGAGCGAAATTTTAAAAAGCTTACTAAAAATCTCAGAAAAACTCAAAAAATTGTTGAATCAGAATTTTCCTACGAGTATTTCCAGAGATAGTGAATTGATATTAGCAAAACCAATAGAAAACGTTTCTTTTACATCTTTTTATTCTCAATTAAAACCTTTAAAAAAGGAAAAAAAATTACTCACACTTTATATTGCTTGAAAGTACTTAGAAAGAGCTTTAAAATGTTTTTTTTTTTGAAAATTGTCGTATGATTATTCCTTACTGAAATACAAAAATTATAAACTCTACTGGTTTTCGCGTGAGGTGGGCAGCTACTTGAATAAATGAATGAAAACGAGGATGGCGATACTAGATTATCGATGCCTAAGCCTCTCTTGGGCCCTGTACATCCCACCATAGCTCCAGGTCAGTTCGTCGAGTGCTGGAAACTCTCTGAGAACATGGTCAATAGTTTCATCCTCCTCCAAACACCATCTGCACGTCACATCGTCTTCGACATCGATTTTATAAAGATGGCCCCTCATAATGTCCTGTCAACAATCCCCCACAATTCGCAGCTCTTTTCTTCCTAAGAAGAGAAGCTCCTTAGTATATAGGACGCTTGGACCAGTTATATATTCCTTAGCATACTTCATTCCAGGAGCCCCCCTCCACGATTCAATAAATTTGCTATTCGGCAACGATTTTAATTCCCTTTGGCCAATGGCAATTTGGACAAGTAGAATTCGTTGGGGTCCATATGATTCAACTTTGCCAGATGGTCTGCTTCTTCATTATCGCGTATGCTCGAGTGGCCCGGACCCACACAAGTCTGACTGTGCAACCATTCAGTACATCCTTGCACTCAGACATCAGTCGCGACGTGGCGACACTGGACTTCAGTGCCAATATCGCAGCCTTACTGAGCATATATTTATTACCCTATTCCTGTCTATATCCCACGCACAGAGATGGGCACACTGCAAAATAGCATAAATTTCCTCTGTAAAGATTGTCGCACTCTCTGATCCCTGTGCTTCTGCCAAACATTTTGGCTCCAGCTTTTTCATCTTGTTGAGGTCCCTCCTCATTTTGATCTCCCTCCCAATTCTCTCTACAGGGCAGAAATATCTCCAAAGAGAGATTGGGTTTTAAAAGTGTCTGCACGGAGAGTGATGGACACCTCTCCTCTGCGCTTTTCCAGACACTTCAGTAGACGCACGTTCCAATTCCAAGATGTCCTAGACAACTGAAACGATAAATAGTCTTGAGGACCACGTTCTCTATGTATAAGTGAAGAGGAAGCAGGTTCACCAGGACTTCAAGAGCCCTAGTGAAAGCAGTCCTCATCGCACTCAATATTCGCACACAAGTCATTCTTTGAACTTTGTTAAGTTGAAGTGTTTGCGCTTTGTTGTACTACGTCACCATACAATAGCGGCGAACGTTATTGTGGGGCGGATTACATAGTGTATATCCACAATAGAACTTTAGGTGTCAGCCCCCATGTGCACCCAAAGGCTCGCTTACAAGCCCAGAAAGGACATATGGCTTTCTTGATTCGAGCCTAAATATGATCATTTCAGCTCAGTCGTGAGTCAAGAATTAATCCTAGGTATTTAACTGTCCCCTTGTATTGAAGAGTCTTTCCCACCAATGTAATTCTGGGAAGTCTCCCCATTTTCCTCTTTTTTGTGCCACCTCGACCTTCTCAGGGTTTACTCCGAGCCTTTCTCTGTGGCATCATCGTTCCACGATCCGAAGAGCTCGCATCATTCATTCCAGATATCGCGACCACCGCATAAAATGACCAGGTCATCGGCAGAGGCCTGTGTATATAAACCGGCATCATTCAGTTATAGGTTCTCGAAATTCTATTGTACAACTTGCTATTAAAGTGTTAACAACTGCATAATTAAGACTGTATATTCTCTTACAACTAACGGAAATGCCAGAATCACTTACAAGCAAAGCCTTCCAAAAAATGTCCTCCTCATAACTAGCAAATTTGTCTCTTCAGTATAGAAAAACAATTAAATAAAAATAATAAGGAGAAGGTTGTCCAAAACAAGCTATAATTTATTTACGACTATTATCTGTTGTAAACACTTTATCATTCTTGATAATTACCTACAAAATATTCATTTTTGATACTATTTTTTAGAAAATTTCAGTATACAGAAGAGGAGCATGGGAAAGGTGAAGTTTTAGCACCATCATCTTTTATTGATTTGGTAAGTATTCAGAAAGCTTTATTTAGTGTCGAATTTACTAAAACTTATATCTCCTAACTTGTGCAAATTTATCTCGAGGGTAATATGCTACCTAATCTCATATCGTCTTGTGGTAATGTTATTTTTGTTATATTTAAAAACGGTTTTCTTATTCGCAAAATACGAAATTTGTAAACTTTGTTAAACTAATATTAGAAATTTTACTGGAAAACATTTGTTAATATACAAGAGGACTCAAAAAAATTATATCAGGGTAAACTTATATTGTTTAATTGAAATCTCCTACATATTTATTCTACGATTAATGATATTGGTTCCTCATTTCTTAATTTTTCATATTTTCTACTTCTTCTACTACTACTAGTCGTACTAGTGTCTTCAGTCCAATAGGACCAAAGTACTGATTACTGAAAGTTTATTTTTTGTTTCCTCGTTAATGTAGTTTGAGAACAAACTGTATATTTCAGTTTAGTAAAACGAGCCCAGTTTTAATCAAAAAAATGGAAGCCAGAGATTTTTCTTTATTTTTTAAATAAACAAAAGATCATTAAAATTTTTATTGTATAGATATATATCCAAAAAAAGTATACGGCTACTTCAAGTTATTTGTTACTACAGTTCTTCTGGATCCAAAAAAAATGAGGAGGGTGAGCTGGGCTTCATAGAACGTATACATCATCAGACCCGTTGACTCCTATTGGATTCTGCCAGACTCAAGCCATCGCCCAAACTATATATTTAAAGTAGACGATGACGTCACCAAGGGACATTTCCTTTATGTCGACCAATGTTAGAGCAGGACAGTTGGATGGAACATATTCTACAGTTTCATACTCTGTTTCACAACCCCGACATACGGGAGTGTCATATACTTCCTTATTATATAAATATTTTCTTAACTGGCACTGCCCTGAGCGAAACCCTATTTCTAATCGCAGGTTTCCTTGGAGTGTTTACAGTTTTTGGTTTTATCTCATCATATTTTAAAGACATAATGGCAGTAATTTTTAGTTAGTTTCGCCATTGTTAATTTATTCAGAGATGTAAGTGGCTCTGGTTGTAGCATCTTGGCAATGTAGTTTTCATCAGATCAATCATGTATTTTGAGTCTGCTCAAAGTTACCCTATTTTCAGCTGCAGCCAGAAAATAGTCTCGTGGTAATCCAGTGCTATGCTAAACGAAATGCATGTCCTGTTTCCATCTTTTTGCCATGCTGGTGAGCTCTGTTTGAATTACTCTGGCATATGACTCA
This sequence comes from Diaprepes abbreviatus, assembly GCA_034092305.1. Lineage (NCBI taxonomy): Eukaryota > Metazoa > Arthropoda > Insecta > Coleoptera > Curculionidae > Diaprepes > Diaprepes abbreviatus. The sequence goes on from JASJET010000069.1 coordinate 1,105,893, forward strand.
ATGGTAGCTAAAATTATGACTCTTTTAACATAATCCTTTGAACGAATTTTATACCAGGTGACCCATAAATTTAATTTGACATACAGGGTGAACCAAAAGTTCGTTAACATTTAAAAGTCCGCTGCTTTGATGCGGACGGGGTATCGAAGCGGGGAGCTGACCAAACGCAAACTGGGCCAATAGCAATTTAACGCAATGGCGTCATTCTGCCGAGCACAACGCGCATTTTGCGACCGAGAGTATTATCGGAACAACGATTCTGCGACCGAGGCTAAACGGAAATTTTATACTCATTACAATATATAGAACGCAAATTAAGCTACAACGATTTAAACGATCAAGACGATGGGTTCACCTTTAAGTCAGCCACAATCCAGCCGTGTGCCAAAAGTGTTTCCAAAATTGGAGGAACCGATGGAATATGAGTATTACTTTGAAGGAAATAAAATGACTATCGATAAATAATTAAACCGTTTTATAGAAGAATTCCCGGTACTTTTTGATCGGAAGGTATATATATATATATATATATATATATATATATATATATATATATATATATGAAGTTTGTCCCAAAAGTATCGAGCCTACCTTCATATCTCCGCATTGGTGTTATTCTTTATTATCCGGTGAGTGACATCCTTCCAAGTAGTCCCCATTTAATTGAATAACGCATTCCCAGCCGTGTTTCCACTTCTTGAAGCAATTCTGAAAGTCAGTTTTCGGAATTGCGTTCAATGCATTCGTTGCAATAGTTTCAACCGTCCCTTTGCTATCGAACCAGTGTCTTTGAGCTGTGGCCGTTTTTTTTCTAACTGCGTCACGCAATCTTTTCAGTACTTCAACGTATTATTCTTTAATGATCGTGTGATCTCTCGGAGCATATTCGTGGTGTACAACACGTTCATAATCAAAGAAAACAGTCAACATTTTCTTCACTTTGCTCCGACTCTGACGTGCTTTTTTTGATCTTGGTGATTCAGAATGCTTCCACTGTGAAGACAGTCGCCTTGTTTCTGGATCATAGCCATAAATCCATGATTCATCACCAGTAATAATCTTCTCGAGTATATTTTCATCCTTAGAAACCATTTTCAAGTGGTCCTGAGCGATTTCAAAGTGAAGATTTTTCTGCTCTGCCGTTAGCAATTTTGGGATGAATTTCACACACACGCGAGCCATTGCTAAATTCTCGGTTAAAATTCTCCAAACAGTAGTTTTTGGTATCCCAAGATCACTTTCTAGTTTGCGTACAGTTAACCGATGATCTGCTTCAACTGCAAGTCGCACACGCTCGACATTTACTGGTGTTATTGCGCTCGAAGGTCAGCCAGAGCGAGAATCACTGTCAACTGACCGCTTGTACCACTCTTTTATTCTTGCGTTACTCATACACTCCTCTCTAACTATTCATCATATTAATTGTTTCCGAGCAAGTTTTTCCAAGATTTAAGCGAAACTTGATGCAAATTCATTGATCTAATTTTTCCGTCATTTTTTACAACTACAAAATGCGACGAACGAAAAAAAGACACTGTAAACAAACGCATACCGTTCACGAACTAACACGTCCAGTCAATAACTGCACACACCAACGAGTTCGTGAAGACTTGCTGGTGATGCCCATGCCCCACAGAGGTCGCGCGTTGATTTTGACGCGGAGATGTGACTGCAGGCTCGATACTTTTGGGACAAACCTCATATGTATATATATATATATATATATATATATATATATATATATATACATATATATATATATATATATATATATATATATATATATATATATATATATATATATGTATGACTTTTCAGATATTTTAATGGTTTTAATGTACTTGAGTACATAAAATATGTTGGGGAAAAAAGTTCTTATCGTCCAGATTCAAACTTATTTTTCTTCCAACAAACGAAACTTGACAACTTTTGGCATCAATGACTTCGATTTAAAACTACTAAACACATCAAAATAAACTTTTGTTATAAATAAAAATTTATTTAATTATTTTTTTTTAAATTTTAGTACAGATTTGCCACAAAAACAGATAGATTGCTTATATGGCTAGGAATAATATGCGCTCTAATCTCTGGAGGAATACAGCCACTTAACAACTTACTTTTTGGATCTCTTACTGAAGGTATTATCAACTATGCAAGAAGCTGCTATGTTCATTCCTCTCAAGAATGCGCAGATGCAGCCGATGATTTTATGGCAGTAATTCGACATTTTGCCATGTGGAACTCTATTATAGGATTAGGAATGATGATAACAAGTTACATTGCAGCCGAAACTTTTAATTATACTGCCATTAAGCAAGTAAGTTTATTATACTTGTAGTATAAATAATAATTAGTATTTAGGGATGTTAAATTTTCAATTTTGGTAAAGTAGACACTAACACTAGCAACAACTAGCTTTACACTAACGGTATATGAAATATTTGTTACAAACATCATTATTGTAGCAAAATATTCTTTTTCTCCTTTTAGGCCCTGGACCTTCAAAACACAATATATAATTTTTTGAGCCATGCAAAAAAAGATTTTGTGTTCCAAAGCTTAAGAGTAATATCTTAAAATCTCCTGGTCGTTATAGATTTTTGTACAAGAGGAATAAATATTATAGAAATAATACCTAGTTATTATTAACTAAAATGTGGTTACCGGACTTGCATTGTCTTTATTCGTCATATCTCAAAAAGACTTTTGGTTTTACTGTTGCTGTTATATATATATATATATATATATATATATATATATATATATATATATATATATATATATATATATATATATATATAAGAGAGAGTGAGTGAAGAACTCATTTTAAGCCCGTCGTCTTGAACGTAGAACTTGTCCTTACCTTGAAATTAAACACTACGCAGCAATTCTCCTAAAAATTCATCCAGTCCAGTAGTAACGAGGTTCGATCTGATTAAATTTGGTTTACATTAGAATTGTTTTCCTTTAAAATTAATTGACGATGTTATAAATAACTTTAGGACAACGACCACTGGATAGCCAGAAACACATTCCTTCTTCACAATTCAGTAAATTAACGAAATCTCTTAGAAAATAAAATGATTTGCCGGTAATTATAATATAAAAACTGCATTTAAATCAGGAAATACACTTAGAGTTCATTTAACAAAAATAAAATAAAAAAAGGTAAGAAAGAACTTGTTTACAAAGTTCTATGTGAGTGTGATGAAATGTATATTGGAGAAACCAAACGACCACAAAAAATTAGAATTAAAGAACATAAACTCATACACAAAAAGAAGAAACGTCAAGATCAGGTATTGCAGAACACGCCTAGGATAAACAACACTATATAAAATGGTTTGAAGCTGCGGGAATATATATGGAACCCAACATGAAAAAAGAAAATTTATAGAAGCAGCTTACATTAAAAATAATATTGGAATCTTCAGTAAACCCAGTGTTAAGATACCTAATCTTTGGCAGTCACTACTTTGAAACATCAAATCATTGCGGTGTGTACAGTGAAGCGCAACTTTGCGCTGTAATGGACTTAATCCCTATAAAAGCTTGTAGCCTTAAGACAAAACATTCAGTTTATACTTGATGACGATTGAAGACACAATCTAATCGAAACATTTTAAAGATAAGCAAAAATATATACAATGCAAGTCCGACAACCACATTTTAGTCATTTTTCAACCCTGTCTACAATCTTAAAACAAACGTTAGTTAATATTAGTTAATAACATAATTTAACTTTTTAATTATAAGCTTGGTGTTGTATCATTTTGGGGTCATTTCTCACGATATATTATTTTACACTCAGGTAACCAAGGAACTCGGTACTTTTTAATGCTTGTCGCATAGGTACTTGTCCCAACAGACAATACACATATACAATGCTTCAGGCTTAATGAAAAATTTGAATTTTTTTCCTAGTTTCGTGACTAAATAATAACTACATAAAATGACACGTGAGAACAGTGATTCTGAGGTGCGGAGTTTGGAAGCCAGTTTAAAGTACTTTTGGTATGCCGAATACAAAAGTATTATCATATTGGCTGAATTGTTTCCAGTTTTTGAAATGATTAACCTACATGTAAAGGCAAAAAGATTAAATGTTTTTTTTTCCATATTCTAGGGAATCTACCAAATTGGTACGTAAAAAATCTTTCAGTTTTCAAAACTCCAAGCATGTGGTGACTATTTCGCGATACCCTGCTAACTTATGGTTACTCCAAGAGTTTATTAATAACTGATCCAACAAAAGGCTCTAACAAAAAATCCACTTAAATTTAAACATATTGACTCATAACTTTAAAAAAAACTTTGCATTTAAGTATTCCTCTTCCAGTTTTATTGTATGGCCTATAAAAGATAATTTACTTTCATTGCAGTAATACATACTTCAATGTATTTTTAAGCTATCCATAGAGAGCCGCCTATTCTTTGTCCGATATTTTAGTAGACTCAAAATCCAAATACATCGTGAGAATACTAAACAGAGAATAATTTCTTGCAGTCAACTTTAATAAGTAAAAAACGCTTCTTTATCAGTACTGGAGCAAGAAATTTAATTGAACTTTTTTATAAATTTAAATTGCGTATCATGTTATTAAAATGCAGGATTACACCCTTCCAATCATTTTCACTATTGATTTTACTTTGTATATCTAAAATGCCAATGTCGTTCAAGTAAAAACTTAGAAACACAAATATTCATACTGAGAACTTTCGTTTTATAATATCGGTGCTTTAGCTGATTCTCAATTTCGGTAAACTCAAGGGAAATTCGTGTATCGATTCTTATCTTTCGCATTTATGACACAAATATAATAATCATCAGATTCTTGACTCACTGCATGCCAATGTTACTCCAGAGTTTTAGTCCTTTGCTTCCTCTTTGAGTCTAGCCTCGAAAAGACTCTACAAAGTTCCATAAACTCTATGCGAAATCCAATATTTATTCTGTTGGTCAAGTTGCTTCCCAAAATTTTCTTGGTGAGCTTCTTTTACGAGATCATTAATGTTTCTTGGATATATTTTTTAATAAAATGTACTACATATGCAGAAAAAGCTGTCGGGATTGCTAGCAAAACAGTTAAATGACAAACATATTTTTCTAGATAAAAAACACATGACTAAACAAGTACTTGTGTGATATTACTTTTTTACAATAAAACCACTCAGAATTTTTATTATTTTTTTTTGGTTTATCATGAAAACCAGAGTCAATTCAAATAATCCAATTCCATTTTTGATAACTACAATTATAGCCTATACTATAATCGCGACGAAACATGCCAGAGGAAAAAGGTTTTTTATTATTCCCTGATGTGTTTTATAAACAGCAGATAACGCTATTTTTAAATTTCAAAGAAAATATTCCTTTTCTATTTATTTTTTTTCTAGATTTTTATAGTATCGGCGTTATCACTATATCCTTGTTGTATTTTATCATCAAATGAAACCTCTAATAGGTTCCCTTCCTTTTCTGGACCACCGCCCTCTTTGCAAAAAAAAATAAATCCATCTCCCCTACTTCATAATGGTTTTGCCTACTATTGTTTGTTCTGAATTAAAAAATTCACATAAAAATTAATAAGTAATAAAAAATTAAGGAGATAGCTGAGGCTTGTAAAGTTTTAACAGTTTTAATTTTTGACAACAGTCGCAAATCGCCATGCTCGTTGATTATTTAAAATAGTGCCTACACTATACACCTTAGGTTTCCCAAAAATAATACAACTCTTGCAAAATTCAAATAAAATACTATCTGGCTTCTGAATTCAAATATAATAAAATTTAGCATAAGTTAAACTCGTAAATTTTACAACTTCCATTTATTATATCTTAGTAAAATTTTATAATCATTTAGCTCATTTAAATAATTAAAGAAATTAAAGTTAAAATTGTTTATAATAAATGCGAATACTATACTTGTTCACAATAACCGTATCAGGTGATTGAAGATATAAAAATGATTGGAAGGTCCATAGCCTGGTCCGCGTTACCCCGTCGTTTCATTATATTTGGTTGGTCGGGACGATGAGAGGTTTAAAATGGAAAAAATGTTCATAATACATAAGTTAATAAAATAGAAAATAAAGTATACATAAATTAAAATTATACAAATAACTAATGCAAATTAAAAGTTACATAGCGCGCTTATCCTGACTTAGATTAAGAAGGTTTTTTTTAGGCTTTTTTTCCTCAAAAACTGTCTACATTATTGAAAAAATTCAAATTCGTATTAACCTACACTGTTAAAAATAACCTTAAATTTAATGCAAATTTAATGTCTATTCTAAATTAAATTTAATGATTTTTTACCTAAAATCGTGAATAATTTACGTTTACTTTAAATCTAAAGCAATTCATTCAACTCAAACATCAGTTCGTTGTACATTAATTTGGTTAAATGGTGTCTTAAATTTCAATAAAGTAACAAAAATATTTCAACTTTCTGTACATTAAAATTAATTCACATACACCTTAATATTAAAGGAATTTATATTAATATTCATGGTACATTGCAGGAAATTTCGGGAGATGGCGCAACTTGTATTGAACTTTTATTTAGTATGATATAAGTTGCTTATAGGACATAATTTTCTGCGAAATTAGGGATCAACACACTGTGACCTAATAAATCTATTATATTCCCCTTCTGCTGCCAAATCGTTAAGGATACCTTGCCGTTTAAAACTTAATTCATTTAGTCCTTCTAGGCATTCTCAGGCCATCCTGGAGCTGATTACTTGAGAACTCAGCTAACTGATGGCTGCTTAACTAACCGACATTCTAAAAATCTCTTGTCCGGGATAGTTTTTCTCTTTGCTGAATTTAACACATTTCCTAATTGCGTGTATTTCCGCCTGGAAGATGCTTGATGACTTATCCAAGCTTTTATGGTGTTTGGTTCTGGATCTATACACCCCTATTCCAGTTCCCTCCATTGTTTTGGAGTTATACGTATACCATTTATTGAAATTCTTGTTAAGTTGTTCAATTGTGTTCTTGTGTTCCATTTACTATTGTGATTCAACTTTGTGTTGAAATTTTTTATAAAGTTGAATCTCTTTTTCATTTCATCTTGTGGCATATCCCATTTGTTGATTTCGGGATAAGAGATTAAATTTTCCTATATATTCTCTTCTTCGATATATTCTCCACAAATATATGTAGACGTTTCGGATATAAAATAGTAAAACACATTTTAATCCTTTTCAGCCTTTCAGAAAAGAATTTTGAAAAATGTAAAAAGTAATGTTTAGATAATCTTATGCAGAATATGCAAAGTCAAAAATCAAATTTCTGTCACGATTTTTCGTAGAGAAAATAACTTCTTAATTAGCAATCGTAAAATCAAAAATCTTACCCCTTTTCCTCCTATTAAAATGCGAATATACAGAAACTAGATTTTAGATAATGTTAAGAGATATCTTTTGAAATCAAAATTAAGTCCATATCTCTATTGATCAAAAGATACCGATAAATCTATTAAATCACATTTTACACCTTTTTAACACTTTGAAGTGCCAATTCTTACTTGGTGAATGCCTACGTGGTGTGGCTGACCTATTTCCAAAATTTCATTCCACTCTCTTTAATAGTTTAAGTAATGTGGTGATATATCAGTAATTCAATCAGAGCAATGCTGCTTATAATTATAGATGTAAAGTTGTTTGATACGACTGCACAATATATACTTGTATATCCTTGTGAATAGGTTTTTTACTGATTAGATATTTAAACAATTAAAATTACATTTCTAAAAAGAACTTATTTAATAGTATATAATAATCAAAAGTTTATCATGATGAAACCTACTCTAAAACAGATGTTGTAACCTTTGGACCAAAAAATTTAAGAAAGAGGAATGTCCCTAGACTTCTATAAGTCATGTATTGCAGATACGTAATCTATATTATAAATTATGGAGAATAAAAACACAAGTGGGTATTCTTAAAATTCATTAACAATAGAATTACCAAATCTAATTCGATAATTCTTTTCAGAAACTGCCTCTAGAAAAGAGGAATTTCCAGATTAAATAAAGACAGTAAATAGTTTACTGACAAAAACTGAAGTCTCATGGATTACGAAATATATTATTTTTTTTTGCATATAAAATATTAAGTAGCCCCTATAATTTTGAAGTAATTACTAATTTGCTGCCAGATTCTCTACAACATCACAGATTAGCAAAATCAACAGGGTGCAGAGGATGTCAGAACATCCCTAGTGTTACATATTTTTTTCAAAGATATTCGACGTCTAAGTTATCTTGAAAACTAATCAATAACTTTTTTCCTACTTTTCAGCCTTAGATCATTTTTAAAGAAACGTTTTTATATGAAATACATCAATAGACATAATGTGCAAAATTATTATATAGAGCATCCGGTTAGTATATGTCTCAACATCAACAGGGTGCAGAGGACGTCAGAACATTCCTAGTATTACATATTTTTTCCTAAGATATCCCACGAACAGAAATATGAAACCCACAATGAGTATCCACTAATGTATCATTTGGATACAAATTTTGAGCAGACTTGTGTATTTTAAAAAAATTTTGGCATTTTATTTAACTGATACAGTCTCATAAATACAGGCCTTAAAAGCTTTGACATTACCTAGGAAGTCGGAACTATTTTCACGGTGCAAATTGCGCTCAAAGTTTGAAGTGCTTTTTCAGAAAACATACTCTTCAGTATTACCTCTGGAAAATTTTAATGTGGAAAGTCGACGAATTCAATAATAATTAATAAATTTAAGCCGCAAGACGTGGTTATACCGCTAGAAGGCGTTGTTAGCTTTACCAGTTAGTCGATTTTTTTTTTGTAGATTACAAATAGTAACAAAATATGTTCTTTGCTTTGATTGTGAAGAGTGGCTGGCATAACTAAGAGTATGAGTACCCCCCTCCCCTCACATTTTTGAATGTGCCCTACTATTTAGCACCCGTCCTGATCCTTCATATTTATTCATTTCTATCAAGGGACTTAAGCCCCCCCCCCCGTAACGCGGAGCCTGCACCGCCACTGATTGTGAGCTTTCTGTTGTGTGAAAAAGGTAGAATCTGTTACAATTTGAAGTTATTTGTATTTATTGTAACATAATTTTAAAAAACAAATTTAATTTTACTTAAATAAATATTTTAAATGTGACATTTAGTTAATTATATTCTGGAGTTTGAGGGTTGTAATTTTGACAAGCGGAAAATTAATTGAATAAAGGATTTACTTTAAACTTTGAATTTCAAATGAAATTTCGTATGCTAAATCATTGAAAATCTTGGAGAAGACCTAGGGTGAAACACACACATTCAAATGAATAGCACAAAGCTTTCAAACAAGGCCAAGAAGTGCTTGAATATTACCAAATGTGTGCTAAAGAGTTGGCTCAAGAGGTGAATATATATTTCAAGTTCTTTCATAACATTATGACTGATATTTTGAGCATGAAACCCGCTTCCACATGACTGATTCAGAAAGAGTTCAATTTAGTCAAAAAGAGCATCGAGAGAAGGTCGCTGTCGATATAATTTTTTCGAGTTTCTACGGACTGCATCTTCATGAAATACGTCGAGATATAGATTTACGAGTACAACATGTAAACAGGTCAAGAGTTTTCGAAATAGTCAACCGAAAATTAACAACAACCCAAAAAACAACGTCAAAATCTCTTTTAAAATCAAGATAATACTGACAATTTTGTTCGATTATAATGAGGTACTCTAAACACTGGCATATTTGTGTTGAACACGAAAGAAAGAAAATATATTTGTGTTTCATTTAAAAATACCAGGTATTTTTTACACGAAATAGGTATGCTTTTTAGGCAATTTGTAACTCTGTATTCCAGTATTGGTTTTTAATTTCAGCACAACATGTTAGGACAAATTGCATCGGCCGTCGATACTAATTGTTGATGCAAATTGACCTCTGTTTTCTAAATTCTTGATCTAAGTAGGATTTTTTAGTTACAAATAAACAGTTGTTTTAGACTTTTAGCATTTAGCCAAATTCTGCTCCTAAGAGGCTAAACAGAATTCGAAATTCATTTCTCTTAGTCATCCATTTACGTAACTTGAAAAATATTAATTAACCTTGTTGTACGGATTCAGATTCAGATTTTCTTGGTTATTTTGAAACAGATACCAATATGTATAAAAAATGATTTGCAAAAACAAGCACTTAAAGTTACCTCAAAAAAAATATTTTATCGAAATATCACAACACTTATATGTTTCGCAAAAAGATAAGAAAAATAGTTATTTCATCATCTCCCTGCCTGCATGTCCATATTCCATAAGATAACAAAATCATGTATCTGAAAAATCAACACATTTCATTAAATTACTTGGAGAATCCAGAAATTATCGTTAATAAGATCAGTCGTCAGTAATATGGTAATAAGGATGATTTGATTAATTTTGTCGGGTATATGATATGAGGAAAAGAATAGGTATAGACACTATTGCGGGCATAAAATCATGTGCATATTTTGCAATTTTTTTTGCATAAAAAGTAATCTCTAATATATATATATATATATATATATATATATATATATATATATATATATATATATATATATATATATATATATATATATATATCAGAAGTCCTGACTGGCTGAATATATTGACTTCAAACTTCGCACATACATTCGTGATATGGTACAGGTCAACAATAAGAAACGATATCTTTATGAGAAAGGGTGAAAACGATAAAAAAAAATATGTAAAATTACATGATGGTCGGGATGGTAGTATAAAGTACTCAACTAATTCAGTCAAATAATTGTTTTTATTATTCTAAACATAATTAAGTCCTGAATATATGAGCGAGATTTTTTCTACAATCTACAATCCATTTATTTAAACGATAAAATAAATATTTTGCAGACGAAGCCGCAACGGATAATTATTTTTCTTATTCTAAACATAATTAAGTCCTGAATATATGAGCGAAACTTTTTCTATTATCTATAATTCATTTATATGTACGATAAAATAAATATTATGCGAGCGAAGCCGCGACGGGTAAAATGATAGTTTATTTGTAAAACTAATTACAGATATCTTAAGTTCAAATATCAAGGTAATAATTTTTTTTTATACAAAATGGCCTACTACTGTTACTAATTTTTCTATGGTTTTTTAAACGCTCCGCATATTACGTAGAATACAACTTCTCCTACTTTGGAATCACTATATCTCAGGAAAGGTGATTCGTAAAAAAAAAGAGTCGACATTATTTTTGTAGAGAATCTGATGTCTACAACTTCTGTGTAATTAAACATTAAAACAATTAAAATTACTTTTCTAAAAAGAATTTATTTAATAGTATATTATAATCATAAGTGTATCATTAAAAAACCTACTCTCAGAACAGGTGTTGTAATCTTTGGACCAAAAAGGAATATCTCTCGACTTTTATAACTTATATATTGCAGATATGTAATCTATATTATAAATTATTAAGATTAAGAACACAAGTGCGTATTCTTAAAATTCATTATTCATAGAATTGCCTGATCTAATTCGATAATTTTTTTCATAAACTGCCTCTAGAAAAGAGGTATTTCTTCCAGATTAAATAAACAGAGTAAATAGTTCACTACCAAAAACTTTGAAGTCCCATGGATTACGAAATCTATTATTTTTTTACATGAACAATACTAATTTGTGCCTATAATTTTGAAGTAATTATTGATTTGTCGCCAGATTCTCTACATCACCGATTAGCAAAAAATGAAGATCCTTGACCGCGTCTAGGTGTATGTCTAAGTTATCTTGAAAACTAATGAATAACTTCTTACCCAGTTTTCAGCCTTAGATCATTTTTAAAGGAACGTTTTTATTTGAAATACATTGATATACATAATGTGCAAAATTATTATACAGAGCGTCTGGTCTCAACATCAACACGGCGCAGAGGACGTCAGAACATCCCTAGTGTTACATATTTTCTCCTAATATATCCCACGAACAGAAATATGAAACTCACAATGAGTATCCACTAATGTATCACTTGAGTGCAAATTTTGAGCAGACTTGTGTATTTTAATAAAATTTTGGCATTTTATTTAACTGATAAAGACTCACAAATACAGGCCTTAAATAACCTTTGACATTACCTAGGAAGTTGGTATTATTTTCACGGTGCAAATTGCACTCAAAGTTTGAAGTGTTTTTTCAAAAAGCATACAACTTTTCAGTATTTTCTCTGTAAAATTTCAAGGTAGAAAATTGACGAATTCAGTAATAATCAATAAATTTAAGTCGCAACGTGTGGTCATACCACTCGCAGGCGTTGTAAGCCTTGCCAACTAGTCGATTTTTACATATAGTAACAAAATTTGTCCTGTTGCGTTGATTGTGAGCTTTCTGTTGCGTGAAAAAAGTAGAATCTGTTATAATTTGAAGTTATTTGTATTAACAGTAAGATAATTTTAAAAACAAATTTAATTTTACTAAAATAAATCTTTTAGCTGTCACTGGGTTGACAGAAGCTGTTTTAGTTAATCATACTCTTGAGTAGTCAGTAATTTTTACAACTGAAAAATTAATTGAACAAAGTATTTACTTTAAACGTTGTATTTCAAATGGAATTTCATTTGCCGAATCATTGAAAATTTCTCAGAAAACCTAGGGTGAATTATACACATTCAAATGAATAACATAAAGCGTCAAAAGGGGGCCAAGAAGTAGTAATTGATTTATTCAGGCCGACCTTAAACGTCAATGTATGATTAAGATATCGAAGAATCTAGAGGCATGTGCCCGAAAATTATCATTTGAGTGCTAAAGGATTGGCTCAAGAGATGAACATGTTTTTAGTTTATTCATAACATTCATAACATTATGACTGATACTTTCGGCATCAAACGAATTTCCGCATGGCTGATTTCGAAAAAGTTCAATTTTGTCAAAAAAAAAGCATCGAGAGAAGATCGCTGACGACATAATTTTTCGAGTTTTAAAGACCCCCATCTTCATGAAACACGATGAGATATAGTTTTATAAGTAGAACATGTAAAAAAGTCAATTGTTTTCGAAATAGGGATCTGATACAACCCAAAAAACAGCATTAAAACCCCTTTTAAAATGAAGGTAATGCTGGCAATTTTGTTCGATTATCATGAGGTACTCTAAACGCTAGCATATTTGTATTGAACTTCAAAGAAAGGAAATAGATTTGTGTTTCATTTAACAACTCCAAGTATTTTTTACACGAAACAAGCATGCTTTTTAGGTAATTTGTAATTCTCTGTGCCAGCTTAGATTTTTAATTTCAACACAACATGCTAGGACAAAGAGCATCGGCCATCGATAGTAATTGTTGATGTGAATTGGCCTGTTTTTTTAAATTCTTGATCTAAGTATAATTTTTTAGTTACAATTACATAAACTATATTACGTATTCTGAATACGTTTTCGTACTTTTTCGTGAGAACCACGCCCACTTTCCATCAAGATGATCGTTCTCTCAGTAACGAGAATAGATACCCAGGTATTATGATGTGAGCAAAAGAAGAGTGAATTCTCTTAAGAGGAATGGCCACAGTAGCCAGTATAAAAGTATATGCATATTTAAGATTTTTTTTTGTATAAAAAGTAATTTATTTATAAAATTAATTACAGATATATTAAGTTCAGATACCAAAGTATTAATTTTTTTATTTATTTTTAATAAAAAATGGTCGACTACTGTAACTAATTTTTGTATCGTTTTTTTTATACGCTCCGCATATTACGTGGAATAGAACTTCTCCAACTTTCATATTATAATATCTCAGGAAAGATGATTCGTAAAGAAAAAAGTATAAAAATAATTATTTCTGTAGAGAATTGTATGGTTTACAACTTTTACGTGATCTATTTCTACCATAACACGTTTACGAGAAAAACCGATATTTTTACTTTTGACCTTGAACACACTTTTTAGAGTAAGTAGGATCGGTGGGAACTTTAGATATTTCATTTAAATTAGTGTGTTTAAGATTTATACGAATTTTCAGCTATATTCGAATTTTTGCAAAGTTACCACTTTTTTTGCCTATTTGGCCTGGACTTCCTTCTAAACAGAAACATACCGAGGTGACATTTTTTCTAAAATGCAGTTACAGCAGAATTGTCGAATTTAGAAAAAGAAGTGGTAGAATTCACAACGAATGAAGAACTTGAGCTCCAAATCTCAATACCAAAACTTTACTCTGGTTTGTGGGAAATAATTCAAAAAGTTTTGATGACTTCCCTCTCATCACGTTTGGCCGCGTCTGGATTTAGTATTGTCATAAATTTACTTTCCTAAAAAGCAACATCCTACATATAAATGATCGTGGCGATATGCGGCAGTTGTCAAAATTAGAACCCAATATTAACAAGTTCTTAAAACACCACCAATTCATTAATTTTTAATAACTATTGCTTTTTATCAGTTTTCTAATTTTCGTAAAAGCAATTTCTATAATGAATTTGATTGTGTTTTTATTTTTAATACAATATATCATTTACAATAGTTTTGGAGATATCCAATTCACGTTCTAAGCAGCCGGTACTAATACTTAGTTCTTCTTGAACTCTTTCCAAAACTTCCTCTTCTTTTTCGACTATTCGAATTGTTCGAATACTACCCCTACCATCAAATTTTTTCTCAAAGCTGCCCGTTTCATGGAGATGACGCTTAATATTAGCAAATATGTTAGCTTGATATTCTCCGATTAGGAAATCTCTCCATGTAAACCTTAACACTTTGACGCCCATTTCTTTCACAAAACTCATACACCAGGAGCATGTCAACTTTCTCGGATTGCGAGTAGTTGTCCATATTTATTAACAAAATAGGCTTATAAATTTAGAATATTGATCTTAACTTAGACGACCTCTTAGACAGTGATGACAATTTGTCAATAGTTAAATTATTAAATGCCATAGCAAAAAAGTCTCTCGGAAAATTATTGTTAGTTATTTTTTAATCTTACAGTTAATTGGTGTATGCATGTAATTGAAAGTAGTTTTTCTTCTGGCGAAATCGCTCACTCAACGAAAATTTTGCATGAAGTAAAAAGCTTCCAAATACATACATGATAGAAATATCCAAGTTACGTCACTTTTATAACACTTAAACTACTTTATAGCCTATCCCTATGCCACTAAAGGAAGTCATATTATAGTATTAGACCACACAACTTGTTTTGACATCAAGTAATAAAAAGTTGTACAAGTATTTTCCAGACACCCTGTATAATAAATTTACTTTTAGGTATTTCGGTTAAGATCGAGCTATCTTAAGAAACTATTAAACAAGGATATTCCGTGGTTTGATGTTCACCAATCTGGTGATTTTGCTAGCAGAATGGCTGAGTAAGTAAACACTTCTTAATAAATTAAGTGGTATGAATTGAATATTATTAAAGCATGACTTATAAAATAGCACCCAAATGATTAAAAAAATTATCATTATCACCTAATTTGTTTGTTCACTACCTGATAAGGCGCTACAGTAGTATAAATGGCAGGGTACTGGGACAAAGAACGGTATCTGATAAACAGTCTTTTCGATCATGCATTTTTTGTAAAAAAAATACGTAACATCCACTAAAGATAATTATTAATAAATTGTCTGCTGAAAATCGACGCTGTCAAAAAGCATCTAAACTCTCTGAAGAATAAAAATACAAAAAATCGGTTAGGCCGACCTTTAATGACCAAAAAATGGTTTTATATATTTAGTTACCTCAGTTCCCCTTCAAAAAATGAATTAATTTCAGTTATACATCATTTGAACAAGTGTAATTCTATTAAACTTTTGAGGTAAAACACTCCTACTTAAAAAAAATAAGGTGTTGTCAAGACAACTCAAACTCTATACCCTCACAATACAGGACAGAGGCGATAATATATTATTGTAGCAGTAGATGTGAGAAAGGTAGATAACTTACTGTGAGAGTTTATACTCCCATCCATAAGAACTAGACCTTTTCATGTTGAGTGACATACAGAAGTTATCTCAAGAGGCTGACATGTTGAGATGCGAAATACAACGGGCTAACGATAGTTTAAAGATGATGAAGTCATTCCATCTAAGAATAGTAGATAAAATATTATGAAAACAATTGAACCATCAAATAGGACCTGAACATCTTGTTTTCGTAAAAAGATGATCTAGAGACCAAATCTTTAATATTAGACAAATAGCTGAAAACGCCCACGAATTTAACATCAGTAACTTATCTGTAGTTCAAAGACGACTCCAAGAGTTTTGACAGCGTAATGTGGGGAATGAATCATCTGATTATGTTCGGATGTAAGTTATAAATTCAATCAGAAGTGGCAATAAGACTGGAAAAAAATTCTATAAACCATTCAATGTTCAGGGGAGTTTGACAAGGTTCTATATTATCAACAAGATTGTTTAATCGATGAGGAAAAGCCTTTATGACTCTGAAGGGGTGTTTTCATAAACTTGAACTTGAATAGGTCCTTGAGTGGATAAAAATTATGATAATCAACAGAAACAACTTAACTCTATCAAAAAATCAGCTACTCCACACACAACATATAAGTGCACATGGAGGAAGCACAAAAGAAATAAAATATCGCATCTCACATAAAATTCGAAATATAAGCAAATAACCAGTCATAACATACGCGCTTGATCAAATCCCTTTTTCATCTGATCTCTCTATAGGGGCTAGAAGGTGTACTATGGATGCAGTGAATCGCAGAATAGTGAACTCATTTGAAATATGGTGCTGTAGATAAATGCTTTGAATTCCATGGACAGCAAAGAGGACCAATATCTTAATCCTTCACAAGCACCATATAACTGAAAGAGACCATCACAATAATGTTGGACCCAACATTTCATATTCTGGCCTAATATATACTAAATTAATGTTATCGAAGACAGCAGTAAAAAGTGTAAAAACTCCAAAATAAATGGAATTACCAAGCGTGAAACATTATGGTTTAGTATCACCAAATAGAGTAAAACCTCCATAAACTTTATTCCTAAAAGTTTTCCCATAGTATAATAAAACTAATATTATATTTGGTTTCCAGCGATTTGTCAAAATTTGAAGACGGTATAGGTGAAAAGGTGCCGCTATTTATTACCCTCCAGGCATCTTTTGTTGCCGCACTTACATTGGCCTTAGTAAAAGGGTGGGAATTAGCCCTAATTTGTTTGATATCGCTCCCGGTTTCACTTATTGCCGTTGGAGTGATTTCATTTGTAAGTATTTAGTTTTATGAATGAGGGAAGTAGTATATAGTGTCCATTACACAACTGATTTTCAGCAACAGTATTTCCTAATAAAATAATAACTAATTTACACAGAAAAATAAATTGGACCAGAAAAATTACTTATATTTTTTTAACAACATATCGTACAACAGAAAAGTTAAAAATCTTATCAAAATATAACTTCAGAACCTTTACGCACTTATTCAGCTAAGTGCCTGTGGAGTCAACCACAAATGTTTACTATAAATTAAAAATATGATTACCTTAATGAATTTACATTGGTATATTTCTTACTGCAAAGGTGGAAACTCGTGTAGGAAGTTGACAAAGAGATATTTGGGATAAGCAAGTCTTTAAAGTTATATCTTGCTTATAAGTTTGCATTGGGTATTTCGGACGAATTTAAGGCTTTCTCAGAGAGCTAAATTATTGAGCTTTGAATAATGATGAATTTGGCAAAGTTCATTTTCGTTGGATCCAGAATGTAAGGGAACTCAGATTTAACTTTATTTTAACTCGTATTTGAAGAATATTTTAAATTGCAAAGCCTGGGAGATGGCGCAGCTTGTATTAGATTTCATATTTTGTCTAATATAAGTTACTTAAAGGATTTACTTTTCCAATGCTGATGTGCGCTGGCCTATTCTGTACTGACGAGAACTAACAAGTTCGAAACCGGTCTACAGATGGCGGTGCACTGCCGTAAGAAAGGCTTCCACCCTTTCCTGGTATTCTTGCAATCTGAGATAGTGCTTTGTCTCTAACTGTGTTAGAACAGAGCACGTTTGTCCTTATAGTATAAGGTTTTTTCAGTTGGTTGAGAGCTAAGTTTCTCTTATATAATTGTAATTTTATTTGGACAAATCATTACTTTTTTATATTTTGCATATTTCGTGAAAAGTATACAATATAATACATAAACTTTCTCGGTTTTGATTATTCTATTGTTTCTTTTGAACACTATTATAGACAGAACTTGAAACAGGATTACGCAGAATTTTACAGATATCACTTTTATAATACGTTAGTACCAAAATAAATATGTAATTAAACTAATATAGTCTTTGAAAATTATAAGTTAAATTAATATTCAATTTTTAGTTAACGACCAAGTTTTCTAAGAAAGAATTAGATGCATATGCTGAATCTGGATCTATAGCCGAAGAAGTTTTAACTTCTATAAGGACAGTAATTGCTTTCGGAGGAGAAAAACTCGAGAAAGAAAGGTATGTGTTGTACAATAATACAATTCCATTCCATGTAACTCGAAGTAATATCTTTCTAAAGATATTAATACTGGATATTTTAAGCTTCTGCTGCAACTTACAGCATGCCATTTAAATAATATTTAACCGTCAAACAAGAGTATTTAAGATATGATTAATAATGCAAATAATATTATCCATAATTCAAATATTTAGAAATGCACGGGGTAAAAGTTTTTATATTTAAAAAACTAGTCGTGTCGAACACGTTTTATGTTAGGGTTGCATAGTATTTATTGGCATCATTAGTAATTAATTGTACCAGTTCTCATTAATAGGAATTACTGTCTTGATATATTGAATTTATTAAGATTATTAAAATTCACCATTGAAAGACCAAAAGGAAGTTACAATAGTTATGGTAATATGTTATTTGTATATTCTACTTTACTTCGACCAATAAGATTTCTTATACACCTCTAATCTAATATAACTCCCGGATAATACGACTTTTTATGAAGTCTATTACTTTTCTTAGAGCTGCTGTTTGGTGTGTCTTTGAACATCATATCAACGAGACATACATGATCATAAGCTTGATGCTTGTTTCATATGATAATAAGATCACTTTCGGTCTCAAGCCATTGCCTTCTGAAGAATCTTTTCTCTTTTGTTCCTGCTCAATTTCTGGTATATTATTACTTCCAGATATTAAAACCCTTTCAAAAAGTTAGTGCCTTCATGTTTATTTTGTGTCTACCGTAAATAACACAAAGACCATTTTGCCAGGATTAACATGTAGTCCTTCCTCTGTTCACCAGTTAATGATTTGGTTTAAGGTAGCTTGTAAAAGATTTGTAAGAGTCTCATTATTCTTGTTTCTGATGACCCAGTTATTGGAATAATCCTACGTTGTAAATTCTGACTCCGCAATCTATGTACGATCAGAGATCACAGGAGACGCGACAACACTCCCCTCGGCGATATTCTTTTGTTTTAGTAGTTGTCGCTGCCGCGTTGCCGTTAGATGTAGTTATAATTTTGCTTTTTGGCATTGATTAAATTCATGTTAGATTAGATACCATCAATATTGTCTCTAAAGCTCTAATTATAAATTCAAGTGAAGAGTTGTCAAAAGCTCTCTCTAACTCAAGAATATTCCTTTTATCATCAGTGTTTTTTCCAAGTTACCCACCAGACAATGTATGTTATTCACTGCAGATTTTCTAGCTTGATATGCACACTATTTTTGTGAAAGAGTTTTTGTTTAACTGTTTCGCTTCCCAGATGCCGGTTCATAAATTTTTCCATTATTTTTAGGAGAAAAGAGGTGATGCTAATTATACGGTATGATTTTGGTTCCACCAATAGGGTCTTCCAATTTTCGATTTGAACGTGATCCTGACCTCCCTCCACATTTGAGGTATATAACATAAGTAGCTGGACCTCAACAGTTTCCTCAGTAGTTATTCTACGATTTCTAAACCTTTTTGTATTAAACGGGTAAAACTTCATCTTTTCCTGGTGATTTTACTTTATTTAAAATGCAAATTTTCCCTGTCTGTTGGAGTTGTTTGTACTATTAATAGCTTCTTTTTTCTGAGCTTCTTGGAGTTAATCTTCCTTTATATGGCTGAATCCTAAGAAGTAACTTAAATTTTTTTCCTGATTTCTTGTTTGTCCTCTGTTCGTCTTTTAATAAGCTGTTTAAGATCCTCTGCTCGGGCGAGTTCTATTATCCCCTTATCTTCACGTCCTTCTCTTCGCTTGTCTAAGTTCGTGATTTTATTCAGAGAGGGCTGCTTTATTTTTTTTTCCAATTTCCTGAATTTACTACTTTGATTTGACAACTAATAAATCGGAAAGTATATTTTTAATGCTCGGTTAACCATCTACAAGAAAATTTTTGGATTATTTCTTGTTGCCATGGCAAGGATAAAAATATTGAATTGGTTGTAATTTATAGATGTTTCCAAAGAAGTACAGTGGTGCTCTATTACTCCCCACGCCACTGAACATATGCTTATTTGATAGTAAGTTTAAATTAAAAGAAACAAGCAAAAAATATTGTAATTATAATAAATAAGTATATTTTATTCAAATATTAAATTTTACTTATTCTAGGTACGATAAACATCTCATTTATGCCAAAAACAACAATATAAGAAGATCATTTTTTGAAGCAGTCGGATTTGGTCTGCTTTGGTTTTGTATATATTCCAGTTATGGATTGGCATTCTGGTATGGTGTTAAATTAATGCTGAGTGGAAACACAACGTATACACCTGGAAATATGATAACTGTAAGTTAGAAGTAGAGTGACCGTCATGTTTGGGATGGCAAGCGCACTCAGTTTGTTTATCTTACGGATCTTTTCAATTATTTTACTTTCTTGTATTTTTTCCCGGTTATATCTTACTAAGATTAATTAGCGTAGCAGACACCCACTTTATATGATCCAAACCGGTCCACTTTACAGATGTTTCCGTGTCAACCTGAGCTTACATTCTCTTCCATAGCATATTCGACAAAAAAACATGTTCCAACAAAAATCCTTCCAAAACACTGAATGTATCCCTTCTATATCTTACGATAACTTACCAATCCACCTGACAAGCGTAGAATTTAAATGTCATAAACATTCCATATAAAGTAATTGTTGATTGATTTCTACAACGGTCCGAATAAATGGAGCAGGTAGTACAGAATCTTGCACTGATCAGTCAACCTCATCGATGCTGGGGAGAGCAAAAATTGAAGTATTACAAATAAAACTAAGTAATAACAAGAATCAAAATTCGAAAAGTGTTAATTGCAACTTACGATATGCAAAAGCTCAGATTCTAGAGACATATGGAAAGACTAAAAAATGAACTACAATACTAAATTGGAACATCTTAATGCAAAGCGAAAAGATATTGAAAGAAGAAATATTCACTTGTGTTAAAGCTGAATATTTATTGTATTAGAACAACTCTGAAACAAATGATCATTTAGGATCCATTGCACTGACAATAAATAAATGTCCAGAATATCAAGTGATGAAAATGCAAACCATATCACCTCACATAGTCCAAGTACATACTCTGAAGATGGCGAAGAGCTGTATGAACATATAAATACAGCACAAAATATTGAAGATTTTTATGTATCATGGGTGATTTTAACTCAAAGATTGATCAAAATGTGGATGAAGATGTTCAAAATAAAAGCACATTTGGACTGGGTGATAGGAATGCCAGAAGTGATCAACTATTATAGGAGCAAAAATCTGTTATGTATAAATTTTTTCGTCCGGAAATCTTTGCAGAGAAGATGGAAGTACAGAAGTCTGATTGGTACTATAAGAAACTAAAACGATTATATTACCATTAACTGAATAGAGACGTGTAAAAATGTAAGTGTATTAACTTAATTTGAAACAAACAATGATTACCGAATCGTTAAAGTAACAAAAAATGTTGAAACCAGGGAAAAAAAACTAGTTCAAAAACAACCTTTCCTACAATTGGCGGTCTTATTGAAAATAAGTTTCGCCAAATTTTAAACCCTAAATTAAGAGATGGGGTATGAAAATGAACGAAATTTCTGAAAAAATTACAGTTTAAAAGTACCAATAAAAAGTATATGTTGAGGAGAAAAAGTAGATAAGAGAACAAACGAAGCAAATGCATAACAGAACAAAGGAAGCAAATTCATCGAGAAACTGATGCTGAAGCCCATAAGGAAATAAATAAGAAAAATAACAAAGATATACGAAAAAGTAGAACAGGGCACAACACTGAGCTTATGAAGGTTCCTGAAGTCCAGGCTCTCTAGCAGAAGATTGTAGTTAATAACCCTGAGAAAATCTTAGAAAATTATTACTGTTGCTCAGGATCGTTATAAAAGACCGTATATTTCCAGAATCGACAGAACCAATACCATAAAAAGAGATCAAAAATGTAGGATAAGAATAAATCCCAAAAAAAAACCAGAAAAATTGGAAAAAAAAACATTGTACCAAGTGAAAGACCAATGAATGTTCAACAAATGTTTAATGGAATTAAAAATCCGAAATAAGCAGAATAAAGCAGCACTTATTCTATAACACAAGGAAGGGTACTGAAACAATATAAAAAGTTATAGGTTTATTTTTGTTCTATATATATAAATTAATAATCGAAATAATAAGGATCAGAATAGCATATAAGATGGATCAATGTCAATCAGTTCAACAAGCAAGATTTCAAAGAGAGTTCGACACTTCGCACTAAAATTGAGAACTGTACTGTAAGTATAATGTACCTGCATTTGACATTTGCAGGTTACCAGAAAGTTTTAGATTCAATCAAATCGTAGGCAGTTCTACGAGTTATGGATAATTCAAGTATCGATTTCCATTATGTCAAAATAATAGGTAAAAATTGACGAAACAGTGATGATGATCAATAATAATAGTGACAAAAGAGGAATACGACAGGGAGACACGATCTCTCCTAAACTGTTTACGCTAGGGAGGGAAGATGTTTTCAAAACCTTGGTCAACTAATATTTGCTGATGACATTGTTATCATTAGTAACTAAACAAAATAACTTAATATTATACTCAAAGGACTCCATAATGCTTCACTGCAAATTAAACTTGAAGTGAACTTGATTAAAAATTAGAAAATGAGTGTGAAGACATGTATTAGAACACAAAATTCAGTAAGCGAAGGAAAATCAAGTTGCGAAAATCTCTAAAGGAATATGTTTTGATGGAACACATAGTCTAGTAAGGATTGCATTCTTTGATCTCTATGCTTTTAAAAGTTAGAGCCCAACATTTATTCAAGAAAATCAATTGGATACTTCTCGGTGACTTAGAGTACTAAATTTTGACATAAATTTAGATCTTATATCACAAGTAAAGGAAAAATCTAGAAATTCTAATTTTCCTACCATTTATCGAATTATTACTAAAGAAACCTGATTTGGCCGTTGCCACCAAAGTCTTTTCATGGTGTTACATCACTTTGATGCTGGAAAAAACAGGTAGATAAATAACATATTTTTGACGGAACAATTATGTTTTTGAATCACCAACTTGTGTTTTTAAAAATTATTTTATTTTCAAAAATACAATCAGAGCAACTACAAGAATAACAATTGAATGTTATTACATGTATTGAGATCACAAGAATTAAAGAATATTAAGATTTAACTTATATTTATAGACTTTCTTGAAGGTCTTCTTAGTAAGCAGTTTCTGTGGGAAGCGCCCAATCAGCTTGTTCCCATGTATGCTTCCTTAGGATTCTGTGTATGTAACTCAACTATCAAATAAATAAATAAATTTATATTTCTTACATATAATATAGTACTTTTATGAATAATATTAAAAAATACAAATAAAAAAAATTAAAAAATTATCAAGTAGGAATCTCTTTTGAAAAGCTTGGGTGATAATGGAATTTTTTTTTCTTGGATAGGCATCTTCAGAAAAATAAAAAATCTTATTTAAAAAGATAATAACTAAAAAGTAGGGATAAATTTGAATTTTTTTTGTAGAAATGACAGATGGTTGAAAAAAAATCTGATTTTTATCGAAATTTTGAGTTTAAAAGTTTAATAAACGTGATGATCTGTACACTACTGCGTGACAAAATGAACTGATTCTATAACGTTGATTGTTCAGAAAGACTAAACTAGTTCCAACTTTATGCACCTGAGTTATTTTCACCGTCTGAAATTATTCAAAATCTGATTCAAAATATCTGCCATAAAAAAATATTCAACAATACCGTTTGCTAAGTCTCTAGTCCGTTCGCTCGTCATTTGAGTTGTGGACCGACGCTTTGCCTCGTACAATTCTAATTGCTATAACTTCGAAAATAATTTGAATATTGAAGTGGCTATGAGCAGAAAATATGACAAAATTTATATCTAAATTGCTTTGCTTTTGAAACAATTTCTGTTTCAAAAGCAAAAATACCTTTTAAACTTTCACTCTTTAAAATTTTAAATATATGCATTGCAATTTACTTTTAATGAAAATAAACAATATCTGCCTGGTATGGGAAATTTCACTCGTGAAGAATTAAATGACAGGTATAGTGATTATTATTATAAGCCTGTCTTGTTAAGGTAAATGCGGCTTTAAACTGACAAGTACCTGGATTCGATTTAAGTGGACACAAATTCGAAAATATAAGCACCTAAGTAAACACTTTTAACTGGTACTCGCAGCAAAAAAAAATTTAATTTTGACTCTCAGAAATGACGTCAAATATAATTAAAAAATAACAGTTCGGTGGAATAAAACTTTAAGTATATGTCCTTTTAGGTGTTCTTCAGCGTTATGGCGGGAAGTATGAGTTTTGGCGTTGCATCTCCATTTATTGAAGCATTTGCCGTTGCTAAAGCTGCTGGAGGTAAAGTGTTTCACATTATCGATACTCTACCAAAAATAAACTTATCTAAAAATAATGGTGAGAGGTTGAGTTCAGTAAAAGGAAATATTAAATTTCAAGATGTTAATTTCCATTATCCATCACGTAAAGAAGTGCCGGTAAGTATGTTACAGGAACAAACAATTAATTACAAATAATTATGCTTGTATTTAATTTAATTCTAAAATAAAATAATACATAATATGAAGTAAGTTACGACTAATAATACGTTTTTTATAGATTTTGCAGAATCTTAGTCTTGAAATTAATGCTGGAGAAACAGTGGCTTTGGTAGGAAGCTCTGGGTGTGGAAAATCAACTGTTCTACAACTGGTGCAAAGATTTTATGATCCTATTGATGGAAAAGTAAGTTGATGTAATAATCAAACTATATATATATATATATATATATATATATATATATATATATATATATATATAATAGAAAATTTTCGGCTGTACGAATATAAGATTATTGATAAAAAGTGCGGAGAACTTCAAGACAATCGAGAGGCCACGGGTCAAAAAAATGACAACAGCGCTATTTCATCCTAGTTATTATGGGACTTATCAGGCCATTGTGATCTCCCTACGAGAGCTGTAGTTTGTTTTTTAAGCCAACAAATTTCTAAAAAAAAATAAGTTTTTGTCCGTGTAATTTTAAAATAAAATAGAAAATTCTCGGCTGTGTTGACATAAGATTATTGATAAGTTGATTAGTAAAAAGTGCGCAGAAGTCCAAGACAGTGGAGAAATTCCTGGTCTGAAAACTAGCGATAACTGTTTCGTTCTAGTATAGGACTCATCAACTCACTGCGTTTGGTACAAACCATCATCTCGCAATTGTACCCTATAAACTGATCCTAAAATTAAAAAGCAGTAAACAAGACATAATAGCCACATCTCGAAGGATTACTCCATAATAAGAGAGTAACACAAACCAACAATGTTGTATAAAACCGCCATGTGATTACCCGACGGTAAATTAAAAAAGAAATATATCAAAACCCAATACACGAAACATAATACTCATTGCACTATTCTGCACCGGTGTCCAAACTAAACACGAATTCAAGCAAGGTGTCACACCAACGATCCCCTATGAGAGCTGTTGCGTGTTTTTTTAGGCCAACAAATCTATTTAAAAAAAAAGTTTTTCCTCCGTGTAATTTTAAAATTGCTCTTGTGTGTGATTTGTCGAGATGTCGTTATTGTATTTTGTTTACTGTCTTTTAATTTTAGAGTCACTTTATAGAGCATAATTGCGAGATGATGATTTGTACTGAATGCAATGACCTGAAGAGTCCCATATTAGAAAGAAACAGCGCTGTCGTCATTTTTCGGACCCCGAACTTCACCATTGTCTAGGAACTCTCCGCACTTTTTAACATGAGAGTAACGTTTACCAACAATTTTTGTCCGCACAGCCGATAATTTTCTATTTTATTTTAAAATTACACGGACAAAAACTTATTTCTTATATATATATATATATATATATATATATATATATATATATATATATATATATATATATATATATATATATATATATATATAAGTAATCTTTAAAACATTTAAATGATATATTTATTTGCTTTTTTAGTTAAACAAACATAATCATATTACTTTCTCTATGGAAGCATCAACAAATATTATGCGCTACATTCGACAATGAGTTTTCAAATGTTATAAAAACATTATTAATCTTATTACAGGTATTTATAGATGGAAAAGATTTAAGAGATTTGGATCTATCCTGGTACCGCCAGTTTATCGGAGTAGTAAGCCAGGAACCTGTGCTTTTTGATACTACTATTGAAGAAAATATCAGGTATGTAGGTCTAATTGTATCATAGTTAATTTAAAATATTTTAATTTGGGATCATGGACGATAAGCTCAAATTTAATATTATTGAACAATATTTTTTGAATGAGATCTAGTATCGTAACCAATTTACTTATGCTAATACTAACCAGCCTTTCATACCTAAGAAATTGTTAATGCTCAATGCTCAATACAAAGAACTACACAAAAGAGTATTGAGAGCAATCAAAGACGGTAAAGAACGATGGCTACAGGAAAAATGTGTTGAAATTGAGATATTACAAGCGAAACACGACAGCTTCATCCTCCATAAAAAAAATAAAAGAAGCAACAGGAAGTTACCGTGAACGGAGTCCTGGAATAATCTAGGACTCGAACAAAAACATCATCACCGAAACTGACAAAAAACTTGTAAGATGGAAGCAATACATGCAGGAATTGTTTGGAGATGAAAACAACAGTACTGTGAATACAGTCGTTGGCGGGGAGGGGCCTACCATCACACAGGCGGAAGTGGAATCAGCGATAAATAGACTCAAAAATTACAAAACCCCCGGGCCAGACCAGATACACGGAGAAGTTCTCAAATTAATTGACTCAGAACAAATAAAACTACTGACCACCCTCTTTAACAAAAGTTACATGAACGGTCAAATACCAAAAGACTGGCTTCTGTCGACATTCATCCCGATTCCCAAAAAAACGAATGCAACTAAGTGCTCCGATCATAGAATAATCAGCTTGATGAGCCACGCTTTAAAAGCTTTTCTTAATATCATTCAAGCACAAATATATAGAAAACTCGATGAAAACGTAACTGACACGCAGTTTGGCTTCAGACAGGGACTTGGCACTAACGAGGCCTTGTTTTCCATGCAGGTTCTGATTCAAAGAGCACGTGACATCAATGCCGAAGTCTTTGCATGCTTCATAGATTTTGAAAAGGCATTTGACAAAGTGCAGCACAGTAAACTGATTTCAATCCTACAAGAGACAGGAATCGACGACAGAGACAGAGAGATAATATCAAAGCTTTATTCGCAACAAAAGGCTATTGTACGAGTTGAGAATGAGAATTTAATATAAAGAGAGGAGTACGCCAGGGCTGTATACTGTCGCCACTTCTATTCAACGTATACTCAGAACATCTCTTTAAAGAAGCACTGGGCAACATAGAAGATGGAATTATTGTAAATGGAGAAGTAATAAACAACCTAAGTTACGCGGATGATACCGTTCTTATTGCTGATACTGCAGAGGGACTTCAAAGAATTATCGACCGAATAGTAACAGCTTGCAACAGATATGGTATGAAGATAAACTGCAAGAAAACGCAAACGATTATTGTCAGTAAAAACGACGTCGGCAATATACAGTTTACTGCCAACAACGTAACTCTCACAATGGCCGAGACGATCACATATCTAGGCTGCACGTTGAATAAGGACCGGGACCACTCTCGAGAAATAAGAAGCCGAATCGAGAAAGCAAGAGGTACTTTTAATAAGCTGCGCAACATACTCTGCAACCTATCCCTCAATATACATACGCGGATCAGGATTTTGAAATGCTATGTACTCTCAACTCTCATATATGGAGCAGAAGCCTGGACCCTTACCGATGCTTCATGTAAACGTATAGATGCATTTGAGATGTGGTGCTACCGCCGCATGCTTAGGGTTCCTTGGATACACCACGTATCAAACGAAAACATTTTACAACGTATCGGTGGAGAACTGGAATACCTTACAAATGTCAAACGCAGAAAATTGGAGTACTTTGGACATATCATGCGGATTGAGAAATATCGCCTGCTCCAACTTATCCTACAGAGGAAGATGGAAGGCCAGAGATCAGCTGGACGAATATCATGGCTGCGCAACCTACTAATATGGACTGGAATGACATCAACAGGTCTGTTCAGAGCAGCAGTGAATAAAGTAATATGGACCAATGTGATAGCCAACATTCAAAGAGGATAGGCACTTTAAGAAGAAGAAGAAGAATTGCTCATGCTGAATTCACAATTTATGGTTTCATTCGATTTGATTTTAAAAAGAAAATGAGAATCATAGGCTTTAATTAGTTTTGTCATTGCTGATTTGGTCAGAGCTGCCAGTAGGTCTGGCTCCAGCATCTTCATCTCAGCTGCCTGTTTTATTAGCGAACCGGCAATACAATTTTCATGAAATGAACCGTGTCCTTTAGTCCAGCTCCAAATGACCACATTTACAGTTGCAGCCAAGGCCAGGGCTTCATGGCATTCCAAGATTATGCTTAAAAAAATGCATAGTCTGTTTAGGGTTAGTCGAGCCTATCTGCTGTCTGTATATATTTTTACCTTTTTTCTAGCAGTCTTTCTATTGGTAATTCCATTTGCTGCTATTCTAATATCCATGAACTCTGAAGTACACCCATTGCGCGGATAATATTTATGAAAACTGATTTGGAATATGATCACTGGATTCCACACTTGGTTCAATTTCTACGGTGTGGAAGTGCATAATAATCATCAAAGCCGTTTTCTTTGTCAAAAATATCAAGAGAGACTTAGTGGCATCATAGGGTTATTGTGTTTCTCGACTAGGAAATTATGGAGCTATGGATAATTAATGGTGGTTGAATCTTCTACTTTAAATATGTTTACGGGTCGCGAATGTTTCATATCATTTTTGAAATATTTAACACCTCTTTACAAAAATGGTTACGTGCTGGAGCAAAACAGATAACTTATTTGTATCCAGCAAACAGAAATCTATATAGAATGCCTTGTCTAACATGAGCCAACCAAAAAAAAATTGTGGTTCTGCATGATTTATGAAAAATACACCTTTCACTTCAGTTGCTTATGTTTATTTTTAAAAATAAAAATTGTTTATCAAACAGTATGACTTTGCGTGAAATTGGGTCTCTGTGGATAACTCAGTAAAGGGATACATTGACAGACGAACTAGACTGAATTTCTTTGTTTATTATATTTAACTGAAAAAAAAATTAAAATATAGTTTTCAATAGGTATGGTAATGAAAAAGCCACAGAAGAAGATATAGTTCAAGCAGCCAAAATGGCAAATGCTCAAGTTTTTATTAAAGGTCTACCACAAGGATATAAAACTCTTGTAGGAGAAAGAGGTACGTATGGATCGTTGATTTTGTAATAAAAAGATGAACTTCCTAATTCACTAAGCTGGTTTTACTTTAGAATTGATCTTAACTAACAATGAGGATTTAAATTAAAAAGTAAAGATTAAATTTTGAGAGAAAATACGATAATTAAAAGAACATTATCTTTTATTACTAAGTAGGCAAAAATGAAAAATTGTGATTGTTTTTAGAATAAAATTCTCGTTCTTGTCAATTTAAAGACCTTATCATTTAATTCTAAAATTTATCATATAATTCTAAAATTTATCATATAATTCTAAAATTTATCATATAATTCTAAAATTTATCATTTAATTCTTAAATTTTTCGCCGTGATTGAACATATCACTAATGCAGAAATGATCGATATGATATTAGGTTACGATTATTGCTAAGGAAATCGTCAGGAGTCGGTAACAGAGAAAGATTATCAAATAGACGTGTAGTGAACCACCAAACATTTACCGTGTCTCCGAGAAATGTACAGTTTGGCTCCTATATTGATTAATTATGAAATTATGAGTAGGACACCGAACACTGAGAAAGAAATTTAAGAACGAGTTCAAGAAAATCAGAGCCTAAGCACAAGATATTGGATTTGGAACTAAAAACTAAATGTACAGTCAATAGGACTTAAAACAGCTTCTACCTTCAGACAGTACAAAAACTTTTACCTTGTATTAAAATTAGGTTTCTGTGAACCAACTAATGATGTAAATGTTTGAAAAAAACATCATTTACCCATAAGTGTTGTTTTATAAGATAAAGTGACGAAATCCGGCATGTAATAAAGTTTGTTCATTATCCACATAAATTAAAATTTACCTATGAGTAGGGATCATTGACACATTCATTATTAATCCTATCATATTATCACTTCATTTAATTGGTTTGAATTACCTACAATGCTTAATAAATTTGCCAGATTCATTGGAAGGCCTGACTACTACACAAAATATGAGTTTCATGCACGACCGTGCTCCCCCACCGGTCTAAGTCGACAGTAATAGGTTCCAATTAACAAAAACAGCAATAAGTCAAACAAGTTGTGAATCTGAAAAATTCAACCATAAAAAATCATTTTATATTACCAAGCTGAAAAAATTAGAAAAATTTTCTCATTTTCGGGGGTTTTCCTTACCGATTTCAAGAATTTATCTCTAGATATTTATTTGTAATATCCCTATATTTGCATTTATTTGTTGACATATGTAATATAAATTATAACAATATACAGGGTGTCAGGAAAAATGTGGAAAATCTCCCGGATATAAAAAAAACATGTGAAAGGAATACTACAAGTTCATATAAACTTTTTTCGGCTAGACTTTCTTTTCGAAAATATGGGCTTTCAGAGAGCTTTGATACAATCAAATTTTTGACACATAATTATTGAACCAGAAGGTATATTTCAATTTTTTTTTAATATGATGTATACCAAGTAAGACCCTTCAAATTACTATCTAAGAAAGAGTTGTGAATTACTCATAGCTGTATGGACAGACAAACTGTGAGACTCATGACCTTATTTTTGTATGCTCTGTATGATAAGAACTTTGGAATGGTATGTAACCTCTCATTATTGACTAAAAATTAAGGACTTTTCATCCATGTCGCTAATTTTAACGGTTTTCGAAAAAAACGTCATTTTATTTACACTGCTATTCCCCTAAGCTCTGTCGGATTGATCATGAAAAAGACGAACTAACTACTTAGTTAAAAACTTCGTAAGAGGGTTTAATATGAGCTCCGTGAAGTCTGATACACTCGCGGGCACGACGAATTGAGGACTGCTGTACCAGCCACATTAACTTAGCACCGTTTGTTATTGGATCACATTGAAACGAGATTCTCCGTAGAAGTTTCTCCCTACTATCACACAGGGTGGAGTATATCAAGGTTTTGAGGTGTCTCCACAGGTAAAAATCCAATAGCGTTAGGTCAGGATATCGAGGAGGCCAGGCGCTGGTAATTTTCGAGTGCTCGTTGAAGGAGTGTCATCAACAGCATTTAAAATATTTTCTTCTAATTGCGGCATACGTACTCTTCTTCTTCGACCAGCATCAGTATTTCTTTTCCCAAAATTGTCTGAAATTAGGAAGAAATTTAATAATATTACCTTATAAAAATGGAATCACCTATCATTCTTTGGTCAATTCGTTGCAATGTTTTCTGATCTGGAAGAGTACGATTAGGATATATTTTGTGTTATAACCTCCTGGCTTCCAAAGCATTGTAAGATGCAAGATCGTACATCAGATGCATATCTGCATATTCAATAAACGTATATTCCATATTTCGAATTATTCCACAATTAATTTCACCACGAAATCCAAATATTAGTAAATTAATATCCAAGTAAAGCATCAATGTGTCAACGATGTGATAGTTGATAAGTTCTAAAATTCAGGATGTTTATTTCTTTTGTACCTAGCAACGTTACTTTGTTTTTGGTGCCGATAAAATAAAATACACATTTTTTGCTAACGTAGGACGAACTGCAATTCATAGAATTAGACGTTTTTAACTAAAGAGGTAAACTCTAATTTTGGATTAAATTTCTTTTATCATAAGGTTGAACGTTGAACATTTGATAGTACTAAAAATGTATCTTTTATCGCAAGACGTCACATACATGATGTAAATAAAATGACGTTTATTCAAAAACGGTTTGAAACAAATACATGAATGAAGAGTACTTAATTTTTATTCAATAGTTAAAAGTATGTAAAAAACGTTGTCCAAAGTTCTTATCATACAGGACGTAAAAAATGGGGTCATGAGGATCACAGCTAGTCCGTTCCTGCAGTTGTGAGTAATTCACAATACTTTCTTGATTCGTAATTTGGAGGGACTTACCTGGTATACACCATATTAAAAAAATTGAAATATACCTGGTGGTTCAATAATTATGTGTACAAAACTTGATTCTATATAAGCTATTTGGGAGCCCACATCTCCGAAGAAGGAGCCTATACGAAAAGAGTTTATTTGAACTAGTAATATCTCTTTCAGGTGTTTTTTCTTATCTGGGAGATTTTCCACATTTTCTCGGATATTCTGTATAACAAAACTAGCTAACAAGACGATCTTACTTACATGGATCAGACCTTCTTAGTAAATTTGCTTTTACTCTTAGATGCAGAAATAATGGAAAATGTGCAATTCAACTTTCTTAGTAGAATTGGTCTCATTGTTCATGAAAACGGAAATCATTTTAAACATTTTCCTAGAGTTCAATTAAACAATTAGATAAATATCAATTTTCTTTTTTGGTTTGTTATTGACTTGGGCTAGATCCTTATAGTTTAGCTTCTGGAATTTTTCGCTAGTGTTTCATATAGATCTTTTAGAGACACTCTGTATATAGTTTGTAACATTAAAATTATCATAGTATGACGGTATAGTGGTTTTACAATGATTGTATATTTTGTTTATTAAAAGTAATTATAATTAACTTTTATTAGAATTTTTTTTTTATTGTGTTATACTTAGGTGCTCAGTTATCAGGTGGTCAGAAACAGAGGATAGCAATTGCAAGAGCTTTAGTTAGAAATCCAGCAATTCTATTGCTCGATGAAGCGACATCGGCTTTGGATAATACTAGCGAAGCCAAAGTACAAGCTGCATTAGATAAAGTTAGTATAAATTTGATAGTGTTGAATTGTGTATAGTTCTTTATGCTGGCATATTTTTTTCAATGCATTTGGTACTAATAATATAAAACATATTTTACCTGTTAGTCTCGAATTATATGGCTTTGATTTGTTTTTGTTATATGGCGAGTCGATTGATATGAGTATCTTTAATTGTTAATAAAAATTAACTCTCAAACTCAAATTTATTCACAAAGTAGATTAACTAAAAAGTGATAGTTCAGCTTGTTTTTACTTTAAGCAATTTGATGATATTAGGCAACGATTGTCAAATATTCTATATCCCAACTCTAAATTTATCAAATTTCATTTTTTTTACATAAATACGAGAATTTTCTCAGTAATAAATTACATAAATTTTTCCGTTGCATATTATTTCGCTGCCCTATGATGAAAAGTGTTTATACCTATTTTTGTGTCTCCAACTTTGATGGTTTTTGAAACGTGAAATTTATTTTTACTGTTCTACAAAGGCATTTCTTGAATTCCTTTTTTTTTAAAGGGACTTAGATCATAAAAATACTACTCTAAATTTTATATATCTGTCTTTACGACTATTGTCTTAGTGTCAAGTAGTACTGGATAGTCTGAGAAAAAATAGCTTAAAAATCAGTGGTGTTGGTACTGAATCAATCGGGCATTCAAGCGAATGAGAAAGTAGATCGTTTGACAAAGATAGGAACTGAGATTGAGCCATTTAAATCTCAAAATCGTATCCGTTCCAAAGGCCATAGGTTAGAATAATTTAAAACTGTTCCTGAAAACAAATCCATCATAGTTTGGATCAGAGATTGGCTGAGCCCTAATAGCGTATATATACTCTCATATACTCACAATCCGATATATAAAAGGAATATCTGAGAAAATAATTCATATTGCTCGAACCACATAATCGATCTATTTTAAAATGATATTTAAAAAACCATAAAATAACAAAACTTGAAAAAGTGTAAATATGTTATTCTCTACTTACCATAGACTATAAAAAATATAACTTCGGAAAATGTTCAAATTTGGTCATTGTACGCTTTTTCTCTCATCCATGCATTGTGGCACGTGTAGCATTGAATATTAAGGCAACCAGTACTTTGACATATAAGTCCTTAATATATTCAAATTAGACAAACTACGTTTACAAGGTTTCACATGACAGCAGTGAAATATACAATAAAGATATAAAACAATCTCTATAAACTTGGATTAGGAAATATTCCAAATCTGGAATTGAGACAACGAATCCTAAAGAATCTTGTTTCCATGGAGAAAATACCCTACACAAATATCTATCGCGCTTTAGTACATACACCAAAATGTCAAACTCGAAGTTTTAGGATGACCCGATTCGAGGTATTCTAATGGAAACGTTGTATAACAAAAACAAGTTAGAAAATCATCTTCTAGTTAATACTATCCCAATGCTATAATTTTAGTTCTTAAAATAGTAAATGGTTTACAGGCTAGCCGGAACAGAACGACTATTATAGTTGCTCATAGATTATCCACTATTAGAGGAGCTAACAAAATCGTAGTAACATCAAATGGAAAAGTTGTAGAACAGGGAACGCATGATGAATTGATGAAGTTAGAAAACGAATATTACACTCTGGGTATAGTAAATTGACATTCCTAAAATTTAAAACTATAAATAAATAAAAATATTTTTAGTCTTGGGGAAATTTAAACAAGAATGTTTTTTGTAGTGACGACGCAGGTTCAAAGCAGTGAACAATTTAGAAATGAGGGGGATGGAAAACATGAAAAACATGAAAAGAAACAACTTGAGTTAGCTGACGATGATGATGATACTATTCCACCTGTCAAGGTAAAAATTAAAATATAAGCAGAATATTTACTATATCGGAATCATTTCTTAATATATTTAAACATATGTCCTAAGTGATATGATATTTTTGACAATAAAGATTTTAGCATTAAGCTATTTATTTTGATTCAGCAAGATTATTTCCAACTATTTTTTTGTAAGTCTGATAAAAATACTGTCTCCCTAGTTTACTTACATGGTCCAACTTTAAAACTGGTCTAAGTTGGCAGTAATTGGTTTAAACTGACAAGTTCGAAAATAAGTTAATCAAATTTTGAACCTTAACAACTCAAGGATATAAATTTTTTTTTATTAGTCAATCTGTCATAATGGAAAATTTTGTTTATTTTCGGGAGACTCCTATTCCTCTTAGCGATTATGTCTGTTATCATTAATTTTAATATATTAATGATTATGTGTTGATATATATGATACAAATTGTAACAATATTATAAACAAAACAAAACTAGCTAATTAGAAGGTGGAACTTCCATGGCAACTAGATCTGCTCTAAGCCTTAAACCTGCTTTGTGAATCTGGAAGTTAAACGTGTCACTGTCACTTCCTAGTATTCTTCTATTAATTATTTTTACATCCAACCTTCTCTCTGTCCTAATTTTCTTTAACTGCACTTTACAGGCGCTATTTTTTAGGAGATAGAGAAATCTCAAAAGTAAAACTGTCCTTTTCCTCCAAATCAGCAGATTTTCTGGTATCTTTTATGGAACTTATTGTTTCTAAGTTTGGACTTATGTGATTAAATAAAGGTACAATTAAATTAACTCCAAAGTAAGAGTGATCTTCAGCAGTGAGGGTAGTCAGGCACTGAATCGGATGTTTTCGAGTAGCCTGGAAAATCATCTGGTTTCAACTAAAATGTTCCCGTTTTAGCAAAATTATTGTTGCTTAGCCATTGACTATAGAAAATATTTTAAATATTGTCGCCCAAAATTGGCTTTCATCGCCCTGTGTAGCCAATAAGCTAAGAAAAAACCTAACATCTACAATACCTACTGTAAGGTAGTAAACACTATAATGGTTGCTACAACAATCTTAAAGTTTACAGTATATTAGTATTGTGGGGAGGATGGAAGATCATGCTTCTAGTACTAACAATTTAAACTCTCCTTTTTTTATAAAGGGCGCCACTTAGTTTTATAAAAATAAAGAACTAAGAAAAAATTACCGAATAGTCTTAAGTTGAAAAATTTCAATAAACACAAAAGTACTAGCACGTAACTACAGACTATATTGCAATATAAAAAAAATTCTAACATTCATTTTTTTTTTTTACTTGGAATAGATATAATTTTAGGGAAAATTACAAAATTTAAAATTAAAAGAACTGCAATTGAACTTTTGTAGACCAGAAAATCTATATATCCTTTATCAAGGTAACCTTAAATCTATTAATAAATTAGGTTATATGAAGGAGAAATAGTTGATGTTAACTAGGAATGTAAAAGGTTATATTTTTCTTCACCGAATTATAAAAAATTTATAAGGATTGCTCAGGGCCTCGATTACTAAATCTGTGTTTTACAAAAACTAGGACGCCTCTAGACTACAGCGCCAGCTATTTGGTAAGTGGAAAATAGTTGAATCAAAAAACTAGAACACAGTTGAAACCAAAATGGGTGTCGAAGTTAGGCGAGCGACATAAAAAGATCTATATGAAAAAATGGATGAAAGAAGAGAAACCCTAAAACAAATCAGAAATTGCATGAGAAAATATACAACTTATTTGTTAGAACTCATCCCAGAAAAGGCTTTGGTTTCCTTTAATAAAAATTTTAAAAAAGCAATTCTAAAAACTGCTAGTAATATCAAACACTTGCCATTCTGGAGCGGTTCACGTTCAGACAGTAGGTTAATTATATTTCGCACTTGACCGTTTCAGTGAAGGTGCATTCACAATGAATACAAAACAGACTGATGATGACGGGAATGCAACCAACTATAATAGTTACTCGCTTCTTATTTGATTGCATACTAAATACATGTTTAATTATTTTTACTCCAGTTTTTTCCAATATTTTGCAATTGGTTTGCTAATTTAATATTGATTAAAATTTCTAGATCGGTTTATATTTGAATTTTGTATTTTTTTAAATTTTGCTGCTATAAATTTTATATTTTACTGTGCTTCACTTTAGTTTTTCATGGGCAGATTTTAAAAATTCGATAAAATTCGACTTAACAGAACTTGGTAATAAAATATTATATGATTAACGTTTCTTAATTTTTGGAGTAACATTTTGGTAGTATATGCTTTCAATTATCTGAAAAATTAAAGACCAATCAGATTGCAAAAATAAAACAACGCCTAGGACTACTAGGGGAAAATAACATTTGCGTGCTCGACAAGCACTTGAATAGTTTTTTATCCAATATACCCCAGTTATTCTGAGATTAGGTATTTATATTGTTTCTTACGAGAGAATAAAAACCTTCTAGCTGATCGCTGTTTTAAAAATTTTTAATTGATAAACGTAACTATTACACACTGTCCTTAAGCGTAAGCCATAAAATAGCCTCAATCTTTGTTTTGTCTCCACTTAATTTACAAACCATAGCCACGGTTCAAACACTTTATATTCTATGTCGATATAGTATATATCAAAAACCGCCCTCAAAATATACATACACACAGCTGAGGAACTTTCTGTAATACTATTTAATAAATTCAAATTCTTAACATAGACAATAGTTGAGTAAAATCGTCTTTAAATTAGTTGAAATGAATCTTCAAAAATTACTCATATTACTCCAAATAGATTATATTTTAAAAGTATTTTATCTTTTTAGGAACAAGATGAAGCAGCTGAAGTCGACAATTACTTTAAAAAAGCATCGATAATGTCCATATTAAAATTAAACTCTCCGGAATGGTTCCTTCTACTCCTTGGTAGTATTGGAGCAGCTATTATGGGATGTGCTATGCCTATTTTTGCAGTTTTGTTTGGAAGTATTTTACAGGTATAAAATAATACTAATAATTTTTATTTATTTTAAATGTCAGTTTTTAGCTTTCAGTACTTCCGATGACGAGAATACACACTGAATTTTCTTTTCAGTTTTTTGATTGATTTTATAATAACTCAGTTATGCTTTAGGTCATTTTGAGACTGTTAACTTCTAGAGAAAAGAAATGAAAAAACAAAATTTTAAAAATCATGGTTCTTGTGTTTAGACCGTGTCAAATTGGAATTTTTATCCGCCGTTGTAACGCTGGATCACAGTGCGCTGAACACCAGTTGGTTATAAATACCGGACTATCGCTTCTCAATGGTCATTCAGTATTCTAATTTCGTGAAGCAAAGTTCCCTGAAGATGCCTCAAATAATAATTTAAATTTGACATGATCTAAAACAAAAAATCATGATTTTTAACTTGACCAAAGCCGTGAAAGAGTTCGTTCTTTCTAAACCAAACTTTGTTCAATATTAATCTTAAATAACTTTTTAATTTTTTTAGCGATTTTGATCGTTATATGTCAATATGCAGGTGCTTTTTCGTAATTGCTTTTTTATACTAAGTTTGCAAAAAGTTCTGTTGGATCAGGTGTAATACAGAGTAACATCAAAAGTTGTATTTTGCCCTGAATTTGTGAACACTCTGTGAAAGTGTTGAACAATACAATGATGTGTTTTTTATTACATTTTTAAATCTCATAATTTCTTAACATTTATTTCTTTGATTCAAAAAGTAAATTTTGATATCATTTATCTACTTTTGATAAACCCATAATACATCATTTATCTAGGAAAATCTCCATCAATAAGTCATTCTAAAATAGTTCAAAAATATTTAATACAGAACATGTTTTGTCTCATAATTTTTAGGTCCTTCAAGATAAAAATCATGATTATGTTAGAAGCGAAACCAATAAATATTGTGTGTGTTTTGTCCTGGCTGGAGTAATGGCTATGATTGCGACATTTTTCCAGGTAAAGATATAGCAATGGAAATTCTGATTTAATTTATTATTTTCATAAATCGCGTAATTTTAACTCTATACTCTCTCAACTCCGCATATTTCAAAACACTTGCAACTTATCTAATAGCACAAATTCTCACAGTAAGTTAAAAAATGAACCATATATGCATCTCGCATATTTTCATTGATTAAAGAGAAAATAACATCATTAGATATAGGATTATTGGAAAATGAGTAATCTCCTCGCAAAGCTACATTTCTGAGAAAGTTGTCAAATTTTGTGTAATATATTACAAAAAATATACGACAATAAAATAATTATATGATAAAATTTTTATATAAAAAATTGAACCGACTTCTAAAATTTATGTTAAAATGTATATATATATATATATATATATATATATATATATATATATATATATATATATATATATATATATATATATATATATATATATATATATAGGGTGTATACGGAAGGGGTAGCATTCTCTCTTAGTCTTCAATATTTTTGATATGTTCAAAAAAAGTCCTTCTTGATAAAAAGTTTTGTTTACCTTTGAATTTCAAAACAATGGTCAACGTCGTGGTAACGTATATAGGATGTTCAAAATATTCAAAAGTGTAGAATTAATGTTAAATTAAATACTTAATTTGTGATTTTTTCTTACAAGTTTTATTGAACGAACTTATTCCGAAATAAAAGCGTAGTTTATTTTAAAAAATGCAAAAAGTAATGTTACCTTTAATTTATTGTTAAGTAGTGTTGTGAAACCCTAACAATAAATTTGAAATAGACAGATAATTATTTCACATATTGACATTCTACTAGTACACATTTTTTTTGTCTTATTCTAAATTTTTCGCTAGTACACCGTTCGAATATATTTGCATTTATTTGTAACAATTTATTCTTTTAGTAAGTCAATAATGTCATTAAAATCATTGTTGTAAACCTTTTACTTTAAGTAATCCCATAGAAAATAATCTAA
This sequence comes from Diaprepes abbreviatus, assembly GCA_034092305.1. Taxonomy (NCBI): domain Eukaryota; kingdom Metazoa; phylum Arthropoda; class Insecta; order Coleoptera; family Curculionidae; genus Diaprepes; species Diaprepes abbreviatus. The sequence goes on from JASJET010000069.1 coordinate 1,146,150, forward strand.
TAGAGTTAGATCAGGCGACCGAGCAGGTCAGGTTATTAGTCCCAGACGGCCAATCCACTTCCTCTGGAAGTGAAAGTTTAATCAGTTTGTCACTCGCGATGTGGTGTGAACAATGCATCCGACTGGTTTAAAAATAGTTTCTTCCAAATTCTAAATCTTCCTATTTTTGTTCTGTCATAACCAAATTGGTGAAATTTCCGTATATAAATTTTAGTTTAAATTGTTTACTAAAAAATAAGGTCCGTTGTTTCTATGATACGTTACACCGCCCAAACATTAACTTTTTAAAATTTTTGACTATTAGTGGCAATTACAAAATTCGGTTTTCCTGTAAACGGTATCAACAATTTTATGAAAAGGCTACCTCATTAGAAGTAAAAGTTGCCTCATAGAAAAATGAAGTATTCCTACAAAAAAATCTCTTTACTGAAATATTTTCACCCATTATTCAAAAAAACTCCAAATAGCGAGCTTCATATCCATCCTGTGGTTTGTTAAGAATTTTTGGTTTAAATACCCGAAATTTGTTGCTTACTAAAATCGTATTATGAATATGAAACTTGCTAACTGTACCTAAGATGTTTTGCTGCTTTCCTAAAAGATCATTTAGGATTTTGTTCATTTTTTACATCCCCGGTAGCATCAATTTTTTTAACTTTCCGACGGCTCTTCGAGTTACTAAACATTTGGATGCTTTAATTGAATACTTCAATAGCATATCAATAAGATATATTTCCAATATCATTAAATTATACTAAATAAATCCGTAGCTCTAATGTTAGCATGGTCAATTTGTTATTTAATAACTATTTTTTGGCAAAACACAAATAAAGTAATAAATGTTGACATTGACAGAAAAGTATCCATTGTCGAATTAATTTACGTCTTCATTCAAAAATAGAAATATTTATTGCAATAACACCTCAAAAATTTTATTTTTTAGTAGATATTAAATAAATTCCAGATAAGAATATTTTATTCAAAATTCTACATATTTGAATATTTTAAACACCCTATATATATGAATGAATGAATAAATGGTGATACTTAATCATCGATGCCTAGGCCTCGTTGGGCCCTTTACATCTCACTATAGCTGCAGGTCATTCGAGGCCGATAGACTTTGCGAATCCTAGAGGCCTTCTTTGATTGAACTTGTCTAATCGGTTTCGGTGATGAAATTATATCTTCAAAATGTCTCTGCCTCAGTCCCTTAAGTGCTGGACACTTTCTGAAGACATGATCAACAGGTTCGTCCCCCTCCAGACACCATCTGCATATCGAGTCATCTACGACTCCAATCTTATGAAGATGACCCCTCAGGTGACAATATCTTGTCAACAGTCCCACGATATTTCCCATTTATTTCCTTCTTAAAAAAAAAGGTTAACTAGTAATGGTGCACTAGGTCCCTTTATATGTTCATTGGTAAATCTTATTTCAGGAGCTCCTCTCCAAGACCCAATAAATTTACTTTCCAGCAACAAATTTTAATTTTCTTTTACTAACAGTAATTGGAACAAGTAAAATTGGTTAGGGTCCAAATTATTCAATCGCGGACCCTATTTTTGCCAGACGGCTCGGTTCCTCCTTTGTATACCCGACTGTTCAGTACTTCCTTGTACTCAGACTATATATAAAGATTTATCATTTAACACTTGTATTTATTGATATAATTTTTTATTCAATTAAATTTTTAGATGTACATGTTTGGTAGAGCCGGCCACAAACTTACACTCAGAATAAGAAGTCGGATGTTTGAAGCAATGCTTAAGCAAGAAATCGGATATTTTGATAGGAAAGAAAATGGTGTGGGTTCATTGTGTGCGCAGTTGTCCAACGAAGCTGCTCAAGTTCAGGGGGTATGTTGCCTAAGGAAATAATCTAATTCACTCAAATATTCCTACTTTAAATCAACAAATGTCCATTTGAACAATGCTGCTTTTATTAGCATTGGATAAATGTTCTAATCTGCGAACAAATTGTTTTGTGAAAGCGGCTGTTAAAGACTCCGTAATATTCGTAGGGCTTTCCTTTTCTCCGTAAATGATATTGTTTGATATATTTCAACAATAAGATGTCAAATATTTAGTACCAGCAAATTTATGCATCCAAAATTAGCTGGGAGGAGCAATAAACTGTCAAACAAATTATGTCAAATTAACACCATTTCAACAACGCATAACATAACAAAACTAAATTATATTAACCTAAATTAAAGTGTAAGCAATAATAATAGGTGTTTCGGTTAACAATGTTGATTTTAATGGCCTTACTAATATATTTGTTGGTATGTATTAATAAAATCTATGACGTTTAGAAAGGTAAGCATACTTACGCCATTAAAATCCAGTTTGTTACAAATTGTCATTATACAAAAAACATATTTCTTTATAGGTTTGAGAATGTCGAACTTTGTATCAGGAAAAATTGTTTTGCGAGAAAATTTAATAACCTTCTTTAATTTGAAGAAAAATTTATTGATTGTTGGTTAAATTTATGATGAGAATGTTTTGACACAAAAAAACTTGCGAAAGATGGTTTAGATGCATTAAAAGTGGTGATTTTGACGTAAAAGGCAAGGAGCATCCAGGTTAGCCGAAAAAGTACAAATATGCAGATTTGCAAGAATTTTTGGATGAAGACTCAACTCAAACGTTAAAATAATTGGTAGCAGCATTGAATGTTTCCCAATCTACCATTTCCGTAAATCTGAACCCATTGAGCAATATCCAGAAAGAAAGAAAATGAGTTCCGTATGAATTGAAAGAACATTAAAACATTAAAAAGCGAAAAACTACTTGTGAAATTTTGCTTGCCAAACAGAAAGAAAAGGTTTCTGCATCAAGTTGTGACAGGTGAAAAAAGTGAACCTTTTGGATAATCCGAAGTGGAAAGAAACAAGAGGAAATCTTGGCCAGCCTTCAACATCACAGCTAGTGTGCAATATTTATGGAAAAGAATGCTTTGTTGTATTAGCTGTGCATTAAGAACTACTAAAATCTTGTAAAACAAATGCTGGTGATCGATATCGAGAACAACTGATAAAATTAACCCGCGCATTGAAGAAAAAACGATCAAAATACGCCAAAAGTCTCGATTAAACCATTTTTCAACATTCAAAGTGTAGAAAACTATTTTGAAAACGTTAAATGGGACGTTCTATCCCACCTGCTGTATCCATCGGACTAAACTCCTTCGTACTACTATTTATTTCGATCAATGCAACACGGACTTTTAGAACAACGCTTACATTCTCATAAAGAAGTGAAAATTTGACTTGATGAATGGTTGGCCTCAAAAAACGAACAGTTTTTTTTGGCGCGGAATTCATTCTTTGACAGAAACATGAAATATACATATGCTTTTGTTATTCTCGAAATATAAATGGCTACCCTCGTATTATCTCAAAAGTAATGAAGACAATACCGCAGAGTCCTGGTCCTGATGTAGTAGAAGACTTATGGCTTCAACTAAATGGAAATATAAGGAAACTCGGTATTTCTCGTAGGAGCATTTTTGAAAATAAAAGTATATGTAGAATATTAGAAAAAATTAGTCCAATCCATGCCACACAGGCCAATGAATGAAAGTGGTGATACTCGATTTTCGATACTTAAGCTTTATTGAGTCAATTACATCCCACCATAATCGCAAGTCATTCAACGTCGATAGCCTTTGAAAATCCAAACTGCCTCGTTACTGCACCTTCCCTGACTGCTTTGGGTAATAATATTATATTCCTGAAATACCTCTGCCTCAATTCGTTGATTGCTGGGCACTGTCTGTGAATATGCGCAACAGTTTCATTCTCTTCCAGGCACTATCTCCATACCGAATCATCTGAGATGCCAATCTTATGAAGATAGGCTTGTTGGTGACAATGTTTCGTCAGTAATCGCACCACGATCAGCAGTTTGTTCCTTGTCAGGAAAAGAAGCTTTCTAGTAAGCCAAGCATTGGATCCAATTATATGTTCCTTGACACATCCCATTCCAAGGGCTTCCTTCCAGAATTCAATCAGTTTGCTTTTTAGTAACAGTTTTAGTCGTATCTTACCAACAGTAATTGGAAATGTGTAATAAATTGGGGTTTGTCTGGCTCAGCTGCGATCCCTATTTTCGCTAAATTGTCTGCTTTCTGTTTTTCGTATATACCCGAGTGACCCGAAATGCACACTAGACTAAATGTGCAGCAGTTTGTTGTTAGGTTATCAAGTACCTTTCTGCACACAGACACAAGTCATAAAGCTATTACAATGGACCGCATAGTTAATATTGCAGTCCTACTCTCCGAGCATATATCAATAGTCCTATATCTGTTTATGTCTCTCTCGCAGAAATGAACATAACGCATTTCTCTGATATGTTGTCTAACGCCCACTCGATGACGATACAGGTGATTAGAGTAGATCGTCCATTCGACAGCGCACTTTCGACTCTTGTAACGAGTCGATGTAGCGACGTCTGGATTATCCTACTTGGTAAGTCAATTATAAGGATCCTTGATATATCGATCCACCGTTATCTTTTCTAAAAAACTAGTCAAAATTATAGGATCGAATGACTTAGAATTTGTATATATTGTTCTTCCTACCTAGGAATAAAGACTACTACTCCCTTCACGCTACTTGTATGTATCCCAGAATCATGCATGACCAGAATAATTTTACCAGATGGCGTGTTATAATAGTGGAGGAATTTTATAATAAGGCTGAAAATATACTATCCTTACAAGGTGACTTAAAGAGGGCAAAAGTTTCCATTGACCATTTTATCCTGTTATATGTGTGTTATTTTGGATATGTTGTAGTTACGATGTACTAAAGAGACTATCTATTGATCAATGAGAGATACAGAAATAGCATAACATCAATTAAGACATACCCTGGAGCAGACGTATCGTCTAATCATAATCCACTAATTGCGAACATGAGAATAAAACTAAAAAGAATTAGCAACATAACATCCAAAAAAGCAGTTGATCTCAATAAACTAAGAGATTCAGAAGTAAAAGAACAGATCGTAAAGGAAATTGACGAAACACTGAGAACGATACAGACCACAATACAATATACACCAGATAATATCAACGACAACTGGGTCAAACTTAAAACAGCGTTAAAGGAGCCATCTGAAGAACATCTACTTAAAAGTGAGGTATATAAGAAGGAATGGATGACAAACGAAATACTGAACTTGATGAACGAAAGAAGGAAACATAAAAACAAAGACAAACAGAAGTATAAAGAACTGCAGAAGGAAATTCGCTCGAGGATACGTTCAGCTAAGGAAAAATGGTTCGGGGAAAAATGTGAAGAAATTGAACAACTACAAAATAAGCACGACAGCTTTAATACACACAAGAAAATTAAAGAATTAACAAAAAGGCAAGACAGTAGACACAACGTATTGATGGACGAAAGAGGAAACATAATTATGGACACAGAAGAAAAATTGAGAGTCTGGAAAGAATACATAGAGCATCTGTATAGCGATCAACGCAATGAGGTAGAAAACGAATATATCAGCAGTGACACAGGACCAAAAATAACAAGTGAAGAAGTGGAACACACGATAAAAAGAATGAAGACTGGGAAAGCTACAGGTCCAGATGAGTTACCAACAGAAATAATCAAACTCATTGAGGGACGTAATTTAGAAATGATTGTGGAACTATTTAATAGCATTTATAAATCTGGTATAATACCGAAAGAATGGCTACTAACAACAATAATAACTTTACCTAAAAAGCCAAACGCGAAGCAATGCTCCGAACATCGGACCATCAGTCTTATGTGTCATATGAAGAAAATATTCTTAAAGATCATTCATGGTAGAATATACAAGAAATTAGAAACAGAAATCGGACAGACACAATTCGGATTTAGAAACGGACTAGGAACTAGAGAAGCACTATTTGCTTTTAATGTCGTAATACAGCGATGTCTGGATGTAAACCAAGACGTGTTTGTCTGTTTCTTGGACTACAACAAGGCGTTTGATACAGTTCAACATGAGACATTGTTGCAATTACTCAGAAATAAAGGAATTGACTCAAGTGACATTAGAATAATAACCAACCTATACTACAATCAAGAAGCTATAGTGCGCATTAATGGCTCCGAATCAGAAAAAATAAAGATAAAAAGAGGTGTAAGACAGGGCTGTGTGTTGTCGCCAACGTTGTTCAATCTCTACTCGGAAGAAATAATTAAGAAAGCCCTGGAGAACGAATCAGCCGGTGTAAAGATCAACGGTCATCCTATTTGTAATATACGATACGCTGATGACACGGTACTCATGGCAGAAAGTATCGAAGATCTCCAGAGACTATTAGATAAAGTAATAGAAACAAGCGAGGAATTTGGTTTGTCACTGAATACAAAGAAAACTAAATTCATGATAATTACGAAGAAACATATCGACAATATCAACCTATATGGAAACAACGAGCGAATAGAACGAGCACGAAACTACAACTATCTAGGAGTAAATATTAACGAGTCAAATGAATATACACGGGAAATAAGAATAAGAATAGAGAAAGCCCGAAGTGCGTTTAACAATATGAAACAAATATTTTGTAGCCGAAATCTAAGCTTAAAATTGAAAGTGCGATTGCTTAAGTGTTATGTTTTTTCGGTCTTGTTGTATGGTGTGGAGGCGTGGACGCTGAACAAACAGTGTATGAATAAATTGGAAGCATTTGAGATGTGGGCGTATCGTAGAATCTTGAAAATCTCCTGGAAGGATAGAACAACTAATCAAGAAGTACTTGACAGGATGAACAAACAAAAAGAGGTAACACTGACTGTTAAAATAAGAAAGCTTCAGTACTTGGGCCATATTACAAGAGGCAATAAATACCAATTGCTCCAATTGATTATGCAGGGGAAGATTCAGGGCAGGCGCAGCATCGGGAGGAGAAGGATGTCTTGGCTGAGGAACCTCAGAGAATGGTTTTCTTGCAGTTCTGTTCAACTGTTCCGGGCGGCAGCTTCTAGGGTTAGAATTGCCATGATGATAGCCAACCTTCGCAGCGGAGATGGCACTTGAAGAAGAAGAAGAAAGAGATTTGCCGTTGTTCTGCCTATTCATCATCCTATTGACTTTAGCCTGGATAGTACGCTCTATGGTCTAAGGGATAATATTGTAAACAGATAATTGCCAACAAAGTGTTGATCTGGTTATATGATTATATTTATCCTGCTTTTGTATAAGTGTACCAATTTCATTTTGGCATTGAAAAAAGGCGTATATTTTTAATTTAACATGCTATTGATTTTAATTAATTAATTAGTTTATAAATAAAATAAATATAGGCTTCGTTATAAAAATTAACAATGCATTTGGCTGTGCATGATAACTTGTACAAAAAACAAAATAAGTCTTGATATTTATTGTTTTAAATATATTTTTAAAACCCGTCATTTCTTAGGCCACTGGTCAACGAATTGGTGCAATCACGAATTCATTGGCAACATTGGGTTTATCACTCGGACTTGCTATGTATTATGAGTGGAGACTTGGTCTCTTAGCTTTAGCATTCTTCCCTTTGATAGTATTCGCGACTTTCATGCAAAGAAGGCAAATGACTGGTGAAAATGACGCTTATAGAGAGTCTTTAGAGAAATCAACAAAGGTTGGTATTAGTAAATAATTTTTTGACAACAAATACTATTTACGTTCTGGTTTTATGAAAATAGTACTTAGCTTAACAGGCTTTCATTTATTTCAAATAATTATAACTATGACTAACTTTTAGCTTGCCGTCGAGGCTGTGGGCAATTTTAGAACAGTGGTATCTCTAGGATGTGAAGAGAAATTTTATAACCTATATATAAATGAACTAGTTCCTCATATTAAAAGGAGCTTAAAAAATACCCACAGTAGATCATTGCTTTTAGGTAGGTATTGGTAATGTATGAACTCGAATTAAAATATTCATATAATCCAAATATTAAAAGAACCTAATTAACTCCGAAGATTCAAACAAAAGCGGAATCGGCGTAATTTTTAATTTTTATCTCAATTGTTCATCAAATTTTTAAAATTTGAAATAATTTTTTATTTTGCCGTTTGGAAATTAATCTGAATATTTGTTTTTTTTCTGGAAAATATAACCAACCAATTCATGCAATGTAATTAGTTCGTAGTATATTCAGCTAGATGAAAAGAGAGTAGGGCACGTTTCTATAGGCGTCTAAGAATCAGTATAGGGGCATTGATTTAGATCTTTTTAGTTGATAACATCTTATAAGTGTTGCTAATAATTTTAATAATCATTTTTCCGTTCTAATACTATAAATACCATTTTGTTGTCGCACATTTTTTTCTGTTACCTGTGTTGATTATGATGCTGTGGTTTTGATGAAATCTCAAACAATATACTGAAAAGATGTAAAGGATATTTATCTGATATTTCTTAATTAATCGGTCTATTGAAAATAGGTGTTTTCTCAAGCAACTCAATTTAGCATCTACGTCGAAAAAGATGGTCTAAATGATTATAACAATTATATAGTATAATTGTTGTGTGTTGATGAGAGTGATGTAGTCGTTAACGCACCAGCTTTGCACCTAGATAACCCAAGTTCTCATCTTAGTCGTAACATCAAAATTTATTTATATACTTGCCTCTTCACAGAAGGCAATGGCAAACCACTGTGCAATTTATTGCCTAACAAAAACCATTCAGATGTGCTTCGGAACACACCGATGGTCCCACATATTTATGTACAACATATTTGTCACGCAACGTAGATGTGTGTGAGAAATGGCCTATGCTCGGCAAAGCAAGGCATTTGAGGAAGTAGTTTGCTGTCAAATGTCTATGAAATATATGAAAACTATACTAAAAATTCATTGACTTAATCGCTGGGGAAAAATAAATTGATAAATTCTTCTCAGCGTTGTTTCACTCAATCTAAAAGAACCAAAATACCACTTTATAACTTTTCAGTTAAGAATTGTCGATGTAGAAAATTGAAGCTGTTGGAGTCAGGTATAATTATAGATTTATTCTGTGCTTTTGATTACATAAATCACTATATTTTACTTGCTAGATTATTTATATATGGTTTTTGAGATAAATCTATACAACCATGGTCAATCCTAAAAAATAGAAGACAATATATTGCAACTCATCAAACAAATTTAAGTTGTTTTTTTTTTAAGCCAGGGTGTCTCACATGCTTCTCTTTTGAGTCCACAATTGTTCTGCTTCCGTTATTTTTTATGCAGATGATACACATGTTTTAATTGGGAAAACTCGTTTTTCAATATTCCCTTAAATTCGTCTTTTCCCGAAGACAAATCAAAAAATCTAAATAAAAACCGGTTTCGATCCGATAGGCATTAAGAGGAATTCTAAATCATAATTTTCTCTAACAAATTTCAAACTCTAACTAAAGAAAATTACTTTTTGATTACATCATCAAGATTACCAACCTCCGTAGTCTTTGCTAATTCACGTTAGTATCTCCAGCACGTTCGTTCCACTTAAGTGGAGTTAGACATTTACTTTTCGATTCGCCTTAAGTATCTTAATATTAATTCCTATATAAACATTTTTCGATAACTAAAAATGTCATTCAATGATTGTGAAAGAATCTACCTATTCGTTTAGTTGTGATCACTGTTTTTTAGTTGAGCAGGTAAAACAGTTATCATTACGAATTCTTAGCATTGTAATGAATGAAACACTAATTACTTTAGGCTGATTAACCTAAAAAGAGGAATTAAATAATCACCCTGTTAATGGACTTTAACCATGGAAACTGAAACAGTTTATATCTTATATCATCTAATATAAATTTAATAGAAAAATAAATCAGTTATCATACTTAAGCCTTAACTCCGTTTTATTACTTCTGAGTCGTTCACATATTTTTTTAAAAATATATAAACCTAGATTTTTAGGTATTGAAATAAAAAATAATCAAATAAAATTACTATAATGCAATATATTCGTTCGATTACATGTCCAAAGAGTTAAATACTACCAAAATCACTAAAGTGAGTAGTTTTTCTTACAGTTTTTATATATTCTTTTAAATTTATAAATTTACAGTTTTTTTTGCAGTATTTTTCCAATTTACAATATAACAACTCTGCTTGTCCATCATACTGTTTTTAATTATTTAAAAATAGTTAAAATTGACACGTGTATTTGATAAGTCCAGAAGACAAAATATCGCACCAAAGTGCTTCAATTATCCATAGCTTACGCTAGTATCACACTGAGTGCAGGCGCGGATCCAAGGAGGGGGCGGTGGGGGCAATCGCCCCCCCCCCCAAGAGCTTTGAGATCAGAAAAATAGACCCGATTTTGCCTCTTATACTATAGTTTATTCAAGAACTAGAGAGAGTAATAAATCATTACCCTTTTTTTCTTCGCAAAATACCTGTGTTCTTTAGTTCGGTGTCTTTGGCAAAATCTGTTAGACATATATATTTTTCATAGGAATGGGTTAGAAATTTTATAGTCGAAAATACCGGTCTATTATAATGGACTATTTGCGTTGGATTTCAATATATATTTGGATATGTGAAGTGTTAAAAAGAATTTTAATCCTCGCAGGCGTCGGAAGGGGGTTTATTTTATCACTAAGTATTTATGGCTTAGAATATTAGTTTAAGCTTTTATAATATTATTTTATTTCTTATCATTTCTTCCCTCCCATTGAAAACTTGTTTTTCTTGCTGTAGCCACTCCCCCCAAGAACTTTGACTTCAGGAAAATAGACACGATTCGGCCTCTTATACTAGGAATGTGTATGCTGCCCGCATCCCCCCCCTTGTCGTCAACTTGTTTTTTCTTGTGATCGCCCCCCCCCTCTCCAAGAACTTCAAATTCAGAAAAATAGACCCGACCCTGCCTTTTACACTAGAAATGGGAATGTTGTTGATGTCTAGTGTTGAGAAGATTCTTATTTTTATCTTATCATTTATATTGGGAAAGTTAAATGGAAAACCTGTTTTATTTCCGTTGAAAAAAAGGCGACTTTAGTAGTGTTTGTTTAAGCAATTTAAATAGCAGTTTTTCGGGTTTTATTGTTTTCTTGATTATTTTATTATTATTTTCAAAATTGTTTTCTTACATTTTTTAGAATGACCAACAGGAGCAATTATTTTAGTACTTTGGAATTATCAATCATTATTTATAACTTTATCATTGTAAATAATTTCGTTTTCTATTTGATTTTGTTAATTAAGAACTTTCATTCGATTAAGCTCAGAAACGCACTTTTGTGGGAGCTTCAAAACCAAAGGCGATTTTTGACCAGCTAGATAGTAGTTTTTCTGAATCCTGAATTTATTTTTGGTATTGGTTAGCCCTAAATAATCTGTAGTTGTTTAGTACCAAAGCTGCAAGAGCCAAGAGGAACGACCAGACTTCCAGAGTACCTGTTTCACTGATATTTATTTATGTGTTTAGAGTAGCTACTATATAATATAAGACAACAGTAAATCGTAGGCAAAACGGCTATAAACTATCAAAGTAATTAGTTTGCAGGAGTCCAGTATCAAATGCTGTCACACCATATAGTCGAATAAATATATTTTCTTACAATGATTTTGTTTAGGAATTATTCTGTTTCCTTATGATGGGAAAATACATTCATAATTTCGATGGTCTGTGCCATATAGTTTTAAAATCATCCTTGACTTTAATGACTTTCATTTTTTCCGTGAGTAAAATCCCTTACATGAAAACCTAAAAAATACATTCTGTCAGGTCTTATGGTTAAAATCTATATAGAGTAATTATTTAAGTCTACTATTTAGTGGAATAAACACTAGTTTTTAAATTCCAAAGAACTTGATCGATGCAAGAAGAAAACATGAAGTATTTTAATAGTTTCGTAGCTAGCTAAGAACGTTTGTATGCCACTTCCACTCCTTTTGGCCAACTTGAAGAAAATAAATTGACGGACCACCCCTTAAATGACCTATAAGGATCAAAATAAAACTAGTTATTTTTAAATTCGCCTTAAAAGTGCAACATTTAATAAAACTAAATCGTAATTAATATTTAGAAAACAAACATTAATTACGACTGTGAACTATTTAATTCAGTAAATCCAAGTATTCAAAACTCCTCCAAATGTTCTTCTTCTTCTTCAAGTGCCTTCTCCATTGCGGAGGTTGGGAATCATAATAGCTATTTTAATTTTTGAGGCAGTTGCTCTAAATAGTTGCTTTGAACTGCATCCAAACCATTCCCTTAGGTTTTTTAGCCATGAAATTCATCGTCGTCCTACGCCTCTTCTGCCACTTATTTTGCCTTGGATTATGAGCCGTAAGATGCTGTACTTTTCTCCCCGCATAATGTGTCCGAAATATTGCAGTTTTCTCTCTTTTACTGTTATCTCGACTTCCTTTTCTTTCCCCATTCTTCTCAACACTTCGGCGTTCGTAAGTCAATCCACCCACGAAATCCTCTGAATTCTTCTATAGGTCCACATTTCAAAAGAGTGATATGTATACGTAACATTTAGTCAGTCGTATTTTCAGGGCTAACGTTAGATCTTTGCTGCAGATAACCTTTTTCATTCTAATAAAGTTGGCACGTGCTTCCTCGATTCTGGTTTTTATTTCGACGGTATAATCATTATTTTCTGTTATTAGGGTTCCCAAGTAAGTGTACTTCTTAACTCTTTCTATGTGCTGGCCTCCTACCATTAGGGTTTCATTATTATTGGTGTTGTTTTTACTAATTATCATGAACTTGGTCTTTTTCGTGTTAAGAGAGAGTCCATATTCTCCACTAACTCTTAATATTTTATTCATTATTTTTTCTAGGTCTTTCAAACTATCAGCTATTATTACGGTGTCATCTGCATACCTAATATTGTTGATTAAAACTCCGTTTACTATTATCCCTGCTGTTTCAGACTCAAGACTCTCCAATATGACCTCTTCAGAATAAGCGTTAAATCGTAAAAGTGACAATATACACCCTTGTCTGACTCCCCTTTGTATATCCACATCTCCGGATATTTCCTGTCCAATTTTTACTGCCGCTCGCTGATTGTAATACAGATTTGATATCAACCTTAAATCTCTTTAATCCAAATTTTTGCTTCTGAGAATCTCTATCAGTTTGTCATTTTTGACATTATCAAAAGCTTTGTTGTAATCTATGAAGCAGACATAGAGGTCCTGATTGATATCCAAGCATCTTTGAGTAAGCACATTAAAAGCAAATAATGCTTCTCTTGTACCCACCCCGTTCCGGAAGCCAAACTGTGTGTCACCAATATCCAGCTCCAATTTGGAATGTATTCTAGCGTGTACAATTTTTAAAAGGGTTTTCAAAGTATGTGACATGAGACTAATTGTTCGATAGTCACTGCATTCTTTTGAATTTGCTTTCTTTGGTAAACATATGAATGTTGATGTTAACATTTCTCGGGGGACGGTTCCTGTCGTGTAAATTGTATTAAATAATGTTGTTTGCAATAAATCCAAATTCTTGTCATTGATCAGCTTCAACAACTCACCTGGTATTTCATCTGGACCAACAGCTTTACTAGTTTTTATCGATCTTAATGCATAAATGACCTCTGCTTTAGTAATTTCAGGCCCCATGTCACCGCTCAGACTGTTTATAGAAGAATTTTCGTGTCTTTGATCTTCAAATAGTTTTTCTATGTATTCTTTCCACCTGCATAATTTTTGTTGTGTTTCCATAATAATGTTTCCCTCTTTGTCTAGCAATACGTTTGAGGTTTTTCTCTTTTCTATTCCAGCTAGTTCTTTGACTTTTTTGACTTTTTTTTTCCAAATGTTACCGTTTTTTAAATGTGGTTAAAATCTATCTCAGTTCATAAAAATTGTAATAAGGTGTAGAAATTTTTTATATTAGATAATACTTAGTTCTAGAGTGTAATTTAGGTTATTGTATTTTCTTCTCTCCCATTATTTTCATATTTTTGTTTGACCTTTTAACTGAAGAAATACATTATTTTTTTTTATATTATTTTGAATTTAACACATATTTTGAAATCAATCAATTCATATGTAGAAATTCTATTGTTACCAAAACTTAAAATGTGATTTAAAAGATCTTTAAATGGCATTTATGCCAACTAATAACACCAAAATTTAGATTTTAAGTGAAGCCAAAATATTATTTTTTTATTTTCGTCCCAATAACCCAATATTTTATGGAAGTTTGTGTTGTTAAGATCATATTTTCGATTTCAGGTTTTTCCAGAGGAATAATGTTGTTTGCATATTCAGCTTGTATGTTTTACGGTGGTTATCTGATTAAAAATGATAATGTTCCGTATGGAGATGTATTTAAGTAAGTAACTAATATTGTTATCTATCAACTCATTAAATTTGTCAGCAGAAATTCGAAAACGTTTGAAGTAAATGTTATTAAACACTTGTTTAGAGGATTCTACAAAGCTGCTAAATAAAAGATAATTCCATTTATATTAGAGGAAATATCTTAATTCTCAGCCAACTAAAAAAATAATATACTATAAAGCAGGCATATTCTGTTCTAATATGGTTGAAAACAAAGTACTATCTCCCAATGCAACGAAATACCAGCAAAGCCTTTCCCATGACATTGCACCACCACTTGCAGACCGGTTTCGAACTCATTGGTTATCGGGTAGGTAAGCGCACCTAAATATAAGAAAAGTCAATCATAAAAATCTATATACTATAAACCAGAGATATATAGATCTCTATGAAATTAAATATTCAGATTGTATGGAATGCTGAGAGATACAGCTGTTTATACTAGTCTTCATATTTTGTGTCGATAAAAGTTGCTCAAAGTATTTGCTTTTTTCACGTTTAGGTGCATTTGCCTACTCTGTACTAACGAGAATCAATGAATTCGAAACCGGTCTGCAGGTGGCAGCACACTGCCATGAGAGAGGCGTAGCAATTTTAAATAGTACTTTGTCTCTAATAGTATTAGAACAAAGCCCTTATAGTATAAAGTTGTTTCCGTTATTCGAGAACTAAAATAGTTTCTCTACCCAACTGCAATATATTCTATTCATCGTTGCTGTATAGTAAATATTAATTTTTACCGTGCACTTTGAACACACTGAATTTTCCAGACAAAGCATTTCCGACTATAATATTTTCGATTTTTTACTTATTATTAACTATAGAAACGGCTTTTAAAACATGTTAGCAACTCGTAAAAAAGCTTCGTATATTATAATTTGATAGCAAAATATTTCAGCTTGTTTACCTGCAACTACTTTAATTAAATACCCCTTATTCTTTTAAGGGTTGCACAGGCTTTAATTATGGGAACAGTATCTATAGCTAACTCGTTAGCTTTCACTCCGAACCTAGAGAAAGGCTTAATTGCTGCGAAGAAAGTTATGAACTTAATAAACAGAATACCGAAAGTTAGAGATCAGACAAATGCCATTGTAAAATCTGATGTAAGTATCATTATATTCATGAAAAACCTTTTGGTTCTACTTCGATCACTTTTTAAAAAAAATAGGAAAATGAATTAAATACAGAAGTTGTTTGGGAAAAGGAGGCGATCTCGTCTTCATTTACATATTTTTATTGGACAAGTGAGATATCTACATTTAGAACCTTCAAATTTAATCACATTTCACTATCTATATTTATATTCATAAAAAATGTGACGGTATGTTGTATTTATATTTTACTATACTCTTTTAGTTGTCGTGTAAATTATAACCGTAACTTCTGCCTAACGATAGGACACATTAACTGAATATGCTGATAATCATTCTCTCAGAATGTCCTTCACTGGATAAAATAGTAATATAAAATCGTTCATTCAAGGCATTTTTTTCAAATTAATTAAAATATAATCATTTAGTATTTAAAACTCATTTTTGCCCATGTTTAAAAAAAATCGTCCGCATGTCATTTTACTACCTATGCATGTTCATGAACGCATTAACTAGTTGTTGATTGTAGCGCCATTGTTGAAGTAACGTTGCGGCAAATTCTATTATACCTGACCGACGTTTGTTTATATTTTTAAAAATTACATTTTCATCTGTGGAGTATGTTCGATATCGAAATTATTCTGAAGATGTATTTTTTCCTCAGATTTCTATGAATATAGCCTGATTCTTGTAACTTTGAAACAATTTTACATTGAAAAAATACAAAACTTGTTATATCTTTAGAAATGCACATTTTGAATAATTCTTTTGATAGTCTAGAGAGAAAGCTGTGGAATTTTTACATTGATATGGGTATTTTTCAGAGAAGGGCATATTTTTTTAGATATTTTCGAGGACTGAAGAAACAAGCAGCGGACGAAGCGTCGTTTTGCGTGCGAAGCCACAGTATACTCTTCTCTATAATAATATAGTCATTGATTTTTAAAACAGTTTCGTTTGCACACTTTGTATTTCTTCTTACGTATCACTGTCTAAAAACGGCTTTCCCGAGTAATTTTTTTTTGTTTCAGAACCGATTTCATCTCCTGAAAAATTGTTCTTCAATGTTTTCGCTTTTTTCATATTATATGTTTTAGAAAAGATTGTAGTGTGAGGATAATAATGCTGTTTTTAACTGGACAGAATCTTCTTCAGTGGGAATAAGCGCGTGACGCTTTTGACAAGTTTTTTTGTAACTTGTAATCTTCTCTATTGCTATAGAGAATTTTCGTTTCCTTGAATCCCATTGAAAAGACCTTCTGCTGTGAAAACTTTTGCGTTGGCTGGAAGCTGTACTCCTCTTTCAATATTGGCATCTATATCATCATAAATATCTTTTCGTCTGGTCAAGTTAGCCCTAAAAAGAGAGGTAATGTTATCAAAATTCGCATAGAGCTGAAAATTTGTACAAATGTTCGAAACACCATTACAAATAAATTGTTAAAATTCTCCAACGATCCCATGCCTGGAAAAAAATTTATTCAAGGTCAAAGTGGGAAAAAATGGGTTTATCGCGTTTTTCAGCCAAACGGTAAGTTTTATCATCAAAGAGTTTAAATCAAAATTATAGATCATAAAATTATCTATAAAAATTATTCTCATTTTTTTTTTCATAAGAGTCACCGTTTTCGAGATATCATCGCTCAAAAAGTTGAGAAAGCTGCGATCTCCATAATATGCATAAGTACGCCGCGTACAGACATCACTGGAGCTGTAATACGAGTTGAAATATTTGTATAGTATTTGATGGCTAGACCGATTGCACGAGGAACATTAAAGCTGCAGAATAACGTGGTCGAGCTACAACAACATCTTCATCTTCCGACATTTTATTTCATCAATTTATGACCGTTCCCAGTACTCAACAAAAGTTTCTGGCAAATACCCACAAAAAGTCACGGTTCATTTCATTGCTAAAAGAAAGATTGACCAATGAAGGTATACTTGTCAAACAAGCTGTTAATGATGCTGATGTCTTCATCCTTGAAACAGCATTAGAACAGTTCAATTTGACAAACACAACTATTGTTGTTGGCGAGGACGTTGATTTACTGGTTTTACTGACTGCTCGAACTCCAACTAACAAAACCATTTATTTTTTAAAACCTGGGAAAGCTCAACATCAGTCTGAAATATATTCAACACAAAGATTATCTGCTTTTGCAAAGTGCCAAAATCATGTTTGGTTTTTACATGCAATAAGTGGCTAAGATACGACATCAGGATTTTACAGAAGGGGTAAAACATCTGTTTTTAAAATGTTTGAAAAACAAGATTTAGTTGGTTGTGCTGAAGTTTTTAAAAATAACAACTCTACTCCACAAGAAATTATCACCAATGGAATTCGCTTTGTTCTTGCCATGTACGAAGCTGCAAAAAAATTACCTGCATCGATAAGTTCCGCCACGCATCTTTTGTTAAAAATAATCGAAACAAAAAGCGAGTGCAATTAGCTTGTCTTCCTCCAACCTCTGCTTCTGCTCAACAACATCTATTTTGGGTGTATTATCAAGTTCAACTGTGGCTTGGTAATTAACTAGATCCAAAAGATTGGGGTTAGAAGTTGATTGACAATACATTGGAACCAATTCAGACTTTACTCCCACCTGCACCAGAAAAACTCCTCAACACAATTTTTTGCAATTGTAAAAAGGGTTGTAATGCTAAATGCGGCTGCAAAAAAGTTGGGTTACTTTGTTCATTAGCATGTACAAATTGCCGAGGCCACTCGTGTTCCAATGTTGAATCTCCATTAGAAGACGGTTCATATCATATCAACGAAGAGACGTCTGATAAATCGCTTTTGGAGGGATTTATTTGCACTTAGCAGGAAGAAGAAGAAGAGAGAAAAGACGAAAAACAAGAAGAAGCAGAAGTATTTAACGATAATGAATCTGTCGAATAATTGACCTAAATTCGATAGAATCCAGACAGCTTCGACTATTTTTAACTATTTCTTCTTTTTTTTTAATCATTACATAGTACAGTATAGTGTTGGTTTGAAGGCCATAGACAATGATGTTTCTTGCGAAGTAGTAGATATCTGTTGGATTTCCATTGTCTTTATTTTTGTTGAATATCACGACGTTTCGGCTAGTAGTTATCTCTAGCCGTTTTCAAGTGAAACTAAAATCATATTTTTTATGCTGCATTTAGTTTTAGTTTACAATTACTAAGAAGTGGTTTCCACACTTCTCTTATATCTAAAGATGGTTTACTAAAACAACTCGGGTTCTGATGTATAACCGCGGCTTCTTTGAATTTTCGTTTTCTCCAATGTTATTCTCGTTGTACACCGAGATTTTTATGATCCACACTTTTAGTCTAAACTATTTTGATAATAAAACTTACTGTTTGGCTGAAAAACGCGAAAAACTCATTTTTTCCCAATTTGACCTTGAATAATTTTTTTTCCAGACACGGGATCGTTGGAGACTTTTGACAACTTATTTGTAATGGTGTTCCGAACATTTGTACAAAGTTTCAGCTCTATGCGAATTTTGGTAACCTTGAATGTCTACTTTGACCGGACAATTGCCATATGCAATTGCAAGAAAGTGTTTTTGGCTATGACATAGACATCTTTTTTGTAGAAAATTTGATATATTTTTAAAGTGCTGAGCTGATGTAGTGCTTTGCAGATAATTTATTATAAATTCTTGATATCGACAACTTGTTACTGTATCGTGATTAAGATTGCCAGTCATACTTTCATGTCTAAGTTTATCATTTTTTATAAGATATATTAAGACTTGTCTATTGTCGGTGGTTCGAATCATGTTGGGAAAATACCTATATCGAAATGAAAAGTCCTCAGCTTTCTACATAAATACTATAAAAAATATTAAAAATAGGCTTTTCCATATGTGACATGTTTTATGTTCGTTAAAGGTCAAAACAACTAATTTTCAAAAATGTGACAACACCGATAGAAATCTAAAAGAAAAATATATCGTCTATTAAAAGAGATGTTTAAATGAGGGAAGAGAATACTGAAACTTTAAAAAAACTTCTTAGAAAAGAGAGGATTAACGAGAACGAAAACGATCATGTATCTATTACATATCTCAAAGAGAGAAAGCAGAAAAAGGAGTAACAGAAAGTCGATAGTACAAACAAAATTAAAAACCTCAGATTTGAAGGAATCTGGACAGGTTATAAATAAAACATCACCTCACATTCCAACACCTGTCACTGAACATGTTATTACAAATATTAATGTAAATAATGGAGAGAAGATGTTTGCTTGCAAAAAAAGCAATCAAAGAATCGAAATGTATGCTAAAATAGCTAGATTAGAGAAGAAATTAAAATATATTACTAGAAAGAGTGACAAATGTAACAATAGATGTTTAAAACAAACCAGAATTAAGATTGATAATCGATTATAAGAAAATTGAAATTCTAATTTCAACGTGTCACATTTTTGTTAATTTTTAACATTTGCATTTTTGTAATAAGTAATTTGTTACCTTAATTATAAAGGGTGTTTTTTATAGAGGTATAGAAATTTAAGTTGGCAACACTTTTTTAACTGGCGGCCATTTTGTCAGCTGTCAAGTGATTTATGTTTAGTTTGGTTTGGCATTTCAACATGAATAGACTGACGCCTGAACAACGCTTCCAAATTGTGCAAATTTATTTTGAAAATCATGGTTCTGTTCGAAATATGTATCGCGCACTACGTCCATTTTACGGTCAACATAATCGTCCATCAGAATAATTAATTCGATTAACTATGGAACGTTTTCGCACCACGTTTACTCTAAATGATAATACACATCCACAGAGATGTCGTACAGTGCATACAGAAGAAGTCATTGCTGCTGTAGAGCGTAGCGTAGAGGAAGACCCGAATCAGTCTATCCGCCATCGTGCACAGGAATTGGATATGTGTCCATCCACTTTATGGAAGATTTTGCGGAAAGATCTTGGTTTGCGTGCTTACAAAATCCAACTCGTGTAAGAGTTGAAGCTACACTATCACCTAGCAAGGCGTAGATTCGGTGAATGGGCCCAAAACAAGATTGCCGTTGATCCCGATTTTCATAAGCGAATTTTGTTTAGCGATGAAGCTCACTTTTGTTTGAATGGATACGTCAATAAACAAAACTGCCGTATTTGGAGTAATGATAATCCTAAAATGTATGTTGAGACACCGTTACATCCAGAAAAACTGACTGTTTGGTGTGCTTTATGGGCTGGTGGAATCATTGGTCCGTACTTCTTTAAAAACGATGCTGGTCAGAACGTTACAGTCAATGGTGACCGCTATAGACCCATGATTACTGACTTTTTCATTCATCAATTGAACAACCATGATGTGCAGGAGCTGTGGTTTCAACAAGACGGCGCAACATGTCACACAGCTCGTGCCATAATTGATTTATTGAAGGAAACGTTTGGTAACCGCATAGTTTCACGTTTCGGACCCGTGAATTGGCCTCCAAGATCGTGCGACTTAACGCCGCTAGACTATTTTCTGTGGGGATATGTGAAGTCGCTAGTCTACGCTGATAAGCCCGAAACGATTGATCACTTGGAGGACAACATTCGCCGCGTTATTGCCGATATACGGCCACAAATGTTGGAAAAAGTCATCGAAAATTGAACCTCCAGATTAGACTACGTCCGAACCAGCCATGGAGGTCATATGCCAGAAGTCATATTTAAATTATAATGCCAGAAGGTTATCTTTCGAATAAAGTAAATTTCCTGTTAATTTAAAAAATTCATCTTTGTTTTATTCCATTTAAAATTTCTATACCTCTATAAAAAAACACCCTTTAACAACTATTTAAGCTTAAAAAAAATATTCATTAGCAGAAAACTTGTGTATGTGATAATGTAAAAATTTATTGATTTATTATTACAAATATTACTTATCTAAATAATGTTCAAATGAAATTAGTAACAAAAAGCTACAATATGTAGATTTACCTACTTCTATTGAGAAAGGCGTTTTTGATTATTTCTTTATTCAATCTCACTTTTCGATTTTTAAATTTTCGCACTTTCGATTTCATTATTGCCCGTTTCCTTCAAACAAATGAAAATTGAAAACCACCAAGCCACCTAGAACTCATTCATTTTGGAAATTTCATGCGAATTAGTCAGTCAGATTTTAAAACTTGGATCCGAAAAACTGTAAAAAGGGTTTTTTTGTAGGCTGATGGAAACATATATTATTCGAAAATAAACTTTTCCTATCCGACAAGAGATTCAATTCCAGTTTTAAAAGATTTGGATTTAAATGTGCTCAAAGGAAAAACTGTTGCTCTAGTTGGTCCGAGTGGATGTGGTAAATCTACCATTATTCAGTTAATAGAACGTTTTTACGATCCGAGATCTGGAGTAGTCTCGCTTGATGAATCGGATATTAAATCCATTACTTTAGCTTCATTAAGGTAAGTGGTTTAAGTGTCAAAGCACACAAATTGCTCTTTGCAATTTTACTATAAATATGGTACAAGTAATACATAATTTTTATTTTTAGATCACATTTGGGAATAGTGTCTCAAGAACCAAACTTATTTAGTAGAACTATCGAAGAAAACATTGCCTACGGCGATAATTCCAGAGAAGTGACTCACGCAGAAATTATGGAAGCTGCAAAGAACGCTAATATTCACAACTTCATCGCACAACTACCATTGGTAAGAATGATTTGTTTCTAGATAAGGCGTAGACTAATTAATTCATTTCCTTATTTGAGATCAGAAATATACAGCACTTTTTTGAGAAAGTGTATAGGTCTTTCCATACGATTTAGCGATCCTCTTATCGTAATTTATGGCACCTTGGAAAACTTAATCTTTGTTTTGTTTTGTTTTTTGGATAAAATTCATTATACTTCATTTTCTATGTATTTTTACCAGTACTAAGAAAATATTGGACAGTTTGGACTTTTTACTGTTCTTCCAAGTGGAAATAGTGAATGTATTTGTTATGCCGATGATACAGTTATTTTAATTAAAGGTAAATCTTGGCAGGAGACATTTCAGAAAGCAGAGAATTACTTTTCGAGGGTACGATTGTGGATGGATCAGAATCTTCTGACAATTAATGTCAGTAAAACTGTCCACATGGCCTTTTCTATGAATAATGGAGTTAATACTCTATATCCTAATCTTTTAGTACATAATTATGAATGTATTGAGTCTGTGGCAGCGGCGGACAAGGTTAAATACTTGGGGGTGTTCATTGACCGGAATTTCAGATATGATGCTCACGTAAACTATATCACTAAAAAACTTCGAAAGACTATATACAAGTTCTACCAACTGAGAGAATTCCTGTCTTTGAAACTATTGCGAATGACTTACCGGGCTTAGATTGAGTCAGTCCTCGCATATGGTTTGAATGTTTGGGGCAGTGCATGTGGTAGCATCCTTTACCCGTTGACTGTTACTCAAAAGTATATAATAAAAATATTCTTAAATAAATCAAGGAGGTTTCCATCAGACTTTTTATTTGAACAAGCTGACCTTTTAACTATCAGACAATTGTATTTTAAAAATGTTTTAAAATTTATGAAGAAGTGTGATGAATATAAAAGTCCGATTATGCACAATGATCATACCAGGTCTGTTCACAATGGAGGCCTTACCTTTCCTGTGGCATTATATACGGCTTCGCAGAGGCATATTATGTATATCGGTCCAAAGTTATTTAATTTGTTATCTTTAGAAATAAAATCTATCGTAAATGTATATTCATTTTATGTGAGAATATCTAAGTGGATAAAAGCAAACCAACATCAGATTGTTAATGCAGTGTCATTATTAAATTAGTATTGAAATGGAGATGATTTTAGGTATTGTTTTTTTGTGTTAATATTTTTGAATATGATTGATATGTATGTATGTGATGTATTCTTTTTAAATAGGTGTAAGTTTAATTTCTTTAATTAATTTTAATTTGACTTGAATTTTAATTGTTTTATTTTGTGATAGTGTATTAGAAAGTAAGCGTTTGTTATTTGACATCCATAAAAGCTGCTTGTAACTTATGGATTCAAAAAATACATGGATGTAGAAAATTATTGTAACTTTCTTATTTAGTGGTAATAAAATTATTATTATTATTATTATTATAAAAGAAAAAAATTTATAAGTATTTTTCTTAAATCATTTTAAGACAAAATAATATGTGAGATATAAAATTTTCTAATTGTTTCTATATCATCCACTCTTATATTCTTAGAGGGCAGCCTAGTGTTTTTTTTTATATCATCTGTCTATTAGATAGGCCATCTTTTACCACTTTGTTTGACAGTTTTAGTCCTCTATTTGCAAATCCTGTGTCCACTTTCCATCTTTGCTCCTCGCGATATGCCTCGCCTAGCTCTAGTTTAGCCGTTAGTATTTCGATGATATCTATCACATTTCTTCGTATATGATTTTCTTGTTATAATACACAGGGTCATTAAGTTGAAAACTCCATAGATATAAACGTTAGGCAGTCTTAACTTCTAAAATTCTCGAGTCAGTCCTAACCGATGAAATCTTTAATACTTACAAGTAATAGATTAATCCCGAATAGCAATGTTTTTACCAGGGATGTTCCACTGCGACTAAATTTCCCGTTTATCAGAGTTTTATAGTCACATCCGTTCAGCAAAGACATCAGATTGACTCAATTTGACAATTTTTACCATCTACTGAGACTCAGGATATTATTTAAAATTGAAATTTCGGGGCATTGTCTAAAATAATAAGATTTTTTTTTCATTTCTTTTTTCAAATTTTAAGTGATGTATTTTTTTTATTCTGTATCATTTGCAATACCATTTAGAGCCTATAGTATGTTGCTTAATTATTAAATGAAATAAAATCACTGAAAATAGGCGTGTAACACAATAGCAATGTTGGTGAAACTTATTTATTGACACTCCTTATAATATTAGTTTCTTCTTATAGGGATATAAGACGAAACTTGGAGAAAAAGGCACCCAGCTATCGGGCGGTCAGAAACAAAGAATTGCTATTGCCAGAGCTCTAGTCAGAAATCCAAAAGTACTTCTTTTGGATGAAGCTACATCGGCTTTGGATACCGAAAGTGAAAAGGTGGGTGAAAATTTTAATAAAAAACTATATCTATACAAATATAATTTACTTCCTGAGCTACAATTCCCGTTTTCTCAGAATTGAAACTTTATTCGCTTACTTAATTTATTTTCGAATGATAAATTTATTTTTCAAAAATACAGTTTCAAATTATGTTACAGATAAATTCGAAATAAATAATTAAAAAATGTTATATTATCTAATCGAAAGATGAAAACGGAATAAAATAAAAACCATTTAGAAGGCGTACGATTAAAATCGGTATAGAAACTCAGGTCGCATTTTCTGAAAGGTTGGGAAATGTTGTCTTATATAAAGTTTCTCTGTATACACAATTCATAAGATTATTACACTCATTTTATCTTGATAATAACAGGTAATCGGTTTCTTCTGTTTAATCTCATAAAATGTTGAACTGATGGTTAATGTTATGAATTTGCATTTTCACAGATTGTCCAAGAAGCGTTAGATAATGCTAAACAAGGCAGAACATGTTTAACAATAGCCCACCGTCTATCAACCATTCAAGATGCCGATGTCATATGTGTGATCAACGATGGAAGAATTGAAGAGTCTGGAAAACATGCGGAATTAATTCAGAAGAGAGGGTTGTACTTTAGATTACACACACTTCAAGGTTCATGAGGAAAAAAATATCTAGTTTTTAAGATGTGGATAAATTTTCAAGTTGTTGATCCAATATATACAGCATTGCACGTTGGTAAAATAAGTTATATCCAAGTTTATTTTTTGGATTATTTTTGAGAAACGTGTATTGTATTTACGTTAAAAAAGCAGAATATTCTCAAAAATTTCCGGTAGTGGAATATGTTGTACGAATATTTTTATTTAATTTTGCAATAACATGATAAATTTTCTTTTTTCGAAATATAAACGTGCTACATTTAAAACATTAATACATTGTTGCTATGTATACAATTTGCGGGTATAAAGATTTACATATGAATTTTCTGTCGTCCATTTAAATTAATTTTTTATATCTTTAATTTTTACAGAATTTCATAAGTTGATAAAAAAAAGTCACCTCTGTAAAAAACTGTGTCCTCTAGTCATCATAAATGTAAATATTTTGTAATTTAAAACTGGTAACAATATATATTATTTTTTTAATTATTTGTTTTAATTGCAAGAAAATTTTTGAAAATACCTGGAACATTTAGATAAACTAATCAGCTACACTTGATATTATGGCTAAATGTATGCGAATAGCAAAATTTTACCGAAAAGTTGT
Organism: Diaprepes abbreviatus; assembly: GCA_034092305.1. Taxonomy (NCBI): domain Eukaryota; kingdom Metazoa; phylum Arthropoda; class Insecta; order Coleoptera; family Curculionidae; genus Diaprepes; species Diaprepes abbreviatus. The sequence goes on from JASJET010000069.1 coordinate 1,171,888, forward strand.
GCAATTTCTCTGCGACATGTAGTTCCCATAATAATAGCGATTTTTTGTTGTTCCCATGCCCTTTAACATGAAGTGTCAAATGTATTTTCTCAAAATAACTTTTGTTTCGCTTAATAAAATGTAACCAAATTTTGTTGGAAGTTGCAATAAATGAATACCCTTAAAATGGTTTAACAAATTTTTTTATTACCTGGAGGAACTGTACTCTTGTTCTATTGTTTTCACTAATTTTTAAAGTCCATATTATTTTTTAATTCTGGACTCACGACTGAGCTGGAATAATCATATTGACGCTCGAACCAAGAAAGCCATATGTGCTTTCTGGGCTTGTAAAGGAGCCTTTGGGTGTACATGGGGATTGACACCTAAAGTACTATTTTGGATATATACTATGGTGATCCGCCCCATGATAACGTACGCCGCTATTGTATTGTGGCGTAGTACAACAAAGCGCAAACACATTCTTCAACTTGACAAAGTTCAGAGAATGGCTTGTTTGGGAATATTGAGTGCGATGAGGACTGCCCCACCAGGGCTCTGGAAGTCCTGGTGAACCTGCCTCCTCTTCACTTATACATAGAGAACGAGGCCCTGAGGACTGTTTATCATCTCAGTTGCCTGGGATATCTTGGAATTGAGCGGTGACTCAGGTGTCTGGGAAAGCGTGGTGGAGAGGTGTCTATCACTCCCCATGCGGACAGACTACATGACGCCGTTTTTAAAATCCAACCTCTGCCTGGAGATACTTATGTCAAGTAGAGAGGATTGGGAGGGAGAACAAAATCTTCCGAAAAATGGATCCTGGTGGTATACTGATGGACCTCGACAAGATGAAAGAGCTGGAGCCGGAGTATTCGGTAAGACCACAGGAGTCAGAGAGTACTACGCTCTCGGACAATGTGCGACAATTTTCACAGCGGAAATTTATGCTATTCTGCAGTGTGCCCATCTCTGTGAGAGGGACATAGACAGGAATAGAGTAATAAATATATGTTCACACAGTAAAACTGCGATATTGGCACTGAAGTCAAGTGTCGTGACTTCGCGACTGGTGTCTGAGTGCAAGGATATACTAAATGATATGATAAGGAAAGGCTGCACAATCAGACTCGTATGGGTCCCGGGTCCCTCGGGCATACGCGGGAATGAGGAAGCAGGCCGTCTGCCAAAGTTGGGTTCGGCGATCGAACCGTATGAAATTGAAATCGTTGCTGTAAAGCAAATTTATTGAATCATGGAGGGGAGCTCCTGGAATGAGGTATGCTAAGGAACATATAACGGGTCTTGGCGCCCGGAGTACTAAGGAGCTTCTCTCCTTAGAAAGGAAAGAGCTGCGAATTGTGGTGGGATTGTTGACAAGACATTGTCACCTCCGGGGCCATCTTCATAGAATCGGTGTCGAGGGCGACCCGACATGCAGATGGTGTTTGGAGGAGGATGAAACTGTTGACCATGTTCTCAGAGGGTGCCCAGCACTCAACGGACTGAGACAGAGATGTTTCGGAGATATAGTTTTGTTACCGGAAGCAGTTAGGCAAGTTCAAATAACGAGGCTGCCTGGATTCGCAAAGGCGATCGGCCTCGAATAACTTGCAGATATGGTGGGATGTAAAGAGCCCAATGGAGGCCTAGGCATCGATAATCTAGTATCACCACCCCTTTTTCATTCATTCATTCATTCATTATTTTTTAAACGTAAAATACTTTTTTAATTATTGATTTTTTTTAGAAAAAATGTATTTTTTTGATTTCGAAAAAATGAATAATTTTTTGGATAAATGTATAAGATTAACATCCAATTTGAATGACAACAGGACACGCGAATGTGTGTGTGTTTCATTAAACAAATTTGAGTTGATGCACGTAACACTTGTCTGGTTCACCCTATATAATATTTTCTTTTTCAATAAAATATATTTAAAAAGAATAAAATTGAGTGATTTGAACCATTTTTCATCAAATATGCGGTATTCTATATAAAAGACAAACTCGTTTCTCGGGTATGTACGAAGTTGCATTAAATTTAGGCCATAAAGGTGAATAAGTATGATGTCACATGTAACAATACTATAGTCTCTTGTGGAATATGCTGCCCATATTCACCTGAAAAAGAATAAAAAAGTATATGGCACAAATTCACAACAAAGTTGTACATTCAATAAAAAAATAGAGAAAGACTGTTCTTAAAACTAAGGCTTTTATTTTAGCAGATGGTGAACAGGTAAAAATAAACAATTTAATCAAAAATTGCCTATATAATAATGGTGAAATAACGGATATATCACGTTTTATTCGCATATAATCTCACGTGACATAGACAAGTAGCGAAAACGAAATTTTGTCATCTACAAAAAACTTGCAAGGGTTTGTTATTCACTGTCTTTCTTCTTTCATGTCATTCACTTCTCCATTGAGGAAAAAAAATATTGGTAATACCTGTAAGTAAAATATCAGTCACTTTTTCTCTGAGTGTGAATAACAGCCATCAAAATATATTAATAGTTATAGTTCAGGAAACATTTAAAAAGTTTAAAAATTTATTATCATCGTCATGTTTTCTACGATAAAATCTATGAAACAGTGACTGTTGCACCTACAAGATCTCGAGTATATTGCAATGCATCTCTGCGACTAAAATTATCTTCAACAATCAGTTCTTTATTTCATAGCTACACCCTTCCTCTGTTCGAAAGCAGTGGGTGTAAATAAGTTAAGTTAGTGAGCAAATCTTCGACAGCTCAGAGAGAGGGGGTTCTGTATATTTAGGACCCCAGAAGCTCCATGCCAGTTGATGATTGATCGTTTTGGTACTGTCTCTACAGTATTCACTTAGGCAATATACAACTTAAGGACTCAAAAAAAAATTTAAAAAAAACTGAATGTACGTACTAACATCTAATAACTTTATTTTCGATAAAATTCAACCTGATATTAAAATAGTCTTTGTAACCAGTGATAAGTTGAAGTTCGTGTTGGAGAGACAGAGAGAGCCACAGAAATTTTATAAACATGAACTCGAGAAAATAAATAAAAAAAAATTATAGTTTATTAAGGCAACTTTTATCCTGAGCCAACTCGCACATAAGACCGTTGAAGCTATGCCCTACATAGCAAAATGCTTCACCTGCGTGCTGTATATACAAGGTTATTAACCCAATACGGAACGGAATATTTCGGCAAAAATACGGGACTTTCAAAAAGATTTACTTTTGCAATATCTGGGGTCTAATATAGTTACATTTTTAAAATTATTTTTATATTATACAGGATGTCCCAAAACTCTGAAAGTATCAAAGTTGTGTTTTTTTTTAAATGGAATCCCCTGTATATTATTGCATTTTTATAAATTCTCCAATCAAAATAAGTGCCTGTTTTAATAAGATTTATAGTACCTAAACCTTAAGGGTTTTTAAATAATTTGAATTTTGACAAAATCTAATCCAATTTTCATGTTTCAAATACTTAAAAAGTATTTCAGTCGTGTACTCGAAATTGACAGTGAAGTGTAACCATAAATCATACTTTATATTCCAATTATAATAAACTTGCTATATTATACAAGGTGTCTAAAAATTAAAACTAATCAAATAAGAACTTTGGGTGGCTATAACTTGATTAATTTAAACAAAACACTATATTTTTACCTTACCAGATAATGTACCTTTTAAATGAATATCGAATGGTAAAAGGGTGTTCTATAGTTTTAAGTCTTCGCGTTTTCACAGAATACACCAAATAATCGTTTTCAGCATTTTATGTTTTTTGAATAGATGTTCTAATGTATGCTTATGGCATTTAGAAATGACAGGCAATTCACAACTATAAGAATAATAATCAGGAATATCTTTACGAATGTTCAAAAACTGGGAACGCGTTTTATAGTCGTCCAACAGGCGATAACAGCAATAATGGTAATAATATATTGACGATAGCACAAAATAGAAGCAAAATATTTATAGTAAATGTTCGAAATGTCGACCATCCATTTCCAAACACTTACATATTATTTTTTCGAAACCACTGCGAACTGTGGACAACATTAAGTCCGGAGATCTCAGTGCCCAATTTTGAAATCCGACTTTCCTAATCCACCGGTTTCGAAAGTTAACATTAAAAAATTGTCGAACCTCGCGATGATAATGAGACGGAGCTCCATCCAGTTGAAGCCACATAGTTGTTCTAATATTTATAAAAACACTGGAAGTTGGTATAAAAGAAAATCGAGAAACATCAAACCATTTAAAGGTCCTCCCAAAAAGTATGGTCCAATTAAGTATGGACCCAGTATTCCTTTCCACACATTAACCGACTACTTATTCTGGTTTCTCATAACTCTATCTTCATGCGGATTTGAATCAGAATATTAATGCAAGCTGTGTCTACAACGAAGCCATTGTTATAAAAAGTACGTTCATCACTAAACAACACATTATCAAAAAAGTGTTTATTTTCTGTCACTTTATCTAAACATCCACAAGCAGAATTCAGTTCGGTTGTCAAAATCATTTTCGTGAAGCTCTTGACAGAGCTGGGTTTTATAAAGATGAAATCTGTATTTGTTAAGAATCTTTGAAACACTTGCTTAGCTAATGTTGGTATCTTTGGATATATGACTCTGACTAATATTGGGATTTTTTATCACTGAATCCAGTACAGTAAAGAGATTTTCATCCTCTCCAGTGACAGATTTTTTTTAACAAGTTTTTTATAACTGACACTTATACTTTCCCGAAACTAGTTTAATAGTCTCACAAAAACGGCTGGCTTCTTTCAAGAGACCTTTAACAAAAATAGTATCAATACGCTTTTCATTTGGATAAATTTTCATTTTGACAAAGCAATAACACAACAATATTCAAATAATTCAATTCAATCAATAAAGTTTCACAGTTACAAAATATAATACCGCTATTATAGCAACAGGCTTTGCAGACTAAACTGATAGATTATATGAATTATCTGACATTTCTAAATGTCATAGGCAACTAGATACATTAGAACATCTATCCAAAAAACACAAAATGGTGCTGAAAACGATAATTTGGCGTGTTCTGTGAAAATGCGAAAACTTAGCTATAGAACACGCTTATACCATTCGATAGGTATTTAAAAGGTACATTTTCTGATAAAGTAAAAAATATAGCCTTCAATTTAAATTAATCAAATTATAGCCACTTAAATTTCTTCTTTGATCAGTTTTAATTTTTGGACACCCTGTATAATATAGCAAGTTTATTATAATTGGGATATAAAGTATTACTTATTCTTACTGTATCTTTCGAGTACATAACTGAAATACGTCTTAAGTATTTGAAACATAAAAATTAGGTTAGATTTTGTCAAAATTCAAATTATTTTAAAACCCTTAAAGGTTTAGGTACTATAAACCTTGTTAAAACAGGCACTTATTTTGATCAGAGAATCCAAAAAACAATAATATACAGGGGGTTCCATTTAAAAAAAAATAACTTTGATACTTTCCCAGTTTTTTGGACACCCTCTATATTATGAAAATAATTTTAAAAAGTAACTATATTAGACCCTCATATCCCAAAAGTAAAACTTTTTGGAAGTCACGTATTTTGGCCGTAATATTCTGTGCCGTATAGGGTGAATAACCCTCTATAAAAAAATAAAAAAAGATAAAAATAATAATAATCCAAACCTAACTGATATGATTAAAATTGGCTAATCTAGATTTTGTACCGCAGACGTTTGCAAATCGTGATCACGCTTTGCACAAGTCTAACCAATTACCATTAAAGCTCAATTAACTTATATGTAATAAGGTATCAGTTATATAACATAAACTCCGAAATAAAAACAATCAACCATTAATCGCAACTAATAGGTGATGTTTTTCTTCTTTTAACTTAATGAAAAGCCATACCAAAAGTCCCCATCTTACAGGTTATTTGACAGTTAATGACCAATAATTGGAAGAAATAAAATCTTAATAAAGAAAGCTTATCTGATCCCCTGATACGATTCTTGTCTACCAGACAGTAATTTCCAGTTAGATATTAAAATAAAGGCCAAAGGCAGGAAATGAAAAAAACGAACCAAGGAGAGAAGAAAAACCCAAAAATAAAACGTCTTAAGGGTTTATAGTTACTCAAAAGTTAAAAGCTAGTTTGAATTAAATTGAAATTCTTGAATATTGATTAATAAATTAAATTATTAAAATATCAACTGTTATTATTATCATCTCTCCTTGTATAACAATATGGAGATTTTAGTAAATTGTTGTCTAAATTGTAAAACATTTGTTTGCCCTGTAAATGTCAAAAATAATTATTAATAGCATAATCTGTGACTGAGAGTATTATTCGATTTAAAGAAACTCATACAAAAAAAAAGCTATAAATTAGCTTTTCCAAATAAAACGAACCATTTTTTCTGTGTATATATCGATCAATTACTAGTAAAAAGAACGGAAGCTTTTACGGCTTCGGACAAGTTGAAAATCATGGTTCTTGGGTTTAGATCGTGTCAAATTGGAATTATTTTCCGACGTTTCACCTACCATTACACGAAGCATCTTCAGGGATCTTTACTTCTCGAGATTAGAACACTGAATGACTATCGAGCAGCAACAGCCCGGTATTTATACCCGACTGTTGCTCAGCGAACCGTGATCCAGCGTTACAATCGATTTCCAGATGTGATGTAGGTTATAACCCGCATCTCTGTTAATATTATTTGGATATTTGCAAATTTCAATTGATTCTCTAATTTTACGTTTAAAGAAACCAGGCACTGATACTGGCACCTTAATTTCTTTTACATTAAAAGTGTAACCTGAGCAATGCGGATGTTCAGCTACTGCAGATTGTACAATTTGTTTCTTTTTAAAAAACAGACTTCAAACATTGTCCAATTTTCTTACATGTGTTGAAAATTGTCCGTGTGTTTCATTTTTGGAGCAATCTGGCAATCTTGTCACTGGTTCTGTATACGTAAGGCAAGACAACACTGGTCATAGAAGGTACATTTTGTTGAGGGGTTGAGTTTTTATATTTATTATTAGAACGTCTTATATCTTCAGCGCAATATCCGTTGCCTCTCAGAACATTAGTCCGTTTTTCTGTTTCTGATTTCAGTGATTAATCGTCACATATTGAAAGTGCTCTATGTACCAAAGAATTTATGACGAATTGTTTTTGAGAGGGATGATGGTATGACGTTGCATGAATAACAATTTGTGTTTGTTGATTTTCTGTACACAGAATGTCCTAATTTACCGTTCTCTTTCCTTTGTACTAGTACATCAAGAAAGGGAAGGGCACCATTTGATTCAGTTTCCACAGTGAATGTTATGCTAGGGTGTTGTTGATTTAGATGATCCAGGAAATTATGGAGATTATCTGCTCCATGCGGCCAAACTACGAACGTGTCATCTACATATCTACACCAAAATTTAGGTTTTAGATGAGCAGAAGACAAGGCGTTTTCTTCGAAAGCTTCCATGAAGATGTTAGCTACCACAGGTGATAGCGGGGATCCCATGGCCGCTTCAGAAGTCTGCTCGTACAAAATTCCTTGAAAAGTAAAATAAGTGGAAATCAGACATGCTTTAATTAATTCTAGTAGGGTGGAGTCCATGTTGTTGTTTCGTAATGTATCAGATATTAGGGAAACTGAATCAACTTTAGGAACATTTATGTACAAAAATTCTATATCAAAACTGACCAATATGTCTCCGGGCTCTAAATGGATAGTTTTTAATCTTTGAACAAAGTGTCGAGAATTTTTAACTGCTGTTAATATTATTTATTGACTACTTGAACCCTGTAATAAATACGAGTAGTGAACATAACCCGATTCGCTCGATCCCCCCACTCCTCGACCTTGACCTTGACCTTGCTTCACCCCTCTTTGGCCCCGCCCACATGTCCTTGTCATTGACCTTGAAAGTGCACGTGTGCTTTGGCCTTGGCCTTGTGTTCAAGGTTGTGTGTGTGACCTTGACCTTGACCTTGGTCGAGTCGACCTTGACTTTGTTGAAGGTCATCTTGGGTGTGTGACCTTGAAGTAGTTATTTGTGCATTGTAATAGTGTGGGATGATCTTGAAATGATTTTGACCTTGCAAATTGTTCTATAAATTGTGTGAGTCTACTTGCATTCATTCAGTGTGAAATGTCAGATACGGAACTATCTAAAGAAAAAATTATAGAGCAAGTCGGCAGAGTAATTTGTTTATATCAGAGTAATTTAAAAAGTTTGTGTGATTTTGAAGAGAAGGATCTAGCATTTTTTCCTCTCGAATATTTAAAAACTTGCGTTGATACGCTGAGTTTACGGCAAATTTGGGATAAGCTGCCAGCGTCATATCGGTGTAACAAGGAACTACAGTTAAGCTTACCCTGTTACATTCACTATGAACAAATATATCGTCATCATATAGATGGGCCACCACCAGCAATAAAAAAGTGTCGTGAATGTAAAAATGAGTGAATAATATGAATAGTGCTTTGCAAGAGACAGTAAAAAAATTGGGCGATGAGTTCACTGAAACGGCTAATAATTATTTCAATGATGCAATGAAAAGTCGAGCAGAATGGGCGTCGCGCTATTGTGATTTGGCTTATGAATATGAAAAGGCTGCGAATGCATGTCGTAAATATTGCAGCAAAACAATAAATTTACAAGACTTTGTTCGTGAGATAAAAAAGTTGGGGTTTAGTGACTGTTTGGAAAAACTGATTAGGTTCATTGCAGATCCGGTTGTGTTAGATGAAATTAGAGTGTAGGACTTAAGTTTAACGTAGTAGTAGTTAATATGGAAAGTTTAGTGCGAGAAATGTACGAGGAATTTCTAATTTCTGCAGCCTGTTCGGAATTTTACGCATATGAAATGCAAGATTCGGAGGCTCAGGACTTTAGTGTATTTTTTAAGTATATGGACCATGCCGAAGTGTGTCTTTTAGCTAGTATAGTTTGTAAGAATTTTCTTAGATATAAAAACAAACAATTATTATTGAACAAATTAAGGAAATTAGGTTTAGGTGATAATGTTAAACGCATAGAAGAATGGCAGAAAAAAATCAATGAATAAAGTACATAAAATGTAGTTATTTGTTTCATTATATTTTGTCCTTGAAGTTATCCTTATACCAATTTAAATGTGTGACGTCATTTGACCTTCAATACTCCTCCCACTATTTCTATCGTTAAGCTACCCCCACCATTGTTACAATTCGACCTTGAAACCCCGCTATAAAGGTTCGTGGGAGAAGAAGTGACTTCAAACAGTCGCAGATATCAGTGGCATAAACATCAAATATTGTGTTCGTGTAGTGTTCTGAAAGTGCTTTTATATTCACGGTAATTTTTGGATTTATATACCATTTTTTTCAATAATGAGTATTGCAAAAGAAACTCTAGATGAAATTAATGAAATGTTTAGCAAAGATTTCGAGGTTTTAGAGAAAAAAAAGGTTACCGAAATGATTGTAGGCAAAGTGTATAAAATTGTAAAGATGGTTTCAATGACTACACGATTTGGTAAAACTCTTTTAGTGGCTTTACACGATGACGGTGATAATAGCACATTTGAGACTTTTTTACCAAAACGTGTGGCCGAAACACTATCTGACGATATTGTAGATATTATGAGTAAAACTAAAGATAAATACACTCTAACTTATTTGGGGCAGGGCACTAGAGTTTTTGGAAACAATACTCGAACATTATTACGTTTTGGCTCATTGGAGTAAATTGTATGTAAATTGTTTGAAAAAAAGGATGTAATTAAATTTAAAATATAGTTGCACATGTCAGAATACTTACGCGTGTTCATTATTTCTGTTAAAGATGTCTGCTGATGCGACGACGACGACGACCGCCAACGAATGTGTAGATAGATACATATTTTGGTTGGGGAGAGAATTAAGAAATAGGGCTCACGATATGTTAGATAGCGTAAATGATTGGTCGCATATTGATGTAACCAAAGATCAATATAAGAACGAGATCAGGGATACAATCAATTTTATGGCTGGGGCACACTTGTGCGACAAATTTTTATATGGTTCCATAGACATGGATACATTTTGTGCTGAAATGGTTGAAGAAGAATTAAAAGAATACCTCGTCAATATTCCACATTTACCAGGTGAGCTTGCTGCAAAATATGAATTGGTTTCTGCAACAGCAACAGCCCAAGACGTTGACGATCGAAATAGTGTCGGATGGGATAGAATTTTGAGCAACGAAAACGAAGACATGGAAAACTAATTTTTTATAATTTTTGTATTTGTGCAATTAAATTACTGTAAATAAATATCTGTTACAACCACAGTTTTATTTTATTTCTTTTATAAACATACCAACCCAGTAGATCATAGTGTTTCTTTTTCTCAGCTGAAATATTTAATATAAGTAGGGCAAATAAAAATAAAATAGTTTAGTAAAGATTGAAAATGAGTCGAGGAAACAACACAATTGATAAATTTGGTCGTCAGAAATATAATGAAAAATATCATATATTATCTGGGCCACAAGGGATTGGTTTTAAACTTACAGCGGATGGGCAGTATGATATGGGTGGAAAAATCATAACCAACTTAGGCGAACCTAAAGATGATGACGATGCTGTGACAAAACACTTTGTTAATAGAAAGTTTTACAATTTTGCAGTTGTAATATGTGACATATTTAACAAGGATGTCCTCCCCATGATATACAAAAATAATAGTGAGCTTAAAACAAAAATTGAAGTTATGCAGAAAATACTCTATCATCAGCCTTTAAATGACTCATTAAGCGCACTGTCGTACGACTCGACTTCAAAAAAAATCTAAAAAAAGCAGGTTAAAGAATAGGAGAACGCACTCCGAGTGGCATAGCCTTGAAGATAACGTCGTAGTCGTCGGTGAATTGGACCTTCCCTCCAAGAATATTGAAATGTTATTTATGTGTATGATGTTTTATTGTCATTGTTTTTAATAATGAAGATTGAAATAAAAAACTTTATTTTACAATATATTGTTTATTTATTTTACATTTTAAATAAAAAATATAGTCATACAATATGTTATTTAAACAATATTAGCTTTATCTATCCAAGAGTTGAAGTGGTTGGGAAATCCTAGCCATTTGACAAATAATTGTTCGATGTGATTTTTCTTGCGTTGTCTAAGGACCTTTTCTACTAGATAAACGTCAGGACTGCTTGTTTTTTGTAGTTCTGATTCGTAAAAACACCCTCTTATAGGCTGACCTTCTAACGATTCCAACAAGTAAGTAGGTGGATTTGTAACGTTAACTTTTACAACTTTAAACAATTCGGTTGACCAAGAGGGCGTATATCCTTTCTCGAATAAGCTTTTGTACTTGCTAATACGCACAATGTCACCCATGGAAAACTTAAATTTTTTAGGTACAATTTTTAAATAATCATATGCTTTAATATGTGTTTTTTCTTGCACGTCTGCAGGCTTCATTCCAATGGTGCGATGTTTCGAATGGTTATAGGTTTTTGTTACTGCCGATAATATATGTATCCATTTGTAAGATCCTCTTGTCGAGAATTGTTTATATAAATTATTTTTTAAAGTCCTTATGACTCGCTCAACAATTGCAGCTTTCTTTGTGCTGTAAGTGGAATAATGATTTATATTATATTTTTTCATCAGGGCTTGAAAGTTTGTATTATAGAACTCCTTTCCTTGATCACTTTGCAGATTTGTTGGTGTATATGATGCCTCTTCAATGATGCTTTTCATCGCATTAGTAACTTCTATACCAGTCTTGTTTTTTATGGCTTTGGTATAGACAAATTTCGAGTAACAATTTATACAGACCAAAATATAACGATAACCATCGTTTTCATCAGCATACTGTTGCATTTCAGCCAAATCAATTTGCCACAAATCTCTGTATCCTTTTATTATCGTGCGCCGTCTTACAAAATTTTTTCTAGCCGTTCTATGTAGTTCATTAACAATCTTGATTTTTTCTAGACTGGGCTCCATATTATTAGTAATACTAAAGGTTTCAGATCGAAGGAAGAACTGAATAATATCATTAAATATTGAGCTTAATATATTATATCTTCTTCTCGTAATTCCTCTATGATTGACATAATTTCATTTTCGTGTCCAGTGTGACCGGCCATTTTGGAACTCCACAACAAACGTAAACGATCCACCAACTCTTTAGCTTTGTTCCAGTAGACATATTGAAATTTTTTCGAAGATAATTTCTTTTTTGTGGGTAACTGTAGTTTTTCCGAGAGATTTTTTCTTGTAATAGTACCACCTAATTTTGTGCCCATTATCAGAGGTTTAATAATTCGTAAATATTTGTTCCATCTGGTCTCCCGTAAACCATCACTTTTTTTAAAATTGTTGTAGACAGCATTCGTTGATTCCAAAATTTCCTTGTACGTTGAAAGTACATTATCACTTAATTGTTGTTGTTCCTTGCCTACACTTGGGGGTGTTTTAAGAAATAACAAATCATAAAGTGCCGGTGATCCACCATATTCTGCAATATTTTTCCCTTTTTTGTATAAGACAATATTTCCATTTCGAAAACGCACCTCTAAATTACCAATAAAATTTTTGTTATGATCTGTTTTTGAACCAAAACGTACACCATATACAGTATCGTATAGAGATGGTTTCGAACGTAATCCTTTCAGGTGTGCGTTTAAAGTATCGGAAGTTGTGGTGTCAGCGGATGCGAGAGATGTATTAGTTGATGTCGAGGGTGTATCAAACACCGATTGGCTAATATTTTCTTTTGAAATGCGATGCTGCTGCTGCTGCTGCTGAATAGGTGTGGAGGTTTGAAAGGAATGTGTAGGTTGGGGAAAACCTGATATTTGAGTCGACTGCACTGATGTACTGAGACTATGTGACTTTGTAGCTGGATAATGTTGTTGCTGTTGTTGTTGCTGCTGCTGCTGCTGCTGCTGACGTTGCTTAACCACATCAGATATAGTTGTCAACGGCTTAGAAATGGGTTCGTAAAACTTTTCCAATTCCACAACATTAAACTCTTTAGCCGCTTTAATTTGTTTAAATTTTTTTCTGACGGCATTGGTAGCTTCCACTAGTTTACGTTTTAAGTCGATCGCGTTATTCATGATGTTAACAAAGGACGTTTCAACAATCAAATGAGCATTTTCTCTTATTATTACAGTAATATATAGCTATCAAATCCTTTGCGGTATCTTCCCGATTTCACATCACTGTCTTTATCAATTACTAAAAATCCATACTTATTATCCCAACATTTTGAGCACATTTCTTGAAATTGAGTAAAAGTTAGATCCGGTGAAACGTGGTCGGAAAATATGTGTTTCATATTCAACTCATCTTGTTTAAACATAATAATAAAATTGGCGTTGTCTCGCACAAGCTGTTTAGGCACTCGCGAATATGTTTGCGCTAGGTAAAAGGAGTCGATATTTTTATGACGTCCCATGCTAAAGTACGATCTTATAACATCTTGTTTTTCACATATAACATCATCAAAGATAAATATAGAGTTTGGTTTTGCATCGGACGGTACCACAATATTACTGGAATCACTAAAGGCATAGTAGCCTAAACCTTTGATGGGCTCTAAAATTTTCCTTAAATACTCATATTTCGGTTGATACAGAGATTTCGAGTAAATATAGACATTTTCGAAACGTAGCCCAAGGGGGTGTGTAAGCAGCGAAATCATGACATTAGTTTTTCCACAATTGGATGGACCAATTAACAGGCCGCGAATAGAGGAAGGAAGTAGAGGACCGTGTCTCTTCATTATCTTCTTTTCAAATCCAAGTCCGACTTTTTCATCGAGATTGTCAATAGGAAGGTTTTGTTTAAGATCGATAACGCGCATCTTAGGAAAATTTGATATTTTATAGGCAATTTTTCACAAAAACTGTCATTCAGATGCCGAGCGTCAAACGAAGTGGACGGTCTCACGTTTCCAACAAAACTGGATACGGTATTGTGAATTCGTTAATAAATAAATTACCATTCGAGGTACACATTCCTGGTTATCAATATTGCGGACCCGGAACAAAAGTAATAAAACGTGTAACAAGAGGTGATCCAGGCATTAATCCTTTGGATGCCGCATGCAAAAAACACGATTTAGCCTATTTACATAATAAAGACAACATAAGTGCGAGACATCGAGCGGATTACGAGCTCGAACAAAGTGCTTGGAATAGAGTAAAATCGAAAGATTCCAGTTTAGGTGAAAAAACAGCAGCTTGGTTAGTTACAAACATTATGAAAGGAAAACAACGTTTTGGTATGGGTGTACCATCATCATTATCAACAAAAAAAACATCTAGTAAAGGCACGCGTCATACAAAAAGGAAAGGTGTTAATAAAAATCGACATGTTCGGAAAGCCAGTTTCGGAACAGCTATTCGACAAGCAGTTCGAAGGGAATTATTAAAAGCCGGAAGTAAAAATGTGTTGGAAAAAAATGTCATGAATGCATCTAAAATAGCTCTGTCGGCAGCACGTAGATCGGTAAAAGCGGCAGGTGGCAAAAGGAAGGTTCGTACACCGAGAATAATACCGATTCCTAAAACTGGTGGAATATTACCATTAATACCAATTTTTGCCGGGTTATCAGCTTTGGGTTCATTAGCCGGCGGGGCAGCGGGAATTGTGCGCGCCATAAAAGCAGTAAAAAAAAGCAGCGAAGATAAAACCGGTGCCGGCCTGTATTTAAAATCGAAAGGAAATGGTTTGTTTCTAAAGCCATATCGTAAAGGTATGGGATTATTTTTAAATCGTAGATCAAAAAACTAATTGAATCCCTACCTCGAAGACCACTATCTAACATCGATATAGAAAAATATGCCAAAAAGAAAAGAATAGGACACTTTCGAGGCGTTTATATGAGGGATTTATTACCTAGACAAGGTCCTCGACGTTACGAAGCAGCAATAGTGAATTTGGATAGTACGCGTGGTGCAGGGACTCATTGGGTAGCTTATAGAAAAAATAATTCTAAAGTAACATATTATGACAGCTTCGGCGATTTACCCCCACCGATCGAATTGGTACGATATCTACAAACGGGATCGGAACCATCAAAAATTATTTACTATACATACGATCGTCAGCAGGATTTTGGAACAGTCTGGTGTGGACATTTGTGCTTAAAGTTTCTTGTCGAATCATCAGCGTAAAAGATGTCATCATCATCATCGTCACCATTAACACCGCAAATGGATCGCAATAACTATACTAAAATGTTGCAATCACTGAAAGCATTTCATCTAGCCGGTGGATTAAGGAAAATGACCGTGAAACAGTTAGAAAACATGCCCAAGGAAGTAATGATTGCATTAGCCCCAAATGAAATTCCATTCGTTTGGGAAAAGTTGCCGGAGCACCTTAAAAGCGATATCGATATATTAAAATATCAGTGCGGTTGCAAACATTATTTCAGCAGCAGCAGCAGCAGCAATTTAAACGAGGTTATGACTGATGAGGATCTTACGGCTAGAAAAATATTTTGTTGTTATTGCAAAATCAGCGATGTGCGCATAAAAGCAGAAAATAGCATAAAAACATCACTATCTAATGCAGTGAGAAAAGGTGTGACGATGAATCTTTTTAAATGTTGCCGCTAAGAATAAAACCGAGATGTGTGATGTTTTAATGGTTAGTCATGTCTTATACGTTCACACTAACAGGACACTCGAGCGTCTTAAGCGCCGATTTTTATCCACCAGTCGAATTAAATAGAGAAAACAAATATGGTCTGGCATTGCTGGGATTTTACACATACAATTCAATTTTTAATGTGGACGAAAGCAACAATAAGTTTGCCTACATGAAGGAGGGTTACACCACCGAGCCGATACAATTGCAGATTCCACCTGGGGCCTATGAAATAGATGAGATAGGTAAAGCTATGTTGGAGGCTTTGAGGATTTCAACTGAAGAAAAGAACGATGGAATCTTTTACTTGGTTGCTAATAATAATACGCTGAAATGTGAACTGAAATCCCAATATACTATAGATTTCCGGGGAGAGGCGAGTATCGGTAAAATGTTAGGATTTAATCATACAGTGTTAAAAAGAGACAAAAAGCACGAATCAACCGAGATGGTGGAAATAATGAAAGTACGCATCATACGCGTAGATTGTAATATAATTTCCGGAGCATATATGAATTCGGTGGAAGGTCATACCTTGTTCGAATTCGATATCGACGTGGAGCCCGGTTACAAAATCAGTAAAGAACCACAAAATAATATTTATATGCCGTTAATGCCGGCAGGACGTCAGTTTATCGACAACATTACTCTTCGCATCTTGGACGATAGCGGTGATCTAATCAATTTTCAAGGCGAGAAAATAATCGTGAAATTGGAACTGAAGAAACTTTCATAGAAATGGGTTTTTGCTTCAATCGTCAATTGTGTGTGCTGTCGACTAAGATGGGGGAACCGCCGAAACATAATAAAAGTAAAAGAAGAGTTAACGTCAAGGTTAGTCGTCGTCCAGACGTTAGATCACAAACATCTCAACAGTTATCTGCCGAAGACTATAAATTTTTAAAATCAATCGGTCTTAAAGTGCGAAAATGATTTCCACCACCAGCGATAAAATAGAGGTTTTCTCCGAGCCCATCTTGGACAATTCCATTATTAGTCTAGAAGAGCATACGTATAAACCATACGGATCTCCATCATTCAACAATTCGGATGAAGTCCGTATCCCCATTAATTTTCAAGATATTATACTGGATATCGCCGAAAGTTACATATATATCGAAGGAAAATTTAAACCCATAGACGCAACGAAAAGATGTTTTTTATCAAATAATGCCCTCGCATTTTTGTTCGATGAAATTCGCTACGAGATGGGAGGTGAGCAGGTCGCCGTGGTTCGTAAACCTGGAGTTACGACGACATTAAAAACCATGGTTTCATTCGGAAGTTTGCAACAAAGATCTCTCATGACGTGCGGATGGGGTCTCGACGAAGCAAACCAAGATATCGTAGACACGGCAAGTAACGTATTCTCCGGGAAATTACCCTTAAAATATCTTATGGGATTCGCCGAAGATTACGCAAAAGGTGTTTTCAACGTAAAACAAGAGCTTATTATGATTATAGCTCGCACTTTTACCAATTGTTACGTCGGCGAAGTAGAGGCAGAAATTAGTATCGACAAAATCGAATGGAAAATTCGTCACATCATTCCAGACGACAAGCAAAAATTGAAAATACTGTCTCGCATTAATAAAGGAGGAAACAATGCCAGTATTCAAATGGCATATCGTAAATGGGATCTGTACGAATTACCAGCTTTAAGGCAAACATCTTCCGACGTGTGGGCCTTGAGAACGAGTACAAGTCTGGAAAGACCGCGCTATATAATCGTCGGGTTTCAAGACAGCAATAATTGCGACAAGAAAGAAAAAAACGCAACCCAGTTTACCCACGCCGACGTATGCGACATTAGACTGTATCTGAATTCAACCGTTTATCCATACGAAAGATGGAATTTAGATTTCGCCAAGAAACTGTACGCAGCAGCCTATTACAATTACGAAAACTTCCAAAGCAGCTACTACGGGCGCGAGATAAACGATCCGATGATAACGTTCGCGGAATATATGAAAAACCCCGTTTTTATTATCAATTGCAGTCATCAACCAGAGGCGATTAACTCATCGACAGTGGATGTAAAATTGGAGTTCCAAACGAGAAAGAATAAATTCCCCAAAGACACTAAAGTGTACGCATTAGTTATTCACGACTCATTTTTTAGTTATAATGTATTAAACGGTTCGGTGACCAATAAATCTATATTTTAATGTATCTATTATATGTAACACAAAATAATGTTCTTGAATCAATAAATTTGTAATGAGTGAAGTAGTAGTTTTATATTTATTTGAAACCCAACCAAAAAAAAAAAGCTGGCGGAAAAGCCCGCTCTTTAAGAAAAGAGTACGGGAATTTAGAAAATGGTGGTTTATTAAGTGGAAAAAAAGCTTAAATAACACAAGAAAAAATTTTTAAGGCAAAATATGAAAACAACGATTTAGAAAATTTGTAGGAAAGTAACGGTTAGGAATAGGGAAAAAAATTATAAGAAAAAATTATAGAGGAAATCGAGTACTATAAGCAAGCATTTTTCTCGATAGTAAAAACGTAAAAAAAAATTTTTTCAAAAAAAAATTGAAAAATGGTGAATGCGCGCCAAAGTTGAAGTTTTGGAGCAAAATGATATTAGGAAATTAGAAAGAGGATTTTTTTCTACATATGGAGTACTTTTCAAAATTCGGAAAGATGAAATTTTAAGAAAAGGGTTATAGTAAGTTAGTAATTTGGATTTTTTAAAGCGCTGTAGCTCGGGAACCGTTCAAGATAGAAAAAAAATAAAAGCACTTTGATAGTCCAAAATTTTGAGGAGAATGCGATGGTGTAAAAAAAATTATAATTTTTTTTTTTTTTGAAAATGCTGAATACGCGCTAAAGTTGAAGATTTAGAGAAAAACGGTATTGGGAAATTAAAGAGAGAACTTTTTTCTACATATTGTAGTATTTTTGAAAATTCGAAAAAATGAAATTTGAAAAAAAGGGTTATAGAAAGTTAGTAATTTGAATTCTTTAAAGCGCTGTAGCTCGGGAACCGTTCAAGATAGAGAAAAAATAAAAGCACTTTAATTACCTAGAATTTTGAGTAGAATACAATGGTAAAAAAAAAATTTGGAAAATCTTAAAAATGACAAAAAATTTGGACGAAAAAATTGAAATTCTCGAGTTAGGAGGCTAGGGCCGCCGAACGGGAGTATGTGGAAGTTGTAGGGGGAGGTTTCTTTTTTTTTTTTCTAAGTCCATACCAGAGATACGGTGAGTTATAAAATCATATTATTCTCAAACTTATATAATGCACTCCACCTTACCCCCTCCAACTTTTTGAATGTATATAGAGGCCGGTATTAGAATTATTTCATCATTACACATTCGATCGGCAAGATGGAAGATATACCAAAAAGGATCATTGGGATTGTCAGGCCATTCGTGCCCGGCAAGATATGCAAGTGTGAGGAGTGCGGGGGTACCGCACCAGGAGCGGCACCTTCGGCACCGCCTGCAACGCCGACACCACCAGCGACGACGACGGTGCCGCCAATGAGAAGACCAAGGGCTGCACCTAGGTCGGTGTTAATATCGTTGGGTATTACTCCACGGTAGGCACCCCACCCTCCCCCCAGGCCCTTTTAGGGCCACAAAAACGGTCCTTTTCAGGACCACATTATATTTTGATCGTAGTTTAGTAATCGTCACTTATGGGGCGAGATATTCGTTTAACGACGATTTGTCTCGTAGCTTAAGTGCCAAGTTATATGCTTGAGAACCTATGAAAATGTTAACAGTTCAAACAAGGTTTCTATTATTTTTTTTTTGTAATGTATTCTTCACAAAATATTAAGAATAAGTCTTATTGTCTAAACAAATCTAATTCCTTATTTAAAGTTTTTGAAAAAAATCAATAATTCTATAAGCTCTCACCAATACATAACATTTAGAATCCGTTGGTGGGGTGGGGGTAGTTCTATATATATGAGACTGGGTCAGTTACACAGACATATATTCATCAACCCTCATACGATAAACATGGAGGAAGAAAGACCCGCCAGCCGAGGCTCATCCATCTTTAGTGATGACACCGTAGCCGACAACGTTGGAGACCTGCAAGTCTTCGACGACGACGACGAGGTGGATTTTGAAATTGACGTCCTACGTTGGGACGACTTGGATGAGCCGATTCCGCTAGTATATGACCATGATCCGGGTCTAGTGGAATTAGACGACGCGGGTGATTGGGTCTTACAAAGACTCGAAACTCCGTCGCCGCAGCCAGAGCCGGACTCGACGGAAGATGCGGTGCTGGAAATTCCAGCATCACCAACACCCGACGACCCACAAGGCCCCTGCGATTCGTCAAGCTGGTGGTCGACCAGCGAGGATGGGGCACCATAAGCCCCACACTCTCCCTGGCCCTTTTTAAGGGCACACAACAACGGTCCTTTTCAGGACCACAAAATACTTTGATCGTAGTTTTAGTACATATTAGTACTTTGTTACTAATATTGTATGTATAGAATATACAATATTAGATACAAAGTATTAAAACTTTAAGTGCTGGTGGAACCCAGCTAAATCGTTCGTTCGTATTTGAGACCACAAACAACTTTTGGTCTCAATACGTAATATGACATTTGTTTTCACCCCCCACCATTAATTTGTCTCTATATATACGACCATCAATACTTATTACAATCATTTTAGTTCAACATGTCTGCGACTCAACAACAACAACAACAACCCATCCAATGCCCTGTGGTAGATTCTACCACAGAGAATTGTTTGGAGTGGGAGCCGAACGATCCTAGATGGGATGAACTTTGGCGGTTCATCATCGAATACACAGAGGACAGCACCACCACCCCCGCTGATGATGATGACGGGCCGTGCGACTCCACAACTCAATAAAAGAGTCGCATGTTTTACAACCAAACGGTCCTTTTCAGGACCACAAAATAATTTGATCGTAGTTTTAGTTGGTTATAATACTTTGTAACCAATATTTTATGTTTTTTTCATAAAAACATACAATATTGAGATACAAAGTATTAGAAGTTCTGGCGACAGAACCTTAACTTCATAAACCGAACCATGTTTTAGCATACTTGTAAATATTATCAGAAAATATTTACAACTATTGCTATTGCGTAGTTTTAGTGGATTATTCACTCTTTTTTTTTTATTACCTAATATTATGTGGGACAGGGCCTATATGAAATAACACACAAAAATAAATTTTCAAGTCATTTTTATTCTCATTATAAAATATAAAAAATTTGATCAAACACTTTTTTATTAACTACAATATATATATATATATATATATATATATATATATATATATATATTTACAAACTTAATACTATAAATTAAAAGCTAATATCTACAACTACCTAACACCTACTACATAATTTATTAAAGTCCTCTAATTGTCTTTTTAACCGCGCAGATTTCACCTTTTTTATCTCTAATTGTTTTTCAAGTTCTATAATGTCACTGGCACACTCGTTCACTTCATTCACTAAGCGTTTTTTCATGGCATAAATGTCAGTCAATTTGGTCTTCTGAGAGTTGGTGAAGTCTTCGACCCACTCCGGTTGTGATGGCTCGGAAGAAGACGCGGTTTTATTTGGTGAAGACGATGACGACGACGACGACGAAGCAGCGGAAACTTCATCGCCTTCAAAACACCGCTTAAACCGCTTCTTCATGGGTTTCCGGCACCCCAATATCGGCGACAGTGGCGCTGGCGCTGGGAAGACTTCACCTCCGACACTATTTCATTCTCGACGCTGGCCGGTGTTGGTGGCGTTGGTGGTGTTGGTCCATCGGGGCCTTCTATGACTTCCACTTCTACTGACAGTGGCTCTTGCGGTGCTGTTTTTAGGAAGTCGGGTAATGGAACAGGGGTGGAGAGACGCTTAAAGTTAAACTTTTTCTTCTTCCCTTGTCCCACACCTTTAATCGCCGAATAAAATGTTTTTTTATCGGCGATTTCCGACTTCCGCATAGTCAAGAGCTTTTGCAGTTTCGACGCTTTCGGAGAAGATTCCCTAGGCCGCGATGCTTTTCGCACAACCACATCACTGATTACATTTATCTTTGGCTCCTTCTCCTCCGTCCAGCATTCCAGGAATTGCGCTGCCGACTGAACTAACTCCTCGTCGCGACCATCGTTGAGGGCTCGGTCTTCGGCATCTTCATGCTCCACGCCATTCCAGTTCTCGAACACCCCCGGACTTAACACTTCTAAACCACTCATGTTATCCAGCATGCCTTGCTGTGAACCGCAGCTCACGTCAAGAGCATCTAAAAGAGACCGTACACTAGACATTGTCGATATTCAAACTCACACAATTAACTTTTTCTTAGCACTGTACTGTTTGCTGTTCTGACGAACTGTGAAGAGCTCGAGCCAGCAAGTCTGCTTTTATGCCCATTTCCCCCACTACACCGCCTTTATTCCTTTTGTTCGATGCATTAAGTATAATATTTAAACTTGTCAGATGCAAGGCCAAGGCCAAGGCCGACGTAACCGGCAATACCAGGGTCGTTTTCAGGGCTGTAATTTTCATGGATTTTTTTTTTGTCCCTGTCAAGGTTATTTTAAAGAAGCATATAAATATAGTACTAAACTTGTTAGATGCGAGGCCAAGGCCAAGGTCAAAGTACCCGTCAATGTCAGGGTCGTTTTCGAGGTTGTAATTTTCAAGGATTTTTTTTGGTCCTGTCAAGGTTATTTTAAAAAGTAATACATAATTAGAGTACCGCGATTGAAAAGTACAACACATTCAAACATCATGTTGCCAACTGATGAACAACCTAGTGAAGCAGCCAAAACATACAGTCATATACCAAAAGCTTTTTATTTAACTTGTCATCATTGTAAAAGACTAGGTATCTGCTGGCGAAATGATCTTACGTACGACTTCAACTACATTGACCTTTTCAGGGTTAAATTTGTACAATGCGGCTTTTGTGGACTAGTTTACTACCAGTTCAAGGACATTAATGAACGTGCCATCCAGAGAAGAAATTGGGTCATAGAAGAAGCTTACCTGTATAGAAGAAATTAACATGTATTTTATTTCTTAATTTTTAATTTTTTTGTTTGTTATTTTTTTTATTTTTTTTTTAATAATAAAAAGTGAACTCAATCTTTTGTTATATTTTAATTTTTTTTTCAATAAAACAATAGTAAAATGAATCTGTATGTGTATTTATTAAACATCACCTAAAATACGTTTTGCAATCCATATTTTTCTGCAGAGTCCGTTTATTAATGAAATAGAACCATATATTAGGGTGAAATCTAATGGTTTCAAATCAGTCTCACATAACAATGTCAGAAGTAAACACTATTGATAAGTTCGGTCGCAAAAGAAAATTTAAGGATTTTAACTTTATGCGAGGTCCTTCAGGAATAGGTTTTAAACTTACACCTAATGGAGATTACGACATGGGAAGCAAAAGATTGTGCTATTTAGCAGAACCTCTTGAAGGAGACGATGCGACCACACGAAATTATGTTGATAATAACCTTGCTCAGTGTGTGCAAGATACGCAGAAAGCTTTACATGACTCAACAATTGTTATTAAAGATATATTCAGAAACCAACTTGAAGGTTACGTACGCAAGAAATTAATTGAAACCGGTCAAGAACTTAGAGGATACATTGATGATACTGTTATTGCAATATATGAACTTAGGCAAGACGAACTGCGTGATGAACTTAACTCTAGAATGTTGAAAATTGAAAAGACTATGGAGGATCTTGTCAGCAAACCTGTTTCACATTAAACATTTACTCGTAGACCTGTGCGTTTAATTTACTATTAGACAAATTTTTCAACAATAACTTTTACAGTTTGTTATTTGTCGACACTTCATTATATTTATAATTTTAAAATAAAGGTTCAATAAAAAAGCAATCAAGTAATGAATACATGTTTTTTATTTAAAAAAAAAAAAAAAAAAAAAAAAAAAATTACAATACTATCGTTACATATTAATGTTGTATGTTTAATAGAAATAATAAAAACAATACAAATAATGAAATATGGATTTTCCAGATTACGTGCTGTCCTGACTTAGAAATGATTCCAACACGGTGACTAAATTTGCTAAGTTTTCTTCCGGGTCTGTTTTGTAAAAATCTATGTCTGCATGCCCCCAAGGTAGAGTTTTGGTTGAACTGGGAATTACATAACGTTTATCATCGCTATGTGACAATGCTACTTAATTTATTATGTTGGTATAAATGTTATGTAATTCACTTCTAAATGTCTTCATCTTTCTTAATATCAAACCACCCCGTTCAACAATTCTTTGGTAGTCTTCCTGATGAAGGTCTTTCTCGATAACACATTTTTTGATACCTTTGGCTTTTTTTAATTCATTATTAATGGATTTTACATAATAAGCCTTCGCGCCGGTACCATAAAAACTTATTATCGGATCACCAGGAAACTCATCTTTCATTCTACCAACTACAGAATTACTTTTAATTATGTTGAAATTATTAATTTCGGGGTAATTTGATGTATCGAATTTTTCGGGGTTTTCTGATATAGTTTGATAAAAGTTTTCCGTATACACTTTTAATATAAGCGAGTCAGTATCGGTGTAAAGTAACGAAGCATCATCGCCAAACTTGGATTTAATAAAATTATAATAAAAATCGTATATTACAGTCTTTGATATATCTAATATGGAAAAACCGATATAAATTGGTTTATTGTACAATATTTTAACTTTATTCATATGTATAGCAACAAAGTTCTCGGTAAATATCGAGCTACTATTGAAATTGGGGCGGGATATTAGTGCTCTAGCTCCATTTCTGCCTACACTGTTCTCCCAATGTGTTACTAATTTTATATCCTTTCGATTTTCCACATTTTCCATAGTTTTACCAAATATCGCGTTATTTTTTAATTTAAAAGTGTCCTTCGCAAATTTTGTGGTGGCCTTGTTACGTAAATTGGTATTAAAATCAATATACGATTTTAGCCATTTTGATTGCTCAAACTGTAATACTCGATGGGTTTGCATTACCACTAAGCCGTTGGCGATGGCTTGTTTTAAAGTTCTATAGTGTACAATGTATTTTTTTTTATCTTGTAAATTAGGAATTAATTTCGGTAATTTAGCGTTTTCTGTTGGCGGTATGATATTTTCTACTAGAAATGGAAGATCAGAATGTGCATCATGCAACTCAGTCGGATAATGCACATCCACTTCCAAAACGTAGCCATGTAAACTATCATCACCAACAGCCATAATATTTAAATCCAGAATTTCGCGCTCGCTTAACCATCGAAAACCACCATATGGTAATGCTTGTGACATACTATGACCATATAGATTTGTAGCATCAAGGTATGTTATAAATGAAGAAGGTTTTGTTGGGTCATAGTCTGGTAAAAAAATATTATTAGCGATGTGCTTCCTTTCTGTACACTGGCTTATGCCGCCGCGTATACCTTTCTTAAAAAAATGTATCATGTCTATATCAGTTAAGAGCTCTAACTCTACCTTAGTCATACGTAGCATACAATCAAATGATAAACTTGGAAGGGTATAGTAATGTGCTGGATCAAGTTTATCGAATTTTAAACAATTATTCCGAAATTGCTCAAAAACATCACACAATAGCAACACATCTGATTTTAAATACACGTCCGAATAGTCCCCCAAAGTTTTACACCCAAACAAGCGCCATACTTCTTTTGCTCTTCTATAGCTTTCATCGCTAATATGTTCTTCCCGTAAATTATCATAAAATTCATCTTTACTTGGAAGACATGTATTTTCCATTTTTTCTATAGAGTCAATAAAGCTATAGGGAAAAACACCCTTTTGACGCATCAAATTAAATTGGTTGATATTTGAAAAATGTTTCCGCGTTTCAATAAAATCGTCGTCGTTTAAACCGCTGCCTAAATTTTCCAAAGACGTTGACAGAAATTTAAAACTATCAATAAATCGCAACTTTAAATATTTCCTCTTGACTTTTCCACATTTACTATCAAAATAATCGTGCACATAAATGCTTTTGGTAAATGATATGTACTTTTCCTTACTTTGAGCCAAAACACCAATTTTATCCCCATATTTACATAACTCTTTTATAAATAAATGGCTGTCGTAGCCGCTTAAGTTATGAAATATGATAGGGATAAAAGAGGGTAATTTATAATTTAAATTACAAACGGAATGTGCAGCACCAAATCTTTTTGCACCAGTTATGTGACAGTGGTCTCGTACTTTAATCTCACCCTCTTCAAAAGGGCCTTCACATATACCACATATTTTAGCATCATTAAACTCCCTTTTTTCTTCAGGCGTTAACGGTTTCATAGGCTTAATGTCTTTTAAATATGTGTTGTATAGAGCCCTTAAATCACACTCGATACGATCCACAAAGACTTGAGCTGCATTATTCCCCCGAAATAGCTCAAATTTCGAAAGTGAGTCGTCAAAAGAGCATTTAATTAAATAAGCAAAAGAATATGGTTCATGTTTAAAACTTTTTACAGTGTAAGAATTTTGTGGGTTTGGTTGTACCGTTTCAATGGGTTTTAAAACAGATTCGAAATCTGCATAAACCACGAATGGAACGCGCATTTGCTTTTCTATACCCTCGAATTTTAAAATATTTTCCGGCACACTCTTTCCAAATTTATCGATTTTTAAATCCACTGAGGGTGTTTGCGTGAAAATGTGGTTACAATCGTAGCTTTGATGTAAAGTTAAAGCTGACGGTGTACTAAAATAAATGAGGCAACCATCACAGAAATATATTTTATGTTGTTGACAACTAATTTGACTTGAAACTAAACGTGATAAATCCCGAATCCAACAATAATGACTCTTTGAACAAGTCGTATCGCAAAAATGTTCACCGCCATCTTTACTACTACAGTCTTTTGTAATTAACAATAAATTTACATGCCTATCCAACTTTTTTGACGCATACCTCAGTGGACCAATAACTTCATGTATTACTTCATTATTTTCATATTTAGATTCCAGACCGTATACGTTAATTGATATGTTGTTCATTTCCTCAAATTTTTTAATGTCACGTAATTTTACTGGAAAATCCATACCTGTTACATTTAGCACTCTAGAAAAATGGGGGTAGGATGTCTTCTGTGAAGGCTCTGCTGTTGGAGGAAACAATGCTGATGTTACAGCCCACGCAAAGCAAAATTCGTCCTGGTTAATCACATTGACGACAGCTCCTTTCTTTTCAATAGAACACGGCAACTTGATGTATGATGAGCCACCCATAGGCATATACTTGTTGATACCAACTTCCAAGTATAAAATTCGCACAAGAGCCCATCCTATAACAAGAAAAATAATATATAAAAATCAGTTTAATATATCGGGTTTTGATTTTTCCATACCTGAATCTTTCTCCTGGAACTCTGTCGCCTGCGTTTTTATTAATTCGGTGAAAGAATGGTAAACGACATCCAAATCACTTTCTACACTAATTATTTGATTAGCAGTGTTGAAGGATTTTTCACTGAATATTTCTTGTGATGGAAGCATGTACTCGCCAACAGCTGTCATGTTAACTTTTAAAGCATGATGCACACGCAATAAATTATTAACAAGTTCCACCACCTTGGATTTAATGTCTGCAAAGAACATTACGTAATCGGAATGCTCCATATCACTGCTAACCCGATAGGTTGCAATTCTCCTTTTGAAGGCACATTCAACGAGTTGCACACCATGACATACCGGCAAACATGAATTATTTTTATGTTGTTGTGTTCGTTTATGCACCGACATATGATTTATTGGAACATCTACATTACATGTAGCGCAATTAATTAGCGGAATCGTCGATGTATACTCTTCAATTCGGAGCCGTTTTCCTCCAGGCACTTCATTAAATCTCGCCGCACACGATTCTCTTTGATGACGTCTCATATTATAAATATTAGTAAACTTAGAACCGCAATTTTCACAAACATATGCCATGATTTGTCAAATATTAACACATGTACTACCTATACAAGTCAGAGCCAACTGATGAATGAAACTGCCCCATACCTTATATAAAACCATTCAAGGTCACCCCCAACCACGTAACATATCTTCAAGGTCACACACCCAAGGTGACCTTCAACAAAGTCAAGGTCGTCTCGACCAAGGTCAAGGTCAAGGTCACACACACAACCTTGAACACAAGGCCAAGGCCAAAGCACACGTGCATTTTCAAGGTCAATGACAAGGACATGTGGGCGGGGCCAAAGAGGGGTGAAGCAAGGTCAAGGTCAAGGTCGAGGAGTGGGGGGATCGAGCGAATCGGGTTATGTTCACTACTAATACGCTACAAAAGAAAATCTATTTTAAGTTCCTCTATTCATAAAAATTTGGAATATTTTAGTGGTTGTTGCAAGACCATATTATCGTATTCGTTATAAGACCAATGGAAATCTAAGCCAACAAATTAGGCTTGTGAGACGTGATGTCATTGAAAAATTTCGTTCCAACACCTA